>CM053585.1:2462590-2484378 GCA_028646515.1 Pseudochirops corinnae | reverse complement strand
ATTCTCTGAAGTTCAGGGGGCTGACTTTTCCCCCTGAACTAGGTACATGATATATGTTTGATTAAAGTAGGATTGTTAACCCCTTCTGAGTTGCTTTCCTTTAGAAAAGCAGATCTCAGAACCTGTGCTAGCAGCCGCCCTGGGTATGCTAGGGTGCTTGCTGCTACACGGCCTCCTTCAGTCTCCTCCACCTCTCACCCCAGCTCTTGTCCCCATCAATGCCTCCTCACTTCTCTGTTTCCTTCAAGTCTCAGGCTACCTCCAGCCCAAAGCCTTCCTCAGGCCTCCTCCCCAAGACTGCCCCGGGGAGATCCTGCAGGGAGCTTGTCTGCACACAGCCGTTTGCCTGTGGTCTCTCCCCCATCTGGCAGCGAGCTCCTTGAGGGCAGGGACTGTCCTTCAGCTTTCTTGGTATCCCCAGCCGGCCCAGCACGTGGTAGCTTCCTAATAAATACTTGTGGCCTGACTACAAGTACCCACCTATGCAAACATATTTATAACATCAATATTTAATACAGCCAAGTCCTCTAGTCAGAGGGGCAGCCAGGCTGCTGGGGAATGGCCAAACAAACTGCGGTTCCCTATGCAGTGGCATGTGCCTGTGCGCATGCCGATACCACACTGAGCTGAGCATTTCTGTGTCTCAGACGATGAAGATGCTCTCCTGATTGGTGCTGGTACTCCCCAGGACCACTGAGTCTGGAGGATTCTGAGACGTGCCTCCTGCTTCCTTTATGCTCCCCTCCACCCCCCATTCTCTTTCCCGCTTTTCATGATTTTCCTGGAGATTCCTGACCTTTTGTTTCTCCAGAGGTATTTTGTTATTCTCTTTTTAAGTTCGAGGAATGAACTCTTTGGCAGTTTGGTACGGTCCTTAATTCTTAAATTAGTTTAAGAAATACTGTCTGTGTTTATCACACTGGCATCCTGACCATGCACAGCTGACATCCCTCTGCTGACGAAGCCGGCCTTTATTTCTGTAAAGAATGCCGAGCAGCCGTGTCCACATCATTCCTGTGTGTGCCCTGCTAAGTGGCCCCTCAGACACGGCACCCACTCTGTGGTCACGCCCAAAGTAACGTGTTTTTCTCTCTCCTCCTGGCAGCTTTTGTTCCTCACAGATGGAAAGCTTCATCTGGGGGACTGCCATGTAAAGCTGTCCACTCTGAAGTGAGCTGTTTTGAGGACTTTCTTTCTCTAAGTTATTATATCATCTCCAAGAAGGAACGATCTCGCTTCTTCTTTTGATCTTATTGCCACAGCTACTGTTTCTAGATGGAAATCGAATCCTGGTGGTGACAAGAGAATTCTCGCTTCACCGCTGGTCTTACTGGACAGGCCACTAGTGCTTCTTTATCACAAACAGCACCGATCTGGGGCTTCAGGGGGGCACCATTTACCATATTAGAGAAGCCTCTTGAATCCTATACTTTTTTTTAAATAAAAAGGGGTGTTGTATTTTATCAAAGGCTTTACAAAAACTATTGATTTACTGTTAATCAGTGGATTTTTAAAAACAACAAGATGAGAGGGCGATGATGGGGCCTCCTGGAGAGAAGAGTCTGGACACCAGGCGCCAGGAGATCCTGACTGAGGCATCCCAGTGGGTGAGGACAGGAAGGAGTGGCCCATCGCCCCTCCCCCCCCCCAGGGCGCCTTACACGAGGGAGCGTCTACAGAAGGTCAGAGCCACAGACTCAGCAGCCTTTAACAAAAATGCAAGGCAGCCTTGGGATACAGTGTTCTGAAAGGCAGAATGTAGAAGTCAATAACTACAGTCCTGGAAGAGGGGCAGCTGGGGGCTTGGAGTCAGAAAGATGCACCTTCCTGGCTCCCAGTCTGGTCTCAGACCCACTAGCTGTGTGACCCTGGACAAGTCACCTCAGTTTCGCCATCTGTCAAATGAGTTGGAGAAGGAAGTGGCAGACTATTCCAGTACCCTTGCCAAGAAGGCCTCTATGGCTCTGCCTTTTAGTCTGCTGTCCAGATTTGCGACAGCTTTGCTCCACGTGACGTCAGGGCTACTAGTCACCGTGCGCAGTGATCTTTGAGCCCCAAAGTGGAACATCTGACGTGGCTACCTTTTCCTTCCCCGCTCTTTGCCAGGAAGTGATGGGACCAGTTGCCATGATCTGGTTTTTGGTTGGCAAGCTTCAAGTCAGCTTTTATACTCCTCTCCTTCCCTCACCAAGAGGTTTCTTAACTCCCGAGTATGGCCAAAACAGATAAAAATGTAATTGGGAAATGGGGAAGGGAATACGCATTCACACAGCACCTGCTCTGGACCAAGTGAGGAGGTGCTATTATCCACATTTCACAGATGAGGAAACTGAGGCAGAGGAGAAGTGATTTGCCCAGGGTCACACAGCTAGGAAGTAGCTGAGGCCAGAGTGAATGCTGATCCTTCCTGACTCCAGCTACTACGCCATCCAGCTGTCTCCATAGCATGTAAATCTTGAACAAAATAAATAACAATACAAGAGGACATTCCAAGTCCACGTGTGGCTTACAGCGATCCTTTTGTATGATGCGGTCGCCCTGTTTCTAACTGAATCTGACACTACTGTCTTAGACCATGTACCAGCTGAGAATGGTTCCTATTTGAGTTAGTCCCCTATATAACTTGGAAACGATCTCTATCAGGGAAAATTACTGCAAAGATTTCCCTATTTACCTGCTTCTGTTCTAATTTTAGCTGCCCTGGCTTTATTTGGGCAAAATGCTTATTTTCAGATTTATGTAATCGAAGCTGTTCTCTTCCCCTCTGGCTGCCAGCTTGTCTTCCATTCACGTTCTGTCCAAGTTTCTCTGATGCGCACATGCTGGGACCTCCTGTCCAGGCCCCGCATTCCGCTGGAGCTCATTGTGGGGGCCAGGTGTTGGGTCTGATCTAATCTCTTCGGCCCTGCTTGCTCATGTTTCCAGCCGGGCTGGTCCAGGAGCCTTGACATCAGCAGCTGGATTCTTCTTCTGGAGTCGTAAACCTCTCTGCCCCACTGATCAAGCTCTATTTTTAAGCAATACCAAAATGTTTTGAGAATAACATTTTTGTAGCACAGTTTGAGATCAGATACTGCTAGGCCAGTTTTGTTCCCACTGCTTTTATTTCTCTTGAGATTACTGCCTTTTAAAAACCTCCCTGAACAATTCTTTATGTTTTTCTAGTTCTGGAGCACAGGCATGCTTTGTCTTATCGAGCTTTACAGACAGGACGTTTTTTACAAAGCGCAGATTTGTAGCAACCCTGCATCAAGCAAGTCCACAGGCACCGTTTTCCAAACACCAGGAGCTCACATGGTTTCTCTGTCATGCTCTGGCAATTCTTGCAGTGTTTCAAACTTTTTCATTATTACTACATCTGTTATGGTGATCTGTGATCAGTGATCTCTCACGGTCCCACTGTGATTGTTTTGGGGCACCATGAATGACACCCACCAAAGATGGTGAAATTAACCCACAAATGTTACCTGTGTTCTGATGGCTCCCCTCCCCCCGACCATTCCCCATCTCTCTCCCTCACCTCAAGCTTCCCTACTCCTACGGACACGACAATATTGAAATCAGATCAATCAATAACCCAATGATGGCTTCTATGTGTTCAAGTGAAAGGAAGAACATCATTGTCTTCTTTTAAGGAACTGCCCCAGCCACCCCAACCTTGGGCCACCACCACCCTGAGCAGTCAGCAGCCATCGACGTCTAGGGAAGACCCTCCAGCAGCAAAAAGAACAACTTGCTGAAGGCTCAGATGAGGGTTGGCATGTTTTTAGCAATAAATTTTTTTTAAAAATTAAGGTATATACATTTTTTAGACATAAGATTACTGCACACTTAATAGATTACAGTATAGTGTAAAAACAGCTTTTATGTGCACAGAAAACCTCACGTGACTTGCTTTCCTATAATATCTGATCTACTGTGGTGGTGCAGAACCAAACCTGCAATATCTCTGACGCACGTCTGGAATTCTTTGGTAGGCTGGTGTGGCACGAATGTGGAAATTTAGCTAGGCAGCACCCTGCCAGCCCACTTACCCTCAGCCAGTAAGCATTTTCTTGTTATTTAGGGCTATTTCTGTAGACAGCAGTAACTGTTTCTGTACAGTTCTTACGTGTATGTGGGTAGGCAGACATCTAAGCATTTAAGACAAAGTTATATGTGGGCAAAATAACTGTACTAATTTGAAATGCAATTTCCCTATCTTTCCTACTGGGTTTTATTGGCATTACACAGAACTGCTGATGACTTGTGTGGATTTTCTTTGTATTTCCTCCAGGTTTGCCCAAGTTATTGTTTGAATTCGTTTTTTAATTGACTCTCTGGGGTTCTTGAAGAAAGAACCCCATCATCTGCAAAACGTAAGCACTTTGCTCCGTCTCTCCCAAGGCTGGCCTACCGCTTTGCTTTGATTTGTTTTTCTCACCCTATGGCTCTGGCCAATATTCCTAGGACTGTGTCAGATGGCAGAAGCGAGAGTGGACGTCCTTGTTTTGCCCGATGGTTTTGGAAAGGGTTCTAGCTCGTCTTCATTACGGAGAATGGCAGCACCATCATTTTAAGAAAAGGCCCGTTTATTCCTATGTTTTCTAGGGGTTTTCACCAATATGAGAATTGTATTTTGTATGAGAATTTGTATTTTGTCAAAAAGCCTTTTTTTTTAACCTCGACTGAAATAATCCTGTTATTCTTTTCATTTTGTTATTGATAGTGTTAAGTTTACGTTTTCCCAATATTAAGCCAACCCTGAATTCCTGGTACAGACCAACCTGAGACAGTGTATACTGCTCCTGACATGCTGCTTTAGTCTCTGCTAACACTGAATTTCCAGTTTCTGAATCACGATCATTAGCTTTCTTTCCTCTCTCTTTGACTGTTGTCTTTCTCTGGCTCCCCCCACCCCTGTCTCTTTTCTTTCCGGCTTTTCTCTATTTATTTGTCCCCCCTCGCCCTTCCCCGCCATATGAAGACATAGCTGTGTCACAGAAGGAATTTGGTATGATCCTTTTTGCAAAGTTTACAGTAATGTTAGATTTACGTATTCTTTGGGCGTTTGATGGAATTTGCCAGATGAATTCATCTGGTCCTGGAGTTCTTTTCTTTGGAAGTTCATCTGGAGACTGTCCAGTTTCTTACTCTGAAAACAGGATGATTAAGTTCTTTATTTCTTGTTCCCTTAACATGAGTATTCCATATTTGTGTAAATATTCATCCATTCCATTTAAGTTATGGGTTTTAGTGGCATATCATTGGGCAAAGTTTCTAATAATAGTCTTTATTTCTTCTTCATTTGTTGTGAATTCTCCTTTCTCGTTTTTGATACTGGTAATATGATTTTCCTCTTTCTTTTAATCCAATTAGCTAATGGTTCACTGATTTTAGTGCTTGTTTCATTTCCATGTGTGGCTTTTCTGTTTATTCCCGTCTTCGGTCTCACGTTCTGGATCAGGACTCAGTACAACCACCACACTCCACTCCCTCTCAGATTCTTGGCTGGGGTAGCAGACTCTGGTCCTGCCCCCTGGAGTCATTCTGGATGGGCAGGGCAAAGCCTCGACTCCTGGGTCTATCCCTTAGTGACCTTGGTCTGTCTCTGCCTCTTTCTCCTGGCATAACTACCAACTGAAAAGTTGGTGCCACCCCTGACTATGTCCTTGACCTCGCACAACTAAAGGCTGGAGAAAGGGCTCCCTGCAGGGTCCCTGGAGAGCTGTGGACACCTGTCCTGGGGAGCCGTTCACTCAGAGGTACCCAAGGTTTCTGGCTGACTTCTAGCTCAGCCCCAGAATAGAGGGTGAGTCTTGCCACTACATCTCTGCTAACTGTTGTCAGAAAAAACCCTTGATTTTTGACCATCTTCACTTTCCACAACACCTGAGATCTAC
This sequence comes from Pseudochirops corinnae, assembly GCA_028646515.1. Lineage (NCBI taxonomy): Eukaryota > Metazoa > Chordata > Mammalia > Diprotodontia > Pseudocheiridae > Pseudochirops > Pseudochirops corinnae. The sequence goes on along the minus strand of CM053585.1, from coordinate 2,478,496 downwards.
AGCACCATTGAGACTTTCCCCCTCATTGTGGAGGAACTATGAACCTTTAACAGCAACCTTGGGGGCGACTGCCAGCAGCTGCCGACATTCTGAAGCCAAGTTCACCTGAGCCATTATACTTCCTCACTGAGCCACGGCACTGACCTGGGTGTGGAGCCCAAAGGCCTTGCACCGGCTTTGGGGGCATAGCTGCTACACAAAGCTTGAGTTTTAAAGTCCACCAACGGAAATACACAGCCAACGCGGGGGAGCTCTCTACCCTCCAGTGGCAGGTGAACATGACCAGGAAGCGCCCAGTGGGACAGCAGCGCATCACGAGTAACCACGGATGTGCCAGGCGGCCAAAGTGAAAGTGGAAATGAGGCTCCACAGCAAAGGCAGGAACATGGAGAACCACCTGCACCTGCTGTTCATGGAGAATTCTTTCCTCTCTCAGGGGCTTTCAGGAGAAGACTGAGCCCAGGGCCTTAGGGAGACTCTCTCACCCCCTCAAGGCCTCCAACGGACTTTGCTGACTCTTTCCACTGTTTCCCTTCAGCCCTGGCCCCTCTCTCTCCAGAAGGTCTACACAGGCGGTCAACTGCCCAGCAGTCTCACACTTCCACCTTCCTAAATCTTCACACCTTAGCAGGCCAGCCAAAGGGCCTTCTCTTGGGTCCTTGCTCATCTGCCATCTGCCATCACCGTGCTTTGGGCCTGGACAACTCCAGCATCATGCCCTGTGTGAAGCCTTTCCTGCTTCTCACAATGGCTGATCTACACCCCCCCCATCTTTCCTGCTCCCCACAATGGCCCATGCACACCCCAGCCCAGCCTTTCCTGCTCCCCGTAATAGCTCACGTGTACCTCCCCACCTTTCCCTTTCTCCACAACAGCTTATGCATATTCCCCTCCCTCCTAGAGCTTCTGTGTGGCTAACACTGTAGTCACCAATGACATATATGTATGGACAGATAGTATCTGTATTTGATGTGACCCCCATTAGAGGGGGCACTGTGGAGAGGCCACAAGAGTCTTATTCTTTGCACTTGTGTCCCCAGGCGCCAGTGCAGTGCCTGGACTAGAGGGGCTACACAAAGCACTGTGGGCCAACTGGAGCTTCTCTAGAACCACACAACCTTCTTGGTATCTGCTTCCTAAGGCCTGAAGCCAGCCCACCTGGGTTTAGACCCCTCCTCTGACACCCGTCAGCCTAGAGCGCTCTGCATCACCATTGGGTGACTGGCCTCCCATCCGCCTGTGCTGACCATGAGGACACTCTGGGACACCAAATAAAGGCCAATCGCCAGAACCGTGCGGTCTACCCACCGGAAGCTGAGGCGCTCGCTTCATCATCTCCAGCAGGATGTAGCTGCCCACTGAGTGGCCCATGAGCACCAGCTTCAGCGTTGCCGGCACACGTCTCCTCAGGAAGGCAAGCTTCTGCTCCACCTGGCCTTCGAGGCCAACGGCATCGTCCAGTTTTGGTGGACTTGGATCTGGGGAGGGAACACACAGAAAATAGCTTTGGAGGGATCAGCCCTTCACCGACTCCAAGACACTCTGGAGACTGCAAAGCCTGGGGCCATGGGATGGAGGAGAACCTACCCTGGGCCTCTGGGTTCTCCGGGGCACAGAGTCTACCCCTCCCTTCTCCTCTCTGGGATCCCTCCCCACTCCTCCTGTGGTCAAACACAAACACCTCTGCTTCCTGCCAGCCTCCTCACTCTTCTGTACGTGGGGCAGGCTCTGAGGAGGGTGGGAGTTTTGTAGACTGCCCCTCCCCCCATTTTTATCCCAGCTTGGCCCAATGCTGGGAGTGCTGGCCTTCTTTCTCCATCCTTACACATTTCCTCCCTCTGTGACCTCCACAGTCTGGCCACACTGACCCACGGAGAACAGTCTGTCTAGAGCACACCAACCCCCCAGGCTGGGGTGGGCACTGAAGCCGTGGCAGTCCCCCACAACTCTGCACCCCCTCTCAGCCTCTGCTGAGGGCCCCTGGCCAGGCCTTCAGCACCAAGGCCAGGTGGTCACTGCCCACCAGGAAGGGGAGGGTCAGGGAGAGTCAATGTCCTTTCTGATGTGCCACCATCCCTAGGAAGCCCCCCTGGTCATTTAAGGTCCCCAGTAGGTCCTGCCTTATTCATCTCATCTTCCTGTTGGGCTGGACACTACTGGAGGCCAAGAGCTGTCTGCTTTTTCTATCACAGACAGTGCCTACTTCAATTCAATTCCACACCTCCTTGGACCCAGGCACTATCTTCACTACTGGGCAATAGAGGATCCATCTCTCTGGACATTACATTATATTGGAGGAGGGAGGGGGGAATGTGGCGATCAGATCAAGATAAAGATCAAGTCATTTCAAGTAGCAGGGGCATAGAACAGGAGGGTGAAGACAGACCTGCTGTAGGAGGCTGCCCCCACAGAGGTCAGGGACTCAGGGAAGCCACTTAGGGGCTTCCTAGGACACCACTTCTGCCAAGAAGGGCACTTGAGGAACCAATGGCAAGATTCAAAGGAAGCCTCTGCTCAGTCCAAGTTCAAAACTCCTCTCACTATAGGCGACATAAGACCACACATGACTGTGTCACTTCCCTCTTAGAAACTCCAGTGGCTCCCTATCACCTCTAGGGCTAAACAGAAAATCTTCTACCTGGTGTTCAAAGCCTTTCATAACCTGCCCCTTCCCTACATTTCCAGCCTCCCCCCTGGTAGTCCTTGATCCAGCAACACTGGCCCCTTGGTTGTTCCTCGACTTCCTGAGCCCCGGGCATCTTCTCTGGCTGCCTTCATGCCTAGAACACAATGTCTCCTCACCTCTGCCCCCTGGTTCCCCAGGCTTCCTTTAGGCCTTCCCCATCTCTTCCAATGCCACTGTCCTTCTGTCTGCAGGGTCTGCGTGTAGCTTGTTGGTAGGGAGCTGTCAGAAGGAGCTCCCTGATCACAGGGCCCACCCTTTGCCTTTCTTTCCCCAGTACCTCACACACAGTAGGTGCTTACTAAATGTTTAATGGCTGGCAAAGAGTGTCCCAAGCCCCTCTCTGCTGCCGGCCTATGTAGAGCTGTCAAAGTAGATGGATTTGCTAAGGCGGGAAAGCTCACGTAGCCTCAACAGGAGAGTGCAGGGCTCAGGCCTGCGGGGGCTGGGCTTGCAGCACCAAGCTGGCAGGCCAAGGGCCTCCAAGCTAAAGAGCTGGGGGTGCAGCTTTTGACTCCCTACAAAGACATCTAAAACAGTAAATGAGGTGCCGCCTCCTCATGAGTGTGAGCCTTCCTGTCACTGCCTACCATTGGAGCAGAGGAATTCAAGGAGCTGCTAATACATCTTGTCAGCAAGGTGACAAGATCAGCTTTCTGAAGCGCAAAGCACTCAGAGGGAGGCAGAAGAGGACAAAGGAGCCCCGCCAGACCCCAGTGATCTCCAACGTCAAAGGTCCTCGAATGAAGCCAGTGACCTCAGGTGTGCTCAGAATCACAGCCACGCCTCCCAGAGGGAAACAGAGGTTTGCAGCCAAGGCCCCAGGCTCTACTGCTCGTGCCTAAGAGGCGGGAGAAGGAGCACTGGGCCGAGGATCAAGTTCTAGCTAAGCCACTCACGAACCTTGTAACTACGGACAAATCATAGATGGCCTGTCGGAGATCAGAGGCCTCATCTCCAGCATGGAGATTAATGCATGGCATTAATCTCTCTGACGTGACTTACCTCATGGGGCTAGGAGAACGAATGGGCAGTTAAACTGTAAACTGATAGGAAAACTATCATGGGCAACATCATTCTTCCTTTTAATTAAGAAATTCATTTACTTCAAGTTTCCAACATTCACTGTTTTAAGATTTTGAGCTCTAAATTTCGTCCCCTCTCCAAGAGGCCTTGCAATGTGATATGGGCTATACATGTACAAGCACATTAAATATATTTCCAGATTAATCATGTTGTGAAAGAAGAACGAGAACAAGAGGGAAAAACCGCAAGAAAAACCAAAACCGACAACAACAAAAGAAAACAGCGAGCTCCAATCGCGTCCGGACTCTGCAGCTTTCACTGGATGTGGGCGGCATTTCCCATCACGAGTCTTGGAACTGTCTTACATCAGTGTATTGCTGAGATGAGCCAAGTCTATCCGAGTTGGTGATCACACACTGTGGCTGTTACAGTGTACAGTGTGTTCTCCTGGTTCTGCTCCCTTCCCTCTGCATCAGTTCATATTAGTCTTTCCAGGTTTTTCTGAAACCTGCCTGCTCATCACGTCTTATAGCACAACAGTATTGCATTACATTCACATACCACAACTTGTTCAGCCATTCCCCAATGGATGGGCATCCCCTCAATTTCCAGTTCTTTGCCACCACAAAAAGAGTTGCTATAAAGATTTTTGTACATGTAGGTCCTTTTCCCTTTTTTATGATCTCTTTGGGATACAGCCCTAGAAGTGGTATTGCTGGATCAAAGGTACACACAGTTTTATAGCCCTTTGGGCATAGCTCCCAATTGCTCTCCAGAATGGTTGTATCAGTACACAACTCCACCAACAATGCATTAGTGCTCCAATTTTCTGATATCTCCAACATTTACCCTGTTTTGTCAAGTTAGCCAATCTGATAGGCACTTCAGAGCTGTTTTAATTTGCATTTCTCTAATCAATCATGATTTAGAGTATTTTTTCATATAACTGTAGATAGCTTTAATTTCTTCATCTGAAAACTTTATATCCTTTGACCATTTATCAATTGGGGAATGACTTGTATTCTTATAAATTTGACTCAGTTCTCTATACATTTTAGGAATGAGGCCTTTATCATAGACACTGGTTATAAAAATTGTTTCTCAGCTTTTTGCTTTCTTTCTAATCTTGGTTGCATTGGCCTGGTTTGTGCAAAAAATCTTTTGATTTAATGTAATCAAAATGATCCATTTTGCATTTCATAATGTTCTCTATCTCCAACTACTCCTTGTTCTCCTAATTTGTTATCGTTTCACCCTCTAATGTCTAAACTGCATACCATTTGGTCAGTGTCATTCTTGACAGCAGCAGACTTCTGGCTGTACTCCGTACTCTCCAGACCCGAGCTTCCTCTACAACGCCCCAAAACCCTCGTCACGGCTCAAGCCATTCATCCACTGGAAGCATCCTCTGCCTCTGCAGACTTTCCCTCTGACTGGCTGGTTCCTCTCAGAACCCCCATTTTGAGGAGTACACCTAGGCCACACATGTTTTCATTCCTCTCTAGGCTGTACTCGTGACTACCCCAGATGTTCTCTATGATGCTCCTACACCTGGTACCTTCATCTTTTCTATCTCCCTCTATATCCCCTCACCAGTTATGTTCAATCACAGCTTTGCTCCTTCAAGATCTAACCCCTGCTCCAAAAACCCCATAATATAAAAGCTGCCACCATGAATAGGCTTAGGGACACAGATTGCCTGAAAGTTTTTTTTTGTAAAAGAAACTCAATGAGTGAAGAAAGCAAAATATGGACAAGCAACAGGACTGATGAGAACCTCTGAATACGACGACATAGAGGGGGGTACTCCATGACTCACATCAATCTGTGTGATCTCTGAAACTGTAAAAGTTCTTTCCAGTTCCTGTTCTCCATCGTCATCTTCTTCTTCCTCAGCAGAAAATCCGAATCAGCACCCAAAGATTTCCTTGGGTCCAAGCAGTGTCTGCTCAGAGACTGCCCTTTCAGAAAACGGTCCCAGCCACCCCGCCCTCCATGGAGGCTCCTGTTTTTTTTCTATTCCCGGCAGTTCGGTGGTGGAGAAAACAAAAAGAATGAATCTGTGATCATTGGGTTCTGCTCAATGTCCATGAATTCTCAGGAGTCTAAGTGAAAATTTTCACATTCTCCACAGTCTACAAGATTTTATCATTGGATTTTGTGTCACGTATTTAAAAGTCGCTGTATTATACCACAAGACAGGCTCTAAGGAAAACATCTACTTTGCCTGGCACTGCCCAGATCCCAGGATGTGCTAGATCTCCCACCCTCCTCACAAGGTCTTTTTACATAGGCATAGACGGGATTGTGCTAGAGAACAAGGAGAGTCATTCTTCACTGAAGGTCCACTTGGATGCCTCCTCCTGGGACATAAGATGCACGCCAGGGGGCCCAAGGTGTAGTGAGGCCTCCAAACGCGGACAGGCTTAGAATCTGAGCGTCAGCCTCCACCTTCGGCCAGTCGAGCGCAGGCGCCTTACTGCCAGATTGTCCACAACTCACAGAATGTGTGGAGAGAGGGACAATATCACCAACCCTACAAGTGTGACTATGCTCCTAGTAAGTACTAAGTGTGACAGGTTTGGAAATAAAACAAAAACAGTCCTAGGAACCAAAGAGAGCTACAAACACCTTCACACGCCCCTAATGGAAGCTCCTAGAGGGCAGGGACCAGTCCATCTCCAGCAGTCACAGGCCCACCATCCTCTAGGCCTCAACTTAGCCTGTGCTGCTGCTGAAATATACTCTGACCAACAGCTAGAAAACAGGTTTCCAAGGACACCCACAAAATGCTGGTTTTCATTTCACCCTTACACACCTGGAAGAGGCCAATGTTCAGAGGATACAAGATCGCCTTATTAGATAGGCCTAATGCTTGAAGAGCCTCAAGGGCCTTTCTGATCCTGACTCTGCCATCTAGGGTTCGCTAATGTTCTGAACTCTGGGTCACCTCCAAGTCACTGATCAAACTGTCAGGAGTAAAGGAACACGCACAGATCCCTGGGCTCCTCACTGACACGGAACCACTCATTAGAACTCCTCGAGTCTGACCATCCAACTAGCTCAGCAGCTATCTGGTTATGTCACTGCTCAAGCCACATCTTTCTGCGATTCTCCACAATAATAGGATGAGAGCCTTCATCAAACACATTACTAAAATCTAGACCAATCATCTGCACAACATTCCTTTGTCTACCAGCCAAGTAATCCTGTCCAGAGAGGAAATCAGGTTCATGTGGCAAGGCCTGTTCTTGGTGTAGCTGGAGGCTCTCTGGGATCACCATACTCCATCCCTTTCTAGAATTTCACCAACATCTCTGAATGATCCATTCTAGAATCTCCCCAAGAGTCAATGCCACGCTCACAGGCCCACAGTCTTCTGGATTCCCTCTCCACGAGTGGCTTCCCTCTAGAACAGCCACTCTGTGTCTTCTCTTTACTTCTATCTGTAATACCGCCACAGGTGCCCTCTGTTAGGAGGGGAGTCCTCTGAGGGTGGAGATCGTGCTCGTGCCTTGCTGGGCAGCCTCGGGGTCAGCATAGTGCCTGACATATGGTGAAGGCTTGATCCATTCTTGGTGACTTCCTGGAAGACTCTGGGACACTTGCTCTTCTCCAATCTGCGGGGTGGGTCCCTTTTGTATTTTCCACAACCTATCAAACATCCGTTACAGGGGCAGTGGATAAAATCCATCCAGGCTGGAGGCCATGGACACCAGGTCAGCTAGGGCGGCTTCCTGGCTCCTTCCTTATTCTGGGCATCCATTCCCTTCAGTCACGTCCAGAGCAAAGGTCCTTCTCGAGATCAGAATTGAGCAGCCCTTCCTCCTGCGTCCCTGGTGTTGGTTATCATGACCCCACCAACTTCAAGCAAACACCTTACTTATCTCTCTCTACCTGGACCCTGCTTTTTCTCCCAGAGTAGCTTTAAAAACACCAAACTGAACCAAGCCTCCTGGATGCCCTTGGCTCCCTCGACAGCCTCGTTCTAGGCTGCAGCAGGACAGGGCCATGCTCTGCTGTTCACACTCATCCTCTGTAAGTGTTCAAAAATCTAAGCTGTCAAGTTTCCGGGGCATCCACACTGGTCTCAAAAATCACCTGACAATGCCCCTCAAATTCCCTTCTTCTGTCCCAACCACTCTACTGATGGCCAGACCCACTCCCCCTTGCCCACCCTCAACCAATATCCTGTGTGTCTCACCAATGTGACCCATCCATCAATCCATTTGCTTAATCACCTAACTGTTCCACATTTAGGCTTCTCTTTGTTTCATTAAATAAAGCTCTCGATTTGGACTGGACTTCTGGGAGTCGAGTAATTCTTGTTTAGTTATTTCAGTCATGGCCAACTCTTCATGACCCTGTTTGGGGTTTTCTTGGCCAAGGCACTGGAGTGGCTTGCCATTTCCTTCTCTAGCTCATTTTCCAGATGAGGCAACTGAGGCCAACAGGGTTAGGTGACTTGCCCAGGGTCATGCAGCAAGTGTCTGAGGCTGGATTTGAATTCAGGCTTTCCTAACCCTGGGCCTGGTGTTCTATCTACTGTCCCTGAGCTCAAATCATTAATCTGCTCTGATTTCTCTGGGTCTATCCAACACGACCTTCCCCTCCTTCCGAGTCCTGCTAAAACTTGTACCAAGTATTTTGGGGGGTCGCCCAAGAACCATAACTCTCTTTGGTCACATGACTGTCCTGTGTGCAACTTCTGTGCAGGAATTCAGGATAGGAGCATCTATGGGGACACAGGACTAGAATTTCTGACGACAAGTTTGTCCCTGAAGAAGCTGGGTCTGGAGCAAACTCCTCAGTCACAGAGCTCTCACTCCCCTGTGCTCCAGTCTGCTCTCACTCTTCTTTTCTGAACTACTCCCCTCGGACCCTGAGGAGCAGTTGTTCCCGACTGTCCTTGGAGTCTGGTGATAATGTGGCAATCTGGAATATGGCTTCTAACTGTTTGTATTTCACCCTGTTAATGGGAAATCAGATACTGACTTCATGAAAAGGTGTGTGCACTGGAGGATATTCTCCTTTTCAAGCTGTTTTCCCCATGTTAGAACAACATCTGCCCAGGCGGCATTCCTGGAGCAAGGTTTGAGGTTGGCCTCCACTGCACTCCAAGCAGTTCTTGGGCTACCCAAAATGGTGCAGCAAAATGGGATGAAAAAGAAGAACCTCCAGGTCCCCTCTCCTCCATCCATCTCCTTAGATCATGGCAGAAGAACCAGCAGGAGGAAGGCTGTGGCAAGTCCCAATGAAAGCTGTCCAAATGATCCAAAGCTGAACTGGAGAACCAGAGGCAGACTTCTTGGGGCATGGTGTGGGGCAGGGCCAGGCTGGGCTTGTGAGGCAGGAGGGTGTGGCCTAGGAGATTTCACCTCTACCCTGGCTCCTTCTGAGGCTCTCAGGAGGGGTTCCTTCCTGAAATGTCACATTGACGGTCTGGCACCTTCGTGGGGTTTCCTGCTGCCCCAAATGGCACAGAGGTGAATTCAAGGAGCCAATGCCCTCTCTGGCCTCTCACTGGAGTCCCATCTCTCATAACTGCACTGGTTGTGGACCCTGTTAACCTTTATGGAGGATGCTCTCCCAGTGTGCTGGGGAAACCTCAGCTGCTGCTTAACACTCAATTCAAACCTGCCTCACCCTGGCCTCCCTGACAGGAGACTACAATCCCAAGGGAAAACTTGCTCCTAGGGACTTCCTTAGCATTTGTCCTAATGCTGATCTGGGTTCATATTCAAAGGAAGATAATGGAGCTAAAAAAAGCCACTCCTTTGTCAATGAGAAATGTCAAATGGTCCCAAGCACAAAATGGTTTCTTGGAAGAACTTTAGGAAGGACCTTAAAAATTAAATAAGAGAGATCAAGGAAAAATTAGGGGGAAAAATAAGAGTAATCCAAGAAAATTAAGAAAATTATGAAAAGAAAGTCAACCAACTTGAAATAGAGAATCAAAAACTGAAGGAAGAAAAGAATTCCTTGAAAACTAGAATTAGGCGAAGGGAAGCAAACAATGTTCTAAGACACAAAGAAATAATAAAACAAAAATCAAAAGGATGAAAAAATAGAAGAGAATGAAACATCTCACCAGAAAAACAACTGCTCTGGAGGACAGATCAAAGAGAAGTGATGTAAGAATAGGTGGGCTGCTTGAAAATTATGATAAAAATAGAATCTTGATACATTACAAGAAATTATTAAGGAAAATTGCCCTGAAGTTCTAGAATAAGAAGGTAAAGCAGAAATAGAAGAAATTCACCGATTACCACCTGAAAGAGATGGCAGAAAGAACACTTATTAGAATATCACAGTCAAGTTCCAAAGTTCCCAGGTTAAGGAGGAAATATTGGAGGCAAGAAGAAAAAAATTTCATTTTCCGTTTCAATACCGTGGAGTCACAGTAAGGATTACCTAAGACGTACAGACTACCATGCTGACTGGAATACGGCATTTCAGAGAACAAAAGAGCGGGCGTTACAAGCAAGGCTAACTAAGCCAGCAAAGCTACGCGTCATCCTGAACTGAAAAACTTGCCCTTTAATGACCTGAAACACTTTCACGTATTTGTGACAAAAGCAGCCGAACTGAAGGGAAAATGTGACCTACGACATCCCAGAGATACATAAGATGCGCACGGGGGTTGATGACAAGGGACTCAATGAGGCTTTGGCCTGTTTACTTCTTATATGTGAAAATCTTAACAGTTTCTTATGACTGTCATTTCTGGTTAGGTGGTTTGAAGGGAAGGCTTGGATTTGAGCTGAGGATGACAGGGTGATTCTAAAAAAACAATAAAACTGTGTAGGAAGAGATAAAAAGAAGCAATTCTCTCATACTAATGAGGCATACAAGGAAAAATGGAAGCTGGTGAGGGAAGGGTGGGTGAAATCTTATTCTCATACAGAGGGAACAACATACATATCTAGAGGGGTATAAAGTCTTCTATATTCAGAAGAGGGCAAGGGGATAGAGAGGGGGAGAGGAAAAGAGAGAGATGGGGGGACTAGGTGGTGTAGTGCATAGAGCACCGGCCCTGAAGTCAGGAGGACCTGTGTTCAAATCTGGCCTCAGACACTTCACACTTACCAGCCGTGTGACCTTGGGCAAGTCACTTAACCCCAATTGCCCTGCCTTCCCCACTCCAAAAAGCCAAAAAAAAAAAAAAAAAGAGATTCTCAGATGGTGAATAGTAGTACTTATAGAAGTAAAGTAGAAGAGTGAGGAGGGATAGAAATAAGGTAAGAAGGATAGTGAAGAAAAACAGGAAGGAAGAAAATATACAAGTAATTATAGTTTAGAATGTGGATGGCGTTAATTTCCACAAATGGAAACTGACAGCAGATTAAAAATTCGAATTCAACAATATCTTGCTTTCAGGAAATGATATACAAATGAGAGATACACACAAACATAAAATAAAAGCCAGGAATAGAATTTATTATGTAAAAAAAGCAGGGGTGGTTATCATGAGCTCAGACAAAGTTAAAGCTAAAATAGATTTAATCAAAGGAGAAAAACAAGGAAACTTCACGATGTATCAGCCGTATTATTCAATATTGTTTTAGAACATTAAAATAACCAGACAGTATTAAATATCTGAGATTATAGCTGCCAAAAAGAGATACAGGAACTGTATGAACCTAAACATAAAACACTTTTTATACAAAGAAAGCTAGGTCTAAATAAGTGAATAGTTATTGTTCGTGGGCAGGTAAAGCCAAAATAATTTCTTAAAATGACAATTTTACCTAACTAATCTACTTACACAATGCTATCCCAATTAAATTGCCAAAAAATTATCTTACTGAGTTAGAAAAAAAAAAATCAAGTTCATTTGGAAGAATAAAAGGTCAAGAACTTCAAAGAAAAAGGAAAAAAAAAAAGATGCAAAGGAAGCAGATTGAGTAGGATTAGACCTTAAACTATACGGTAAAGAGAGAGCACTGTTGAAGTGTAAAGTAGATAATTTTATTTATTTTAAATTAAAATTTTCTTGTATAAATAAAATCTATGCAGCCAAGAAAAGAAAGAATGCAGAAAATTAGAAAAAAAACCCCTTCCTCGATAATCTCTCAGCTGGAATGTGATGGGACTGGAATATTGCTGTGGCTAGGAAATGATGGGCTGGGTAATTTAGAAAAACATGGACAGTCTTGGATGTACGGAGGAAGATGGTGTCCATCTTCAGAGAAACAGGAGGCAGGTGGGCATGAGCACAGTGTGGTCTTAGAGAGATGTGCATGAGCACGTATGTGCATGGTTACAGACATCTATCTACATGTATGTGTGTATATATCTATAGATGGATATTTGTGCTTAATTGTAGCTTTCTGGGGCAGTGGGAGAGTGGAAAAATAAAGTAAAAACCTGGGCGGCTTTGAAAACAATGTGGAGGATTCATTATACAGGTTTCCTTGAAACAGAAATGTACTGTTTTACACTGAATCCTCTTGTGTTCTGCAGGGTACATGGCAAACTTTTTTCCTTTCTTTTCTTATTTGGTATTTAAATTTAAAATAAGTCTGTTACCCCTATGATTCCTCACTAAACCCTCTGGAAGGTGAAGAAGTTAAAACGACTTGAATGCTGCAATGTTTCATTATTAGCTAAGGGTTTTGCAAGCTGCATAAAATGAACTCTAATGTCCAGGTAGCAAGAAGCTGCAGTTCTAAAAATTCTTTTCCGGAAAGAGGCAGGACAGCAAATAGCTACATCATTAATAGAGCTGTGGTTACAGAAAATAAAATGAGATCTCAGCAGAAAATATAAAACACTTGGGAGTCGACCTGCCCAGACAACACAGCCTCACACACACAGATCTACCCAAGCGGAGAAATCTTCGTGACTTACGGGGAGGGCAAGCCAGCATAATAAAATGACTTTTCCACCTAAATCAATTTGCTCGCCCAGGACCACACCAATCAAACCACCAAAGAATTATTTTACAGGGCAAGAAAGAACAATAACAATAAAATTCATCTGTAAGAACCAAGGTCAAGAACATCAAGAGAATCAATGAAAAATGGGAAGGAAGCCCTGGCTCAGTGGTGCCGTGTGTCAGGCTATGTTACAGAACAATCTGCAACTGGCTAAGAAGTTGAGGAGTGGATCAGTCACCTCCATTGGGCACACAAGAGCCAGCCGTAAGTGACCCCGGGAAGGGGGAGCCCTCACCCTCTAACACACATACCAGGAGAACTGGAAAGCAGTTTGGCACAAACAAGGGGTAGACCAAAGTCCTTGCCAGACGCCAAGTGGGAAAGGGATTATTAATAACCAATGGCCGAGGAGAATCAGAGCTCCCCCTCTTCCAAAGTCCTGATTTTTAATCTCCTGAAGGACATTACCCATAATGGGACTGAATTAACCCTCCTCAGTCTCGGTCAGACCCCCAACAACAAGGAATTTAATCTAGGGCGGGGAATCCTCTTGTCCTCCTCAAGCTTCAGTTGTGAACTGATCCAATCATTCCGGAGAGCGACTGGGAATTATGCCCACAGAGCACCCAAACCGTGTACAGCCTTTGACCCAACAGATCTTTTGTCTAGAACAACCCAAGGCTGTCCAATTTTTCTGTACAAGGGGGACAGGAGGTCACCCTCAGCCCGTCATTGAAAGGGACAGATTAATTGTGGTCTAAGAGAGCCGGCCAAATGGCCACCCTTTTAGTGATAATGCGCTGGCCTTATTAATTATCCAGAAACTACAACTCTCAAACCTTTTTAAAGGTCACATTATCTTGTCTTAGGTCAAAACAGGTACGTGATTTACATATAAACAAATTAGGAGAGTTAAGAAATAGTTTACCTGTCAGATCTATGGATGAGGGAAGAATTTAGGACTAAATAAGATATAGGGAGCATTACAAGATACAAAATGAATAATTTTCATCATATAAAATTAAAACATGTTTGTACAAGCAAAACCAATGCAATCAAAATTAGAAGGAAAAAAATGGGGAAAAAATTTTTACAGCAAGCATCTCTGATAAGGGATATAACTCAGAACTGAGAATTGATAAGGGATATATCTCAAACATATAGAGAACTGAGATAAATTTATAAGAATACAAGTCATTCCCCAAATGATAAAATAGCAAAGGATATGAATGGGCAGTTTTCCATCAAAGAAATCAAAGCTACTTATACGAAAAAATGCTCTAAATCACCATTGATTAGACGCAGTGGTTCTCAACCTGTGGGTTGCAACCCCTTTGGGGGTCGAACGGGGTCACCTAAGACCATCAGAAATATTTTAGGAACCGAGACAACGCTCCTCTATGGGTCTCCAGGCGAGTCCTCCCACATGCAGATACGCCCACATACTAGGTTGAGAACCACTAGATTAGAGAAATGCAAATTAAAACAATTCTGAGATAACACTTCACACCTATCAGATTGGCTAATATGACAAAAACAAAAATGAAAAGACAAATGTTGGAGGATGAAAGGAGCCTAAACATCTATCTGATCCAGGAATCAGGCTGTACTTTGAATAGTCTGCTCCTGGTTTCCCAGTGATGTGGCTATAAATCAGCACTTGCCTGATATCTGAGGTCCAAGGCTCTGCCCTGGTCTGGGATTCTAGCCAGAAGAAGTTAGCCGCCTTTTAAGATTATTAATACATTTTAGATACTATTCATGTGTGTGGAAACATCAAGGACATGATTACTGTCAAGGCCTGCTTGACATCACTGTTTGGCATCTTGAAACTGAACGAAGAAGTACTGGAAAGCCTCATGACCTACAGTTACCTTCTTTGTCTTTTTATTCTATAAAAATCTTGCTCATGGAATCAATAAATGGATTGCATTGATAATCTTGCCTGGCCCATGTTATTTCCACACTTCTCTGTTGTAGTGCATCATTTTTGCTGGTCACAGGAGGAGATGTGGGAAAACTGGAACAGCAATGCACTGCTGCTGGAGTTGTGAACTGATCCAACCGTTCTGGAGAGCAATTTGGAATTATGCCCAAAGAGCAACCAAACTGTGCATACCCTTTGACCCAACAATACCACTGCTGGGTTTGTATCCCAAAGAGAGCATTAAAAAGAGAAACGGACCTATTTGTACATAAATATTGATAGCAGCTCTTTTTTCTGGTGGCAAAGAACTGGAAAGTGAGGGGATGCCCATCAGTGAGGGCAGGCTGAACAAGCTGTGGCATATGATTGTGATGGAATATTATTGTGCTGTAAGAAATGATGAGCAGGCAGATTTCAGAAAAACCTGGACAAACTTCTATGAACTGATGCTGAGTGAGGGGCGCAGAACCAGGAAACACTGTGCACAGCAACAGCCACATTGTAACAATGCTCAGCTGTGAAGGACTCAACTGCTTCTGAGAAGAACAAGGACCTCAGACAATTCTCAAGGACTTGCGATGAAAAGCGCTGCCCACCCACCTCCAGAAAGGGGATGGACGGCCTGAGCGCCGGTGGAGACAGATTTCCCCACTTTCTCTAGGCTTCTCGCTCTGTATTTATTTATATAAGCAGCATGGCTAATATGGAAATATTTTGGATGACCTCACTCATATAATGGGCAACATATTGTTTGGCTTCTCAGTGGGTGGTGAGAGATGGAAGGGGGGAAAGAATGTGGAACTCAATTTTTTTTTCAAATGAATGTTATTTTTTTTCTTTTCTTTTTTTTGGAGGGCAATTGGGGTTAAATGACTTGCCCAAGGTCACATGGCTAGTAAGTGTTAAGTGTCTGAGGCCAGATTTGAACTCGGGTCCTCCTGACTCCAGGGCCAGTACTCTATTTGCTGTGCCACCTGGCCGCCCCTCAAATGAATGTTAAAAATACATAAATTTAAACCTTAAAAAAAGAAGCCATTTCATCCAGCTTACAGCTGAGATTTCTTCTCTGCGCTGTGTCTGCCAGAAGAAGGAAAGCTCCAGAAGACCACGCATGGCCACTGCCTCTCTCTCTGTATTCCCGGGGAGCTCCAGGAGAGCACGCGTGGCCACTGCCTCTCTCTCTGTATTCCCAGGGAGCTCCAGGAGAGCACGCGTGGCCACTGCCTCTCTCTGTATTTCCAGGGAGCTCCAGGAGAGCACGCGTGGCCACTGCCTCTCTCTGTATTTCCAGGGAGCTCCAGGAGAGCACGCGTGGCCACTGCCTCTCTCTGTATTTCCAGGGAGCTCCAGGAGACCACGTGTGGCCACTGCCTCTCTCTGTATTCCCG
>CM053585.1:2423140-2462490 GCA_028646515.1 Pseudochirops corinnae | reverse complement strand
CTCTCTCTCTGTATTCCTAGGGAGCTCCAGGAGAGCACGCGCGGCCACTGCCTCTCTCTCTGTATTCCTAGGGAGCTCCAGGAGACCACGCGTGGCCACTGCCTCTCTCTCTGTATTCCCAGGGAGCTCCAGGAGAGCACGCGTGGCCACTGCCTCTCTCTGTATTTCCAGGGAGCTCCAGGAGAGCACGCGCGGCCACTGCCTCTCTCTCTGTATTCCTAGGAAGCTCCAGGAGAGCATGTGCGGCCACTGCCTCTCTCTCTGTATTCCTAGGGAGCTCCAGGAGAGCACGCGTGGCCATTGCCTCTCTCTCTGCATTCCCGGGGAGCTCCAGGAGACCACGTGCGGCCACTGCCTCTCTCTCTGTATTCCTGGGGAGCTCCAGAAGACCACGCATGGCCACTGCCTCTCTCTCTGTATTCCCAGGGAGCTCCAGGAGAGCACGCGTGGCCACTGCCTCTCTCCCTGTATTCCCGGGGAGCTCCAGGAGAGCACGCATGGCCATTGTCTCTCTCTGTATTTCCAGGGAGCTCCAGGAGAGCGTGCGTGGCCACTGCCTCTCTCTCTGTATTCCTAGGGAGCTCCAGGAGAGCACGCATGGCCATTGTCTCTCTCTGTATTTCCAGGGAGCTCCAGGAGAGCACGCGCGGCCACTGCCTCTCTCTGTATTCCCACGCTTCTTCATTAATCATTCATCTGTTGATGATGAGGTCCACATCCACCCAAGTATCCGAACTAACACCAAAAAATGCTCCTATAAATGTTTTTGTGCATAGAGGTCCCTCCCCTCATCTTTAACCTCTCCGGGGTACAGGCCCACAGGTGGTCTTGCTGATACATCCTTGGGTGACTCTGGGGTACAGGTTATACTCCAGATTGTACAGGTACCATTGTTCTGTATGACATTTCCATGGATTCTTAGCCCCCCCGAGAGTGTGTCCAGTCTCACAGCATAGGATGGGGGTCAGGTGAATCTTTATCCCTACATTTTTTTCATGTCATTGTTGTCAGTCTCTATTTCTTCTCCTGAAAATTGCCTGTCCACACTCTTTGGCCACTGGCTTGCTGAGGATAGCTCTGGGTCTCATCTGTGCTAATTCCCTAAAAGTCTTGGGTATCAGGTCTTCTGAGAAATCTATTAGCAGCTCCTCTCCTACGTCTAGTTTTTGTGGTTCAGCTGTGACAACCCACACCTCGCATTTCACCTTCTGGGATAGGTCTGACTCCTCCCCAGCCCAGGGGTAAAAGGGTCCTCCCTCCATTCTCCTTGCTCTCAGAACCCCGGATTTCTCTTGCAGTGCTGACCACCTTGTTCAAGTTGGCCTTGCCTTCCCTCTTCCATCCCTGCCTTTCTTGTCTCCCCAGTGAAGCTGTGGCCTTCTCTGGGAACAAGGGCTTTGTGGCTCTTCCGTAACCCTTCACTGCTTCACACAGGGTCTGGCACACAGGAGGCACTGGTGAGTAGAGCTGATTCATTGATTAAGAAATAGAAAAACTCGTCTTCCATAAAGGAACAATTTACTCAGACTTGCTCTGACTCACCCAAAGGGTCTTTGACCAAGATGGAAAGACCCTACAGGCTTCAGCCTTGCAGCACAGACCTGCCCTAGGAAATGCTGGATTCCATGGTAAGGGAAAAGCCTTCTGCCCTCCCCAACATCATCCACACGACCCCCACAGAGTCTCGAAAGGACCCTGAAGTGACAAGGAACCTGGCAATCCCAAGGAGTGTACACAACCAGCCCAAGGCTCCAAGTTAGGGACCTCTTCCTGAGGCAGTGGTTGGGCCTGGACCTCAGGAGAAGAGGCCACTCACCAAAGACAACACTAATCACTGCTAGTCTAACATGCACCTTCACCTTACCTTCGGGGCCTTCCTCATCCACCTTGACACCACTGGGGGCTGAAACATGGCCAGCATGGCTTATGACCCACACTGGGTAGCGCTTCTGCAGGCAAAGGTATAAAGCCCTCACAAACTCCGCGTAGAAGGCAGGAACTCCTGGGTTACCTGCAAAAATAAAGGGACAGTCACTAATGCTGCTGGGGACCCACCAGCAGTGACAGGAGCAATGCAGAGGATAGAAGGACTGAACACCCAATGGCAGTGATCCCTTCCCAGAAAGCAACTTAACAAGGGCTAGGTCATAAAAATGCAAATACGAGGCAAATATCAGGAGAAAAAGAGAAATCTGGGCCCAATACATTCAGTGAAAGACTTGCCAAAGCCAAGCCTGAGACTCCTCTCACTATCAAGCAGGTCGTGCTGCCTGGTCTACTTCCAACAGAGGCCTCCCTGGCCCCTCTCTTGCTCCCTACAAGGACTGTTCTGAATCTCGTCTTCTCTCAAACAGAAGACCTCACCTCCTGAGGCCCAGAGCCCTGGGCTTCCCCTCTCTCTTCCTCTCCCCCTCCAAAGATCTAGACCCCAGGCACCATTCTCTCCTGCACAAAGCCAGCGTCTCTGGCATGTGCCTCTGAGCCTGTCCCTGCCTGTCTTGGTAAAGTGTGAATTTGTTTTTCTTCCATACTTGACAAACATCAGACATGATCACTGCCACACAGACAGAGGAGGGCTGTACATGAAACCATGAATTGATTATACGTAGTTTTGATTTTTTAAAAAGAGTATCATAAATTCCACACTTTACTCTCAAAGCTGCCCTGCCTGTCTCAGTCTCCTGAACCTCTTTCTGTGCTTTCTTCATGCCTTTCATTTAAAGATGCTCCAGTGGCCCTTTTTTTCTTTCTTCATCCTGATCACTAGCTACTCTGTACCCCCAAATCCCACCATGAAAAATCCTCCCTTATAACAAACAAGGATTGTGAAACCAAATCAATGCACAAATTAGCCACACCTGACACACATCTCTTCATCAGCCCTTGCGATCCTCCACCTCTGTTGGGTGGTAGGCTCCATGCATGGCTACAGGTCCTCTGGGATAGCAGGTGGCCACTGCACTGGTCCAAGCTAAATCACCCACAGCTAGGTTTGTGTTCTTTTTTGTAGAGCTGCAGCTGTGAGCTTGGTTCTGCTCACTTCATTCTGGATTCATCCATAAAAGTTTTCCCAGGTTTCCTGGAAACTGTCCTTTTCATCATTTCTTATGATGTAACAATTTCCCATTGTACCCAAATACCATTCTTTGTTTGGCTCTCGCCCAGGTGATAGGTATGAAAGGTACTCTCCAGTTTCCAGTTCTCTGCTATAAGTATCTTGTGCATATGGGTCCTTTCCCACTTTGATCTTTCCGAGGTATGCGCTCAGCAGTATCACTGGGCCAAGGCCTGATGGTGCAGTAACTGTGGGGCTTCCCAAAATGGCTACACTCATTCATAGCTCCAACCAAAGTACACTGCAGTACCCATCCTCCCACAACTCCTAAAATAACGGCTGTTTTCCTCTTTTGTCGTCTTGGCCAGTCTGATGGTTGGGAAGTAGAATCTCGGGAACGCTCTCATATGCATGCCTTTCATTATTAGCAGTCTGGGACACTGATTCATCTGGCCATTAATAGCCCAGATTTCTTCCTTTGATCATTCATCTACTGGGAAATGGTTCTTGTTCTTATAAATCTGAATCACTTTGAAGCGGTGCTAAATGGCCTTTGTAATATATTTTGGGGTGATTTTTGTGGCATAGTTGTAACTTCAGTCTCGTGTATGTACCATTAATTTATGAAATGGGTTTAACTCTGTGCCTTCCCTGCCCCCAGCCTAGAGGTATTTACTCTGAAACCATTAACTCTATAGCTATGATAACAAGAATCTTTTCAAGGCACTACCTCCTTTTGTTCTAGTAAACAAAACTCATCCATTTGCAAATCTGGATGGGTTCATCTAATTTAAATTGACCTCAAATCTGATGCTGGTTGACTTTATGACGTTTCAAGGCAAAAACCACACCTCCTACCCCTTATACCCTGCTGTTTCTCCCAGTGAATTATGGGCACAGTGTGCGTGTTCCTTTAAGTATTGGTCACTCCCTGGCTCCACCCTAACTCCACCTTTGTACCCCTAATTTTTAGCCTAATGAACTTATGATTGACAGTTTTATGTCTTTAAGAACCTTGTCTCTACCTCCTGCTCTTTGCAGGTAGGCTTTTTCTAGCAGGCTATCTGCCTGCTGTAGAGCGTCACACTTTCAGGCTTTCTCTGACCACCCCCCACCTTGTGAGCTTTTTCTAGCAGGTCTCCTTACCCCATTCCTTACTCCATCCCTTTTGCCCTTGTGTAACAATAAACTTTTATAACTCTGCCAAAAGACAGCTAAGACTGGTAATTCTTTCGGACGCATACAAACCTAGAAAGGATTTCTCATTAGAAATCCCTGATACTTATACCTCTTCAACTTCCTTATACATCTTGGATATGAGACCTTAGGAGAGAAACCTGTTGCCAAGACTCTTCCCACGTTAAATTCTTTCTTTCTAATTTCAACTTCATTTTCAATTTTCGGTAATTATAAATCTCCACTTTATCTTGTGGGACAGTCTCTATCCTTTGGTCCCCTTCTCCATTACTGTAAAGGCCAACACTATTCTCCAAGGTCCCCAGGTTCACAATCTAGGAGTCGACCTGTACTCCTCCTTCTCTCCCCCCCCCCTCACCCCTGCCCCACCCAATAATTTAAATGCCTGTCAATTTCCCCAAGGCAGCTTCTGTCCCCTACACCCCGCCCCTCCTCTGACTCTGCCCCCAGCCTGGGGCAGACCCCCATCACCTCAGCTTGGACTACCAGGGTAGCAGCTGGGGGAGCGGTCTCTCCCCTCTCCAGTCCATCCTCCATGTGGCCACCGAAGGGTAATCTCCTACCTCTCCATTTTTCTTAGACCTTATTGCCCAACAGAGTGAGCCTGGCCTCCCAGCCGTCCCACAAACCAAGACCCTTCATCTCGGCTCTGGGCACTCTCTCTGGCTGGAACACTCTCCCTCCTCCACCTTGCCCACTGGTTTCCACTGAGTCCCAACCAAAATCTCACCTCCTACAGGAAGCCTTCCCCACCCCTGCTAACTCTACTGCCTTCCTCCTCTTCATGATTTCCTGCTTCATCCCACACAAGCAGGTTTGCCTGTGGTTCCCCTCATTAGACTGATCTCCCTGAGGGGAGGGACTGTCTTTGGCCTCTTTGTTGTGTCCCCAGCACTTAGCAGAGAGCCTGGTACAGGGCAGAGGCTTAATAAATATTTACTGACTGACTGACTACAACCACGTAAATGGAAAGAAAGCCAAGGAACGGTCTGCAGATGATGTGGTTGTAATGTCCAAGCTCAAGCTTGGTGCCAAGCCTCCTTTCCCTGGAGAGGTGGGGGGATTGGGGGATGGCTCGCTGGCTGTACACACGGTCACAGTTTTGTGAATTCTTCCCACCTGCCCTCCACCCTCCAGCCCTTTTCAGTTCTGCTTACAGAAATGGCTTTCTGAGAAATGAAAGAGATGGAAAAACCAAAGAAAGGTTTTAAATTAATTTTAGAAAAACTTTAAACCATGATCATCATGTGCACAATCAAGGTCTGATGTGCATTCCACAACTGTAGCCTCCAAACTGACATCTGACAACCTAGGACTAGTGCCTGGCCCCCTAGGCTGACTTCTGACTCAGGATTTTATACAGGTTCTTCAAAACTAAATAATCTCAGTAAGCATTAAAACATAAAAGCTGCACAAAAATCTTCTTTTGAGACTGAGAGCTGGGTGGGACTGAGGTTGGACTCTCCTGATTACTTTATGGCCTCCTGATGCCCTAAATCCTTCAATGCATTTATCGACAGAAGAGGAAAAAAACCATCAAATTTAAAAAGAGGTCACGGAAAAAACCCGGTTCTTTTCCATCTTTGGAAATGTCTTCCTAGGCTCCTCCCCCAGCCATCATTTGCATTTCCCTAATACAAACCACTCACCAGGAATGAGAAGGAAAAGCAGCTTGGGGCTGTCCTTGGTGCTGAAGAGGTCAGTCCAGGGCCCACATTTCAGGACATGGGTTGCAACTCCGCCACAGAGCAGAAACTCATCATGCATCGGGATGTCTTCATTCGCTGTCACGTCCATTTCTAACTGGCCAAAACAAGAATGAGAAGGTTACTGGAAGAGAGGGAGCTGGACGCCACGATAAGTGTGAATGACTCAGGCTGACAGAGGGGCCTAGGCAAGAGGAAGCCTTTCCGCTTGTAGCTTGTGAAAACACTGGGCCTGCAAGGACCAGGACAGCAAGCCAAAGAGAAAGGAAAACACCAGCAGATTGTGCTGGAGACAGGAGGAGCAGCAGGAAGAAAAGGAGCGAGTCCAGGAGGTGCCTCCGTGCCCTTCCTCAGCTCAAACGGCCACAGACGAACTACACTGGCAGCGTGGTGCAGGCAGGTGGCAGGGAGGCCGGAGCCCCCCAGAAGGCAGGCTGGGAGGCCCCTGGAGCGCTGGCGGCCCTCCTCCATTACAAAGACACCTGTGAGCACAGGGGCTGCCTAAAAGGGCCGGGCCATCTTCTCTTCCTCCCACAGAATTCCAAACTGTAACCTTGCTCTTACCCCACCCAACCCACCCTCCCCCTCAGCGGCCAAGCAGGCCATGCTGAAGCACCGGGGTGACGACATCACCCCTACTCAGCCAACTGCGGAGGCTCCTGACTCCATTCCCTGGCTGCTCTTCCGAGGTCCTCCCACTTGGCCGCACCGATGTCCCCAGCCTCATACACAGCAAACACTCACGAAGTGCTTCGTTCACTCATTCGTTCATCTCCATCCTGAACTGTCCTCTGCTTGATGTTTTGGTTGCATGTTCCCATAAGCTTTCTTCCCCTGGATTTTACCCTCTACCGCTTCCATTGCTTGACCTCCCCGGTCTCCTTTAAGGCCCAACTCAGATCCCATTTTTTCCTGGAAGCCTTCCCCAGCCCCTTCATCTTAATACTTCCCTGTATTAATTATTTCACACTAGTCCTGTACATAGCCCGCACTGCATGTATTCGTTTGCATGTCAGACATGCATTAGAGGGAAGGGAGGGACTGTCTTTGGCCTCTTTCTGAGTTGGCACCAAGTGTGTGCCTGGCACACAGTAGGCGGTTAATGAATGTTTAGTGATGGATCCATATGAGACTATATTATTGTACAGTCTCACCTGTCTGTCATTGTTCTTCATAAAGTTCTACAACCCCAAATACGATTTACCCTGGGGTTGTCTCTGGCAGTCTGGGATCCTGTGGCCTCCTGGTTATGGGGATTAACTGCCACGGGCTCACCTTCCGGAAGGCGTGCTGAGCAACCCTACTGAAGCAGTCTCGGTTGTCCATTCCCCGTTTTTGGTGGTCCACGTTTATTTAGGCAACGCTAGCTGACATTTGGGGGATCCCTTATGATTTCAAAGTGCTTTACACAGCCATGATCTCATGTGGTCCTCACAAGAATCCTGGGAGGGCAGATGCAGAGATTACCTGTCCCCATTTACAGATGAGTAAACTGAGGGGAGGGAGTGCCTCAGGCAGTGCTGGCCTCTGGACTTCCTGACTGACTCCAAGTGTTCTTTCAATGGTATGCTATATCTTTTTCTCATTATTATTCTTGCTTCTTTTTTAAATAACCAATTCTGATCGTAGTTCAGATGGACGGACAGTCTGAGTATACAAGGGAAGCTGATTCAAAGACAACTCCCACATCAATGTCTTTTCCTACATACTCAAATATAATCTATTTGTAAACACACACACACACACACACACACACACACAACATCATAGTACCAAAGTGCAAAAGAATATTAACATCGGGAAAATCTTTGCAGCAAATTTCTCTAATTTAGCCCAAATATACACAAACAGGAGTCACTTCCCCATGGGCCAAAGCTTCTGAATACAGTTCTCAAACAATTAATAAACTATGTGTCAAATCCCATTTGAAAATAAGAGAAATGCACCCCTCCTCCACCAACTCAACTATGGGGCTTCCTGTCACACCCTGCAAAGAGAGTAAAAGAGGGCACTGGCCCACGTGGGAGGGGCTCAGCCATGAACTGGTCTAACCTTCGCAAAAAAGAATTCAGAATGAGAGGAAAAAACTCTAAGTGTCTAAAAGGCTCATCCCTTTGGACCCAGAAATCACAATACCAGTCCTGTACACCAAAGAAGTCAGAGCCAGGGAAGAGGGGCTCCACGTCTGTGGTAGCAAAAGCCTGAGCCCAGAGACAGGGATGGCTCAGCATGGCAGGGTATGGGAGTAACTGCCTCTTTCTGTGCTGCCCAGGAAGCCTCAGATAAAGGTTCTGAAGCAGGAAGAAGAGCCTGGCCAGCACGCTGCTGACCAGGAGGCCAGCCTGGGAAGGACAGAACGCAGAGTGGCTCCATCCCTCACTGTCCTTCTCTGTCCTCTGTCAGGACAATGACCTGCAAGAGATGGCCCGCCAAGCAAGGGAACATGAGCAGAGGAGGCAGAGGCTCTGGAGGAGACCCAGACACCTGGCCAGGGCAGCTGCCGGGGCAGCAGGCAGAGTGGAGGGCTTGGAGGTGGCAAGAGCTGCCCTGAAATCCTGCCTCGGGCTCTTCCTAGCTGTGCGACTCTGGGCAAGCCCCTCAAACTCCCTCAGCCTCAGTTTTCTCATCTTATAAAGGAGATAACAGTACCTACCTGTCAGGACTGTTGTGGGGATCAAATGAGGTAAGGCGTTTAAAGCAGCTTCTAGAGCATTCTGTAAGTGCTGGGCATTATACTGTTGTTATATGATTGACACTGAACAAAAGAACTACTGTGCTGGCCAAGCCACATCAGGGCTACTTAGAGACTGGGGTATCCGGGAGAGGTGCCAAAGGCCAAGAAAAGGGCACACTGTCCAAAACAGGAAGAGCACAGAGTCTGCCAACTACAGACCAGTGAGACCGAGAAAAATATCAGACTATCTTATTAAAACAATGGCCAGCTGTGCCAAGGTCAGACCCTCCGAGGTTCCAGAGGACTGCCAAGGGAACTAGGTGACAGAACAGGTGGCACTGGGGTACAAAGATGGGAGGATCATCACCACTCTGGGTGACAATCAGGAACCCATCAGATCCTGGTGGGCCAGAACCACTACCTTAAGCTAAGAAGATGAATGCTCCCAGGGATCAATGTCAAGTCTTGGGTCCATGGAAACAGGTCAGGCCAGAAGTTAGTAGGAAAAAGAGCTGGGAGTCTTGGCAGACTGCAAGCTCGGACGGAGTCAACAGAGTGCTAGAGCCACCAAAAAGGCTCGGAGACCTTGGGTAGGGCTGCTCTGAGTCCCAAGCTTTCAATACAATCAAACTTTATTCGAAAATGTAGAAACCACTGGGAGCAGGGCCTTTGTAACTGTTGAGCAAGACTCTCAAGTTCTGGCCAAATTGTGTTTGTCCTGTTTTCAAGGAGCACCACGGCATCAGGGAGATGATGACATGACTTGCAATTGACTTTGATTTGAGTGAGGGAGGGCTGTACAAGGTCACAAGCCTCACTCTCTCCTCCAGAGCATCTGGGTCCAGTGTCCAGATATTCATCAGGATGACCGGAGACTGCTGCGACCAGCAGAGTTTGTGGCTCAGCAACCAGCTGAATGAAAAGAGAGAGAGAGAGAAAAAGGGAGAGGGAGAGACGGGGATGTATTCGATAGTCTGTTTATTACAGAACCATTTCATACAGAGCCAAACACACAAGAAAATCATAAGGCTTATATTCCCTATAGCAGGAATTCCTGGAATGAACAGTCCCTTCTTGGAATCTACCACTCCTGCCCCAGCCCAAGGCTAATCATTTATTAAGATTTTATCCTAGGACCACGTCCGGAGGAACAAACAAACAGGGAGTCACAGGACTTGATACTCCCCTGAAATTTCTAGGATACTTCAAGATCCAAAGAAAGCATCCACCCAACAAGATTATAATCTTTCTGCATATCATAGAAGAGGGGGAGCATGAAAATCTGGTCTACTACAGGAGATGGCCCAGGATGCAATGGGAGCCCCTGGCCCTTTTAGGATAAGGTCTTTTCAGGTACTCATTTAGAGTGAGTTCATACCCATTTAGTGAATTCTCTTTAAGAAGTGAGTTAAGGGATGGCCAAAAGAGGACTGGATGAAGACCTGGTGATCCTCATCCTGGAAGCCACTCTGCCCAAAGGTGGCCTCTAGACATCTGCATGACTGTCTCAGGAAGGGGAAATGGGCTTCCCCATGGCCCCCATGGGAAGAACCAGGAATGACACAGTGGCCAGGCCAGTTCCTACCCAGGAGATCAAACCGGCCCCAAGTTGAAAAGGGCTCTCACGAGTGAGGGAATGATTATTAATAAGCGACATCTTGGGGAGATTCAGAGATCTCCCCCTTTTCTCAATTCTAAGAGAAGACCAAATGACCATCTTTATTCATAACCTGTTGGCCTTATTAACAAAATAATTAAATTGCCAAGAAACTATGTCTCCTGAAACTTTTTAATTGTCACACTAGCCAAAGACGTCCTCTCCTGGGAACAGTCAGCCAAGTCTGGACCACCATATGGCAGGGGCTCTCAGGAGGTACTTCATTTTCAGGTGTGGGGCCCCTGAGGCCTATTCCACTCGGAAGTTGTTGGAGTCTCTACTTGTCTGCATTAGAAAATGCTTCACATACTCTCTACTGTCCAAATCACATCAAAATGCAGCTTGACAGGGTCTGTCGCCAGTCAGGAAATAAGCACTAATTAAGTACCTACTGTGTACCGGGTACACACTAAACGCTAGGGATGCAAAGACAGGCAGAGGCCCCCAAGGAGCTCTCAATCAAACTGGGCAGATGGTTCCCAGAAAGGACTGAGGGGGGGGGGCTATGATGAAGTCCAGAAGCCTACTGCCTTACACCAAGCAGCTGGGAGGGCCCTTCCTCCTGGGTTGTCATCCTGCAGCTAAGGAGCCTGGGATTTCTCAAATCCTGGGTGACCTACACACAAAGTTTCTTATTTCCTTCCAGTTTTTACATTTATTAATTTTTTTGTAGACCTGTAGATCATTCAATCTCTTGCAAAAGACACCAGTTAAACTACACACTAACTTTCTGAGCATCTGATAAAAGAGACCTCAATGTCATCTTTGATCTTACTAACTAATAAATGCAGACATCCATCAACAAATTATCACCAATAAGTAAGTGTCCATCCAACTACACTTGGGCCTCCTTGAGTGTAAAAGGAGGCCTCTGACACCTCTGCACTCTGCCGTGGGACACCGCTCACTTCCCTTGCAGGCTTGAAGGCCTCCAAAAGCGTCCCTGCTCACCATCAGCTCTCTGCACAGGAGGGATGCAGCTGCTGGGTGGGTGAATGGAAAGGGGGCTCATCAATCTAAAAGTCACGCCTTTTTGTAAAGGAGAAGCAGAACAACTTCTAACAGACACTGAGAGGGCTTTTATTTACAAGAGAAGAACTCTAGGTGCAAATGGACTCAGTTTTCATGTCTCGAAGGCAGAGCGGGGAGTGGGATCTGCAGCTCCAAATATAGCTGGTGACCAAACTGACTCGTCAGGTTTGCCTGCTGAGCACAAGGAGGGAAAAGCCAGATCTCATGTTTTAACTGCTGTACAACTTCCAGGGCAGGGAACCCTGCTTTGTAATAATGAAAATCTCCCGAAGGGTTAAAATATAGGAAGGGAGCACAAATTTGCAGTCTCAACAACAAAGAACGTTTAAAAAAAAAGGTGAGAAAATACATGGAGTTTTTGGGAGAGGCCAAGGCCGGCCTTAGGCATGAGCCTCAAAGCCCAGGGAAAGTCAACAAGTCCAGAGGCCCAGAAGCAACACAAGAATGAGGAAACACACCGAAAATAAGGGAACAGATAACATGAACACAAAAGAACCACTAAGTTAATACACAAAACTACGAGCTGAGAGGTTTTTAAAGGTTCAACCAACAGACAAATCCCTACTAAATGGATCATAAATAAAGAGAAAGCCAAATCACCAACATCCGAAATGACAAAGAAATCACCGCACGTGACAAGAGAATAACTACAGTCACATGGGGCAGGAGCAAGATGGCGGCCGAGCCGGGAGGGGGGCAGCGACCTCCCCCCCGAGCTCCCCCACACAGAGCCAGCAAAAGCACCAGGAAGAGTTCTAATCCGGATATCCAAGAGAAAAACAATTGCAGTTTGTCCTTTCTCCAGGCCAGGTCTAAGCTGGAGGCCGGGCAGAGAGGGCCATGAAAAGAAGCTGCGCCCTGTTCAGAACACACATTGTGGGCAGAGGTCATGCACCAGGGCAAGAGGAACCCCCAGGCCTGGGTGACAGATCCAGAGAGGACGAAGAAGGGAACCTGCCCCCGAGGGGAGGGGTAGCACAGGGGGTCAGGAGCAATCTCAGGCCTCAGACAATCTTCCAAGAGTAGGAAGTTCAGGAGGGGCAGAGCAAGGGCTCACCTCCAACTTCTAGCCCAGTCAGAAGCCTGCAGCTCGGTCCCTCTGACTGAGCAGAGCCTCCCAGTTGGCTGAGAGAGGCCCAGTCCAGCAGCATCTACTACTGCTCAGCCCCAAACCCAAGTGAGGAGCAGGCAGAGCTCAGACCAGCGGGGCAGGTATCTGATTCTGCCCTGAATCAGACCACTCTGGGAACACTGAACGCTGGCTGCACCCAATGATCCTGGAATAACACAACACTTCATTTCCAAGAAAGATAGGACCAGACTAGACCTTCCCTCCAGAAGGGACCAGACCACAGCCCTAATGTAAACTCAGAAAATACCTGGAAGAATGAGAAAACCAAAAAAAGAATTCCACCACAAAAAGCTATGCTGGTGAAAGGGATGCTGAAGATACAAACTCAGAAGAAGAGAAAGGCTCTAAAACATCTACAGGCAAAACCTCCAAGAAAAACAACGCTTGGATACAAATTCAACTAGAATTCCTGGAAAAGATGAAGTGAGAGTTTTTAAAAAATTAAAGGATGTTTTTATAAACAAAATGAGAGCATGGCAGACACTGACTACCTGTGTGACCCTGAGTAAGTCACTTAACCTTGAGTGCCTCAGTTTCCTCATCTGTAAAATGAATGGAGAAGAAAATGGAAAGCCACTTCAGTATCTTTGCCAAGAAAGTCCCAAAGTGGGTCATTAAGAGTCAGACACGACTAAAATGACTCAACGACCAGTCAGGGCCTGGCACACAGCAGGTGCTGAAGGAGTGGTGCCTGAATCAATCCTTCCTCCACAGTACCTGAAGGCAGCCGGCACAGCTCCCCATATCTTCTCTTCTCCAGGCTGAGCAGGCACACTCCCTTCCGGAAGGACTCCTATCACACAGACTCCAAGCCTTTCATCACCCTAGCTACTCTCCTCTGGACTCTCTCCAGCTTAACCGTGTCCTTTTTAAACAGTGGGTATCAGAACTGACCCCAGTCCTCCACACAAGGATGGACAATCACTTCTCAGGCATGTTGGGCAAGGATTCTGTCTAAGGGTTGGAGGTGAAGACCTCACTTGGGAGGAGTTGGGGAGACAACACGAAAAGAACTACGTGCCCAGGGAGCAGGGTGAAATCCCAAGAGGGCAGGCCTCTTGTATAAGGTGGGTTCTGGCCTTGTCAAGGTTGTTAGGCTCTTTTTAATCCTGTTTTCTTAATCTCTTCTGCATGGCAGACACCCAGTGAAGGAGTGTTACCCATGCTTTTCTTCATCTGCAAACGGCATAAGCAACACGTTCATATATTGAGCCAAATTACTGATGAAAATGTGAAGTGGCACAGAGCCCTGGTGTGCTGCACTGGAGACCCATGGCCACACTGGCAATGAGCTATTAACAATGACTTTTTCAGTCTCGACTCCATCCAGTGATATTATCATCTACTCCACAAGGATCCCACGAGACGCTATCAAATGCTTCGCTAAGATATCAGTAGATTAGCTTCCTTCTCATTGACTGATCAACCAAACCACAGGCGCTAACATATTGCTAGATCCACACACATAGTGCTATGTCCATATACAGTACCATTCACCAAGGACAAACGTCCAAAGGAAGCCAGCTCTCCTCTCACAGATGGCATTAATTAATCCTGTTGTCTGCGAAGCCATGCTGACTTTCTCTAACTTTTTTATGCTTTCTAACTCCTTCCCCATTCTCTGTTTTAGAACTTTCCAGAACCAAATTTAAGCTAACCGAAACCCAGCTGGCAAACAGTTGTTCTCCTGTCACATTCTAAACGAGGACACTGGTCCTCTGATCTCGTGGCCCCCCCCTCCACTCTATCATGGGCGGGACCCAGCAGTGCTATTGGCCAACACCTGCCCCTGGGTCAGGGAGCCCGAACTCATCAAGGTGAGCTGGAGGACTCTTTTATCCTTATCCACCTTGGGCAACAGCTCCCCATTAAGCCATTTTTGTCCTGTTATTCCCAGTGTAAAGGTCCTCTCCTTAGCAGAGATAGTAGAAACGAGGTCAGAGTTGAAAAGCTCTGCCTGTGCTCTGTTGTTGGTTTGGTTTGGGGGTTTGTTTTTTTTTGTACACAAACTAGGCCACTCTTTACCTCAATGAATCATTTTTCCAGCCCAGCTGAGCTCAGGAGCAAGGTCTGTGAATCCTGGCAAAGAATCGAGCCCCAAACTGCTACATACGTGTGCAGGAACAGAACAGGGGCCTTCCCACTGTTATGTAAGAAGAGGTCCAGACTCAGTGCAGCAAGGCCTGACCTTGCACATAGATTAGGGAGAAGGGCTAGCGGGTGGCTCTGATACTCACTACTCAGTGGGGAACTGAGGAGGGACCCTCTGCCTAGGGTGCTGGTCTGGGGCACTGCGCAAATGCAGGTCCTAGGATGTCTCCTGAGTGACGGGGAAGGAGGGAAGCAAGCTGCAGCTGGGCAGCTCTGAGCCTGGGAGCAGAATGGGGTCTCTGATCCACCACCCTGGCCAGGCTGGAGCCTGCAGCAGCATAACTAGGGCAGAAGGCATGGGGGGTGGGGAGTGGGGGGTAAGGAGCTGCAGTTCTGTAACTCTGAACCTGTAGAGTTTTCCCCAGCTGGCAACCTGAAAGTCAAGACCAAAATAAAAGTCTAGGTACCCTCTTTCAAGAAATGATAAAAGAAAACTTCAGATTTCCTAGAAGCAGAAGGCAAAGTTGAAGCACTTGACTTCTGGAAAAGGCTCCCAAATGCAAAATCCCAGGCACATCATGGCCCAAATGCAGAGCTTCCAGGACAAAGGAAAACACTGCCAGGAGCAAGAAAGATCAAGTACCAAGGAGCTGCAGCCAGAATCCCCCAGGATTTAGCAGCCATCACCATCAGGAAGCAACAGGGTTGGAACAGGACACTGTAGAAGGCAAAAACTACGCAACGACGATGCACAAGTGTTTGCTCACCTAGCAAAACTGAGCATAATCTTACAGGGGCACAAGGACCCTTCAGGAAATGGAAAATGGGAGATTCCCAGGAATTCCTGAGGAAGGGACCTGAGAAATGTCTAAGGAGAAAAAAGGCAACTTTAAGGGAGTCAGTGAACAAAGATGAACAGTTTACATTCTACTACAGAGAGAGAGCACACGCATCTCCTAACAGGGAGGACCTAGGAAGACAGGGCCTGAAAGTGGCTTTTTAATGTTTGGGTGGGATCCCAATAAAAGAAGGAAAGGGGGGGGGAGCAGGTGGTGCTTGAACGTCCCTCTCATCTTAACTGGTCAGAGGAGAGAACACACACACACACACACACACACACACACACACAGACAAGAATATGTTTCACTCAACAGGAAAACAGGAGGGGAGGAGGAGACGGGAGAAGAGAAAGGATTAGGGCAGGCAGAAGGTAAGGGAGACCAACATGAACCAAGGAGGGCGTGACAAAGGAGCAGAGCCTGTCAGAGGGCTGTGGGAGGGGAGAGAAGAGGAGCGGCTGAGGACCAGCTCTCCTAGTGAGGGCCGCGGGATGAACGTGCTCCTCTCCATGAGCCAGGAACACCAACTACTGCAGGAAAGACTCCAACTTGACAAAAGCTGCTGGGAAAACCCGAATTCAGTCTGGCAGAAAATGAGGTTATGCAACTACCTTATCAAGAGGGTTCTTCTACAACAATGAACTCCAACAGATGCGTGATCTGATAGAATCAAATCAGAGAACAGACCTCACACAACCAGACCAGACGGGGACTCTGGCCTCAACAAGGAATGGAGATGATCAGAGATAGTAAAGTGAATGAGCCAGCTAAAATAGAGTTGAAAAGCAGCTGAACAGGAAAATAAATGTAGCCAGATTTAGAGAGAAACAATTATTCCAAAGATCTTCATAAAAAAATTTCTCTGGTAAATGTTTAATATCCAAGATTCATAAACAACTGACATAAATATGTAAGAATGGGAATCATTCTCCAGTAGGTAGTGAGTGGTAAGAGGGCATTAACGGTCAGCTCCCAAATGAAGAAATGCAAGTTACGAACAACCACGGAGAAAGAACAGTCCCAGGCAATAATGCCTAGAGAAACAGAAAGTACAACCGAGAGCTTCCTGTGCACTGCTCACGAGACTGGCCAAAACCAAAGAGCTCCCAGACGAACTGAAGACTGAGCTATGAGCTGAAAAACACTTTGGAGCTGCGCCCACGAAGTTACCAGCCTGTGCATGCCAAGGGCACCTTAGCACCCCCCTAGGATCATTGCCCAAAGACATTGGGAAAATATCTTTGCAGCACTTTTTGTTATAGCCAAGAACTGGGCAGAAATGTGACCGCCTACCATCAGATTAGAACTGAACAAATCAAGGTATATGAATGAGCGGGGATATTGCTGTGCCATGAGAAATGTGGAAAGAGATGAATGCCAGAGACCTGGGAAGACCTCGCAACTGGGGCACACACGAGGAGCAGAACCAGGCGGTGATTTACACAATGGCCCATCATGATGCCCAAAGGATGCCCTCAGCCAAGGATGAAGCTGGCCCACTGCCCACTCCTTGGCAGAACAGCAATGGCCTGGAGGTTCACGGGCATGAGGCCCTGGCCAATGTGTCGACTGGCTTTGCGTGATTATAGTCATTTGTTAGAAGGGAGGGAACAGGGACAAGGATTACAGGGTAGTGATGGACATTTTAAGAATGTGCATTAATAAAACAATTCTTAATGGAAAAACATGAGGAAGTCCTCATTATGGCTGGACACCAAGCTGCTTCTCACTAAATCAAGTGACCTAGGAGGATGTCAAAGGACACCCACAGCATCTTGTCAGTTCCTGAGGTGGAAGCAGGGGAAGCAGCAAAGTGTGTCAGGGCTTAAGACCAAATGTTTCTGAGTCAGGTTTGCAGTGGTTTATTTTAAACACCAGAAAGGAAACGACACAAAGCTCGACTTGTCCAAGGTTGGGTGTTCTCAACCAAGTTCGTTTTTTAAGCCATGTCGTCTGTCTCTTAGCACAGAGTGCCTTTACATCTGCTTACGGGCTCAGGGAACAACACACAGAAAAAGCCAGGATAAGCCTACTGTCCTAGTCACAGCACTGAGGTGTGAAGGAAGGCACAGCCCACTGGTCACCAAACCACTGCTAAAATGTCCCTCTCCTTGGCCACTTCCAAGCTGATTGAGAAATCCAGTGAAATTATGCATGTAATCTCAAATCCAACTCTCAATTCTTATTAAAAACGCTCGATATCCTAAGAATAAACAGACCTTAGTCAGTCAATAAATAGTAAGCACATAGTAGGTGCCTGAATAGGATCGGGGAGACATCGGGCAAACAACCATCTATAAACAAGCTCTCTAATTAGGGAGAAGGTGAGCATTGAGAGGGACTGGGACAGGCTTCCTGTGGAAGGCAGGAAGCCAGGGCAGCTGAGGAGGAGGAGGAGGGAGCAACTCCAGGCCTGGGGGACAATGTGGGAGTGAGAGATGGAAGGTCTTCTTCAGGAACAGCCAGGAGGCCAGGGTCATTGGATCTGAGTATGTGCTGGGGGTGAGGCTGTAAGAAACCTAGAGAGGCAGGAGGGGGCAGGTCAGGAAGGGCCCAACAGAGCACTTTGTATTTGCTCCTGGAGGTGAGAGGGAGCTGCTAAAGGTCACTGAGTCGGGGAGGGTGGGGAGAGGGGCAGCCTTTAAGGAAAATCATTTTAGTGGCTGAATGGAGGGAGGATTGGACAGGGGAAGAGGCTTGAGGCAGGCAGACCCCAGCCCCCAGGCCCCAGCAGGTTATTATTAAGTTTAGCTGTGAGGTGACATGGGCCTGCACCAAGGTGGGAGCACTGGGGAAGGGGGCATGTCCGAGAGATGCTGCAAAGGTGAAATCAGAGGCTTTAGAGACAGCTTGGATATGGGTGGGATGAGGTGAGAGAATGAGGAGCCCGGATATCTGGGGCTGGGAGGGTGGTGCCCTCTCCAGTCACAGGGTAGGCAGGAGGGGCAAAAGTTTATGGGGAGAGATAGCGTTTGGTTTTGGACATGTTGCGTTTCAGGTGCCTACGGGTCATCCAGCTGAAGATGTCTGAATGGCAGGAGGAGATGGGATACTGGAGGTCAGCAGAGAGGCCGGGGCACAATTGGAGATCTGAGAATCATCAGCACAGAGATGGTCATTAAATCCACAGAAGCTGACGGGATCCCCAAATGAGCTAGTCTAGAGGAGAAGAGAGCCCGGCCGGGACCCTGGGAGAAACGGAAAGGGCAGAGGGTGTGAGGGAGGATCCAGTGAAGGAGACTGAGAGGTGGGAAGAGAACACACAGAAGGGTACACCCAGAGAGAAGAGAGGATCCAGGAGGAGAGGGTGACCAGCAGGGTCAGAGGTCGCAAAGAGGTCAAGGAGCAAGAGGCCTGAGGAAAGGCCATTGGATTTGGCCACTAAGAGATCAAAGTTCACTTTGGAGGGCAGTTCTGGTGGAAGGAGGATGCTGGAAGATGGATTATAAAGGGTTAAAAAGAGAGTGAGAGGTGGGAAGTAGAGACAACTAGTGTACACTTGGCCTTTTTAAAGGGTTAACCACAAGACAGGAAATGTGGGAGACTCATGGAGATAAAAGGATGAAGTGAAGGGTTTTGAGGATGGGGGAGACAACAGGCATGCTCGTTTGTGGGCTGTAGGAAATGAGGGAATGGGGGGTGAAGGCAGGTGAAAGACACGGGAGGACAGATGGGGGGCTCTGTGGGAGGAGACAGGATGGGGAGGGGTCTCTTTAGCAGGTGTGAGACCGCTGGGGAGGCTTGAGGAAGGATGCGAAGGTGTGGGAGCGCCAGAGTGGGGAGAGCGAGCCGGTGAGGGAGGACAGCCCCAGCGGGCCAGGCCCCGCACAGCACCGTGTGACGTCAAACTGCAGAGTGACTGTGAAATCTGCATGCAGGAGCAAAGGAGCCAGAACGGCGGGCAGGGCCAGCACTGAGACTTCGTGATGATGTCACCCATCGTCCCGCTGGTCCGGGAGCGCACAGGGTACGTGATGCAGAAGAGTTGGGGGTCTTTCCAGGTCCCCACGGCCACTAGGCCCGCCGGCTCAACAATAAGACAAGACAAAGGTAGGGAGAGAAGGGGTGCGGGCCAGGCGGAAACACGACTCCCTTTGGCAGGGAATACGGGGGGGCTGAGGGATCCCTGAAAGCCAGGCAAGATGTTATTGCACATAATTAAAGAACTAGACCACCAAGTCTGGGGTGGGGCGGGGATGCATCCACACAAACGACCCGAAGCCCAGGAAGCAGGGCTGGGGAGAGGAGCGACCCCCGAGGCCGCCGGGGCAGCTGCGCAGAGGGCGCCGCTCGAAACAACACGCTCCGACTGGGAAGCCCGAGAACTGGGTCTAACGGGACTGCTCGTGGCTGGGCCGATCCAGCCCCACACCGAGGGCCGGCCCCCCGCACCCCCCGGGGCGCCCTGCGGAGCTAGAGAAGCGGGGGACCCCAGACGCCGTGCCCCACCCCCGCCACACTCACCCGCACGCAGGCGGAGGCCTGGCCGGCTACAGTCTGCACACCGGCTCCAGCACAGCCGCCCTTAAAGCCACGGCCCCGCCCCCGGGTTCACCCGGACACGCCCCCAGCACCTCCCGGAGGCATGCAGCAGGCGCTCCATAAATGCGCCCTGACTGGAGCCGTGCGGGAGGGGGCAGCTCCTCCACAGCACCCCCATCGCCGAGGGCTCGCCCCTCCCCAACAGTAATACACTGCGGGGGCCTCCGGGGTCAGACGCCCCCTCCCCGTCTGCAGCACGCTTCCTGGAACACAGCAGGCGCCTAATAAGTGCTGGCTCCCGGAGGGTCGGAAGCCGCGCTTGCCCCAGTACACAGTAGGCACCTAATACGTGCGCAGGGACCGGCGGGTGCTTCCCCCCCTCCACCCAGGGAGGGGCCGGGTGGGGGGGCTCGAGCCCCTCCTCCCGCTAGGCCCCCCCACCGAGGTGGGGCCCCCCCCCCCCCCCTCCCCGCGCTCACCTCGGGTACCGCCCGCTCGCCACCGGCAGTGATTCCCGCCCACTCGGAGGACAACCCAGCACCGCCCGCGCGGCCCCGCCCACCGTGACGTCAGCGCGCCGGCACGCGCAGCACGCGCAATGGCGGCGCCGCTGGCGGGGGGGCGGGGTCAGCCGGGCCGGGGCCGTTGGGTCAGACTGAGGCTGCTGAGGGGCGGGGGAGGCCCTCCTCCGGCGGGCACTGCGCATGCGCACTCCAGCCTAGGGGCACCTACCTGTCCACGAACGTCCGGCTGCACCGACTGAGCGCCTGCTGGATACCAGGCACCGAAGAGCACCACCACGCCTGGCTGCGGTACCGCGGGACCTCCCTGCTTTATCCCCAGGAGGCTCACTATTGGGTTGACCCCATCAGCCTGGGCTTCCCCCCTCATCAACAGCCTCTGCCCCCGTGCAGCCCAGATCTCTTTAGGAGGGAGCCTTGACACCCCCTCGTGTCTCGCCTGGCTGCTGCTTTGACCGACTTCTCCCCGCTGTCCTCCAGCTCCCTGTTAGACTGCAAGCTTCCTGAAGGCAGGCACTCTCTTCCCCAGCGTGTCCCGGTCCCTGCTGGTATCCAGGATGCTCAGCGCACATTACTGACCTTCCACTAGGCTAGAGAGATTAGTCTCCGCATTCCTCCGTTATTGCGAAGCCCCGGGGCCTCCGAGGCAGGAAGGGAAAGCGGCGGCGCCCAGAAGCTGCTGCTGTCCTGGAGACCTCACGAAGAACTTTCAGGGACCGCAGGGCATCCCGGACACGCGGGCCGGAGGCCGGCCCAGCGCACGTCCCCCGGGCTGTCCCGGGGCCAGAAAAGGGGCAAGAGCCCAGCCGGCTCTAGGGTCTGGCCCCAAGGGGGGAGGGGGCCCGGGCAGCAGGGGTGCAGCCCCGGAGCAGAGAAGGGGGCACAGGGAGAGATGCTGCGGAAGCCCCTGCTTGGATGGGGGAGGGACGAGGCTCAACGACACCTGCCACAGGGGCTAGGGGCCCGAGAGACGTCGAGGACGGAGTCCGAGAGACCCCGAGCCGGGACTGTCCTCCTTCCCAGCCCTGGGAAGTTCGGAAGAGGAGCGCCTTTGGGGCGCAGGGGCCCGGGAAGGATAAGGAGCTCAGTTTGGGGGCGTGTAGAGTTTCGATGTCCAGGAGACAGCCAGCTTGAGATGCCACTAGGCCACTGGAGATAGAAGAAGGAGGAGCAGAGATGTGGGCTGGGGCTGGGGCTGGGGGAATGGGTCGGCGCGCACAAGTGAGTCAGGTAGGCAGGTTGGTTGTTGTCCTTCATGCTCAGAGAGGACCCAAAAGCCCTAATTATGTCAGGGTCAATTTCCAGGGTGTCTGACTGGGGCCCATCGGACAGGCGTCGTTTGATTAAGAGGAAAACAGAGGAAAAGTAAGTTGCCCGTATCAATGTTTTCAAAACTTGCAACAAATAAAGAAAAGTAAAAGCATATTGGAAACTCTTTTGCCCAAGCACATGCCAATAAACCCAAAATTTAAATGAAACGAATGGATGTTTACACTAACAAGAAGTTGCTCGTGCTCAGATCACCCAAGATTCAGAGATGCTTCTGGGAGAAGACACCCGGGGTTCTATGTAGGTGGAAGTAACCTTTCCCCCCTGGCTATGGAGCTGGCAGAGGCTGCGTCTTTAATGACCAGACTGGGACTCTGGCTCTCTCTCCCACTGATTCCAGGGCTATGGAGCTTCTGTTCATCCACAGCATGAACTAATTGGGAGGGGGAGGGAAGGCTACCTTCACCCCCTTTCAGACCCTGTGGTCCCTGAAAAAGAACTTGGAACGTTGGTCTGTTTCATCTGTCCTTTACCGTTCTAGGAGCAGAACCCCAAGTGTCCTGGCCTTAAGCCGTGGAGCCCTTGAAGGCAGGATTCTAGGCCAAACATTGCTGCCAGTCCAGCAGGGGAGCCAGGGTGCCAGGATGTGAGCTGAGGGGACTCTGGACTTGGAACTTCTTCCAGTTGTGAGAAATAGGAACCCAGCAAACTGCGAACCTAATTTTTCTTCCTCTCCCCAGAACTCAAGTGGTACAGGGTGGGGATTGTTTCCTCCCCCCCCCCCCCCCCCATTATGGAGGGTGATGCTTGTATGTTTGTTCTTCTATTCCTTTAAAGTAAATATTCTTTTGTTGAAGTTAATCCACAATTAAGTGGTTTGGGGCCTCTAGGTGGCTCAGTGAATAGAGCACCATCCCTGGAGTCAGGAAAACCTGAGTTCAAATTTGAACTCAGACACTTAACACAAAAACTAGCCGTATGACCTTGCTAAAGTCACTTAACCCCAATTGCCCTCCGAAAGAAAAGCAAAAAGACAATTAAGTGGTTAAATGGAAGTCGGGCACAAGGGACCCTTAAAGGCACTGGCAGAGATTAGACTCCCAAACATACCTCCCCCTTAAGGGTATTAGAGAGCCCTGGGGGAGAAGTGAAAATAACTTACCTGGTCTTTGGCAGCCTAAATTATGGTACTCACAATTTATGTTACAAAAAATATAAAGTTCTCAGGTTAATAGAACAAGAAATAAAGAATTTAAACAACTCAATTTCAGTGGAAGAAATTGAACAAACCATAAATGAACTTCTAAATGAAAAAACCACTGGACCTGGTCTATTCACATATGAATTCTATCAAACATTCAAAGAACAATCAATTCCAATATTATATAAACCATTTGCAAAAATAGCAAAAGAAGAGATCCCACCTAATTCATTCTATGACGCAGATGTGATCTTGACATATAAACCAAAGACTATGAAAACAGAAATTGAAAACCATAGACTAGCATCCCTAAGGAACAGTGATGCAAAAAATTTGGAATAAGCTTTCAGCAAAGAAGCTAAAAAAAGATTGTGCACTATGGTCAGGTTGGATTCATACCAGAAATGCCAGGTTGGTTTATTATTAGGAATGCTATGAACTAAATTAACCATGCTAATAGTAAAATAAACAAATATGTGATTTTTATAAATATTTGTAGAAAAAGCTTTTGACAAAATACAGTAGCCATTTCTGAAAAAAAAAACAAAAACAAACAAACCAAAAAACAAAACCCAAACTAGAAAACATAGAAATACATGGTGCTTTCCTGAAATGATAAATAGCCCAGAACTATCATTACATGTAATGAAGATAAGCTAGACTCCTTTCCAATAAATTCAGGGCAAAACAGAAAATGCTCACAGTCACCACTTCTATTTGACATAGGTCTAGAAATACTGCCGAATACCAAGAAAAAGGGATTGGGGGAATAAGTCAAATTTCTGTACTTGATGTGACTATTTACTTAAAGAACCCTGAGGAATCAAGTAAAAATGAACTGAAACAATTTAATTTCAGCCATTTTTGAAAACATAAAATTAATCCTCACTAATCATCAGCATCTCTATGTGATACCAATAAAACCTGGAAAATAAAATAGAGAAATGCTGCTTAAAATTACTATGGAATGTATAAAATACATGGAAATCTTTCCAAGATGCACATAAGAACCATATAAATATAATTATAAACCACTGTCTATAGAAATAGAGAGAGACCTAAATAATTGGAAAACTGTTCATGGGTAGGACAAGTCAACACAGAAAAATGATGATCCTACCTAAGTTATTTACAAATCCAATACCATACCAATCAAACTATAGAAGATTTACTTACAGAAGTAGAAAAAATAATGATGAAATTCATGTGGAGACAGAAAAGGTAAAGAATGTCAAGAAAAATAATGAAAATTAGTTGGAATGAAGGAGATCTTAGTAGTAGCAGATCTCACACTACTGCCCGAGAGCAGTAATTCTCAAAACGGTTTTTGTTGTTCAGTCATGTCTGACTGTGACCCTCTTTGGGGTTTTCTTGGCAAAGACACTGGAGTAGTTTGCTGCTTTCCTTTCTAGTTCATTTTACAGAAGAGGACATTGAAGCAAACAGGGTTAAGTGACTGGCCCAGGGTCACACAGCTAGTAGGTGTCTGAGACCAGATCTGAATTCAGGAAGATGTGTCTTCTTGACTCTAGACCAGGCACTCTATCCACTGTGCCATCCAGCTATCTCAAAACAATTTAATACTAGTTAAAAAATAGAGATTCGTCAGTGGAACCGAGTAGGTATACAACGAACAGAAGCAAGTATTCCTCATATTCAATAAGCAAAAAAAGTCCCAGTTGAGTGGATAAGAATTCACTTACTTAACAAAATCTGCTGTGGACATTAGATGGCAATATGTAAGAAGTTAGATTTTGCCTAACAACTCACACCTGATATAAAGATAAACTACCAATAGATATGTGACTTATATATAAAAAGTCATATCATTTAAGAAAAACAAAGAGGAACATGGACAAAGTTACCTATCAGATACTTATTCTATGGGTCAAATAAAAATTTGTGACCATCGAGGAAGAGAGAATATCAGAAGATAAAATGGACAATTTTGATTGTTTAAGATTAAAAAGTTTTTCTACAAATAAATCCCATAAAACTAAGGTAAAAAGGGAAGAACTGGGGCAAATCTTTTCAGCATGTTTCTGTGATAAAGACCTAGTTTCCAAAATGAGTTTTCCTTAGACATGTCAAGTCATTTCAGATACTTTAAAAAGTACCAAAGCTCTGGTAAGCATCCAACCCACCTGGAAACTCTTGCCTTGGCCAGTCATTCATGGAGCAGCCTCAGGAGTCCAGCAGGATTGATCCTCAAGGTGGACTGCAGCCCTTCGTGAAGACTGTCCAAAGAAGCAATGCAGGATGTGGTGTTCAGAGTTCCCACTCCAGAAGAATCCCTCATGCTTGAAATGAGTGCCTCTTTGATTGCACTTTGCTATATTTCCCCAAAACAGGAGCGTCCAGTTGGAGCCTCCTTCCATCGCTGAGTATGGTGCTGTACTCATGGCAAACCCCTATTAAAGACTTATTGAAATGAGTTTTGTCGAGACCCCAATTTGAACATCTGCCTACTAAGAGGGGTCACCTCTCTCCAAAGGTGCTGGAGATGGCGCTCACTTTTGAAAACTGTATATTCCTGGTAGATACACCCATGTCTGCTTTCATTGGGACAAAAAATAATAGAATTAGCTGATAAGGAAGTGAAAATTTGGGCTTTTGTTTTTTTTTTAACTTTTGTTTATTTTTAGTTTACATCATTCATTTCCATGAGATTTTGAGTTACAAATTTTCTCTCCATCTTTCCCCTACCCACCACCCCAAAACAGCCATCCCACTCTACACTCCCTCCCTCAATCCGCTCTCTCCTATATCCTCCCCCATCACCCCTCTGACTTTCTGATAGGGCAAGATGAATCTCCCTACCCCAGTACCTGTATATCTTATTTCCCAGTTGCATGTAAATAATAATAATGATAATTATATATACATATATATTTTTAACATCTCATTTTAGAACTTTAAATTCTAGATTCTTTCCCTTCCTTCCTTGTCACCCACCCCCATTGGAAAGACAAGCAATTCAGTATAGGCTGTACATGTGTAATCTCCACAATGGACATATTGCGTAAGACTGTACATTTCTCTCCTTCCTATTCCACCCCCCACTCGTTCTGTTCTCTACTTTGTCCCTGTCCCTTTACAGAAGTGTGTGGCTCTAACAACCCTCCCCCCCCCCCAGCCTGCCCTCCCCTCCATCCTCCCCCCTACTCTCCTGTAGGAATTTGGGCTTTTATTAAAAACAAAGAGGAAGTGAAGGACCGCCTCTATTTTTTTTTTTGTATTGGGGGAAAGTTGATACAAAAGCTTACTAACAATAGAGGGCAGCTAGGTGGTACAGCCCTGGAGTCAGAAGGACTTGAGTTCAAATCTAGTGTCAGACACTTGACACTTAACTAGCTGTGTGACCTTGGGTAAGTCGCTTAACCCCAATTGCCTTGTCTTCTCCCTCCCCACCCCCCCAAAAAAACCCAACTTCCTAACAGTGCACATCACTACTATCAATAATAGTAATAGCATTTCTATAGCACTATAAGATTTTCAAAAGCATTTTATAGGCTTATTTGCTCCTCTCCATAATCCTTGAAGGTAGACATTACTCAGGAGATGACTTTCCCAGGGTCACACAGTCAGTAAATGTCTGAGGTTGGATCTGAACTCAAGTCTTCCTGACTCCAAGTTCTCTCCACTGAGCCACCCGACACCAGGTGAGATACAGGGAGCTAATCCTTTCCCTCTTGGCTTAGAGATGTACAGCTCAAGAAGGCCCTGGCAGCTTGGACCTATATTTCATTATTGCTGGATCCTTTGCATATCCAGAATTCAATTCCAGGTTAGACAGTAACAAAGTATCTGTCAGTCCATAACAATAATTTCTATATCCAAGACCTGGTCCAAATTTCTGGTGTTGGTAGAAAGCTTCTAATTTATAAAACAGATTCTCCAATCTATATTCTTGCTGACCAGAGTCAGTACTTGGTAATTTTTAAAGCATTTTTCATGCAAGTTGTCATAGCATGCTCCATAAAAGTCCTTTTCTGATGTTTCTTTGGTAGTGTGGGTTTGACTCTGACCTTAGGGGTTAGGCTATCAGAACCTAACATAGCTGAAGGTGTTATCGAATTCAAAAGACCATAGATTTGGGGCTGAAAGGGTCCTTAAAGCTCATTAAATGCAACCCTCTGATTTTATAGATGAGGAAACTTGAGTGATTTGCTGAGGCTCATGCAGGGTCTGGGTTGAGGTTCCACCCAGATCTTCCTGACTCCAAGTCCAACTTTCTGCTCACAACAAGTCAATTGTATGAGTGCTTAGTAGGCCCCTGCCATTTGCCAGACACTTGGCTACATGCTGGATAATCAGAAGTAACAATAAAATAGCCCTGCCCTAAAGGCTTCCAGGGTGACTTATTGGCATTTCTTCTTCAAGGACCTCCTTGTGTTCAAAGGTTCATCACTGGGAGAGTTGGCCATCGCTAGATGGATGTGTTGGCCCCAGCAGCTAACACCTGTACTCTTACTAAGGCATGGAGAAGGTGGGAGAACCCTCAAAACAGCAAACTTTTCTCTGGGACTTGCTTTCAAATTTGCCCACCCTGGCATGATCTCACCAGAACCCCACCAACAGCTTTCCTCCATCTCACTACTGAATTAACCAAGTTTCATGGATTAGGAAACTGAGGCTCAAGTCACCCAGTGCCAGTAAACAATGGAGCCCAGGCTGGAAGTCCAGGTCTTTCAGTGTCCCCATCAAGATCTGCGCTAATGGAAGAATGACAAAAACAATTGGTATCCCAGATATTTGGAGAAGGGATCTTGACGTCACCCAAGTAAGCAGGGCAGTGGGTAGGTGAGATCTTCATTTATGACTTTTGTACTTAGTTTGTGAGGCAAGACTGTCCTGGGTTCTACTAGCAGACATTGCGTTACACTCTGTCAAAGCTGGGTGTGTAACTTTGGGCAGAAGTCTGGCTTTGGCTAAGAACACTGGGCTTGGACTTAGCCCTGGCTACTTTCCAGGTGTGGCCTTTGGCCATTCTAGGCCCCTGGTTTCTTCTTTGTTTCTTCCTATATAAGACAAGAGATGTGAGCTAGGCCAACTTTATGGTCTATTTCAACATGCAAGCCTCTGATTTTCTCCTACTTATTTTCTGGGATCAAGGCTTTGTTCCTATTTCTTAGTAATAGTTAATACTCATTATTGTGCCAAGCACTAGGCTAAGTGCTGAGGACACAAAGAATGGGGAAAGACTTTTTCTGCCCTCAAAGAGCTCCCAGCTTAATAGGAGACACAGCAAGCAGACAACCATCCACAAATAAGATACAAGCAGAGTAAATTGGGGATAATTAAGAGAAGGAAGACTCTCGAGTTGAGAGAGATTGGGAAAGACTTCCTGTACAAGGTGGGTTTTAGCTGAAGCTTGAAGGAAATCAGGAAACCCCGGAGGCAGAAACAGGAGGAATATTGTTGCAAGTGTAGGGGCCCAGAGTGGGGCAATGGAGGCATGTATGAGGAGTGACCAGGAGGCTGATGTCACTGGATCACAGAGTAGGTGGTGAGGTGGAAGAAAGAGGAAGACAGGAAAGGTGGGACAGCTTGGAACGACTTCTGAACTTAAACCCCGTTCAATATTTCCCAGATTATAGGACTGCAGGGACATTTTGTGCCAGGGTAGATTTCTTCCCCTTTAGTTAGATCATCCCAGAACTGATTCCAGAGCACCATATCTTGGACCCATTTTCATGTCAAGGACACATTGGGTTGCCTGGCGAAGCCTTGGGACTTCATGATGTTCTCAAATTCACAAGATACAATGCACAAAGTAGAAGCAGAGAAAAAAAAAAAGACCTTTAGTTTCTCCAGAAATAATATATCTCTAGTCTAAAAATCCTTTCCAGACATTCCTCCATTTGAATATGCCAAGAATAAAGGGGCCTTTCTTAGGGAAATGAATAGGGGCAGAAACTAAATCTTGAACAAAGAGGATCTCTTGTCCTGTGGACATTCTTGCCTTCCCAGGTTCCAAATCCCAAAGTCCCACCCTGGGCAATGCTCTTCTCCATTTAGAAAGGATTCAGATATTGATCCCAGGGAGGGGGCGGTCCTTTGGTTTCTCCTGGGGAACAATCAAGGTGTATGGACACAGACAAGGAGCTGAGTCATGACTGTGGTTCTGGAATGTTAACTACCTATGGTATCTTCACATAAGCC
Source organism: Pseudochirops corinnae (assembly GCA_028646515.1). Classification (NCBI taxonomy): domain Eukaryota; kingdom Metazoa; phylum Chordata; class Mammalia; order Diprotodontia; family Pseudocheiridae; genus Pseudochirops; species Pseudochirops corinnae. The sequence goes on along the minus strand of CM053585.1, from coordinate 2,433,469 downwards.
TTTCCTTATTCAAGGTTCTTATAAATGTGACCTCAAAACCTCTTGGGGTGGAGGGACATGTCTGACAGCTTGGGGTATGGTGCCAGTCTCAACATTTGTCCCTCTAGGCTAGAAATGTTTGAGTATCAGAATACCCAAGCTGAGAAACTAGCTTCATATTTTTACTGAAAACATTGAAACTCTTCTCCAAAGTTCCCTCTTCTCCCCTCTTCTTCATCTCACATGTCCCAAATAACTTTTGCCTCTATTTCTTCATTCACTTGTTTCTTGTCTCACATGATGAAGTGATGCTTCTCCTTGCCAAGACAAACCCCTCTATCTTCTCTTCTATCACCCTGACTCACTCACTTATCTTCGGTCTCGCCCTGTCTCTTGGCTGCTTCCCTATGCCCTGCAAATATGCCCAGGTCCCCATACTCAAAAACCTTTATTTGATCCATCCATTCTTCCATCCATCCCTGCTAGCTGTCATACCAAAGCTCTTCTTCCTTTTGTGACTGAACTCCTTGAGAAGACCATCTACAGTAGGAGTCTCCACTTCCACTCTTCTAACTTTCTTCTTAATTCTCTACTGTATGACTTCTGACCTCATCATTCAATCAAATCTGGTCTCTCTAAGGTTGACAAGGATCTTATAATAGTGAAAGCAAATGACCTGTTCTCAATCCTCATCCTTCCTGACCTCCTTACAGCATTTGACACTGTTGATCACCCTCCTCTCCTTGATACCCTCTTCTCTCTAGACTTTCAGGATCCTACTCTCTCTTCCTTCTTCTCCCATCTACTTGACCCCTCCTCAGTTTCCTTTGCTAATTCTTCATCCAGGTCATGCCCCCTAACCATAGGTTAGGTGGTCCACAGGGGTTCTGTTCTGGGCCCTCTCCTCTTCTCCCTCTGTAGTATTTAGCAAGGTGGTCATATCAGATCCCATGGATTCAATGATCATTTCTAAACTGATCATTCTGAAATCTACTTACCAAGCATTAATCTCTCTGCTGACCTCCAGTCTTTTTTCTCTGACAGTCTATTAGACATCTTGAATTGGCTATCCTGCAGATATCTTAAACTCAACATGTACAAAACTGAAATTACGATCTTTCCCTCAAAGCCTTTCCCCTTTCAACCTATTGGTAATGAGACAGACAGTCTCTGGGTCTCCCAGGCTCACAGCATAGGTGTGGCCCTTGACTCCTTTCACCTCCATATCCAGTCCACCCCCAAGGCCTGTTAGTCTTGCCTTTCTAACATCTCTTGCATGGCACCCTTCTCTCTCCTTTGATGATGCCATCTCCTTGATCGAGGCTGTCTTTACCTCCTACCTGGAGTACTTCCATAGCCAGCTGTTGTTGTCTTTCTGCCATGAGCCTCTCTCTGGTATGCCCAGGGTATCCCTCACTTGGCTGTCAAGGCCCAGGCCCAATCATGTCCCTCCCCTATGCAATAGGGCCAGTGGCTCCCAGTTACCTCAAGGACAAAATAGAAAATCCTTGGCTTTACGTTCAAAGCCCTTCATAACTGCACACCCCTCCCCCCTTCTAGTCTTCCCATCCTTATACTTCCCCGAGTATTCTGCAGTCCAGCAACATCCGCACCTTGAACAATACTCTCCATCTCTCAACTCTGCCCATTTCTCTGACTGTCCCTCAGGCCTGGAGTCTCTCCCTCATTATCTCTGCTTCCTGGGCTCCCTGGCTTCCTTCAAGTCCTGCTAAAATCCCACCCTCTCCAGCAAGACGCTCTCCTGCCACCCCACTCCCCCCTTAACTGTGGCATTTCCCCTCTGCTGCTTGTTTCCTGTTTCTCCAGGAAAGGTGTGTTTGAACAGCCATTTGCCTGTGGTCTCTCCCAAGAAGCAGGGAACTGCTGGAGGGCAAGGATTGCCTTTTACCCCCCTTGACTGGCTTGTGCTCATTGCAACGGCTGGCACACAGGAGGTACTTACTTAATATGTGTTTACTGACTGGCCAATGAAGCACAATTGTCACTGGCAGACTTGTGCCTCAAAGTCAGAGTACAGGATTCCCTCCCACCCCCCCACCCCTACCTCCCAGCATAGGACTACAAAGGAAAGTACAGGTTAATGAAAATAAAGTATTTTTCCCTAGGCAAGTTCACGGCCTTGAAATGTGTCCACAGACACATGGACCTATGCCAAGGACCCCAGATCTAAATGATCTCATGAAGCACTGATTTTCTGGGGAGTGCCAAGTTAGGTACCTGTAATGTTAATGGGATTTAAGATCTTGCAGCTCATTAATAGGTCTCTCATGGAGCTCATTAAGGGAAGCTTGCTTAGGGGAGACTTGCTTGAAGGAAGGCTTTCACACCTTTTGCTAATTTCTAATTAGGCCCTGATGCCTTCTGGCTCTGAGAAGTGTGTATATACTCTGAGTTGGTATTTTGCTTTGGGGGCTGTTTATGAGAAGGATCTTGTGAGTGCCTGGTCGAGATTCTGAGTGGCCAAGTGTTCAGAGCTCCCTGACTGCTCAGATGTAAAGGCTCTCTCCATCCAGGGAGGTATGTAAAGTGTGTGGCGCTATTGCTTTGATTCAGGCGGTCAGAGCCCTGTCTGTTGGTCTTTATTCCTGTGCTTACATTTTCTCTGAAGTTCAGGGGGCTGACTTTTCCTCTGAACTAGTGAATACAATTTAAAAAGATTATTTACCCCTTGAACAGCTCTCTTTCCTAGTTAAGCAGATCTCAAAACCTGTGCCAGCAGCGGTCGCCCTGGTCCTCTTGTGAAGCTATTCATAGTGAGCTTTGGTGAGGTGACCAGCAAGGTCAGTTTAGGTATCAGCATGTAGTAGTTCCTTTAATATACAAACCAGATGCCAAGGAAGCCACTGGCAAGAAGAAAGTCCCCACATACGTGAAGATATTTATAGCATCTCTTTTTGTGATAACCAAGTATTAGAAAGAGAGCAGATGCCCATCAGTTGGGGAATGTCTAAGCAAATTGTGGTGTCTGAATGGCATGAAATGTACACGCGTGCACACACACACACATTCACACACCCACATACACATATACACACACTCACATATACCACACACACATACACACACATATGCAAATAAATATATACATATATGCCTATACACATATATACATATCCACACACATACACACACATATTCATACGTACATTCATACACACATATACACATACCACACACACATACATACAAATACACATACTCACACATATACCACACACATACCATACACACCACACACACATACACATACATACACACACATACATACTCACACACATCCACACACACCACATACACACATATACATACATACACTTACACACATATGCATATAAATATATACCTATACACACATATACATATCCTCACACATAGATACACTCACCCACTCACCCACACGCCACACACACTCACACACACATACACACTCATGCACATATGCACATAAATATATACATATATGCCTATATACACATATACATATCCACACACAAGCATACACATACACATATTCATACATACACTTATACACACATTTGTACACCACATACACACATACCACACACCACACACATACACACTCACAGTATACTCACACACATACACACACTCACACACATACTCACACATACTCACACACACCACATACACACACCACATTCCACACACACACATATACATGTACACATACTCCCACACACCACACACATACACATACTCATACACATACCACACACATATACACACCACACATATCTACACACACATCCACACACATACATACACTCATGCACATATGAATATAAATATATACCTATACACATATACATATCCTCACACACATACATGCACACACACACCACACCATACACAGACAATACACATACAAACTCACACAATATGCATATAAATACATACAGATATGCCTATACACACATATATATATCCACACAAATACACAAATACACACATATATTACTGTGTAGTATAAAATGATGAACGTAATGAATAGAGAAACCTGGGAAGAACTCCCTGCATGGTCATTGCTGAGGGAAGTCACCAGCCCAAAGAAAACAAGATATCCAATGACTACAACATGTAAATGTGGGAACAATCACGTGCACCCCAAAATCCAGAATGAATGTTGCAAAGTTACAAAGAAGACACATAATTCAAACAAGTGGAGATGAAGAGAGAGCCTCCCCACCCCTTTGCAAAGACAGGAGGGCCTTCTCAGACTGTTTCAGTGGATTGGTGAGTTTTGTGGATTTTACCCCTCTTTTTATTTTTATTTTCCTCAGAAATATTATTACATAGGGTGGTGCTTAGAGAGAGGCATGGGGAGGGATATTGGGGGAAATCATGATAATGTAATAAGACTCCAAATGACATCAAAATTAACTGATTTAAAAATGGATCAACCATTCAGCGTAGTGGCAGCAGAGTTATCATCCACAACCCAGTGACGCTCTGGATCCCATGGCACTTGTCTGTTATTTCATTGTCTTGGCTAGAACACAGCCCTGAGAGGTGGACTAAGCTTTAGTTCTGGGTCTTCCATGGGTGAATCTCTTAACCACCCTAGCCCCAGGATTTGAACAATGAATGAACGAGGGCTTTGTTCTGTTTCTATCTCAAAAGTCTATTGTCTGTGTTTGCTTCCCCCAGCTGGACTCTAAGCACCCAAAGAACAAGCCCAACTTTCTGGATTTCTGGAATTTGGATACTATATTCCTAGGAGTTTTCTTTTTGGGATCTTTTTCAAGAGGTGATCAGTGAATTCTTTCAATTTCTATTTTGACCTCTGGTTCTAAAATATCAGGGCAATTTTCCTTGATAATTTTTTGAAGGATGATTTCTAGGTTCTTTTTGTGATCATGGCTTTCAGGTAGTCCAAAAATTTTTAAATTATCTTTCCTGGATCTATTTTCCAGGTCAGTGGCTTTTCCAATGAGATCTTTCAGATTGCCTTCTTTTTTTTCATTTGTTTAGATCTGTTTTATAGTATCTGATTTTTCATAAAGTCATTAGCTTCCATTTGCTCCAATCTAATTTTAAAGGAATTATTCTCTTCAGTGAGTTTTTGAAATTCCTTTTCCATCTGGGCAGTTTGGCTTTTAAGGCATTCTTCTCCTCATTGGCTTTTTGGGCCTCTTTTGTCATTTGAGTTAGTCTATTTTTTTAAGGTGTTATTTTCTTCAGTATTATTTTGAGTCTCCTTTAGCAGGCTGTTGACTTGTTTTCCATGATTTTTCTTGCATTATTCTCATTTCTCTTCCCAATTTTTCCTGCACTTCTCTTACTTGATTTTCAAAATCCTTTTTGAGCCCCTCCATGGCCTGTAACCAGTTCATATTTTTCTTGGTAACTTTTGATGCAGGAGTTTTGACTTTGTTGACTTCTTCTAGTTCCATGTTTTGATATTTTTTGTCCCCAAAAAAGGATTCTATGGTCTGATTGTAATGGACATCGTATCCTTAGACTGCAGCAGGTACTGTCCTTAGAGACCAGCGGAGGAGGGTTTATAAATGAAGATACTTTGTATTGAACAAATCTTTAAAAAAGTAATCCCAGAGTACACAGTAACTCCGGTTGGAGTAATGGACATTGTATCCTCAGACAGTGGCAGGTACTGTCCTTAGGAACCAGCAGAGGAGGGTTTATAAATGAAGATACTTTGTATTGAACAAATCTTTAAAAAAGTAATCCCTGAGCTTCCTCACAAGCCCAGCCGAGAAGCCACCACGCGATCGGAGAGTAGGAGCTCTTTTTTCCCAAACCAAGAAGTCATCTGGCAGCACCTTGGACTTGCAGACGCCTATCTTTGATTCCAAGTCGTGTTTCTGGCATTTTGGGATGACAAGCTGTGGCTGCCCAGCAGCTTCCGAGCCCGCCTGTTCTGGTGGTTCTTCTTCGCTTGCTGTTTTCACTGCCCAGCTCATTATTTTACATACAGATGGCCCCAAGAGGCCCTTGCTGGGGTGGCCTGGGTCAGTCCTTTGCTATTTTCTCATCCAGCCAATTGTCTCAGTCCTGGTGCAGAGCTTGGCTCAGGAAACTCCCGCTTCTGACTTAGCAGACCAAAGTGCCTGGTAATTGCCCTTCCCAAGGCAGCTCTGCTCCATTGCCCAGTGACAGAATCTGGCCCATATGATCTGCATTATTATTGCCGGCCAAGTAATGATTCTCCACATTGTTATCATTATCAGCAATATTCTAATCTCTAATATCACCAAGTTCAGAAGAAATCACTCTGGAATTGTCTGCTCTTGATCATGGCCTGAGCCTTCCTTCCAGGCTGGGGCTGACATTTGAAAATAGTCTCATTTTCTGTGGTTTCATGTAGCCCACTCACTGTCTCTGGCCTGTCTCTCATTAAGACTTCCTCCTGTGGAAGAGAAAAAAATCCTGGAAATCTTGTTATTTTTTCCAGGATTTGGAGGCCTTTGACTCTTTTAGACTAACAGGGAATGTAGTGACTAATTTCAGTTGAACATTCCTGGCCCTATGATGTTGCAAGATAACTTACATACCGAGAGCAGGGAAATATGCACTAGTCTTTGATCCTAAAAATGGTTTTTGATGCAAAAATTGGCCATCCATTATGTTGAGAGGGAGATAGTAATTATGAGAGAGAGACATATACACACACACACATACACACACACACACACAGAGACAGAGACAGAGAGACACAGAAAAACAGACAGAGGCAGAGAGAGAAAGAGAGACAGAGAGAGAGTCAGAACAAAATGAGAGATCTGAGTGAGGAGAAAAGGTGGCTATGGTTCTCTAATATTGTCCCCAGCCTTGTCTTTAGCCCAGCCAAGATGGGACATTTATTACTTGACCCTGCAGTGAGTTCTCACCTTCAAATAAGTCTGTTTTCTCTCTGTGAAGGAGATTTGGAGACATACAGACCATTTCCCCCCTCGCTGGATCATTCATATAAAGGACTTAGTACTGGAAGGTGTCTTAGAGATGATCTGGTCTAATCCATTCATTTTACATAAAGGTAAACTGAAACTTTAAGCTCAAGAACCTTGCCCAAGGTTGCACAGCAGAGAAAGGCTGGGCAAGAATTCAGATCTAATTTCTTTGTCTCCAAACCTACTTTTATTTTCATTCCATTAAGTTTATTTCCCTTGCCCCTGTTCACTAAGGGCCCTTCTGGGTCTGCCTGTAATTCCACGATTCTTCTTCCCATTCAGAACTACAAGGTGCTAAAGGCAAGACAGTGCTTCTTCTCTACTGTTAGTGGACATGTCTGAAGGTGCTTTTGCTGGAGAGCTGAGGCTGCTCCCCATGGACTTCGCATGAGGAGCATCACCAGCCCCTCAACATGTCCACCTGACAGAGTTACTGGGTATCAACAGGGTGATAGAAGAGAATGTTCAGACAAGCCCATGAATTCTTTTTGAGACAAGGAAGGGATGTTCAAGTAGAAATGTAAATCACGATACAAGGATTGGATTCCATCGTGGAATACTAGAATCTCGTAAGAATCTCAGAGGAATTTTAAAAGGCAGCGAGGCAGGAGGTACCACAGATGGAGTGCTGGACTAGAGTCAGGAAGACTTGAGTTTGTGTTTAAAGCAAATTTTGAAACTTTCTTTGCTGAGTTACCCTGGGCAAGTCACTAAGCACAGTGAGTGTGAGCAGGCTGACACACGTAATAAGTATGGAATGATGGCAAGGACCCCAGTAAATGATATCATTAGGGTACTATGATTGAAGAAGAAGGGCTTCTCATGTTGGGGAAAGCAAGAGACAGCCTGGCAGGGACCTATTGTCCCATGCTTCACCCACAGAGTCAGGAGAAGGTAAGCAAGGCACTGGCAGGCTGGCTGGCTGGGCCCTCCTTACTGGCCTTGGACAAGAGGAGCCCCATAGCAGAGGAAGGCAGATGGGCTGCAATCAGTTTGGTTGAAGGTAACACCCAATTAGATGAGCTTAGAGTTCCATCTGTGGTACCAATCATATTTAATTGATTATCTTCATGTTAAGTGTGGTTTATAATAAATAACTTTGTAAAATGAGTTAGACAACAGCACAAGATAACCACACAACACACATCACTAGGTTGCAGATGCCTGATAAAAATTCCCCTCTGCTGGTCCTGGGGAAGGTGTGCTGGGGGAGGGGGAGAAGAGAAAAATTGAGCCTAAGAAGGAGCAGGGAATTGTGCAGGTGCTTTGGGCTTGTGGAGTGTGGAGGCTTGTGTGGAAGGGAAGAGACTGCAGTTGGAGGAGGAGAAAATTGGAAGAAATGGAAGAAAACTTGGAGGAGGATAATGATTGGATCCAGCTTCTGTGAACGAAGGGTTAAGGAAGATTCCAATGGTGTAATATCCTGGAGAGAAGGACTTGGAGAGAAAGATGTAAGGAATGATAAAAGGAGAAAGTAGTTGGCAAGGAAGGTTAAGTAAGGAAAGGCAAGTAGAAGAAACCAGAAGGTAAAGCAGATATTGATGGGATTGATGGGTGTGGCAGGAGGCTGGTGCAGGGGATGGCAGGTAGAAGCTCTGACTAAGGAAAGGCATGTGGACAAGGCTAGCCAGTTATTCAGTGGTGACCAAGGCTTCCCATGACTTCATCGAGGACTTAGGAGGTCAGTTATCAACACGGGCAAACACTTATTTTTTTGTTTAAAGACAACAAAAACCCAATCACAGCTAGTTTGGAGAGCAGGGAGCGGTTTTCAGATGTTTGAAGGAGTGGGCAGATGCTGGGATTTCTACTATGGCCAGGTGACTCTTCATGTTCCAATGTAGTTTGATCTCCACCCAGAGCAGAAGGTAAAGGACAATGAAGGGACTGAAGGACTACCTCTCCCATACTCCAGCTTCTTAGGGGACAATGAAGGGTTTCCTGAGGAACTGAAGAAGCAGAGGAGAAATCGGCTCCTTGTGAGGAGGCTCATTACAAAGAGAAGGAAAGGAAGAAATCAAAGACCATCGAGTCACAATTTAGTCAGTCAGTCAACATTTATTAAGCACATATTATTTGTCAGGCACTGTGCTATGAGCTGAGGAGGCAGAGAAAGGCAAGACAGTCCTGCCCTTGAAGAGGTCACAGTCTTTCTAATGGGAGAGACCACATGGAAAGGAAGCTGAGAAGGATGGAGGGGATACTTGGAGCAGGGGTAGGATGAAGAGCTTCAGCCCTGTGGGAGATGAGGAGGTGAATGTCTGGGGCTCCTTTCTTAAAAAGAGAAACTGGGAAGAGCTTGTCTGTGGTTGCCTTGCATCCCCATGGGGTTTTCCTCACTATTGTCCACGAAACATAAAGAAAGCAAAAGCAAAATATTGTGAGTTTAGCCTCCTGCCAAAATATTGTACAAGGATCATGGCCCAGACCTTGGAGTAGTTAATTTTTTTTTTCGGTTTCTTTACTTGAAGCAGCTAGATGGTGCAGTGGAAAGAACATTGGGTTTGAAGTCAGAAAGACCTGAGTTCAAATCCATCCTCAGAAACTTACTAGCTGTGTGACCCTGGGCAAGTCACTTTACCCTGTTTGTCTCAGTTTTCTCATCTGTAAAATGAGCTGGAGAAGGAAACGGTAAAGTCCTCCAAGTATCTTTGCCAAGAAAATCTCAAATGGGGTTACAAAGTCAGACATGACTAAAAAACAACTGAAAAGTAAAATGATTCAGCCCTATTACAAATTGCATAATTTTAGGAAAAGTTGTATTGATTTTTAAATTTTCACATTATAAATATTTAAAGATCATTCTCACTTTATGTGAGGTCTCTTGTAGCAAAGCAAAGCAATTAAGTAAAACCAATAATTCAATGACCTCATTCGAAAGTGCATTCATTTAGAATGTTCCCCCATCTTGCTATTTTTTAAGTTAACCGAAATTTATTTTCTCTCCCTCCTGTTCTGTTTCCCATTGGACAATAAAATTATTATTATTATTATTATTTTTGGTAACTAAATCCATAGTCAAGCAAAACAAATTCCCTCAATGACTGCATACAAATTCCTGTGTATATTCACAATACACATATATATACACACACGTGTATGTCTCTGTTCCCTAGATCCACCTCCTCTCTATAATGGGCAATATACTTCATCACTGGCACCTTGGAGTCATAAGAATCCATTGTACTTGGCCTCATTTCTAAAATATGCAGGGAATTAAGTAAAATCTATGAGAATACAAGTCGTTCCCCAATTGATAAATGGTCAAAGGATGTGAACAGGCAGTTTTCAGAGGTAGAAATTAAAGATATCTATAAGCATATAAAAAAATGCTCTAAATTACTGTTGATTCAAGAAATGCAAATCAAAACAACTTTGAGGTACCACATCTCACCAGTCA
>CM053585.1:2369513-2422640 GCA_028646515.1 Pseudochirops corinnae | reverse complement strand
TATGTACAAAAATATTTACTGCAGCTCTCTTTGTGGTGGCAAAAACCTGGAAATTAAGGAGATGCCCATCAATTGGGGAGTGGCTAAACAAGTTGTGGCATATGAATGTAATGGAATACTATTGTGCTATAAGAAATGGAGAGGCTTATACAAACTGATGCTAAGTGAGAAGAGCAGAACCAGGAAAAATTTGTACACAATCACATCATATGTGTGATGACCAACCTTGATAAACTGAACTCTTCTCAGCAATGTACAGTTATAAGACAACTCTACAAGTCTCAGGATGGAAGGAGATATCTACATTCAGAGAAAGATCTAGAAGGAACAGAGTTTAAATGGAGACTGAAGCAAACTACATGCTATCGTTCTTTTCCATGTTTGGTCTAGTTTCTTCTTTCCCATCATCCACTCCATTGGTTACAACCCTTCTATACAACCAGAATAATGACCAATATGAAAGTATTTGCAGATCCTGTACTTGACTGCATGCTGCCATAGGCAGGGGGAGAGAGAGGGGAGAAATTTTGAAATTCAAGGGATTGTGGAACTGAATCTTGTAACTAAAAGTAAATAAACAAATCAATTAATAATAAAAAAAGAAGGGTCTCTATTGGATGAGCTGGTTACACTGTGATGGGGACGGAGGATGTTAGAAGGATTCTTTCAGAATCCTAATGTCGCTTGGGGTCAGGGAATTGTCAATTGAGACAAAAATTCCATAAATTATTTTGTTCTTTTTTGAAGAGATTGAAAAAAAAAGGGAGTGGGGGAAGAATGTCTTAAGAAAAATGGGAGAAAAGAGGGCTGCCATTTTTCTAGGTGAGGAGTGAGCCTATAAAATGGGCATAGTACTCCTCAGGAGGGAACATCCTGGGGCTCTGCACTCAAGGAGGACCTGGGCTCAGATCCCTGGTGCCCACTCCTTCAGGAGTTTGTAGGAGATGCTTAACCTCTCGGGGCCTCAGTTTCCACACTGATAAAAGTTATAAAAATGGATGTCTCTGAGGCTCTAGGCCTGCTGAGCAAAGCAAATCTCCACTTTGGCTGTAGGCGAGAGTGTGAACTCTGTCATTAGCCCTCTGGAGTCAAACCTGGTCACTGTTGTCAGGGAGCTAGTGTCAGTGTTATTCTCCTCTCGTGGCCCTGCTTCTCATGCCCTTAACTTTGCCATCATGCCCTCTTCCCTAGACAGTTGTGGGTTCCTTAGTCTGATTACAAAGCTCTCCAAGCTCTCTGTCCACGGACACACCTAATCCTGCCTTCCATCTCTTGGCAGACACTTGGGTCATGAGCTCCTCTGGGAAAAACAAGTTGAGGATTTGCTTTGCTCAACTGTATTTCATTGTTACAACAGAGGGTTGGGGTGTGAGTATGTGCCGTGCAGTCGCTGGGAGGGGGCAGCAATGTATTAAAAAAAAAAAAAAAGAACGGCATCCACAAACCACTTTTAAAAAAAAGAGCTTTCTTTTCCCAGGTCCTCCTTATCAGGGTAATGTCCTAGCTGGGCACACGCTCTGGAACATTGCAACAAAGTGTAAAGGTGTCAACTGTAGGGCAGTGATGGGTCAGCCCAGTCTTAGTGGGAGCCCAGGACTCAGCCCCAGGCTGGGACATGACTTTGATAAATCATAATAGTTATCAAAGTATACCCAAAGCTGTGGAGGTGAGTGTTCCATGTGGGAGGAGGGTGGCACCTGACCTGACGGCCAGGGTGGTTGTTAGCTTTGTCAGCACCCTTTGCCTACAGAGCTCTTCTGACAGATGTTTTAATTTGGTGGTGGACAGAGGTTGATAAGGAGGTTACCATTATGAACCAGAGGTGTGTGTTGAGACCCTGGACGGAGTTGGAGGCTCTGTGTCAATAGAACCTCTTGTCCTTATCATGGAGCCCACTATACCTTTGGGCAGATCTTCAAGAGAAATGTCTGTGTCCAGGAGTTGGTTTTCATCCTCTCTCCAACCTTCTCAGGATCCTCAGGCCCTTCTCTTCCTTTGACCTGCCCTTGTGCAAGAGCCCCACTCAGATGCCAGCCCTTCTCTCACCTTTCCTGGATGCCCCAGGAGCTCCATGGATGGTCTGGAGAGACAAAGAAAGGTCATCTTTTACTTTTCATTAATGAGAGCTAGTTTTCTAAACAGTTTCCTCCCAACCTGGTCCATCCATTGTTCCAAGGAAACAACTGCCCCCTGGGCTGGGTAAGCAGTGCTACTCTGTTGGCTGAACTGAATCCTGTAACTTCATTCTTGACAAAATGCATAAAATCACCAATTTTACAGTCGATTTTCCCCCTGCTCTGCTTGGTGACCCTTGCATTTTCTGCATTTTTTCCATCTCTGTGGGGGACAGTGGGTGAGCCAAGCCACACCTCATCATTCAGGCAAGCACTTGGATACAAGGGCTCAGAGATTAGGTAATCCACCTTTTCCTTTGTTGGCACAGGTGGGTTCTCAGAGAACTCTGGACAGCTAAAATCACCCCCACTCTTCTCCCCCTCTTCCCCCAAGTCTGCCACCAACATGGGCAGTGGAAGGAGGCCAGGGGAGCTGGGTTTGAGTCCCCACTAGCCCAACCCTGATAAGTTGTGTGACCACAAGCAAGTCCCTTACCCTTAATAAGTCTCAATTTCCTCATCTGTAAAATCAGGATAGTGCTATTTGTACCCCATGCCATGCAGAAGGGTGATGCAGAAAGCTTCTATAGCTGGGAGCAGTAGAGACAGGAGAATTATTTGCCAGAAGGCTGGAATATCCTTGGGGTCCCTATGTCCTGGAGAGGGCTCGCCTCAAAGCCAAGGAGTCCCACCTGGCCATTGGGAACATTTGCAGTGCCCAGATGTCATCTAGCTGTGTGAATATGAACCCACAGTGACAGCAGCCTCAGCCTGCCCCATGGGTGAGGGCTTTACAAAGCCCACAGAAGCCCTGGCTCTGAGACCTTGGAGGCTTCCAAAATGTTTCACCCACTATGTCTTGTGATGCTCCCCACCACCTATAAGGTAGATGCTGCCATAATCCCCAGTCTACATGACATGGGAGTCTGGCTTGCCAGGTGGCTCCCTTGGGGGAGAATGCTAGGGAGCCCCTCCCAGGAGAATCGGCATGACATTCTGGACCTGGTTCTATTTGGCTACCCATGGTTTGGTTGGGTGGGATTTTCCCCCACTAGTCAGATAACTGGAACTTTTGGCACCTTTGAAAAGACTTGGGTCAGCCCTGGGGGTCTCTACTGTGATCAGATCTGAAGGAGGAATAGGGGGAAGGGAAGGGAATATGCATTTATGTGGTACCTATTTCGTAGCAGGCACTGTGCTGAGCACTTTACGAGTATCTCATTGGTATTTGGGGGAGTGAGGAGACTCCTTCACCCCTGGAGCCCAGTGAGACCATGTGACAAAGAGGATCCCCTCCCCCCTCCAAGGCCACAGGGCCCTTTTGATTCATTCTTTTCTGTTCCGGGCAAGGAGAGTGGTGTCTCTGATGTTTTGGCATCTCCAGATTCAAAGGCCGGGATTGGGGCCACTGGGGTCAGAATTCAGCACAATGTCGATGCCTTGAGGAGCAAGTAATGATGTGGGAATCACCTTTGCCAGCCCAGCCCATTGGCAGGAAGGGCACACACTGCAGCCATGGCACTTTGGATGTGAACTTGGCGAGATCCATTCTGCATATGAACTAACTAAATTATGATGAGCACTGCAAAAAAAATGTACCTGTGACCCGCTTTTAGGCTTAACCTGCATTTTGTAATGCTTTCTCTAGCTCTTTCTCAAGTCTAGACAATCAACAAGACATCACATTGGAGCCGGTTCTGCTGACCTCTGAGACATAAATGCTCACATGGTAAATTCTTCAGCTGCTTCTTTCAAGCCAGTCTGAGTTGGCTCCAATGCAGCCTGGGACAGAGCCTACACATTATGTGCAGGGAAGGAAACTGAAGCTCAGAGGGAAAAAGACTTGATCACACTCATACCAAGAATAGGTTGGAGCCCAACCCTGGCCAACTCCAGTCTTACCACTTTCCCCATTGCACATCATGGGAGGGGGTTTGGCATCCATCCAGTCCAGTCCTTACTTCCACAAGGATTCCCTCTGCTATATAAGGGGCCATCCATCATTTTCCTGAAGGCCTTCATTATGGGGAACCCACTGGTTCCCTAGGCCTTTTGTGATGTTCTCATTGAGGGGAAGTTTTTCTCCGTATCAAGCATAAATAAGTCTTTTTGTAATTCCAGCCTTTCATGGCCATCATCTCCCTTGACCTTCGTAACAAGCCCATGAGTTTGGCAGGGCAGGATCATCACTACCCTTTTACAGAAGAGGCCCCAGAGAGGCAAGCAAACCTGCCCAGAGTCACACAGCCTGTAAATGATGCATGAGACAGGAATCCAGGTGAGTGATTCTAACCACTGGCCCACACTGCCTCCCCAGAAGCAGGCCAAGCCCAAGTCTTCCCCGAGAGCCAAGGACAGCGGAGCACACTTGACTGTGCTTCTACACCCCTCTCTTTTCTTGGACAGACCATTGCATGTTATTCCAAAGCCCCCGGAAACAGACTTAGTAGCAAACTCAGTCAACTGTAAAAGTTCAGAGGCAAATTTTACATGGTCACCGTGATTTCATTAAAATAGCTTTCCCATGCAATTGATATAAACATTGCAGAGATCTGAAATTTCAGAATTGGGAAAATATTTAAAGAAGCTAGTGGTCCTGCCTCCAACTCAACACCAGAGCATCCCGACCGAGAGTTTGGAAAGACAAGAAACAACCTCTCAGAAGTAGTCAGTCTGGCACGGAGACGAAGAAGCACTGACACAGTCCACCCAGACCTGGTTGAGGCTTTGGGATGGGGGGTGGGAAGGAGGGTTTCCAGCTTCGAGCCAAGCAGGCTGCACCAAAATTTATCAGCAGGAAAGAAAGCCCATGGGTCAAAGAAAAGGGTAACAGAATATAGGAGTGAATGGGTCCTGAAAGAAGAAAGTCTGAAAGGAAAGCATGCAGAAAGATGTGTAGTAGTATTGGGAAGAGGGGGAGATGAGGAGGACTGGGGGGGTGGAGTGGGGAAACTGCCCAAGCTCCCCTCCAGCAATGAGCCAGAAGAGTGGAAGCCAGAAGAGGGACAATGAGGTGAAGAGAGAGAAGCGCTCTGAGGCCTGGTAAGGGAGTGAGCTGGTGGGTCTGGGGGCTCCTCCCTGTGAGTCCCTCTGACTAGGTCTGACCTCCTTTCCCCATGACACTGAGGGCTTCTCTCTGACACTTACAGACATACAACAGAGCCCCTCTTCCTCTTCTCACTATCAGGCTAAACTGGGGGAGGGGTGCCTATTTCCTCCAACTGACTCCTGTGGCACAGCCCTGACACAATTCTGGCTGCCCTCTGCCCCTTTGCCCAGTTTGCTCTCCAGCAGAAGAAGATCTCCATGCAGTGAGTGACCTGAAAGGGTGGGATCAGGGTGGATGCACTCAGAGACAGCCCCTTTTGTAGTGCAGAGCCCTGGGTCTCTAGGTCACATGGGGATACAGGTACTGAGACCCTGAGCTCCTCGGAACTGGAGAATGGGCGAGTCCTGCCTTCTGCCCCCTTGGTCCCAGGACTTTGACTGGCGCACCTGGCCCAGAAGCCCCATTAGGGCTGAGACCGGCTCTGTGATCAGTGTTCCTCACACACTTTTCCCTGGCTACCTCCCTTGCCTTAAATGAACCCTCCTTGCTCCCTGTTTGCCCTGGCTGGCTTCAAGGCTCAGCCCAGATGCCATAGATGCCACCCCGTGCCCTCCATGCTGCCAGTGCCTTCCCTCAGAGTCCATCTCCAATCTAGCCAGTTCCAGTCTTGGCTGTCAGGAGTTGTTCACACATCCTCTCCCCCACTAGGCAGACTGTGAGCTCCTCCAGAGTGTAGATTTGTTTCTGCCCTTCTTTGTATCTACCAGGCTTAGTACAGTATTTGGTACATAGTGAGCACTTAATAAATGCTTGCTGACTGATGAGCTCAACTCCCAGATGGCCTTAGACCCTTGGCTTTTGTTCCTTTTCCTCCTCAGGAGCCAATACTGCTTCAGGGGAGACACAAACACATAGCTGGGGAGGACTGGACACCAGTCAGAGCCTTGGGGTGCAGCAAAGCCTGGATAATGAGCTCCCAGAAGACTATAGGAAGTGAGGAAGCAAGGGTCTCCTTTGACGCTGTTTGGAGGACCAGCTTGTAGGATGGCTCTTGCCTCATTTGTGTTGGGTTCACAACAGAGGCCACAACCTTGTTATGCTGCACACCTGCAGGGGGGAACAGAGGGGGGAAAGGAGGGGAGGAGAGGGAAGGAAACCCCCCTAAATTCCAATAGGGTACCCCTTCATGGAGATCAGGCTAACCAAGGCAAGGACAGTCTCATTCTCCCATGTTTGTGCAGTTCCCGTGCTATTCAGGGACAAAAGGAAAACCCGTGTGGCTGTCACAGAGTGGAAATGATCGAAGGATCTGAAATCTGAGGATGCTGGCTCAAACCCCAGCTCATTAGTTACCACCTGTGAGACCTGGAGCCAAACCTCTGTGATTCTCAGCTTCCTCTTCTTTTAGAAAGGGGAGCTGGGTCACGTGACCTCTGAGGCTCTGTTCGGCCCAGAATCCATGAGCTGGGCATTGTTCCATTTTTCAAGGAATGGAGAGTGTTGCAGACCCCAGTATCTGAAACATGGCGGATTTTTATTCAATGCCTGTGACTTGGGGCAGAGAGTGGATCTTTCAAAGCCAAAGCCAGGAGGAGAGCAGGGCCACTAGACTGGGCTCCATGGGGGAAACGGTTCCTTCTTTGGGACTTTTCTTCTGCTTGATAGAAAGCCAAATGTTGAGCTGTTTCCCTTAGCTAAGCATCTCGCCTAGTCCCTGGTGGAATGATTTCAGTACCTTTCCACATGTCAGTATCTAACTTGAGCTCCTTACCCAGGCTCCAAATCAAACAAAATTAGTTCATTTCAATTTTCAGTAAAACAGGGTTCGACTTGCACACAGGTGGACTCTTTGGAAAGGAGCCAGCCTAAATACTTGGAACTGAAGATGGAAGCATTACAAAGAATTCACTGCCCATCCAAGGCCATACTTTTAATTAGTTAAAGAGGCAGTTACTCAAATATAGCTGGGAGGGGTTTGATTCTCAACTGAAAATGTTTGGGCAGGTTCCGATTTATTTTAGCTTCCCTGGAGTAGTCTGATTGCAGGACTTCTGGTCAGAGAGATACCCCAGACGATGTCACTGGTGAGGCCAGTTGGGCAAGCTAGCAAGTCATGTTCCTTGCCCAGGCTCTGGGGGGTTCAAGAAATTGGCTAAATTAAGATGAGAATACCCAAGAGCCACGCTCTCCTTCCATATGAGCTCCAAGGCTCCAAAGACTGGACTTGGTTGCATGGTTTCTAACAATATTTTATTACACAAAGAACTAACGGAGGAATCATTTCAGAGTGGAATAATGCTAAGCCCTCGGGCATTTTTTTACCTTCAAAGTATAATAGCTGCTAATCCTCACCAACCTCCCAAGAATGAAGCCTGAAGTCGGTGCCTCTTCCCTTCTCTGTCTCGCACCCAGGCCTCAGCAGTTCTCAAGCTTTCCTCCTCCCAGAGTTCACCCTTGAGTAAGATCACTTGGCTCATCCATTCCTCTTGGGTTTTTATTAGAACTGACAAAATGCAAAGCAGATTGAAAGATCCCACTGTCGACAGATGGATGAAGAACTTAATGAAGGAAGAAGCATTTGCTTGGCACCTGATGTATGCTGGACCCTGTGGTAAACTGGAAGAGGGACATAGTGATAGGTGAGAATGGCTAGATGGCAGCTGGCTCAGTCAGGATTGAGCAGTATCCTCAGTCTCCCAGGCAGGTACCCTTAGTCCATAAGCCTCCTCAGGAGACTGGTGGGTCCTTCATCCCTGGGTACTATGCTGCCTTAAAAGAAGTGACCCCATGGTGCTTAGAACTGGGGGTGTATGGATTATAGGAGCATGGATTTGGAGCTGGAAGGGATGTCAGGGATCATCCAGTCCAACACCCTCCTCCTCCTCATTCTACAAATGG
This sequence comes from Pseudochirops corinnae, assembly GCA_028646515.1. NCBI lineage: Eukaryota > Metazoa > Chordata > Mammalia > Diprotodontia > Pseudocheiridae > Pseudochirops > Pseudochirops corinnae. The sequence continues at coordinate 2,414,579 of CM053585.1, read as the reverse complement.
GGAAACTGAGGCACAGAGATTAAGTGACTTTTATGCAGTCACTCTGCTAGTAAACATCAGAGGCAGGATTTATGTCCAAGCCTTCCTGATTCTGGGTCCAGAGAACCTTTGAGAATCTAGACCAGACTCCTCATTTGTAAAGTTGAAGAAATTGAGTTCCAGCAAGAGAAATGGACTGGCGCAGTCATGCAGCTTTTAATTAGCCAAGCCAGCATTCCAAACAAGAGCTTGAGTTTGAGGACAGCTCTGTATGAATGATGGACAAACACAGGAGGTGGGTTCTACCAGCCTTATTCCCATTTGGAACATCCACCTCATGCTATAGCAAGATAACCCAGCCCCAAGTGGACAGCCTGCTGGTGGTGATCATCTCCACCCTTAGCCAGGGAGAGGCCTGAGAAGAGATTTCATGTACTGCCATGCCCCTGCTCCGAGCTTCTCAAGCATGGTAGAACCTCCTGTCGATGACGTGCCATTTGTAAAGCACTTACCACAGAGCCTGCCTGACTTAAATCCAATTGACTCGCAGTCATGGCATCACTTTCCTGATGTCATGGTCCTCTTTGGGAACAAAGAATAAACAAGAAGCCATGGATCCTTTTCTCCTTTCTGGGATGGAAGTATTCATCTTGCCATAAGCCGCCTCAAGGTGATGGGCCCCACACTTTCTCAGGGCTTTACATGTTTTCATTAGGATTCTCCTCAGAGCTGTGAAGGGTGGTGTACAGTAAGGCTGGTGCTGGGGTGGTGGGAGTGGTTTTGAGTGCGTCCTTCCCATTAAACCAAGGTTTTAATGCTCTGATCGTTGTCAGCCTCAGTCTGCTCCCCAGTATCTTTGTTCTCCATTTCTTGCCTGGGGAAGTTGAAGGTATTTGCAGGTATCACTTCCCTCCACTGGTTCAACATGGGTTCTGACTTCAGACTTGAAGTCTTCAGTCTCAAACTGTTCTTTGCATGTTAAGAAAGGTAGACTTACTGAGTCCAAATGACACCCGGATGCCACTCGAGGACAATTTCACCAGATGTATCTCAATGTCATCTCTATGCATCAAGGGAGAAGTAAAATTCTGGGGTACACAGCCTTTAATTTGGTAGCCACCCACCTAGGAAAGGTGATGAGAGATGTAATGCAAGGCCAGAGCACTGTAGATCAAACAGTCTCCCTGGATCACACCTTCTTTTGCATGAATTGTTCTTGACATTGTGGCGTGGGTAGCATGTTTTCCATTGAAAGCCATCTTCCATGTACTTGTCTAATGCTCCAGTGTGCTCACCCCATTTGGGCCTCTTGGATGTAGCTGCAGAATGAACCTCAATGATGGTACCTCTGACCAGTCTGAACTGTCCCACCAGGAATGGGCTGCCCGGAGAGGTGGTGGATGCTCCCTCCTTGGAGGTCCCCTGGCTACTTGTCCCGGATGCTACAGAAGTCATTCCCCCATTCCAGGAGGGGTTGGACTAGATGGCACCTTAGTGCTGGGATTCTAGGAAGACTACTCAGCCAAATATGAGCTAGGACAAGCAATCTCTAGGGCTTTCCCTCAGCATTTGAATACTTTCATAAAGATCTGTCTACCTTTTATGAATTGACACATTGATGAGAATAAAATCAGAGGAGTAATGTCATGAGAACTGCAATAACACAGAGAAAAACAATTCTGAGAGGCTCCAGGCCTTGCACCAAGACAGCGTCCAATTGTGACTTCCCAGGGCGCCTGCGGAGGAAGCCTGCCTCCCACCTCCTGGCAGAGCGCTGACACAGACCATACCAGCGCGTGGTGCTTGACCGTTCTGGTTGCAAGGGAGGGTGAGTTGGGGTGTTGCAGTATGTGTTAGTGGGTAGTAAGTGAGATGCAAAAGAAGAAAGAAAAGAACATCCATAAAACATTGAAAATATACAGATGAAACCCAAAGGAAGTTCAGAAGGGGCCACAAGCAAACAGGCGATTCTGTCACTGTCTTGTTAAATTTAATACATGCTCAGAACACGACGCCCTAACTGTCCACAGAAGTTCACGACATCATAGACGAGCGTCTTTCTTGTTCTTTTTTGTATGTTGAAACTTTGGGGTTTGTTGATTGTTCCTGAGCTCATCATAAAACAGAAATTTTAAAATAAAAATAAAAAGCCTTGTTTGACCCATCTCATTCGGCTTTACTGAAATTTTCCACCTTCCAGATGTCTTGTCTTCCCCGTGTCAAAGACATCTGGGGTGACTAATATGAGAAATGAGGCCAGCAGCATGTTCTCGGGCTGTCCAAGATGTCTAATTTTTCTCCTTTCCTCTTTTCATTAAGTCCTAGTAATTAGGTGTGAGCCATGGGCTTGAGACTTCTACACTTTCCCCCAAAGTAAATACCACGATCAGCAGCAACAGCAGCAGGCGGCAGCAGGCGGCGGCAGAAACCACCTGGTCTTTTGGAGCACTCAGACCTAAACTAAGGATTACCTATGATTGGGGGAAGGGGGGGGTCTCTGAGGTAATAACAAGGGAGGCAGAAAGGGAAGGACTTCCACATTCATACCCCCTCCCCCTGTCCTTGTCAGATCATGGTCCATGGCAACTCCAGCCAAAGCTCCAGCGGAAGGGTCTTGGAGGGGGAAGAGATTGCTATTGGGGGCCACCTCTCAGCTTCTAGAGGGCTGGCCAATCTGGAGATGGGACTGTTCTCCAGGTTTCTTTGGAAAGCTTCTCTGCTCTGTTAGCAGAGGGGTCATGGAAGGAGCCCTGGATGGAGGGCCAGGAGACTGTGGTGTTTGGATGCAATGATTTGGGGTCTCTAGGGAATGTTAGATAGTATTGTTGACTCTATTATCCATTGCTCATTTGAAGCCTAATGGGCAATATAATGGCCCCTAAGGTCCAGTTATGTTACTCTTCTTCAGCTTTATGGAGTTTATTTTTGTGAAAAGTTATGAGTTCAGGCACAGTTGCTCTGAGCCCCCACTAAGGAAAATTCCTAACTGCCTAGGCAGAGCATCAGCCTTTTGCCTAACCTTATGCTGATATCGGTCTCTAGTTAAACCCTGGCCAGTGGTGGCTGAGGCAAAATTCACTTTCCTGGAGAAGCTTGAGTAATGAAATAGCAGATATAGGGCCTGTGCAGAGACAGGTATTGGGAGGGTAGGATGGGGAAAGAGCTGACATTTTCTTAGGACTTTGCTCACCCAGGGTCCACCTCTCCAAGATGACGGTCCTCAATACCTCCCTTCTCCACCACAGCTCTCCCTTCCTTTGCTACATTTTTACTCCAGTCTTCGGAATCCAGATGCTCACAATCTCTTTCCCCCAAACTCTGAGCTAGGTACAAACACATTGCTTAGGGTGTGACCCAGTCCCTCCCACATTTTAGAGGACTCAATCAGCATGGTTTGCTTTGATGGGTTCAGGGCAGTAGACAGGCCTGGTTCACACTAGGTTCTGTTTACCAGGCATCACAACCAAATGGAGTGATTTTAACCCCACCATTATACTATTATTATCTAGAAAAATAAATGTGGGTCAATAAAGATAGCTTGGGTCAGAGGAGCCATCTTAGAATGGCTGGAATCACACTCAAGTGGTGTGATGTCCTACAACAGTGGTCAGCCCACAGAGACATTCCAAAACAGTCCATACATGTCATTATGTTAGTTATTCAGCCAGGGAATGTAACATCAGAGCCATCTACCCAGTTAGGGTCCCCTTGAGGCACTAACCTCTACTCTTCTTTGTAACATGCCTGAGAATAGACTCCCCAAAAGCCGATCTCCCCAAATCATCTCCCAGTTGGTCTTCCATCTTTGTGGTGATGAAGATAGGAAGACCTGACCCACCCCACTCACAGCCCATTTAAAGGATTAAAGGAAAAAATTTCTGGTTCCACCTCTCAGTCCATGAGCCATATGCAAGGAGAAAGAGTGTCTTCCCCCTCCATCTCACCAGCCAATAGGATTCTCCGTAGTTGTGAGTCCCAGGCTTTCTGCTGATCCCACCATGTTGGTTCCTCTGTGCTGGGAGAGCCCAGCCAACTTTTACTCCAGATCTTGGGCTGTCTTCTATCCTAGTCTTCAGTTTCCTGCCTTTTGTGCCATCACACTCGGGTCCTTCTACTTCCCATATCTCACAAATTCTATCTCCTTTTTTGATGACTATAAAACCCAAATTATTGTGAAACACTTGCTCCCGAGAAGAAGCAGGAGCAATGGGCCAGAATGGAATGGCATCTGAGGTGTGTGGGATAGTTATTAAGTTGTGTGTCGCCAACACTTTTCTTCCCTCCTTCCTTCCTTTCTTCCCTCTTTCCTTCCCTTCCTCCTTCCTTCCCTCCTCCTTTTCTTCCTTCTTCCATCCCTCCTCCATTCCTTCCTTCCTCCCTTCCTTCCTCCCTTCCTTCCTTCCTCCCTTCCTTCCTTCCTTCCTTCCTTCCTTCCTTTCTTTCTTTCTTTCTTTCTTTCTTTGAAGAATCCTGAAAGAAAAATTACACAATATTTGTGAAGAAGGTTGTTAAGCTCCCTGTGTTAATATTCTTAGCGAGTTTAACTGGCTGTGTATCTGCCAAGGGGAATCATTGGGCTCAAAGCCTGGACTTGCATCTCAGTTTGTCTCAGGTAGCTGCAGGTGCTTACTAATTGATCTCCCTCCAGGTCTCAGTTTACTTCTCTATAAAATGAGGGAGTTGGGCTAGACAATCTTTAAGGGTTTGTCTTGCTTTGTGCTTCTGTAGGGGAGAGAAGTTAACAGAATAGGAATTTTAGTAGGATTTTTTTGGGGGGAGGGAATAGAAGCTCCCTCTTGGAACAGGCATGGACAATTCCTTTGCAATTTGCTGCAGCAGAGCAGGCCCTGAAAGCTTTGTTGGAGTCACCCAACCAAGACAGGTAAAAGGCAAAAGCTGCCCTCAGACCTGACTCTGAGGCTGGACCTCTGCCTGCTTACTCTGTATGCAGATGGTGATCCTCACAGCCCAGAAGTGAGGAGTTGGATTAAGCAGTGACTTTCCACCCAGATCCTTCTTCCTCCATCACCCTGTTAACAAAGGAGTGAAGTTCCAAATGGTGTCAAAGTCCAGCAACTGCAGAGAGAGGCAATCCACCCCCAGCAGCCTGGAGCTTGAAGGAGGAGCCAGAAGACTGGTCAGCGGAAGGAGGAGGAGGACACAGAACCATTTTCAGACATATGGGAGCCATCTGGTTTGCAGGCAGTGAGCTGATTTTTTTCTTTATAGGAACTTGGGAGGATCATAGGATCCTAGAGCAGGAAGAAACCTGGGGTGATCTAGTCCATCCCCCACCCTGTGGCCACCTGAATAGAAATATCCTCTACAATGACTCTAGTGCAGGAGTGCCCACCTTTTCTTGATTAAAGGTAACAACAGTTGTACAGCACTACACAGATGTCATCTCATGCTGTTCTCGAAAGACTCCCGGGAGGTGGGAGCTATTATTACTTCCATTCGCTAGGTGAGGAAACTGAAGCAAACTTCCCAGGGTCGCACAAACAGTATGTGTCTGGAGCAGGATTCAAATCTGGCCTTCCTGCCCCCAAACCAGTGCGCTATCTACTATACCTCTTAATTGTCTCTTAAAGAGCTCTAGAAATCTGAAGTTGGCAGCCCAAGGCGACCATTCCTCTTTTCAAGAACTCTAATGATCCCAGTGATGCTCTATGGGGCCAAGGATAAAGTCAAATGCTTCTTCCACAGGACAGCCTGAGAGTACTATAGACAGCTAGCATTTCTTCTTCAAGTCCTCTTTTCTCTAGGGTAGATCTCCAAAGTTCTATAAGCCTCAGGACGCTCAACAGTGACATCCTACCAAGAATGTGCTGCCCAAATGCCCCAAGCCCAATCCCAACAACTGCCGCCATCTCCCCAGTCCTGGGCATTACACTTCTATTAATGCTTCTCCAGCTCCCATTGGGCTCCCCTCTCACAATGGTAGCTCATTAGAACTCCCAGGTAATTTTCCTATGAACTCATTTCCAGCTGCATCTCCTCATCTTGTCCTTGGGTCATGGTTCTTTTTTTTTTCTAACTCAAGTATAGGACTTCACCTAAAGCTCAGTGCAAATTTAATGGGACCCAGTAAAACAATTAAAATCTTAGACATACAGTAAATCATACAACTTGCTACATATTTTAATGTGCAACGAGTCCTCTCTTCCCTGCAGTCTTATTTTTATATGATTTGGCATCAAGTTCCCAAGATTTTGACATATGTTTGTTAATTTCATCTTGAATCTACATACATCTTCAGCCCGTTAAATTTTAAGCACACATTTGATGAAGAGCACACTTTTCTTTTTTAAAAATGAACATTTTATTACCCTCCTCATTACATATAAAAGTGATTTTGAACATGTGGGTTTTTTTTTTTAAGTTTTGGATTCCAAATTCTATCCTTCTTTCCCTTCGCTCCTCCTACCCTGCAGCTGTAAGTAATCTGATAGAGGTTATATGTGTGCAATCATGTAAAACATTCTGTATTAGTCATTTTGTGCAAGAAGACTTGAAAAGGAAGAAAGAAAGAAGAAAAGAAAGAAAAATAGTCTGCTTCAATTTGCAGCCACACTCCATGGCTCTTCCTCTGGATGTGGCTGGCATTTTCCATCATGCGTCTTTTGGAAATGCCTAAGATCCTTGCATTGCTGAGAAGAGCTAAGTTTATCAAAGATGGTCATCGTACAACATTACTATTACTGTATACGATGTTCTCCTGGTTCTGCTCACTTTATTCTTTACTAGTTCATGTAAGTCTTTCTAGGTTTTTCTGAAATCCTCCTCTTCATTATGTCTTAGAGCATGATAGTATTCCATTACATTCATTTATCACAACTTGTTCAGCCATTCCCCGATGGATGAGCATCCCCTCAATTCCAATTCTTAGCCACCATAAAAAGAATACCTATAGATTTTTTTTTGTAAAACTGGATTCTTTCCCTTTTTTTTTAAAATGAGTCAGTTTTTCCAAATTCAACCTTGACCATCACCTATAAGTTTTCAATGGAGTTTAAATCAGGTGAGTTGCAGGGCTAGTAAAGCAGCTTATTTCCATCTCTTGGATGAATAGATTAGTCTTTGCTGACCTGTGGAGTGGCCTGGTGTAAGGGCCCCCTGGCAGACTTCCCTCTCTCTCTGGAGATGTCTGCCATCCTGGAACAAATCTGTTTCTTAAGACATCATCATATTCATCAGAGTTCATTATTCCCTCAGTGGAATTAAAAAAAAAAAAAAGAGTTTCCAAAGCATCTTTTGGGGGGGGTGTGTGTGGGGATCTTTTAAAGACTGAAAAAGATGCCTGAAGTCCAGGCTTATTTGGGTTTCTTCTGAAACTGGTTTTGGAAGAGGGAAGAAGGAGAAAGGAATAGTCATTTTTATATATGTATGATGTACTACTCTGTATGTATTATGTACTCTTCTGTGTACCATGAAGAGGCAGCTAGGTAGCTCAGTGGATAGAATGCTGGACCTGGAGTCAGGAAGACCAGAGTTCAAATACAGCCTCATATACTTACAAGTTGTATGACCCTGGGCAAGTCACTTAACATCTGTTTGCCTTAATCCACTGGAGCAGGGAATGGAAAATGGCTCTAGTATCTTTGCCAAGAAAACCCCATGGACCATACTGTCCACAGGGTCAGGAAGGTTGGATACAACCGAATGCCAAGAGCTGTGCTAACCACTTAGGAAAACAACATCTTATCTCATTTGAATAGCTTTGTCAGTAAAAATGACTTCTTTCTGGTCTTCAGAGCTCCAGTCTTTAGGTTGTCTTGCCCACAAGGGAGTTCCCTCCTCTACTCCCCATAGCCACAGTTGGGGCTGTTTTTTAAGCTGCTTTTCTCACTCTTCTCCAACTTCCAAAAGTCTACACCATGCTAGCAAAACCAGTGCAAACTTCTTCAGCTGTCATGTCCCTCTCAAGGTCTACATCTGCTTTCTGCATACTAAATAGGCTGTTAGCAGTGATCCTTGACTCATCTTGGTGTGCCAGCTGTCTGAGAATTACTTGGTGATGGATTGATTTTTGGCTTTACGTGCCTTAGCACTTCAGGGTGACTGATCCTCTTTCTTTGTGAGCTTGAATGATGCTTGGATGCTTACTTCCCCACAAAGACATTCCTGAAACACACCAGCAAGTGTTCAGCTCAAGTGAGAGAGCTAACCCAAATGGAGAAAACAGCTCAATTTGATTGCACAGAAGAAATCAAGGGGTAAGAAGGCTGAGTAGCTTTCCTAAGATTACATGTTGTCATTGGCAAAGTTGGGACCCGAACCCAGGGCTGCTTCCATCCAAGAAGCCTTGCTCTGACCCCAGTAGCAGGTTGGGTCTAGGAGGGAAGGGACAGAAAGGTCCCTGCATCCTGCTGACCACATAGGAAATGCTGAATGAGTGTTGTTGGCTACATCGTGACTTTGAGCAGGACCCTTTCCTTCTTGGCACTGACAGTCTCCTTCTCTATAAAATGAGGGAGTTGGACAAGTGGATACTAAGGTCCCTTCTTGCTCTGTGTCAGTGACCCCAGAATCCTGTTTTCTGGACATGCTGAACTGATGGGAATCTGCCCAAGCAGTATCCCTCCCCTGGCTGCCCAGGCACATCTGCTCTTGGCTCAGGGCACCAAGCTCATTGTACCTGAGGCAGGTGGCCAGTGAAGCCTCCTCTAGCTAATTACCAGTTTCTTCAGTGTGACTCACAAGTGCTCTAAACTGGCACATTGCCCACGAGTTCACTCCTGCCTCCTCTATTATCGTGAGGCTGGGAAAGAGGAGCCAAGAGGTCCTTTGGCCCTCTGGTATTGTCTTTTTTAAGTGCCTTCTTCTTCATTCCCTGCAGTCTGACTTCTGAACTCCTCACTCAGCAGAACTGGGATCTCTTCTTGCTCAGCCTCCATTCTTTCTGAACTCTCAATTGTCTTTGCAGGAGGGAGGAACAAGCATTTATTTCGTACCTACTGTGTGCCAGACAGTATGCTAAGAACTTCACAAATACTCTCTCATTTGCTTCTCACAACAACACTGAGGGGTACCTACCTTTTATTATGCTAGGTGACACCCAGGCTCACACAGCTAGTGTTTGAGGAAAGATGAGAATTTAGGTCTTCCTGCCTCCAAGGCTAGAACACTATGTACTCCTGTGTGCCCTAGTTACTACTGACACCTTGGGTCACTCTCTCCTTCACACTCTCTCCTGTCCTGTTACAGGACACCCTCACCCCCCAGGCTCTTTTGGTTCTACTACCTCTCTGACCACTCCTTTATTTCCTTTGCTAGATCCTCCTCTAATGCCCTCTAACCACAAGTGTCCTTCAGGGCTGTGTCCTGGGCTCTCTTCTCTTCTCCTTCTATACCACTTCACTTGGGGTCCTATCAGGTTTCATGGAGTTAATTTACATCTCTAATGCTGACAATTCTCCAGACTACCTTTCCTGCCCCAATCTCTCTGCCGACCTCCAATCTCTCATCAACTGCCTTTCAGACCTCTTGAACTGGATGTCCAGTAGACATTTTAAACTCAGAAAGTCCAAAACAGATCTCATGATCTTTCCCCTACCAGGAGTGGGGAACCTTTGGCCTCCAGGCCACAAGTGGCCTTCTGAGTCCTTGGATGGGGCCTTTTGACTGAGTCCAAGTTTTACAGAACAAATCCTCTTATTGAGGGGATTTGTTCTGTGAAGTTTGGATTCAGTCAGAGGGTTGTACTTGAGGACCTAGAGGGCCACATTTGGCCTTTAGGTTGAAGGTTCTCCACTCCTGTGCCTAAATCCTTCCCCCTACTCCTCCCTTCCCTGTCACCATAGAAGGCAACACCTTCCCAGCGCCTCAGGTTCTCAACCTAGGAGTTGCTCACTCTCATCCCCCAGATCCAACATGGTGCCAAGGTCCGGTTTCCTCTGCAACCTCTGGTCAATTTCCTCTCTGCAACATCTTTGGTCGGTTTCTCCTCTACAGCATCTCTTGCTGATTTCTCCTTTGCAGCATCTCTTGTTGATTTCAGCTCTGCAGCACCTCTTGTCAATTTCAGGACCATTACAGCTTCCCTCAAACATGCCCCCTTCTCTCCTTTGACACTACCCTCATACTGGTGCAAGTTGTCATCCTCAGGCCTGTAGCTGCTGGGGGGCCTGCCTTAAGTCTCTCCCCACCCCAGTCCATCCTCCATTCAACCACCAAAGTGATTTTCCTGAAGCACTGGTCTAATCATGTCATTCCCCTACTTTATAAACTCCAGTGTCTCCCTATGGCCTCAAAGACCAAATACCAAAGTCTGTTTGGCATTCATAGCCCTTCATAATCTCTTCCCCCACATCCTTCCATTCTTTGTCCCCTTTTGCTCCTTACCCCCAATCCCTCCACATACTCTTCGATCCAGTGACTCTGGTCTCCTGGCTGTTGCACAAACGAGCCGCCATCTCTCAACTCCAGGCATTTTCTCTGGCGTCCATCCTCCCAGCATGGAACACTCTCCCTCCTTATCTGTCTCTTCCTTGACTTCCCTGGAGTCCCAGCTAATGTCCCACTTCTACAGGAAGTCTGTCACAGCCCTCTTAATTCTAAGGCTTTCCCCCTGTTAATCATTTCCTTTTTATGCTGCACTCACATTGTTCACATGTATTTGCTTGGTGTCTCCACCATTAGACTGTGAGGTCCCTGAGAGCAGGGAATAACTTTTGCCTTTCTTTGTCTCCCCAGCGCTCAGCCCTGCATTTGGAACATAGTAGGTGCTTCATAAATCTTTATTGACCAACCGACTGACCCTTTTCTCTTTGACTATCTTTCTTTTAAGCTGCCTTCAGGCTCTGCCATTCTCTTCTCCCTAAGATATCTCCCAGTTCTGACACTGGGCTCTGTGTTCTAAAGGTTAGCATTTACTAAGTACCAACTGTGTCCCAGGCACTGTGCCATGTGCTGGAGAGACAGAAAGAAAGGCAAGATATAGTCTTTTGTCTGCAAGGACCTCTCAATCTGTCTAATGGTAGAGGCAGTATGCAGACAACTGTACATTCTGAATGCAGACAGGATAGATGAGAGATGAACCTTCACTAGCATGGAGGAGTGGTACTAAGGAGTACCAGGAAAAGTTTCATGCCTAATAGGAGACTTTGGCTAAGACTTGAGGGAAGCCAGGGAAGTTAGCAAGTGGAGATGAGGAAGGAGAGAGTTCATAGCCAGTGAGAATGCCCATGTGGGGAGATGTCTGCATTCCTGGTTCTGGGTTCTGAGTCCATCCCAACTCTGATGTTCCATTTCCAAGGATTCTATAGGTCAAGTCAGTTAGTCGATGAACGTTTATTAAGTACCTACTCCAGCCCATGTCCAGTGACAGGCATCTAGGTGACAAAGTGGATAGAATGCTAGGAGTCAGGAAGACTCAACTTCATGACTCCATCTGGCCTCAGATACTTACTAGCTGTGTGACCCTTGGCAAGTCACTCAACCCCGTTTGCCTTAACTTCTTCATCCATAGCACGAGTTGGAGAAGGAAATGGCAAACCACACTAGTATCTTTGCCAAGAGTCGGATGTGACTGAAAAAATGAATGAGCAATAACAATGAGATACCTATGTGCCAAGCTCTGTATTAAACACTGGAGATTCAAAAAAGGCTCAAAGACCCGTGTCATGGATATGGAGCTAGGAGCTATCTCAGAGGACATGACTGTACATGTGTAGCCTACCTGGAATTGCTTGCCATCTTGAGGAGGGGGAAGGGAGCAGAGGGAGAAAAATTTGGAACTCAAAATCTTACAAAAATCAATGTTGAAAACGTCTTTACACGTAATTGTGAAAAATAAAATACTGTTAAGTGCAAATAAAAAAATAGAAGTGAGGCATAGAATAGCCTCTTTTAGCCAGGCAAAACCCCAGAGCCGGGCAGAGTAGGTGCTTAATACATGCCCCACCTTTTCTGGTTAGAAGCCCACCAAAGAATCACCCAGTGCTGCGCGGTGACCTGGAGCCCATTCCCTTTGCAGCTCTCACCTCCTACTCATCCGAGAGTATGTTCTAAGGTTTTGACTCTAAAATCACCAGGCTGGAGTTTCCAGAATCCGCTTCCCCTCACCCTTGCAAACTGCGCCCATCCTTCCACTTCCCGGGTTCCAGCATCTCCCCCCCCCCCACCCCGTGGTGCTGAGGCCCCTGAGGTTAGGGCCAGCCTGCTCCTGAGCAGGCTGTTTCCAAACTCAGGATTTAGCACCTAGGCCCTCTAGGCCAGGGCCCTTGAGCTCCTTTGGGGCCAAGTGGTCCCTCAGCCCAGTTCTCTTTCCTACACTTTGCTGAGGGCCTGGCTGGTCCTCAGCCCACCTTGGCTTGAACCCTTCCAGTGACAAGGTGCTCAATGCCTGCCACGCCGGCCTGCTCCCCTTTGGGATTGCTCTAATGATTAAAAAGCTGTTTGATCTACTGAGCCGGAACTGCTTCCCTGGAACTTTCATCCATGGCTGTTCATCGTGCCCTTTGGGGCCAAGAGAACAAGCTAATCCTCCTTCCCCTTGACAGCCGGCCCATCAAGCACCCCAAAACTGGGTCGTGCCCCCTAAGCCTTCCTTTCCCCGCCAAATACCCCCATCCCTTCAGAAGTTCCTAATTTGACATGGGCTTCAATCCCCTCTTAACGATGTTTGTTCAGCCTTTTTCAGTCTGAAAATCATTCTCCCTGACAAAGAAAATGGAAGCAAATTAGCCCCGGAGTCAGTCGCCCGTTTTCTCTTTGTTGTCTGTTAACGTCACGCCGTCCATTCCCTTCCTTGCACCCCTTTTTTATCTTGTTCTCCCCGCTGCAGACAGAGCCCACACTGTGTGGTCCTTGGCTTCTTACAGCTCCTTCTGGGATCAGACCCTCCGCAAGCGCAGGGATCACCTCTGCAGGCACAGCCAGGTCTGGGGCCAGGAGTAGTTCTTGATTTTTGGTTCCCAGGAGGAGACCACAGTGTCAGAGGGAGCTGAGGGTTCATACAGTGCAGCCGCTCCCCAGAGCTGGGGAAAACAGCTAGGGGCACTCCTGCCTTCTCCCCGACTGATGGGGCTTGCTCTGACTCCTGACTTCACACCGACTGTTGGGGCTTTCTCTGAAGCGTCCCTCACCACCTTGCCTCAGCTCCCTCACCCGGCACGTGGAGAGCAGGTTCAGAAAATCCTGAGGCTCAGCCGCCTTTGGGGCCGGATCCCTCAGGCGGGGCTGGCAGGATCCCTCCGGCGGCCATTTAGTGGACCGAGAGCTCCGCTTCCTTCTCCTGCTCCCCCGTGAACGTTCCTGATTTTCGACCAGCCCCCCCTCCATGTCCCTAGTGAATGTGCTACCAAAACGTAGGGCTTCCTCTAACTGACGCAGTCTGGGGAGGGCACCCGCCTACCCTCCTACCCTCTTGGGCAAGCTTTGGCAAGATACCAAGAGATTCCTGGCCATTGGGCATACGGGGCAGGCTTCTGGACACCAGTCAGAGATGTTAGGTGCAGGACCAAGCTGAAGAGGCCCTGACAGGGCTGCATCGCAACAATCAGGGGCCCAGTCCCACAGAAGCCAGGGAAAGGAAATGGTGCCCCAATCTTGGAGACCAAAGGCGAGGCAGGAGTGTACCCGTCCACGCTCTGAGCAGCCCGCGGGGCCGGGGAGCCCTGGCCAAATGTGGGGTTTTCATTACTAAGCAACTTTTGGATGAGAAGTCCGAGCGCTCGGGCTGGGGGAGTCTGTGGTAATAACTCCATAATAATGGGTGCCATGTGGAGGGAGAGGCGAGCCCGCGCCTCGAAGGAACATAAAATGGGGTTTGTGTTTTCAGCAGTTGGAGAATGAAACAAAAGCGAATATTTGCCGCACCTGTAAAAACATATTTGATCATAACGCGAGCCCGGCATTCTGAGAGCGGGATTCATATTTCATAACTCGGGTTCAAACAAGAAAAATGATTATAATGTTAAGTATTTCCTGAGTTTATTTTGATGGATGACAGAGTAAGCACTGTATCCTTCCCTCATTAAAACACAGATTGGGGTAATTTAATAAATGAACTTAATGCCCAGATGGTCAGGGCTGTCCGAGGAGCGCGGTCTATATTAATCACCTTCCTTGTATATGACCCTCTTTTATATTTTTTAAAGAAACTTTCAGGAGCCAAGAATTGATTCGATTTGCACGCTCCGGGACAAGTATTCTGTGTCCAGTAGGTCCGTGCACGTCCTCTGGGGAGCTCCAGTGGCCCCTTCCCAGATGCCCGGGTGAGGAGACCGTGCAGCCAGGGCCGTAAGGGACTGTCTAAGGCACGTAGTAGAGCGCCATTGGGGCATTCTCTCTCTCTGTGCCTCAGTTTCCCTACAATAATACCTATGCCACATACCTTCTCTAGCCCGTCCAGGATCCCTTTGGGACTGCCACTCTCCCTGGCTCCCGCAACCACTGGGCTCCCGGGCCTTTTCTTGTGTTTCAGCCTTGGTCAGTCAGAGGCTTTGTGCTGCTGATTCTCTGCCCAGAGGCTCAAGATCCGGGAGGCTGGGGTGGGGGTGGGGGGCGGGGAAAGCCGCTTCCTGGGCTTTCCCTCTGAAGTTTAGACGTTCTCACTTTCCTTCTTAGACTCTTAGAATATCAACGGCAGCCCCAGGCATCTTAGAGAAGGTGTGGTCCCACACTTTATCCTTGCTGTTGTTGAGCTGTTTCAGGCTGGTCTGACTCTGTGACCCCATTTGGGATTTTCTTGGCAGAGATACTGGAATGGTTTGCCATTTCCTTCTCCAACTCATTGTACAGATGAGGAAACTGAGGCCAATAGGGTGAAGTGACTTGCCCAGAATCACACAGCTAGTTATTAGTGTCTGAGACTGGACATGAACTCAGGAGGAGGAGTCCTCCTGATTCTAGGCCCATCCATCCATCCACTGAGCCACCTAGCTGCCCTTCATCCTAGAGAGGGGGAAACTGAGGCTCCTAGCAGGGAGAGGCCTTGGCCTGGGTCCCCCAAGGAAGTGGCAGCCAAGCCAGGCACTGGTTGTTTCCAGATGCCAGGGCACACCTTGCTGCCTCCGTGGGTTGGTTTCTCATTTTCACGTAGGTCAAGGGAGCTAGCGGTGTAGTGGAGAGAGCTCTGGGCCTGCAGTCATGAAGGCCTACGTTCAAATCCCACATCAGACATTTACTGGCCCTGTGACCCTAAGTAAGTCATGTTACCTCGGACTGTCTCAGTTTCCTTAACTATATAAGGGGAATAACAGTGCCCACCTCACCCGGTTGTTGTGAGGATCAGGTGGGATAACACTGGTCAAGTGCACAGTGGTAGCACAATGCCTCACACATAGTGGGCTCTATATAAATGCTTGTCACTGCCCCCTACCCCTGTGAGCTCCTGGGAGACAAGGAACTGCCTTTTA
Organism: Pseudochirops corinnae; assembly: GCA_028646515.1. Classification (NCBI taxonomy): domain Eukaryota; kingdom Metazoa; phylum Chordata; class Mammalia; order Diprotodontia; family Pseudocheiridae; genus Pseudochirops; species Pseudochirops corinnae. The sequence goes on along the minus strand of CM053585.1, from coordinate 2,399,238 downwards.
TGTCCCAGCTCCCAGCACGAGACTCAGCCTGAATGCCTCGTCCTTCCCCTTAAAGGTGGTTCACATCACTAGCCTCCAGAGGCATTTTCCCTTTAGAAACAGAAATGCCCTTGAAGGGGCTCTGGACAGGGAGGGAGGCAGGCCAAGAAAGCCTGGCCGGACAGTTCTGCCATGGCTGGGCCTCCTGGCTCCAGGGGCCTCCTGGCTCCAGGCCCCTCCCTTGAGCTCACTCCTCTTGGAGGAGAGAGGCAGCCTTGATCCTGGAGTCAGGAGAGACTTGTTCAGATCATGTAGAGGCACGTGTCAGCTCCTTTAAGAGACAGAGGGACAAAGAGGACAGCGGGATTGCTCCTCCTGCTGCTGCTCACTAGCCTGGCAGCCAAAGCCAGAGTTGATTCTTTGAGAGTGCTTCTCGGCTCTAAGTGGGAATCAGGATGGGCTGGGACTTCCCATTGTCCTGATGAGTATCCCCTAAGATGACGGACATGAAGCATTCCACAGCCCTGGGATATCTAGCCTGGTCTCTGCTTTTTATGAGGGAAGGCAGAGTCGAGGGTGGACAGTGAAGACCTCACCCAGTCACTGCTCTGGTTCTCCATAAATCATCCCCAGAGATCTGTGAATTTTAAAAAGCTATTTTCATGACTATACTTCAGTGGAACTGGTCTCTTTTGTGATCCTATGTATTGTGTTATATGCAGTTCTGAGAAGGGGTCTCTGGTGGAAGAAGTGGTTATTAACAAGTTGTTAATATTGGGGAGCTCCAGGATTTCTCCCTTCCTGTTTCCTCATTTGGGGATTAGGTCAGAGTTTATCTCTCTGAAGGGCGGGGCTGCTGTTGAGCTGAAATCTCCGGTGACACTTACCTGAGAGAGATTAGATCTGATCGGAAGATAAAGAGATTCCAACCCACTGTTCTGGTTCCAGTCCACGTGTTCTAGTCAGACAGGTGTGAGGAGGTGGACCCCCACTGTCATTGTCTGGGTGGGGATGATCTGGGAAGACTCCTCTCTTCCTCCAGGACTGAGGGATCAGCCCCTGATTAGAATAAATCCGCTCCTCTTTAGAACATTCATTCTCTCATTAGTTGTGAACCAATCAGAGTTGATTGTTGCCTGAGGACCCCCTCCCCCCCTTACAAGGGTGTATGAGCATTGGGAGGTTCACATGATTCATCTTTGGTTTACAGAGAAGACCATCTTTTTATTAATTATTTACTAGCCACAATTAATAAAATGATTGATTACCCAGAAATTATGTCTCTTGAACTTTTTCTATACCCCACTAGGCTTTCTCAGATTGGCTACCCAGGATGGGGGTGGTCATGACCCAGAAGATGCTCAGACTGTGAGCTCCGTGAGAGCAGGGCCAGGTCTCCCTAAGTGCCCAGCACAACTCTGACCCTGTCCATCCAAGGCATGTTTGAGCTGCTCCAGGGCTCCTTAGCCCTCATCTGGCCCAGTGGGACCCCCCAAGTTCACCTTAGCTGGGATTCTGGTTTGGGTTTCATTCATCATGGGTCTTAATTTACTGTTTTCTTAGGTCTACCTGGTCTTCACTGTGAGCTTTCTTCAGGTAGCATCAGGGTTCTGGTGTCGGAACAAAGCTCTCTTTCACAGGTCACCTTGGAGGGGGAGGACAATGCTGCTCAACAGGACAATGAAGTCCCCAGTAGCCCCTGAGGCAGTGATTGGGTCAGTGCCCATGGCCTCCTTCCCCAACACATGCATGCACACACACGTACATGCACACATGCACACACACCCATTCCACAGGGATGGTAGAGCTGCTGTAAACAGAAGTCTCCCATCAGTGGTCCGTTAATCATGCAGGCCATTCTGTGGACTGGTAGCAGTCAGTCACCTGTTTGCAATAATCTTGGCGCATTCTCATTCATCACTCCTGTGGTCTGCATTCTGCAGCTATGAACGGTTTTCATCTTGTTGGCCCAACGGTGGCTGCTACAGCATCCTTCGCAGCTCTTTCAAGTTGTTGACAGACCTTTTCATGTGGGGCTGCCCACTCAGGCCCAGGACATGCTTCAGAGAAATGACTTACAAGTTTTCTGAAGTGAAGGTTCATTTTATAAAAGTCAGACAAGGGCCATCTGTTCTCTGCCGGAGGCCAGCCCTAAGAGGCAGAACTCTGCAGAGGAAGGATGGCTGGCTTTGAGTGCAGAGGGGCTGTGTGGTTGTACCCTTTTCTTCAGTGGGCCTCAGGTTCCTCCTCTTTCCCCCAAACCTCTGGGCTCTGCCTGGCTTGGAATGGCTCAGTGTTGAGACAGAATTTCTTTACTCAGCTCCCCTTTCTGAGGTGCTGATACTACCCCCAACTCTGAGTGAGGCTAAGCTATGGGAGGACAGGAATAGTAGAGGCTCTTCCTGCCACCAGGGAGCTCCTACTCTAATTGGTTGAGATGAGACTCACAACCAGAATAATTCACTGACAGTGGAAGTCAGGGTCAGTTTAATTCAGGGCTCCATCTTGAGGCTCAGAGCAAGGGTGTTAAAGGCTCTGGGGATGGAGGAATCCATGAGCTCTCTGGGAGAGCTCCATGGAGCAGGGAGCATATGAGCTGAAGGAGGGGGTCCTGTTCAAGTCTGAGCCCTCCCATCCAGCCAATGGCCAGGCCCTGTTGACTCTTCCTCTGTTGTGTCTCCCATAGCTGTCTGTCATCCTCCGTTCCCACCACACCTACCATGGTTCAAGGCCACCTCACTTCTTATCTGATCCGTTGCTTGATTTCATCCTGGAAGGAAGTCTCTGGTGGAGCGTACTAACATTTTTTCATCAGTATCTTGAATAAAGACATCCAGTCTGTTGAACACACAACCCTGAGAGGGACAGCTACCCAATGGAGGCCGGGCTTTGGCAGGCTCTGGACCTGCTGGATGAGGGGCTGGCAAACCACAGCCTGAGGGCCAAGTTTGCCCACCACCTGTTTTTGTGTGGCCTTGGAGTTAAGAATAGTTTTACATTTTTATACTGTAAAATCCATCCTTCCCTCCCCTACGGGCCATTGTTTGTTGGCCTCTGGCCTAGACCGTTCAGTCAAATTCCACAGAGATAGACTGTTTTAACAAGCCTTACATTTGGACTCAGAAATCAATGCCCCAAGTACAAGAGGAGAGAAATGCTGTTAGATAAGTTTATCTGAACTGCCCCCACCTCTGCCTCCCCCGCTCCCAAGTGACAGGCTGATTTTGTGGGAGAAGTGTGTGAAAGACAGAGCAAGAAAGGAGGATGGAGCTGAGCAGTCATGAGGAGATAGTGCAGGGGAGGGTGGGGGGTGGGCGGTTTGGACTAGTGGGTAGGTCAGAAGACGAACGGGGGAGGGAGAGGAAATTTGGCAAAATAGAATTTGAAGAAAATCTGAAGCAGAAAAATTTTCAGGCGCAAACATTGGCCAAAAGAGGAGCCAGATCAAAGGGAATAGAGAAGATAAAAGGACTAAAGAGGGTCCTTAGGGAGCAGAACCTGAAGAGGTAAACTGAGAGTAACAGTGGAAGGTCAAAGGCCATTGAAGGCAAAGTGTGGGGGAAGGGCAATTAGGGAGATGGAGAGAATAAACGGGTGGACGGGGCCAGTGGGTGAAACAGAGAGGAGACTGGACAAGGCTGAAGGGAGGGAGTGTTTGGGGATATGGTGAGACAGAGGATCCTGCGGGCTATTATCTTGTTGTTAGGGTGGGATCATTAGCTATGAAAACGTTTAACCAAGAGCTTAGGGTTGAGCTGTCAGTGTTGACAGGAGTTCAAAGAAATGAGTCAAAATGTCATCCATAATGGGCAGGAGGGGAGATTGTGCCATATTTCCATCATGGTCCGTGTTCCAAGGATAGGCTGATCTCCTCCTGGAGGAAGTGTCCTTGAAGAGACTCTGAGGATGCTTCTCCACACTGGGAGTTGTTAGAAGAACTCCTAGAAGAAACATGGAAGACTTCCAAGGGAAAAAAGGGGAATCCATAGTGGAGCAAGGAAGATTGGACCCAAACTAGGATGGTGGAGAACAGGAAAGAAAAGAGAAGCTCTATAGTGAGAGTTCAAAGATGGGGCAGTGGGTAGTTCAAATCCAGACTCAGATGCTTATGAGCTGTGTGACCCTGAGCAAGTCATTCAACTGATTGCCTCAGTTTAAAATAGGGAAAATTCCAGCACCTGCTTCCCAGGATTGTCGTGATGATCCAATAAGATAATAACTGAAAACCCCTTAGCACAGTGCCTGGAACTGTGTTACGTAAATATAAGCTAAAACAATTAAAAACAAGAAGCAGATGTAAGACTCATCCTGAAGAGGACAGAGATGATGCCATGAAGAGGAAGACGAGGAAGTTGCTTGTCTTCTCAAGAATGATTCAGTGCTGGACCCTGGAGCCTTGGGATGAGGGCTCCTTCAGGGTTCTGCTTGGTCATTGAGGTCAAGGTATCTTGTCTAATCAGCCAGATCTTGTGACATTACCTCCCAGTCTTCTTTTGCCCAAGACTTCCCCCTCCTCTGTGGCTTAAGCCTATGTAAGCCCCAGGTCAACTCACTTTGGGGAGTCTCTGCCCACGTGGGTGGGGCTCCCTTACCAGAGAACTCAATAAGCCCCAAGACAAATTTGAAACTCTGGGATCCCATTATTCCTGCATAGCCCGAAATTGCAAGTTCATCTCCTTTTATATTTTTAAATATTTTTTTATTCATCTCCTTTACTATTGTTTCAATTCTTTTTATTTAAATCTCTGAGGTACTTGAGATTAACCGTGCCATCTGAACATCAGGGGTTGTTTTTACCTTTGCTTATTCTTTCAATCTCATATCTTATTTTTACAGCATTTCTAAAAAGACCTTAAAAACCAATAGTGACAACGGACATCCATTCTTTAGTCCTGGTAGTAGTGGATGAGCCTCCTGTGTTTCTCCACTGCAGATAAAGCTAGTTCTTCATGTCCTTTCACATAAATGATTGCTGTATTTGGCTAAAACCCTTTTCTGCATCTATTCTCTATAATCATGGGATTTTTGTTGCTTTCATTATTAAGATAGTCTATTATATTTATAGTTTTCCAAATGTTGAATAATAATCCTTGTATTCCTGGTACAAATTCAATCTGATTTCAGTGGAATGATTTTAAAATATGTTGCTATGAACTTTGCTAATAGTTCATTTTTTATTAGAGATACTAGTTTATGGTTTTCTTTCTCTGACTTATCTCTCTCAAGCCTAGGTACTGAGGCTATTTCATAAAAAGAATATATATATATATATATATATATACACACATACACACATATATTATATATAATGTTATATATAATATATATACAATATTTTATATTATATATAATATTATATATATGTATATATATATATTGCTTAGAGGGAGAGGTGTGGGCAGAAAGAGACTAGGGCTGAGAAAGAAAGAGATGGAGAAAAGAACTTGTCTATAGGAATTTGCTTGTGGGGAGGCTTGACAGGGAGAAATCTTGGGATCTCAACACTCTCTGGATTGGTGATGAGTATCTTATTAAGCCTTGCTTTTTGGTATCCTAATAGCAGTGTCCCAGATAAATACTTTGGTTTTGTCTTGGAGGAGGAGGAGAGTTTATTATATTTTGGGAACAAACCCTGGGAATACATATGCATATTCACAGCAGATGCTGTAGGTATTAAATTGGCATCACAAATTTTGAGTCTCAAATTCTCCCCCTCCCTCTCCATAAAAAGGAATTTAATAGAATATCTTCCTTCTGTATTCTTCCAAATAATACATGGGCTTTGGTAGCAAATACATCACACACTTTCTGAGGCCACTCTTCCAAGTGGGCATGTGTAACGGTAATGAAATTTGAAGATCCCTTTGTATTGCTAAGTTGACAAGTGCTTAGCACCTAGTCTCAATTTAAACCTTTGTTAAAGAAACAGAAGGTATGAACCCCTGTTGCTGAAGGAACAGGAAGGGGCTGAACAGGGAAGAGTAATACTGTATATAGGGAAAAACCCCAGCTGGAAGAGTCAGAATATACTGGTAATTTGTGGTGGCAGAGCTTCTTCTGAGGGTCAGCTGAGCTGCTGAGGACTTCCAAGGGCCAGCCAGAACTGCCAGAGGAAGCATGACTGTGGTGTTGGTACTTTGTCTGTTTGGGGCTTTGTTAAGCCTTGACTTCCCAAGGATAGAGACTGTGAAGGATTTAAGGTGGACTGGACACTGTGAACTTCAGTGAGGAACAGGAATTGCATGGAGAGCCAGACAAGGAGCTAGAAGCTGTCTGCCTTTGAACCCAGGTGACAGTTTGGTGAATTCAGGTAGGAGATGGGACCATGGAAGGGAAACCATGAGAGCTGAAAGCCTGCCTCAAGTCAAGATGAAAAGACCTCTCTGAATACCAAATAGTGACTGAGCCTGATGTGAGGTTTTGCTTTGGGACTCACTTTGGGAAGAGTTGTGTGATTTGGCCAGATGAGACTCTGGGTAGCTATTGAGTCCCCTCTGCTTTGAAAACCCAGATGTTGGTGCTTCCCTCTCTGGTAACTAACTAGGTATGGATGTAATGGTCAGACAGCTGGGAGCCCTGTCTGCTGAATTGTGTTATTTTCTCTTGAGTAGGGACTGATGGAATTGTAATTTATTTGTGATTGTACTTTGTGATTGAATTAAATGATTGACTAAATGAATATACTACTGTGATTGACTAAATGAGTATACTACCCAGGGATGGAGTACTTTGACTTTTGTATTTTGTGTCCATTAAGGAGGCAAGCTTCCTTAATGATAATTGAATGATTGACTAAGGAGGCAAGCCTCCTTAAGGATGATTGAATGATTGAGTTACTAAATGATTGTACTTTGTTCAAAGCTATGTGACCACTGTGGTGAAAACTATGTGGCCATTTTATCGATAAGTTGCTGAGTTGTGACATGGTCAATGCTATATTTTGATTTTCTGTGATAAGTTGTAATATTGTGAATACTGTACCTTGATTTTCTGTGAATGTCTTGCTTTGATTTGTTATTGAATAGAGTGCTCACTATACCATGTAATCAAAACCTTGAAAGCTGTTCACAACAGCATTCTCCCAAAAGCTATGCGTGCTTGACTTTACAGCAGGTGAACTCAAGGTACTGATTCCCTAGAGGATTAATTGACTACTACTCTTGGGGCTTCAATGGTAAAGGTAACCCTGAGGGGCCACATTTCCAGTTCTTTCAACCACATATCCCTACTGATGTGCTTCTCATTAAGTGGTCCAGGAGCCTTAATTGACTTTTAGAAAAAAAAAATTACTATAAGGCATAGTAAGACAGTTAGTACATAATGTCCCTTCCCCCTTCAAAAAAACCCCAAAGCATTGGGGCACACTCTCTACCCAAAGGGGCATGGAAGAGGGGACTCAATGGAATCACTGGGGTGTGAAGGGTGTAACCAGGGAGGATTTGGCTGATCATTGTGGGATGAGTTTAGGTAGATTTTTATTTTCATAGACTTTTTTTGGCTTCAATGTCACTCAGGGTCTTAGGCAATGCAAGTGAGGGGACAGATGCTTGGAGCAGAAGGAATGGCAGAAGAACAGACTGGAGACTCTCTGGGATGGTCTTTCTTCCCTTCCCAGAAGGGAGGAGTCTAGTGCTCAGTGGGATGGTGGGACGAGGCAGGGGATTTGGTGCCAGGGAATTGTCTTTCCTTCCCTTAACCCTCTGCTTCTAATTGACCTACACAGTTTTCATTTATGCTTCCTTGAAAGACCAGTATTTAATATTTTTTCTAGTCATGGTTTTTGGGGCATCTGTTGATTCTTGATCTCTCTCCTTGTTTGTTTTCTAGGTCAGTTGCTTTTGAAATCAGAAACTTGTATTTTCTTCTGGTTTTGTTCAAATCTTTTCATATCTGTCATAGAGTGACTGATTTCTCTTTGGTCTATTGTAGTTTTCAGGAGTCTGTAGCTTGGATAATATTTGCCTCTTTTTCCTCTGAGCTAGTTATTCTCTTTCCAATTCTTTCCTCCAGACATTTTTGTTCTTTCTTTTTTAACATCTTATTTCATTTCTTCTAAGTATTTGTTGAGTTTTCATGGACAGTACATTTTTTTCCTTTCAGTCTCTTGTAGGTTGGATTTTGGGCAGCTCTGGTTCTTCATTCACTGGAGGGGAAGTTTCTGCAGGATGGAGTACTTGGGACTGCCGAGCCCTGAGGTGTTCTGGATTGAGCCCTAGCCTGTCTGCATGGGTCACTACTTATTTTGGTCACTTGCAAGGTCTCCATAGTAGGTTTCAATTCTCCCTGAGGATTCTTGGGGGACCCCTCCAATATCATTGCCTCTGGACATGGAGCCTGGGAGGATACACAGATTTCTAATCAAGTCAGGCAGCTGCTGGCTTGCTTGCTCACACTGATGCTGGCTTTGCTGGTGGCCATCCTACCTATTGTCCTGGAGATCTGAGCTCACTTCATCTATTTAGTTAATTAATTTTACAATTGGGGGGTAGAAGAAGTTACTGTAGTTTTGCACTGGATTTCTTTTTAAACATATTTTTGTTTGCTTCATTAAGTATTTCCCCATTACATGTAAAAATTTTAACATTCTATTTAAAAAAATTTGAGTTTCAAATTCCTTCTCTCTCTTCCACCCTTTGCTACCCTTAAGAAGGCAAGCAATGTGATGATAATTATACATGTAAAGTTATGTAAAACATATTTCTCTGTTAGCTGTGTGACAAAACAAAACATACACATCCCAAGAGAAATAAAGAAAATAAAAAGAAAATGCTCCAATCTATACCCAGAGCTCATTATTTCTGTCTCTGGAGGCACTTTCCATCATGGGTTCTTTGGAAGCGTCTTGGATCATTGTATGGATTAGAGTAGATAAGTCTTTCACAGTTGATCATTATACCATTGCTACTACAATTCATATAAACTTGCCAGGTTTTTCTGAAACCTTCCCACTCTTAATGTCTTATAGCACAATAGTATTCCATCACAATATGCAACTTGTTCAGCCATTTCCCAACTGATGGGTGTGCCCTCAATTTCCAAATCTTTGCTACCACAAAAAGAGCTGATATAAATATTTTTGTACAAATTGATCTTTTGTGCAAATTTTTGTACAAATTCCCCTTTTCTTTGATGTCTTTGGGATATAGACCTACCAGTGGTGTTGCTGGATCAAAAGGTATGCACAATTTTATAGCCATTTGAGCATAATTCAAAATTGCTCTCCAGAATGATTGGATCAGCTCACAACTCCACCAACAATGCATTAGTGTACAAATTTTCCCACATCCCCTCCAACATTTGTCATTTTCCTTCTCTGTCACATTAACCATACGTATGAGGAGGTGATGCCTCAAAGTTGTTTTAATCTGTATTTATTTAATCAATAGTAACTTACAGCATTTTTCATAGAACTATAGATAACTTTAATTTCTTTGTCTGAAAGCTGCCTATTCATATCCTTTGACTATTTATCAGTTGGGAAATGACCCACATTTTTAGAAATTTGGCTCAGTTCCCTTATTTGAGAAATGAGACGTTTATCAGAGGAACTTGCTGTAATTCCTGCCCCTGCCCCCAGTTTCCTGCTTTCCTTCTCAGTTTGGCTGCATTAATTTTGTTTGTTGCATCACATCAGATTTCTTGATCATTTCTTGCCTGGTGGAATTTCTAGGTTTTTAAGAGAGCAGCTATGGGACAGCTGATCAGTCTGCCTCTATTTCTGCCCCAGGGTATTATCACTATTTTACAAGGAGGCTCAAAGAGTAAGATTAAGATTTGCCTGGCATCACGCAAATAGGTTTTATAGGGTCAAGAACTGAACTCAGGTTATTTGACTAGAAATTCAACCTAGTTACTATATTTACCTGCAATTCAAGTCGAGTGGGAGAGAACCATGTGTAAGCCAGGCTGTAAGAGCTTGTAAGAAACGCTGTTGAGTACCTAGATGGGAGATCCTTGGAAACAAATTTAGGAAAGTGGTGGCCACTAGGTGGTGCCATAATGAATGGAGCGTGGGCTCCCTTACTAGCTGTGTGACCCTGGGTAGGTCACTTAACTCTGTTAAGGAAGGAAGAAAGAGAGAGAAAGAGGGAAAGAGAAGAAGGAAAGAAAGAAGAAAATGAATAGGTCACTTCACTCGTGAGAGCTTTGAGGCCACCTAGGTACTCATGGGGTTCAGTGTCAAATGGACTCTGGAGACCATTCACCTGGAATAAGCTGGCAGCTGGATGGTCCCAGAAGGAACCTGGCCCCGGCTGGCCCCTGCTCCCAGGGGGCCAGATGAGTGCCAGCCTCCATGCAGACCCCAAGTCAACCAGAATCCCTATTGTGCCTCAGGACTCCTGAGCTCAGGTGGTCCATCAGCCTCAACCTGTCCAGTAGCCAAGACTGTAAGTTGTGGCATTCTGTCTGGCTTAGAGCAGACTTATTTTTTAGCTCCTTTCACAAACCATTTTTTTTTTTGTTGGGTTGTCCTGTGCCCCAGGATGTTGGGGTTGATTTCCAGGAGTCTGTGGAAGGGGATGTGTTTTTGGCTTTCTTAATGGTGGGCAGAGCTTCTAGGGACTTGGAAGTTCTGGCAGAAAGTTCCTCTGTCAGGAGCGATGAGCCCTTGACACTGTCTACCTGGTCCTTTGGAGGCTGGGTAGGAAGGTGCTGAACATGATTAGCTCAGAAGAAACTCCACCTTCTTTTTACCAAGTCCTATATCCCAGAGATTCCCGGGATGGACCCTTCTCTTGAGCATGCCAGGCATTCCCCTCTCCAGCGTTACTGCTAGTACCCACCCAGGTAGGTCCAGACCAAGCCTCCCCATCCCCACTGAGCCTGCCCTGCACTGCAGGTGCCAGGGATCTGGCCTGTTTTTGCCCTCCCATTGCACCCATACCCTTTCCCACTGCCCTGTGTTAATAATTGTTCTTTTGGATCCCTGAGTGGTGCTGGGGGACCAGGGCTGGGGCTAAGTCTTTGGCTTACCCCTTAAAGTGAGTTTTCAGGTCGACCAAAGTGCTCTGGGAATATGTAAGGACATACCTGACTGACCTTCACGGAGAACACGGAGGGCAGAGGCAACCAAGGTGAGGTAGACTCAGGTCATTGCTAGGAAAAGAATATTTTTCCCTATCCAAGCCCTGATTGAATCACAAATCCATCTTGACCGAATTCAAGGAGCCTGTGCACAGAGACAGAAATCTGCCTTAGATCCCTAGAACCCAGGCTGAGGTGATGTCCCAGGGCCCAGGTTTGAATCATGGCCTCCTCTGGGCCTCTGTTTCCCCTCCTACATATAAAAGCAGGACTCAGGTTCATAACCTCCAAGGTCCACATTGGTTACCCTCTCAGATGGACAAACTGAAATCTTCTGGAGAAAGGAAGGGTGGGAGAGCTAAGAAGGGAAGCCAGGGCTTGGTCCCCCCCTCCCCAGGCCAATGAGCTCCTCAGGGGATCACCATAAAGTAGTTACTAAACAAACCCCAAGCCCCCTTTCCCACCTGGCTCACAGACATCCAAGCCTGAAGCTGGGGGTGGAGGCTCAAGGCTATTTCCTTCACTCTTTCTCCATGGGGAGGGGAAAAGAGGCTGATTCTTACCCCTGGGAATCAGAGAGTCAGTGACCTCAGGAATCTCAGGCCTTGCCCAGCCCGTGGTTTCGGGGTCTTGGATGGCAGTGATGGGTTTATGCTGGATTTCTTCATCAGGGGAAGAAGAATTGAGCTTCTAGCCTGCACTACTGAAGCGCCTTCCACAAGAGGAGCTCCAGGGCCCGGGTGTAGAGGTTGGGCTGCCTCCCCCAGCTGTGCCGAGGCTTTCCTGCACCTCAGTCACAGAGATTGGCCGAGGCATTATTATTTTTAAATTTAAGCTTATTGATAATTGTCAGTGTATGGAAGAATTTATGGCAGAGAACACATTTTCACTTTTCCCTTGTTCAGTTGAAAATTTTAAAAGCCGTGGAGTCTCCTCGGGGGTTTTCAGTCTAATTTGTGTGCTGGAGGGAAGGGGGCAAGCAGGAGAGATTCCTTGTCCTGGTATTTCTAAATGTCCCAAGAATCAGGAAGCCCAAGTGAGACTGCTTGTCGTTACCAGACCTCCCTTGGGGAGCCCCAATGTGTCCTCTTACCCGCCGAAAGACATGATGTCTTCTCCTTCACCTGGCTTTAGGCTTCATGGAACCCTCGGAGGAGGGAGCCTCCGCCAGGAATGGCCATAGATGGAGGGGAAGTGGAGGGATGCCTCTACCTCTCAGAAAGCTGTTCTTACCCTTCAGCCCTCCCCACCTGCTTGCTGAAGCTGGAAGCCCCTCTCCCAAGAGGCAGACCCTCTCTCTCTTAGGGAGGGCCGGACCATGGGGTACTGGCCTCTCAGGATAAAAAGTGGGGAAGGAAGAAGTGGTGGGGGTTGGGGGGAGGGGACACCCATGGCAGAGATGGTCCTGAGACTTGAGCAGGGGTTTGATGCAGACCCTCCAAAGAGGAGGAGTAAGAGCACTGTCTGAGCGGGAATGTCTTATATCTGATGATCTCAGTATGGGGCTGGCAATGACAATGACGCCTGCCCCTCGAGGGGCAGGGGGATGTCGGCCACCATCTCTTCCTGGACCTTTAATAAAAAAAGGCAGCCTTGGCTCCTGCTTCTATCCTCTGGAGGTTTTCCAGCAGAGCAGGCATTGAAGGAGGCTTTGAGATTTCTGGGACCTGTGCAGGGTCACAGCAGGCCAGATGTGGTGTGGGGACCTGACATGATGTGATACTGGGTAGCCAGATGTAAAGCAAAGCTTTAGCAGCAGAGACCAGAGACTTCTCATGTCTGCTCTTGATCATGTTGTGGGAAAGGGAAACCATGCTCCAGCTCCCCAGACTAATTGGAAAAACTTTGCCACCAAGCACCCTCCTGCCCGCCCACTGGCACTCGGTGACCCGGTGTGGGCCTTGCTAGTGGTCTCCTTATTGTTTGCAGACGATTCCTGTTCTGCAGAGACTCCTAAGAGTTAAGGCTGAAAGATGTGAACCAGATGGATTCATGGGAGGGGGATTTGATTGGGGGGCTGGGGAGTGGGGAGCAGCTCTCTCGGGGAGCCCAGGTTGATTGATTCATTTGGGTGTTTTCCTTCTCTGGTCTCTGAAAGGTGGGACTGGCTTGAGCAAATTAGTGAAATTTGTAGGGGAGAGTGGATGGAAAGGGGGTCAGCTGCTGTCTTTTCTCTGGAGGAGGAGAGAAACCCTCTTAAGGTGGAGAAGGGGAAATCAGACCTTGAGGGGGGGGGAGGAGCGGGGGGAGATGGCCCCGGGGGACATCTGGGTCTCCCAAACCTCCAGGCTTGCCTGGACAATTCCATCTCAGACCCACTCAACTACGATCTGGAAAGGAAGCCCGGACATAGGTGATCATGGGGTCAGAACCATCATGGTGGGGTGAGAGACGGCAACTTCCCTACCCCCTCCCCAGCTCTCAGAGGCAGCAAAGCAAAGAGCTGTGGAAGGTTAGGTCGCCTTCCAACTGTCACAGGGCCTGGCACGTATGCAGTATGTGGCTGGGAGTCCTCTTTCTCAGTGGCCCCCGGGTCTGATTCCTCCGCCTCCCTTTGGAAGGATCACATCCTAAGCTCTCAGGTCTGTATGTCTAGAAAGTCATTGCTGCCACACCCTGTGTCCACCCACGTTCTGGCCCTCTCCCACTGTGAAGTCAGTCAGTTTTGCCTTTGATGCCTGCTTCACCCCAGAAGGTGTGAGGGCCTTCCTGCTCTCCCTGTCACCCCCACAGACAAACTTCTCCAGAAGAAACCCTGAGGCTCATTGGTCCTCCAGGGGCAGGGAATGAGAGCAGGTGGGCCCTTCTGGGGACTGGGCCCAGACAGGAGGCTGAAGAACTCGGGGTTTGTGGAGTGGCCAATGGGCGACAGCTGGATGTGTGGGAAGGCTTGTGGCCTCGGCATACTGCTCTGCAGTCCTGGTCCAGGCAGGGTGCTGACTGTCTGTGGCCCTTGGTCAATGCCTCTGGAACTCAATCACTAAGGAGATGCTGAGGTCACCAGGCCAAGGCACCACCATTTGCCAACTCTCCCTGGGACTTCCCTCCCATTTTTAGGGGCCTTCTCAAGAGAGGCCAGTGGGAACACCGGTCAGGGAGAGCCCTTGGGGCCAGGGCAGATTTGGCCTTGCCCTTCCTGATGGCTTAGCCTGTGAGCAGGGGCCAGAGAGGGTGCTACACTGGAGTGCTGCTGGCAGTTAGTGACCCGCTCAGCCCCTGGGGGTGCCCCAGTGCCAGGGGACAGCCTTGGACCCAGAGTCAGGTGGCCTGGCTTCCAGGCCTGGCACTCTCACTGCCCCTGCCTGTCACTGGGCCAAAGGCTTCCCTCTTTCTGGCCTTCGGTTCCTTCTACTGACTAAAATAAGGGAACTTTAATCTATGATTATCTAATTTCTCTATTGATTGCCTTTAATATATTGATTAAGATGAGGGAGTTAGACCACTAGCCCTTCTGCTGCTAAAACTGGTCATTTTCACAGCAGCCTTCCAAACCAATCCAATCCAACCCAATAAGCATTTATCAAACACCCACTGCATACATGCCAGGCCCTGTGACAGTTGGAAGGGGACCTAACCTTCCACAGCTCTTTGCTTTGCTGCCTCTGAGAGCTGGGGAGGGGGTAGGGAAGTTGCTGTCTTTCACCTCACCATGATGGCTCTGACCCCATGGCTGCCTGTCTCCGGGCTTCCTTTCCAGATCATAGGTGAGTGGGTCTGAGATGGAATTGTCCAGGCAAGCCTGGAGGTTTGGGAGACCCAGATATCCCCCGGACAGTAGTAGTGACATCCACTTGAATATTAGGGGCTGATGGCTGGGGAAACTCTGAATCCGTACAGAGACGCAAAGACCAAGAGAGATGCCAAGGCAAGGCCATGATGACTTGTTAGGATGCAGAGATATGTCTCCAAACTCTAGAGACTCCAACCCTCAGGCACATGGAGCTGAACCTCAGCCTCCCAAGGCCACACATACGCCACTCCTCTCAGACTCTCAGTTTGTGTCCACCCTCCATACAGCCAGATGCTGGCTGTCCTGGAGGGACAACGTGCCCCAGGTGTGGGGGGCTTCTCCTCGGCCCCTGGGACCGCTGAACAGTCTTGGGCAGTGGTGCTAGGGCAGAGGCCTGATGCAGGTGGGAGGCTTCGACCCTTCAGACAGCAGTGGGGTGTCCTCATTCCTACTCTTGTCACACTTTCTTAGTAAAGATCTTTCCTTGTTCTGCCTTGTTAGTGGATGCCTTTTCTAAAAGCTGATCCCCAAGAGGCCAAGGCAGATGCTGCCCCCAGGCTGGGGATTCAGCCCCAAAGTCTGTGTCCCAGGTGCGTCTCCTTGTCACAAACCATTTCATGATGGCCACTGTCTTCCCGACGTCCCTGCCATCTCTATAGAAACAATTCCTCCGCATTGGTCTGCATCAGAAATGGTTTCCTTCAGTGGCAGCGGCAGCAGCAGGGGCTTGGTCTGAGAGTCGGGAGCCATGGGTGAATGCCTGTGACTCAGTTTCCTTATTTGTAAGATGGAAATAGTAATGCATGTTCTCCTTACTTCATGAGCTACTTTGAGAGAAACATTGCAGGACAGAGTCTGAATCATTGTTTCCCACTTCTGCAATGATGGCATCAAGGCCACGTATGAAGATGCAGAATCCCCCATCATGGGTTTAACAGGCCTCATTGCTGGCCTTGTTCCAGCTGTCCCGGAGGCCTTTGGGATACTCCACCTACAGCATCCTTCCCCTTTCTACCACTTTTGACCCTCCTGGATGCTCTTCACTGATGTCCCCAGTCAGGTCTGAGAGTTTACATAGGGGAGGTCAGTTCAGGGCCCTTAGAGAGTAGGGTGGCTCTGGGAGGCCTGAATGCCAGGCCCCTTCAGGTAAGTGCAGGGCCTCTCCCATAATTAAGTCTTTTGATCGTTAGCAGAATCAGAGCAGAAGAGACCTTTGTCTGATTATGTAGAGCCTGGCAATGTAACTGAGCTTTGTGGGCCTTCCACTGGGAGCAGATCTGGCTCCCAGAACATGTGCAGAGGCTCCCCACTCCTGACATCCCCCTCACAGCCAGCCCAGGGAAGGACCCAATTCAGGGCAGCTCCGTCTTGTCATGTGGTTAGCGAGTTGGGTGGTCCAAGGAGGAATCCGTCCCCAGAGTTTCTCTGCTTGGCCTGGGGTTCTGGAAGAGTTGGTGCCTGAGCTGGGGTGGGTCAGGCACTCCTGCCTGGGTCTCTGTGCCCAGGATACAGAATAATGGGGCCAATGGGTGGAGGGAGGAGAGCATCTCCCCAGTCACGATGAAAGTCTGGGCTTGGGCGTGAGCTGAAGGGCCAGAGGGTGGAACACATTAAAGCTGAAATCTCTTCCTCATGGACCTCCCTTGGACTCTGCAAGGACGGTTGTTAGAAATATTGTGCTGGTTTAAAGTATGGGCACCTTGTGCCTACGACAGTCCTCGCCCTATCTTTGGATTTTGGGCCTGCCTTGCACCCCACCCCCAACAATAGATGCCTGCTTCTCTTTCCTAGGATCCAGACAGCTTCCATCCATCTTGGCCTCCCCAGAAAAGGGAGCAGCAGCAAGACCAGCCTTGGGGACTGGGGTGGGGAGGGGGAGAGCCCAGACATTCTCATTGGGGACACACAAGGTTATCCTGCCTTGGGAATGTGAGCACAGATTTTGCTGTTTCTGCTGTGGCCGCCATGCTCCTGTTTAATGCCAGGCAGGGCCTAGGCTGTTCAGCACCCACCATGAGCTTTCTCTGAAGAGGGAACCTTCAGCTCCCCCCATCTTATCTGCCTGGCCCAGTCCTGGGACACCTGCTTCACCCCACCCCCACCTCAGGGGTGGGCCAGGTCTGGGTTATCCAAAGGCAGAGGCCCCTCCTGACGTGCACTTCACAGGACAAAGCTCAGTGGGGAATGGCCTGAGAAGAATAGGGAGAAATTAAATTCACCAATGGAATTTGGAACAATGCTCCTGGCTTTGGGAAGCAGATTTCAAGGGCGCATTCTTTGCCTGTAGCCATGGCAGGAGCTTGGGGAGTCTCAGCAAAATTGGGATGTAGGAAAAATTTGCCATAAGGTTCCCAGCGGCTCCCCGTCCTGGCAGACATCGAAGACCCCCAGGATTTCAAAGTGACCTTCCTGGCACCTCCTTCCAGCCCTGCTGGGGCATCGTCCTCTGCCCCACCCCACCCCCCATCTGGACTTTCACTGGTTGCTTAGTCTGTGATCTCATAGGTGTAGGGTGCTCACTACACTGGGGTCCCAGGACCCCAATGAGGAGTGTAAGGATCCTCCTCTGGCTGGCCCAGATTTGTGCTTTTTCTCTCCCTTATAGTCTGAGACACAGCAATGGCGCTCTAGAAAGAGAAACTTTCTCAGGGACCAGCCAGGCAGGGTTAGAGGCAGGACTGGAGCCCAGACCTCCCTAACTCAGAAGCCAGCTCATTAGTGACTGCACCAATGGTCTCCCAACCTTTAGCAGCACTCAGGCATTTCGAGTGTGAACCTCCAGTAGTGGTTGGTTTTCTCCTGAACTGTGCTACTGTGGGGCACACCCTGGAAGCCCCCTCCTGATTCCCACTTACTCTGTCAAACTGGGCCCCAGGGGCAGCTGCTCCTTTGTCCTCTCAGGGGTCTGGTGGTGGCCCCCAGGAGGCGAGGCTTGTCCTTTCAAGCTCCCTAGTTCAGTGGCCCCCACCAGTGCCCTGGATTTCTCCCCAACCCTCACGACCACTGGGTGATCTTAGTCAATTGTCCAGGTCCCCAGAGTGTCTGGAAAGGATCATTTAGCAATGTGGCCCAGCAAGAACATTTGGAATAAAACAGCCTCGCAAATGTGGTCACATGTGCTTCCGACGTGGTCTTTCGACGGCTTCCAAGGTTTACAGAACTGGTCCTTTATGATGGGGATTGTTCTGTGAAATTTGGATTCAGTGGAAGGGCTGTACTTGAGGACCTAGAGGGCCAGTCCTGGCCTGGAGGCTAGGGGTCTAGACTGGTCTAGACTGACTCCACCCTTAGCTGTCAGCCCAGCATCCTCAGCGAATCGATTGCACTGAATCCTGCTGGCTGAGCTCAGATCCAGCTGCAGGCACTCACTGGCTGTGGGACCTTGAGAGAGTCTCTTAACCTCTGTCTTCCTCAGATTTTTCAGCTGTAAAAGAGAATAATAATAATAATGCCTGCCTCCCAAGGTTGTTGTGTGCATCAAATGAGATAATATTTGTAAAATATAGCCAAGTGAGCCAGCTGGGCAGTGCAGTGGGTATAGAGTCAGGTCTGTAGGCAGGAAAGCTCATCATCCTGAGTTCAAATTCAGGGTCAGACACTTCCTAGAGGTGGGACCCTGGGCAAGTCACTTCACCCTGGCTGCCTCAGTTTCCTCATCTGTAAAATGAACTGGAGAAGGAAATGGCAAACTCTCTGGTGTCTCTGCCAAGAAAATCCCAAAAGGAGAGTCAGACATGACTGGAAACAGCTGAACAGCAACTTAACACAGTGTACACAGTAGGTGCTTAATAAATGCTTCCTTCCTTCCCTCCCTCCCTTCCTTCCTCCTTCCCTTCTTTCCTCCCTTCCTCCCTCCTTCCCTTCTTCCTTCCCTTCCTTCCTTTCTTCCTTCTTTCCTTCCTCCCTCCCTCCTTTTCTTCCTTCCTTCCTTCCTCCCTTCTTTCCTTCTTTCTTTCCTTCCTTCCAATTCTCCGTGTCTCCTTTTTGGTGACCTTGGAAGACTTGGAAAGGTCAGAGGAGGAGAGCCTCAGTGACAGGGTCCATACCTGAGTTTGCCAGCATCCAAACCCTATAAACTAGCCAAGTCCTGGGGGTGGGGGTGGGGTGCTTGACCCTACCTGGCAGCTCATTGACCCAGCTTCTAGGATGTCACTTCCTTCGAGCCAAGGGGCAACTTTGGCTATTTCACCACATTTGGAAGTGACCTTGGTGGAGATGAAGGCTTTGTGAAGTTGGAGTCAGCTCTTTCCAGAGACTGAGGTGGTGGGAGGGAGAATGTGTGCTCCAGGTTCTGAAGGTTGGGTTTATGCTTCTGTTCCTGGTAAAAATTTCCCTTTGGTGTTAATTGGTTAATCAACATTGAAGAACAATTAGCTGGTGGTTGATATTGGGAGCAACACAGCAAAATGGAGAAGCGAGTACATAGCATTAGGGAAAACCCCATAATGCCCCAGGGTTACTCCTAGAACCTGAGGGAAAGATGCAGCCAGGACATTATCTCTTTTCTAATCAATACCCAATAGTTCTGATGATTAATACTTTAATGTTTTGGGATATATGGACAGAGATCTGGTTTCCTTCCTTTCCACCCTTGAGATTTAGACCTTTGGTTCTAGAAACACGTTCTTTTCTCTTTTTTTTTAATTTATATTTTTTCTAGTTCTATAAAATAACTCCCTAGTCAGTCAGTTCCCAATTGGAGGTTCTGGTGGGTAGTTTGATTGGTGTTTGCACTGAAGCTAGGAGTTTATATAAGCAGGATTGTGATTTTTATTACATTGGTATTGCCTAGCCATGAACACTTAATATCTCTCCAATTATGTAAGTCTATTTTGATTTCTGTAAAGAGTGTTTTGTGTCCTATAATTCAAAAAGAGCAGAATTGTGTTCTCAGGATTCCTCTGTGTATGTTGGTAGGTGGACTCCCAGATAATTTATACAACCTTCAGTTATTTTGAAAAGAATTTCTTTTTCTAACTCTTTTTCCTGGGTTTGGTTAGTTATAGAAAGGCTGATGACTTGAAAGTTTATTTGATATCCTGCTACGTTGCTGAAGTGACTATTTCACTTAATGTCTTGGTAGAATCTTTAGGGTTCTCTAAGTAAACCATCATCTGCCCTCCACAAGAGCCAGTGCGATACATTATCTCCATCAGGTGGCCTGCTCCTCATCCAATGGTCTTGTTTTGTTGCTATACCTGGAAAAGGGTTTCTAGAACAGTCTCTGATAATCGTGATGACGGTGGACATTCTTAACCTTGTTGGAGAAGTCTTTGTCATAGCTAGACAGTGCTTACTAAATTAGGAAACTGTCCGTTCATTCCTATTAAAGAGTTGGGGAAAAAGGGAATGTTGTATTATGTCAAAAAGACTTCTGCATCTGCTGATAGAATAACGCACATGGTTGTCATTTGTTGTTAATATAGTTTATTAATGTTTATTTTGTCGTTGTTCAGTCATGGCCGATTCTTCGTGACCCCTGGGGTTTTCTTGGCAAAGATACTAGAGTAATTCGCCATTGTCTCCTCCAATTCATTTTACAAAAGAGGAAACTGAGGCAAAAAAGGTTAAAAGACCTCCCCAGGGTCAAGAAGCTAATAAGTGTGTGAGGCAGGATTTGAACTCCGGGGAATGTCTTACCTGACTCCAGGGGTGGCACTCCATTCATTGAACCTTCTAGCAGCCTCATTCATGTTCATTGTTTTCCTAATATTGAACCAGCCCTGCCAGATTCCTGATATACAGTTAACCTGGCCAAAATAGGCCATCTTTTATTATGATGCTATTGTCTTTTTGACAGTATTTTAATGATTTTTTCCTGTTTGTCCCCTTCGTTTATCCGTGGTTTAGCTTTTGAGATCATATTTCTCTCACAGAAGCAGTTATTTGGGTAGGACGAGCTCACACTGCCCTGCTTTTGTACACAATTCATTAGAATTTATTGTATGCTGAATATTCGATAGGATTCACTCACCAATCTATTTAACCTTGTTGTTTCCCTCCTTTGGGGATTCCATTGTGTTTATTCGATTTCTTTGTTAGACTTGGATTATTTGAATCGTCTATTTCTTGTTCTGTTAATCTGAGTCTTGTAAATATTCCTTCATTTCCTGTTTTCCGTGTGGCTGGCATACGTGGGCAAAGCTGTTTTCACTTTAGTTACTGGTTTGCTTTTTGTCCCATCAGCTAATAGCTTGGCTTTTTATCAGTTTATTTTTCTTAGCCTAGTTCCAGTCCTAGTTGCCAAATCAACGTTGTTGTTGTTTTCAATTAAAGAGGAATCTTTTCTTTGAGTTTTGAAATGTCTGTCTCCGTGTTTCACTGGGTTTTTAAATTTGCTTTCCAGGTCTCATTAGTTGCCTGCCCAATTCATTCCTCTTGTGGAGGAAAAGTATTAGGATATTTTTCCTCTCAGAAGCTTTGGTGCTTTGTTCCAGTCCTCACTTTCTTGGATGAGCTTTCTACTGTCTCTCTTATTTGTCTTTTGATCTACCTTTTCTTCTTTCTTTTTTGGAGGCAATTAAGGTCAAGTGGTTTAAGTGATTTTCATAAGGCCTCACAAGGAGTAAGCCTCTGAGATCTGATCTGAACTCAGGTCCTTCTGACTCCACAGCCAACGCTCTCTCCACTGGACCACCTACCTTTTCTTTAGAAGTAAGTAATTTATTTTCTGGGCCAGCTAAGTGATAAGGTGGATGGAGTGCCCATCTGGAGTCAGGAGGACCTTAGTTCTAGCCTCAGACACTAGCTGTGTGACTCTGGGAAAGTCATTTCACCCTGTTTGCCTCAGTTTCCTCACTTGTCAAATGAGCTGGAGAAGGAAAAGGCAAACGACTCCATTTTCTTTGCCAAGAAAACCCCAAATGGGGCCATGGAGAGTCAGACAGGAGTGAACAATAAAGCTGGGAGAGGAGTCTCTCCCCCACCAGTTCATTGTCCATCAGCCACTGAAGTGATTTCCTAAATCACTGGTCTGATCATGTCAGTAAACTACAGGGGCTCCCTATGGCTTCCAGGAAGGCCCTTCACCACCTGCCCTCCCACATTTTCAGTCTCTTTACATGCACTCTTGGATGCAGTGACCCCCGCCTCCTGACTGTCCCAGGAGCAAGCGCCTCAGTATCCCGACCTCCATCTTTACTAGCTGCCGCCAATGTCTAGAATCAAGCCCTCCTCACCTCCTCCTACTGGCTCTCCACTGTCTGGGGACCGCCTGACAATGGCCGGCCGCTCTGCCCGGAGAGCTCAGCCCAGACTCCGGCAGATGCCGCGAAGGTCCCATTTTCCAGGTGGGAAAGCTTACCATGAGAACAAATAATGACTGTTGTAAGGGATCAGCTCCCGGACTGAGCTGGGGTTTCCCCCGTTGTCTCCAGCTCCCCACCTGAGGCTGAATTATCGCGCACTTTTGCAGGCGGAGACTCTCGGCTATCTCTAGTCTAATCAAATAAGACGCTCTGGACTTGGTTTCCTGAACAAATGAACACAGAGATAGATGCATTCCTCTGAAAACTGTTTCAGACACGAAATCGTTATTGGAAATCAGGCCGTCCTGGGGGGAGATTCATCATCTTTGACAGCCAGAGCGGTGGCCCCTGCCGTGGCTCTGGGGAGAGATCACAGAAGAAATGAAATGAAATAATGTTCCCCTGATTGTGGCCTTGCATCACCCGCAGAGGGGGCAGGTCTGTTTGTGATTCCCAGTGAACCCTCCCCCTCCCCCGCCGCTAGCCACCCTTCGAGGGTCCTCGCAAGCTGCAGGTGGTTCCCGGGGAGGGGAGCCAGCCTCCGGGACAGCAAAGGTCCCTTGGGGTTTTGTTCCCGTTGGGTGCGACCCCGTCTGCTCTCGGAGCTGGAGCGGTGGGATCCCAGGGGCAGAGCTGTCCTGCGACCCCAGGACTGCCCCTTCCAATGGATGCTTCCTTGTGGGATGGGTGTGAGATCCGCCCCGGCCGGTCCTGCCGCACCAGCCCGGCCATGTCAGAGAGGAAGCCAGCCTTCGCCACTAGAGACTGAAGGGAGTGCCCCCCTCCCCGCCTCCACCCCCCACAGTGAGCTCCCGGACCCCTTCTCTGAGCTGAGCTGAATTACCTCGCTCCCAAGGGAAGCTGTCTCGCACTTTCTAGTCTTCCATACTCTCCTTGGGAGACCGTCTCTGACGTCTGTTTTATTTGGATAAATGGGATTCTCAGCTATTCACTGCGTGGTCACTGTGGAGGAAGGTGGGGAAGGGGTCAATCCTTGGATGTAAAGCTTTGGGCCCCCGGGTTTCTCCCAAATAACAATGATCAGAAATTAGCTGGGGCTGATCAGCTAGCCTAGAAGAACAATCTTTAAGGAAGCAGATGGAGATCCCTCAGACGCTTCTGAGAGGAGCCCAGTGGTAAGTAGCCTCCAGCCCCAACCTCCTGCTTCCCCTCCTGGCAGGAATGAGTCTCCCTTGGAGAAGGAAGGGCCTAGAGTTGCCTCATCTGCCTCCCTTGGAACCCCAGCCGAGGATAGGCCTCATCACAGGTGCCCTCTCTCTCCACGTGGGACTAGCCACTCTCTACCACTACCCATGGGGGCTGCTGGATTTCTCTTTCTAACCTCAATGCCATCTCATCTGATCCCTGTAACAACCCCAGGAGGTAGGTATGATTATTATCCCCATTTTATAGATAAAGAAACTTGAGGCTAAATGACTTGCCCAGGGTCACACACAGTGTCTGAGGACATATTTGAACTCAGATCTTCCTGACACCAGGTCCAGCACTCCATCCCTGCTGGGCAGGGAGGACAAGGGAGGCTTTGGTGTCTGCAAAGGTTGGTCTGAGGATGGCTGCTGGACATCAGGAGGCCCAGAGAGGCAGCCTCCAGGTTTAATGGGGCCTGGGGACCTGATGCCAGGCTCCAAGGCCAGCATAGAGAGGGCTTCCAGAGCCTTTGTCCTCAGGGCATCCTGGCGCTGGAAGCAGCGCAGACTGCGAGGGCAGCTGACTGTCTCTGGTTTCAACAGGGGCTGAATGCCTCACGCTGGCTCCGGTCCAGAAATGCCTCAGTTCTCAAAAATGTCCACTTGTTTGCCTTTGGCCCAGCTTTGTTTTTCTTGCTGAAATCTGCGCGGAACAGGAGAGCAGGATGCCGGGGGCAGGAGGCTGGGGCTGCTAGGGGTCTGAGCGATTTGGCTGGCTCCGAGTTCCTGACTTTGAAGACCTCGGCTTTATCTCGACCAAAGGGTAAAAGGAGAAGTGTTTACAGAGCTTATCTCCCTGCCGCTGATTGGACCCTACTCGGTGCCGGAAGGGGAGGAAGCCGAGCCGAGATTGTACGGCGGGTGCCTCCGGGAGCTTGGGGACCGGCCAGCCCTGGGTCCGCAGCCCCGCCCAAAGGGGGGGGGGGGTCTCCTGGGCTGCCTCCCTCCCCAGTGAAGACACGGCACTGCAGTTACGGGCAGACCCCAAATGGTACCCTATGGTGCCCTTTTGGGCTCCTCTCTGCCAGGTGAGTGGGCTCAGAGACTAGGGAGGCACTGGGGCAGCTTGGCCCTGAAATCAGGAAAACCTGAACTCACATCCTCCTTCACATGCTAAGTAGCTGAGAGGACATCAGCAAGACGCCTGACTGCTGCGTGCCTCAGTTTCCTTATCTGTAAAAAGAGGAAAATCACAGCCCCTCTCTCCCAGGGTGGTTGTGTGGACTCAACTGAGATTACATAGAGGAAGTATTTTCCAGACCTTCGAGTGCTTTAGGTCAATAGTAGCTGCTAGTAGTAGTAGCAGCAGCAGCAGTAGTTAGTAGTGGTAGTAGTAGTAGTATTTGTCATGGTTGTCTAGACAGAATCCTCGTTGGCCCTGGGGGCCTCAAGCCCAGGGACAACTGAGACTGACCAACTTTATGAGGTTTCTAGGGATGCCTGGGGAGCTCCCCAAAGCCTGGGCTATTTGCTCAAGCTCACAGAACAGAACATGTCAGGGACTGCTCTGGGTGGGCACCTTGCCAGGCCCTGTGAGCAGGGGGACAAAGAGGGGGCAGCGCCTGGTTGCCCTCCAGGGGCCTCTGTTCTGTTGGGGGATGCAGTCAGCACTTAGGCCAGCATACACAAGCGGGGCACTGGCTTCCTTGCTCTTATCAGGGCAACATTAAGGCTCTTCAGAGGACAGCATCCTTCACTGGCCACGGAGCCAGCTGAAAATAGAGACAGAGAAGGTGAAGGAAGGGAATATACACTTATTAAGTACCTGCCGTGTGCTAGGCACTCTGCCCGGTGCAATGTAAGTATCTTACTTGATCTCACAATAACCCTTCAGGTGGGGGAATGTTATACCCATTTTACAGATGAAGAAATGAGGCAAGCAAGTTAAGTGACTTGCCCAGGGTCCCACAGCTGGTCATTGTCTGAGGGTGGGATCCATTTTGAGACAGTGTTCACAGTATCTGAAGGCATGTGAGGAATGAACCTGTGATGTCAACAGTGGGACACACTCCCTTGCCTCATGCAGACTGGACTGTTCTCTGCCCTTGTGGCATGAGAGAAGCACTGTCCTCCCCCTCTGAGCTTGGCACCAGGTTCTAACCTTAGTTAACATATATGAGGTGCTTGGTGGCCCTTGGGACACTTAGAATCACTGCAGCTACTAGCTCACAGATTCCTTCTCCACCCCAGCTCATGCCTCACCCCTGGGGAACTTTACCCCACCTGTTGATGCTTCTTCTAATCGCCAGCTTCTCAGCTCAGTGACTTAGGCTCCTATCTCCTCCTCAGCTGCATCCCCAAGGATGCTGACTGCCACTCATCTCCACATCCCCCATGCCATGGCTCCTCCCTTCCCTGGGAGCTCCCTCATCTGCATACAGCCTCCTCTTTCTACTCCTCCCTGACTATAGTTCATCCAGTGACCTTCAATCTCCCCGCCCTTGGTCCTTTCCCAGGCCAAGCCAGCTGCCCTGGTTGCCCTTTGTACCAAGCTCCGCTCAGAGGGAGTCATCCTCTGTATGTGTGTCCTGTCCCCATTACAATAGGTACCAATGGGTCTACTTTTCTGTTTGTGACTCTGCTACTTAGCACAATGCTGTGTTTAAAGTAGTAAGTGCTGAATTCATCCATCCATCCATCCATCCATCCATCCATCCATCCATCCATCCATCCTCCACCAGGAGTCCCCTCCTCCTTTGTCCTCTTCTTTCGAGTGCCTCGAAGTGATGAGGTACAGGCAAACCCCTTGAACTCTGATTGAATCTTCCCACTTGATGAGGCATTTGCTTGAAACTATAAACCTTTCATTATAGTTAGGCCTAAATCTCTTACTCTTACTAGCCTAGCCCTCTATTGTCCAGCTACTTCCCACTCTTGATCCTATCAAAATATCTATACCCAAATCTGTTACCCTTAAACTAGCCTAGCCCTCCATTTTCTGTCCTCTCCAGGCTGCCTTCAGCTACTTCCCACTCTTAATCCCATTTCTGGAGTCTGACCTCAGTTCCTCAATATCCTCCCAAGACTTCTCAAGACCCTCCCCAAACTCCTCCTCTAGACCACCCCCTAAATCCTCCCACACTCTTTCTGTATTTAAGATCCATCTTGCCTCCATTAAGGGTCTGAGAATTCAATCTAGCACAGACTCAATCTGTGTCAGATTATTCTGGCCAGTTTGTCAATACAAGCTTCATGTATACTTAGACTTAGACTCCTTAAGAGTCTACCCATTAAGGTGAATCTGTAATAAACTTTGCTTTACATTTGCTGAGAGAAGACTTGAGTCGAATTCATTTGGCAGGACCCGGCATGTTGGTATTCTGGGGTTTTAAGCACCCCTAATCTAAACCTTAAACCTCAACAGGACTCCTGGGTTCCCCCTCCTCTGCTACAAGAATCAGAGGAAGTTTTCAAACTCTCCCGAGTCTGAGCCAATGTACATGAATGCTATCTGATCTCAAAAGACCCCCATAGTCCTGCAGCAAGGAGACCCTTCCCTTTCCTCTTAATTGATTTTCTATCCTGCTTCCTACAGCAGCTGCTCCTAAACTCTTCTTCTCCTCTGGCTTCCCGGCACCCCTTCCCCAACACCCTCTGCCTGAGGGACTCAGCTCCTGTGGGGTCTGCTATCACTCATGAGAAGCTCCATCTCCCACATCTCTACTCCATTTCTTCACTTATGTAAATCTTGAAGAAAACTAGAATTCCAAAAGACATATGTAAAATGCTTTAAATAACTATTGATTGAAGAAATGAAAATTAAAACAACTCTGAAGGACTACCTCACATCTACCAGATTAGCTAATATATGGAAAAGGAAAAGGATAAATGTTGGAGACAATGAAGGAAAATTGAGACATTAATGCATTGTTGGTGGAGTTGTGAGCTGTTTTAACAATTATGTAGAACAACTTGGAGCTATGCCCAAAGGGCTATAAAACCATGCATACCCATTGACCTAGCAATGCCACTACTTGGTTTGTATCCCAAATAGATTTAAAAAAAAAAAAGGAAAAGGAAAATGACTTATATGTACAAAAATATTTATAGCGGCTCTTTTTGTGGTCACCAAGAACTGGAAAATGAGGGGATGTCTATCAATTGGGGAATGATTGAACAAGTTGTAATGTAATGGAATACCATTGTGCTATCAGAAATGATGTAATGGAATGGAATGAAATGAAGTACTACTCTGCTATAAGAAATGATGATCTCAGAAAAACCTAGAAAGGTTTACATGAACTGATGCAAAGTGAAATGAGCAGAACCAGGAAAACACTGTATATGGTCACAGCAATATTTTATGATGATCAACTGTGGATGACTTAGTTATTCTCAGTAATGCAACAATCCAAGACAATTCTAAAGGACTCATGATGAAAAATGCTATCCACTTCCAGAGAGAGAGAGAACTGATGGTGGCTGAATGCAGATCAAAGTATACTTTTTCTCTACTTTCTCTATTTTTCTTGGAGTTTTTTGGTCTTTCACAATATGACTAATATGGAAATATGTTTTGCATGACTGCACATGTAAAACCTATATCAAATTGCTTGCCTTCTCAATGAGGTGAGGAGGGGAGGGAGGAAGGGAATTTGAAACTTGAAAATAAAAAAGGAATGTTAAAATTGTTTTTGCATGTAATTGGGAAGAAAAATAAAATATTAAATTATAGTTTTAAAAAAGAGAAAAATAAGATTTACCTCAGTTGCCCTTTTCTATGGGAAGCCTTTTCCCGATTCTTCTAGCTGCTATATCTCTCCCCAGACTGCCTTGTACTCAGTTTGACTGTTAAGTGTGTAGACTTGTACGTGTATATAAATGCATATGTATAAGCACACACATTTGCCTGTTGTCTCCCCGCTAGAACCTGAAAACAGTGGGTTTTCCCCTTTTGTCCCTGTCTCACCAATGGGTAGCCTGGTGCTGGGCCCAAGAAGAGTGGTTCATCAATGCTGGTAGATCAGCTCTTTCCTAAGTAGCCTCAGAGGGGTCACTTTCGTAAGGGGTATTCAGAGTAGTGTAAAGCCAAGCATCATCAGCTTTCCAGAGGAATACTGCTGTGAAAAGCTTTAAAGGGTCTAATTACACAGTATCGTAAAATCTCTATTTATTCAATAACAAATCAGAGCAAAAACATTCACAGAAAATCAAAATATAGCATTCACAACATTACAGCTTATCATAGAAAATCAAAATACAGCATTCACAATGACTTATCACCAAAATGGCCACATAGTTTTCACCAAAGTGGTCACAATAGTTTTCAACAGAGTACAATCATTTAATCAATCACAAAGTCCTTAATTCAATCACAAAGTACATAAGTCAAAGTTCTCCACCCCTAGGTCACAGTAAATCACAATCTCCTCAATCAGTACACAGTATCCAAGTAAAGTCTTCTTTCAGCTTAACTTGAGGCTGGCTCTCAGCTTCCGTGGTTCCTCTTCCATGGTCCCAGCTCCAATCATCATCTGGGGTCTAAGGCAGCCATCTCCCAGTTCTTTGTCCAGCTCCTTGTCCAATTCTTCATCCAGTTCCTGTTCCATATTGAAGTTCACAGTTTCTAGTCCACTTCAAGTCCTTCACAGTTCCTGTTTCTGGAAAGACAAAGCTTCACAGAGCCACATGAATTTTCATACACATTGCCAGCACAATCATCAATTCACTATCTGCCTGTGAAATCAACTCAGACCCACCAACAAGGTCTGAGAACTCAACACAAATCATCCACATAGAAATCAACATAGACCCACAAACAAGGTCCAAGAGGTCAGCACAAATTATCAGTAAAGTCCCAGGACCTCCAAAACCCTCCTCCAGAACTTCTGTAAACATATAACCAGAAAATCCTCTTTCAGGGTTTCCAGTAAGGTCCCAGGGCTTCTGTACAAAGTATCACAAACAAACATCAACACAGACAGAGCAGACAGAGTGCAGGGACACAGCAAGTTTTCTCCTTCTCAACTCTGTCACCACAAAAGTCTTCTTTTCAGTTCTGCTGTCTCTATCCTGGGCCTCTCCTTATATATGGTCATTAGCTACTACCCTTCCTGTTGCAGGAGTTTGTGAGTTCTAGGGTTCACAAGTTGTGGGGTTCACGTGTTGTGTTTCTTAACAGACTTGATACAAGGCTCAAAAGAAACCTGAACTGAAACAAGGTGCTAATTCAATAGCCGAAACAAGGTGTGAACTACTTCTGTGCTTGCCTTTACAGGTGGTTAAGTGATTTACTTGTGGAGGGTCAGAGGAAGGGCACTGTGCTAAACTCTGGGGACACAAAAAGGGGGAAAAGGATAGTGCTTGCCCTCATGGAGCTTGCAATCTGATGGATCCATTTTGCCCTCTCCTCTGCCCCCAGGTTCTCACAGCTCTTAACTGATCTTAACCTCTCTCATATATCTCTAGCCTTCCTCTTCCATCCAGCTTCCATCCTTACTTTCTCCTCCTTCTTGACTTCCACAATCCCATCCCTGTCTATTCCCAGATCAGGTGTTAAGCCCCTTGAAACTTCAGGAACTCTGGGAAAACAAGGC
>CM053585.1:2347012-2369013 GCA_028646515.1 Pseudochirops corinnae | reverse complement strand
GAAAACTGTGTGGCCATTTTCTGTGATAAGATGTAATGTTGTGAATATTATAATAGTTTTGAATGTTTGTCTTGATTTGTAATGGAATAAACGGAGTGTTCACTATATTTTGTAATCTGAACTCTAAAAGCTGTTCCCAGTAGCATTCCTTTGGGAATCTGCTGGTGCGTGGCATTACATCTACTGACAGAAGAAATACCTAGTGATTGGTGTGCATGGTGGGGCTAGAGCACCAATATGTGTTGAGCATCCAGGCCATTGAGCCGTGCCTTGAGGGGAGCTAAAAGTCCCTGTAGGTTAGCAGGAAGGAAGGCATCCCCGTTAGCCTTGCTCTTTAGCAATATCAATTTGGCAAATGCCCGAGACACTGTAGGAGAGGCTGGCTACACTTTGGCAAAGAGAAGGAAATTGTAGTGGTGAAAACCAGTGAGATCAAACACGAATAGAGACAGACCCCCTAGGGCCAAACGCTGATTAGAAAACCACAAATTAACCTTCTCTGTGTTGCACCACACTTTTATTTACATTGTGAGACTTTGCCAATTACACGTTAATCAGGTTCCCCTCTTCAAGAGTTGTCCACAGGCCTCAAGTCTGATGTGTGATCTAGGTAACACACCCAGGTGACTAAGGGAGTTGTGTTGTGGAGGGGAGAGGATCCTGGGTGAGACTGATTTGCTCTGCAGAGAAGGAGGAGAGGAGGGAGGGTAAGGAGTCAGGATGCCTCTGAAGTCCCCGATCTGGGTGACCCAAAGGGTGATGGTGCCTTGACAGATAGGGATGGTAGAGAACGCTTGGGTCCTGGGGAGAATGTGAGGATGTCTTGAATGTGGTGATCTTGAGATGCCTCCAGGACATCCGGGTGGAGGTGTCTGGCAGGCAACTGGAGATGGAGGGCTCTGAGACTGAGATGGGCTGGGTCTTGGAGGCCTCTGTGAACAGATGATAATTGAACTATGGAAGCTAATGAGACCACTAAGAGAGGAAAGAAGAGAAGGCCCAGAATAGAGCTGGGGGCATAGGGTTGAGATGAGGAAGGAATTGGAAGAGAATTGGTTCAACAGGAAAGAACAACAGAGAAGTTGGAAATGGGGCCCTGGAGCTCAGGAACCAGACTGGGGTTGGATCCAGAGACTGGGGAGGCATCTGCTCCAAGATGATCATTCTACTTGAAAGACTGATGAGAAATCTTCAAGAGATAAGAGAAGGAAGCTTCAGTCCAGGATGGAGCCCTGAGGCACACCTGTGCTAATGTGGGGCAGGCATCAGATCCTGAAAAGGGGACTGAGAGGGAGCCTCAGAGGAGAGAAAGAAAACCAGGAGGGGGACAATGCTGGAGAAGCCTGGGTCGAGAGAAGGTGATCGCCAGTGCCAAAGGTGTAGACGGGCCAAGCAGGATGAGGGCTGAGAAAGGCCGCTGGCTTGAGCCAGAAAGAGGTCTTCGGTCATTGCTGAGGGAGAAGTTTCAGTTGAATTTTGGGGCTGAAAACCAGATTTTGAGACTGAGAGTAGTGATTGGGAACAGAGAAAGTAGAGGCAACCAGTTCAGACAGTTGGGGGTTTCTTCCCATTGGAGTTTGGCTATAACGGAGGAGAGATACAGACCAACAGACTGAGGGAACAGTCAGGTCATGCAGAGGTTTCCTAAGTCTGGGGTGGGAAGGGGGAGACCTGGGCAGCAGAGAAGGAGCCAGGGGATAAGGAGAGGCTGAAAATGAGGGAGCCAGAGGATGATCAAAGGGGCAGGCTCCAGGAGGAGACAGGAAGGGATGGGATCAAGGGCCCAAGGAGAGGGGCTGCTGTTGACAACGTAGACTGGAGCAAGGGAGGAAAGCACAGGAATATTGGATGCTAATAATTCAGATTTATGTGACACTTTAAAGCTCTTTCCTTACAACTTAAACAATAAGCATTTAAAAAGAATGATTTAGACTCTGACCACGGCTCATTTATATACTGCTTCTCCAGAGACAGACATTCCCATGGGTTGTCTGAAGAGAGGCCCTGGCTCCCTGCTCGAATACCAGCTCTGCCCCTGGCCTGGAAGGTGGGGCAAGGGAGGATCCAGGGGGGCTTGGATGAGGGCTTGGAGGTGGGTTTTCCTCTTTGATCTTGAGCCATCAGACCTCAGCCACCCTCTCCTAGAGGACAAACAAGTGTCATTTGGTGTGAAACAGAAGGGTTTTTCTTTTCTCCCTTTGTTTCAGCGGCTTCCCTCCCTGACAATGCCTCTATAATTGAAAGATAGCCAGTGGATGAAAGAAAGGATTTTTTTTTTCTGGCAGCCCAGCCCCAAGTTCAAAGCCAGCCTGAGCCCAGAGTCCCTGACAACGTAATGGCCGACATCCTTGCCCGAGTGTTGAGCAGATGACTGACAGAGGGACAGGGCAAGTCCAAGACAGCTGGGAAAGATTTGGCTTCAGAAATATCCAACTGGATTCTCCCTCTTGAACTCGGCAGGGTATCCCAGCACATTAGCCCAAGGAAGCTAGGATGCACAGGGACACAGGAAGGCAGAGGCAGAGTCTGTGGGGGCGCCTGGCACCATCCCCACCATGTGACAGGGGAGGAAACTGAGGCCCAGGCAAACCTGCTTAGTAAGTGGTCCACCTGCCCCAAATTCAAGGCTCTGCCTGATGCACCACATTGGCTCCAATGATACCATGACTACTAACTCCAGGTGTCTAGACGGTGGTCTTTGGGACAGTGGGATCAGACTGGTTCCTTCTTATGGCTGACAGCAGAACTGAACCAATGGAGAAGGGGCAGGGCACAGGGAGGCAGGTTCTGACTTGAGATAAAGAAAAGATTCTTTTTTTAAAAAATTAATTAATTAATTTTCTTGTTTACATCACTCATTTCCACGAGATTTTGAGTTACAAATTTTCTTCCCATCTTTCTCCTATCCACCACCCCAAAACAGCGATCCCACTGTATAGCCCCTCCCCCAATCTACTCTCTCCTATGTCCTCCACCATCGCCCCTCTGACAAGAAAAGATTCTTAATAAAAATGTGAAGTAGTGTATTCCTCATCACTAGAAGTGTTCAGACACTTGGCTGACATTTCAGACACCACAACATCTGTCAGGGATGTGGAAAGGACCTTTGGGTCTCTCAAAGTTCGGCTTCAGGGTTGGGCATGTCCACTCTCAGACCTTTGTTTACTCACATAGGAAAGGAAACACAAAGCAGAAAAGGCCCACAGGTGCTCAGGTTGGATCTCACCTAGTGGAGACCATGCTTTAGGTGGGAGCCACCTCCTGCATGAGAGAGCCCGAGCAAAGAACACACTGCTTAAGTCATGAGTCAGAGCCAAGGGACTAACCTAATGCAGCCTCTTCAAAATCAAGAGAGAATATCTGTAAAGTGCCAAGCACACAGTAGGCACTTAATAAGTACTTCTTCCCTTCCCTACCCCTTTCATCTTTCACAAGGCAGAAGATCATCCAAGGACCACTTAAGACCTTTCATCCCTGAGTCACTCAATGGCCAAAGTGGCCACATGGTCATGGAAACCAGGAATGGCCACTCGAAGCACACTTCATGGAGGGTAGAGGCTTCCTTATGCATAAACTGCCCATCTCACTGGGCTGTTGTAAGGATCAAATGAAATCATTTCTTTTAATTAAACATGTTCAGGAAACCATGCTAGGCTCAGGGGATCCACACGCAAAAATCACTGTCTTCAAGAGCCTTCTGTGGGCACATACAACACCAGCACAAACAAGAGGAGTCAAGCAATTGGCACAGGGGCTGTTATTAGAATATAAATAAGATTGAGGATTTTTATGGTTTATTCTAGAGGCAATGGAAAACCACTGGAGAGTATGAAGAAATGGCTGATCAGCTCCACCTGTTCTGATTACCTGGTTGGCCTCAAGTAAAAGCCCAACACCTTCTTGGATCTTCCTCTTTCCCCCCAATCACCTTTCAGAAGCTCTTTTTGTTATCATTAGGTTTCCTTCCCAACCCTGGCTCCTTCAGAGCTGTAACATTCCTGATGTTATTTCTGCAGGATCTGACTGCACTCCTAAAGTCACTCTATTTATGTGTTCTTTCTTCTATTGTCTTTAATTAACTTTAAACAATTTAAGTTGGTTGGAGAGTTCCCTGTGCATCCACATAAGCCTTTTTGGACAGCTCCTTCTTCCTCATTGGAATTGTTTCCTTTTGTGTTCTGAGAATTTAGGTCCTGAGCTTCTCTCATTCCTCCTGATTTTCTTCCCTCCCTTTCCCCTTCCCCTTCCCTAGACTTTTAGTTCATTGATTCCTACCTGTATTTCTCTTGTAACCATTCAGGTTTGTTCTCCCAATCTCTAGGAAGACTATGCCAAGCTTTCTTCTTCTCTTTCTCAAACTCTAAGATAGAAAATTAGGTCACTGTCCCTACAAAGTTACCATCATTTCTACCCTGGCAATTGATTTCTACTTGTTCATGAGAATAAAGCCTATGGTGAAATTGCCCTGTATGGGCTTTAAAAGATGATGTGACAATAATAAATCTATCATTTATAGGGCACTTTATGCTATTATGACCATTCAGTCCCCACCCAGCTGTGATTCTAACTCTTCCTGGCTTTACCATTATGACTAACTGCCCTCTCACCCTGAAACATTCCCCTACATGCTGGCTTCCTTCTCCTGTTGGTGAGTTCCATCCCAAGGGGTCTCCATTGGAGGGATGGGTCCATGCCGTATTTCTCCTCCTGGCCCTCCTGGCTCTCACAGACTTCACTATCATGCCCCCCAAGGGTACCTCCCCCTCCCATTTTCTTAGCTTGCTCAGCTCCCTTTTGTGTGTTATTACCCTCATCAGAATGCAAGCTTCTTGAGGCCAGGGACTATCTTTTGGGGGTGGGGGACTTGTACCTGTATCTTGAGTACTGAGCACAGTGCTATGCACACAATAAGCGCTTACTCAGTCTTCCTTGCCTGCCTGGTCCTCATAACCTTGTGAGATAACTGCTGTGATCATCCCCACTTTACATTTGAGGAAACAGAGGCAGATGGGTTAAGTGACTAGCCCAGGGTCACCCACCTCATAAGTGATTGAGGCAGGATTCTAGCTCAGGCCTTGCTGCCTCCAAATTCAGCTCTCTGTCTGCTGAGTCTCCTTCCTAGGTGCCAGTAAATGATCTTTAAAGCACAGTGAAGTTGATGACTGCTCTGCTCGTGGCACAGCTCGTTCCAGCAGTTGTAAAGGGATTGCTATGCAGTGGTGAGGACCCACTTGATGCTGTCTGACTGTCCCCAAAGGTGTTTAACAGCACATGAGATGAAGAGATGGGTGGATAGAGGGTGGCTGGGGGAGGCAGGGCTGGGTCACAGGCAGCGTGTGATTGAGATGTTTGGGCAAGACATGACATGAAGGAAGGGCAGGGAGAGCAGGGCTGGTGGGGACTGTAGTGGTGCAACAAGATAAGAGATTGAAGGATGAAAAGGAGCAGAAGGGGCAGAGTTCCCAGGAATGAGGTGATGACTTCACTTCCCTCTGCCCTGGCTAGACCCCATCTGAATGGCTGGGTTCAGTTCTGGGCTTAGGCTCAGACTGTCTGAGAAGGGCAGCCAGGAGCATGAAGAGTAGAGTTTATGCCCTGGGAGGATCAGTGAAAGGAACTGGGAAGATTTGTTCAGCCTTGGACTTGTTTGGCCTCAGAGGGTGGAGCAAGGAAAGGCGGCAGGGAGAAAAGATGCAAAGAGACCCATGGAGGCTGGAGTCAGGAAAGCCTTCCCAACCTCGAAATCCGCCTGTCCCAGCATGGAATGGGCTGCCCCAGGAGCTGGTGGGCTGTTGGCTGACAGTCAAGCAAGGGCCTGACTGTCCCTGTGTGTGGCCAAGAATCACAGGATTTGACCAGAATGTAGAATTCATACAGGGCAGCAAAGGTCCCTGTTTACCTCCTGAGATGCTGGCAGTGAAATTAGGTGCCAGTGGGGATGAGATTGGTGACAAAGGATGGGGGAGACTCAGGGTACCATGTGTATCGCAGTTACCCAAGCTTAATGGGCACCCTGAAAATCCTCTATTTGTCCACAGTCCTGCCCCCAGTGTGGAGATAGCCGCTCAGACACTTAATCCCAGCCCCTTCCTCCCCAATCCTGACATGTGTGCGCGTGTGCGCGTGTGCGCGTTACTATCTGTTAGTGAAAGGCTGCTGCTCTGGTGCAGGCCTGGAGACTGAAGAGGTCTTGGAGAAGCAAAGAGGCTTCAGTGTCATTTTGTACACCCTCTCTGCGCCCCTCCCCGCCCCCTGCATCTAGGACAGTGCCTTCCTCATGAGTCCTTTAATGAATTCTTGTTGAACTCAGCCAACTCCAAGGGGCCTGCAGGCAGACTCTCTTACTGGGCACCATTGGCATCATTAGCCTTTATAGCTCAAGGTTGCACTGGTCCAGAGTCCAGAAAGTCCTTTCAAGCTCCAAGGATGAAGGACCCTGCTAGGACAACCATGGCCCAGCTTCATGGAGGCTTTGCTGGTCTCAAGGCCAACCCAGAGCCTCTGGAGCACCCCTAGCCTTGAAGAAGCTGAGAAGTGGGGAGCAGCCACCACCAGAGGGGCACCTTTCCACACTGGGATGGCCTCCCTTACCTTGAGCCCAAACTTGCTTCTTTGAAAACTCTCAGAATTGTTCCTGGTCCTGTCCCGGGGGGCCAAGCAGAGCAAGGTATGCCCCTGTCCCTAGACAGCCGTATAGCCCTCCTGTGCCCCCGGGGGGCTCTGGGCTGAACATCCCCGGTTCTTTGCAGAGTGACCTAGATCTCTAGCTGGCTGAGGAGGGATGCTCTCAGAACAAGCTTTCTCTGAGAGGAGAGAGGAAGTTTCTCCTATATTATCAGCTCCCTGAGAGTAGGAATCAAGTCTCATCTGAGTCTTGTCTCAGCACTTAACAGGGCTGTGTCCACAGTAGAGACTCAATAAGTGTTTGTTGTATTGTGTCCTATTACCCACAGCCACTGAGCAGGCCCTTCTCCCCTTCTCCAGCCCCAGCTCATCTGAGGACCCCTGGGCTGTGGGTCCCCTCCTTCCTTGCCTTCTACTTTTGATCCATCCAGCGACCAGTCAGTCACACCATTCCTCCCAGTGCAATGGAGGATTTCTAGCTCTGGCCTTTGACCCTGCCCAGGTCTTCCCATGAGCCCTGCCTCTGCCTTGCAATCCCTCCACTCAGGTAACCTCAGGACCCCCGGGCCTCTCCCTCTGGCATACAAGTGAACCTTCTTTTATGGGTCTTCTCCCCCCCGCTAGAGCATTGTTTCCTTGAGATCAGAGACAGGCTGGCTTTTTCTACTTCTATGCTGACTACTTACGTAGCACAGTGCTGACCCATAATAAATGCTTTTTAAAATCAGTCCATCTGCTCATTATTGCACTGTTTAATAGAACCCCATGCTCCAGGTGCTTTGGGGACCTTGTGGCATCGTGTCCCACACAGCAGAAACGTCCCCTTGGTCACCATCATGTGGGACAGCAGCTCTCGGACCCGCATCACCAGGGTCACTGTGCCCTGCAGACTTGGCCTGGCCATTCTTGGGCCCCTCTGGGATTCTGTTTGATGTCAGAGGCCTCTTTCTGGAGTTCCAGTCTTCAGTTCCGCACAGATCTCTCACAAACATCACCATGATAAAAACAGCTCCAAAGGAGACCAGCTGTACTTATAAATAAACAGCACAAGCCTATTAATCTGCTGAAGGCTTTTATGAGGGGACGCATAAAATATCAAATAAAGGTTTAATGGAAATATGTCCAAAATGCTGGAGCTGGTAACAATCTGCAGTAGGGCTATAAACCAGAGCGCAGCTCTCATCTCCTTTCATTTTAAGATCCTGGCAGCGGGCTCACTCCCACACCTGAGAGGGATGTTTCAGCTGGAGTGCTGGCTTTATAGCCCCTGGTGAGGAGGAGTAGGGGAGGAAAGGAAGGAGGAAGAGGAGGAGGAGGGGGAGGAGGCAGGAGGGGGGTGAGGAGGGGGTGAGAAGGAGGAGAGGGGGAGGAGGAGGAGCCACCCCAGCTTTCCAGCCTCAGGCTTAACAGCCAGCCGGGACTTCTCTCGCTAGAAGGGTTAGACTCACGGGGTGAAGTGCAGACACTGTGGCCTCCCTTGTCTGCTCCCACAGAGGAGATGCACCTCCTTCTTGTGGTCAGAAGAATGTTCTCTTGGGAGCCACAGAGGAAGCTTTGGCCAAGATAGAGGATGTATGGGAAGCAGGTGTGCCCAAAGATAGGGGCTCTTTTGGGGATCACAGCCACTAACATCTCAGCACAAGCCAGTCATGCAATGATGAAATGAGGTTGGGAAAAAGAAGATGGCGGCTTGGCCAACATGGGGCTTTGCCTTGTGGTAATGTGGGTCAGCTAACGTAAAACCCAACACTGCCCATTGGGAATGGAAGAAATGACACACTCCTTCCTCTGCTGGGGGTCAGGGGTGAGATTGCACAAGTGAATATAAGAGAGGGCAGTGAACAAGGGGCCTGAAAGTCTGGCAGTTGGAGGCAGCCAGGTGATGCTATGGATAGGGCCACATCTGATCCAGGAGTCAAGAAGATCTGGATTCGTGTCCCATGGCCTCCTTCCCTGCTGATCTTGCTCCATCTTGGTGTCGGCCTCTCCCTCCCCAATTCATCCCCAGGTGCTGATCTTTCCATTAATCAAACCCGAAGCATTTATTAAGCACCTGCTCTTTCTTCCCTGTGCTAGGCCAGACTCTTGGGCGTGGTTGCCAACCTCTTGTGAGGTCCCCATAACCTTCCAGGCTCATGGCGGCCCAGCACACAAGAGAGTCGGGAGGACCTCGCCATACACCTGCTCGGATTGGCTCCATCCCAGGCAGACAGCCCACGTTAGGTGCTCATTAGCAGGGTTAGCTCTATTACGTCTTTCAGGAAATATTGGATCATTTGGACGCTGGAAAAGAGCTTTGGAAGCTGCATCTTCTTTACCTGATCAAAAGCCATTTCAGACTCTAACATGAGTTAGAGGCTCTGTCCTTCCCCCCTCCCCAGCCTCAAGGGGTTCAGGACATCTCTTTTCTCTGCCATTGACTCGAGCCGCCTGGTGCTCCTTCATTTTAGGGGCTCAGTGACAAGCACCCCAATCTCATTTAAGTTATTGACATTGGAATTGCTTCTACAAAGGGATATTCCAAGATGAGTTTCAGAGTGAATCGCTTTTAAGGTTTTGTGGAAGGAAGGAAGGAAGGAAGGAAGGAAGGAAGAAAGAAAGAAAGAAAGAAAGAAAGAAAGAAAGAAAGAAAGAAAGAAAGAGAAGCTCACAAATTGGATCACAATAGGTCCTGGCCCAGGCTTCACTTAATGACTGTATTTCGGGCCCTTCTGCCTTAGAGTTTTGAAAATGTCCTTTTAAAAATTTGAACTTGTCAGACCTCATCGATACAGGTAAATGAACCCGTATTTTATAAATCCCTGCAGTATGTACATTTTAAAAATAGTTACAAATGCATGTGTGAGAGAAACAGACAGAAACACACAGACAGGACCTTTAGCTTCCGGGAAGCTAGTTTTCTAGCTGGTGGATTTGCGGGCAGTCTGGTTACCCTCTGGGTCTGTGGATCTGAGCACCCCATGGTGGAGCTGTGATAGCCACCCTTCCCCAGTGAAAGTGCCTGAGATCATCCTTGCAAAGCCCCGGGAAGGTCGGAGCAGCTGTGAGCTGGAGTCTTCTTACCCCTGAGGAGGGTCTTTGGGGAGAAGATCCCCATCCTGCTTCCCCAGACATCTGTCTCGGC
Source organism: Pseudochirops corinnae (assembly GCA_028646515.1). NCBI lineage: Eukaryota > Metazoa > Chordata > Mammalia > Diprotodontia > Pseudocheiridae > Pseudochirops > Pseudochirops corinnae. The sequence goes on along the minus strand of CM053585.1, from coordinate 2,359,265 downwards.
TTCTCTTAGAAAATGGCAGAGCAGGGACAGCCAGGCCTGGCTTCAGAATTTACCCTGCGATGACCACTCTGACCACCAAAATGACCCCAGCTACTGATGACCACGTCCTTCTGGATCTGGTAAAATCAAGGGAGCTCTAAGCGTCCGCTTGATCTTGGCACTGCTTAGAAAGGTCTGCTGGAGGGAGGGCTCGTCTTGGCTGCGGCTGCGCCGGGTGACTGGCCGTCTGGGCAGTGGGGAGGGAGGCGTGCAAGTTCCTGGGAAAAGAGGTTCAGTGGCGATCACCCAGCCCCCACCTCCATAACACTACTGGAAGAGCTCCTCCTAAATCCCCCATTAATGAAGGCCAGGTGGCTAAGGGTATGTAGGTGCTTCTGGCTCGGTGTCTGTCTGGGAAGCGGGAGGGGGTGTGGAAAACACGGGCGTAGGGAACAGGAGTGTGTCTTGCATTACTAGGCGCAGACAGCAGCCTGGCTTTCTCGGTGACTCAGTGAGGCTTTAACTGTTTAATCAGAAAAGGATGGACACGCGCATGCCATGAAAAAGAGCCGGGCGCTGGACTCGGCGCCGTCGCCTGCCTTCTGCCCTGAAGCAGGTGTCGACGAGTTTTGATAAACTGGTCAATCTGCGAATGAGAAGCTGACACTCGGAGCTTAACCACATCCCTCACTTCGGACGTGTGGCCGGGCTCGATGAGAGGAGGAGCCCAGGCCTCTGATCTCCTGGCCTCACATCAGAAGGCATTGTCAACAGGCCGAGAGCGCTCCCCGCCTTCCCGCAGCACCTCGGTGCAGCCGGGGAGGGGTGCTGCCTCGAACTGGGGGAGCTGGCAGGCAAGGCCTCTCTCTGCCTGTTTCTGTTCACTCCATCGTCATCATCAGAGACCAGGGTGCAATAACAGAGCCCTCAATGGGGACTTCCTCCAGTCCAAGAGGTCTGTCTGCCCTTTCTCTGACTTGCTTAACTTGTCTGCAGGATGGACCTCAGAACAGGATGGATGTTGGACTCTGGGGGGAGGAGTGCTCTATGTAGAGACTGGGGGAAGGCCATTTGAGCTGGGAGCCAGGACATTCGGATGCTGCCATTCCATCCTTGTGTGCTCCAAGGTGGACCTACATCCTTCATCTGGGGTTCAGTGTCCTCTCTGACCAAGGGGATCACTAAGGACCATCATGGCTCTAACTCCCATGACCCTCTGAATGGGCTGGACTAAATGATCTCCAAAGTTGTTGCTAACACTGTAATTCCAAAAGAATTTTAAGGAAGAAAAAAAAAACCCAACATGTAACCCATATATTGTACTCACTCTGAAGTTCCCACAGGTTTACATGGAGATTTGCTTTAATGGGTCAATAGTAAATCTGGTACCTACTCTAGAAACAGACTAGTCAGGAATCATAAAGTAAATAGCAAAGGATTTAATTGAGATAGAATAGCAAAATGAGCAAAGGAAAAGCAAGCTGTATACTTACACTTAAATCAGCACCCCCCCAACACAAATGAGTGCAATCTCCCACAAAGTGACATGTGGGTGGGGAAGAGTTTAGGGCCCACATCTTGATCATATCCAAGGAATGAATGAATAGATGAAAGTAAAAGCATTTGTTCCGTGTTAGCCACAGTCTTCTACACTGGTCACATAGATAAGAAAATCAACCAATGGGGCTGATATGGAAAGACTTCACAGCTTAGGGTACAGGGGCAAAGCTGGTGGGAAGGCATCTTCTTCAGCTTCATTTCCATTAAGAAAACTACATCTATTCCTGCTTCGGATCATTTGATGACACCTAGGGTTTGGTTGTCAAGGGTTTTCATTGGCTGTTGCTGCTGAGGAGGTTGGGGCTGCAATGAAAGTATTCTAATCTTGGGATAGTGATATAAAGGAGAGACACTCAAATATGGATGGCAAAAGTCTATTTGCTGTTATACTCAAATTGATTTGCTTCAGAAACAATGATAATGGGGGCGGGGGGGGGGGGGGTGAAGCCTTACGCCAGAGTTAATTAAATAAAAAAATTTATTAACAGAAATAGAGATAAGTTCCAAGTTTTTCTCCCTCCCTTCCTCCCCTCTCTTGTTCCTAAAATGGCAGGCAATTTGATATAGGTTTTAGATGTGCAATCATGTAAAACATATTTCCATATTAGTCACAGTTGTGAAAGAAGCAGATCAAAAGGCAAAAAAAAAAAAAAAAAACCCATGAAAAAAGCAAAGTGAAAACAGTGTGCTTCAGTCTGCATTTAGAATCCATCAGCTCTTTCTCTGGATGTGGATAGCAGATTCCTTCATGAGTGCTTTGTATTTGTCTTGGATCATTGTGTTGCTAAGAAGAACTGAGTTATTCATAGTTAATCATGATGTCACTGTTACTGTGTACAATATTTTCCTGGTTCTGTTCATTTCACTTTGCATCAGTTTATACAAGTCTTTCTAGGCTTTTCTGAAGTCTGCTTGCTTATCATTTTTTTTTTTGTTGTTGTTGCACAATAGTATTCCATTACATTTGTATACCACAACTTGTTCAGCCATTACCCAATTAATGGGCATCTCCTCAGTTTCCAACATTTTGCCACTACAAAAAGAACCATTATAAATATTTTTGTACAAATAGATTCTTCCCCCCCCCCTTTTTTTTGATGTCTTTGGCATAGATACCTAGTAGTGATACTGCTTGGTCAAAGGGTATGCACAATTTGGTTGCATTTTGGACATAGTTCCAAACAGCTCTCCAGAATGGTTGGATCAGTTCACAACTCCATCAACAATGCATTAGTGTCCCAGTTTTCCGACATATTCTCCAACATCCAACATTTTCCTTTTTTTGTCATATTAGCCACTCTGATAGGTGTGTGGTGGCACCTCAGAGTTGTTTTAATTTGCATTTCTGTGATCATTAGTGATTTAGAACATCTTTTCATGACTATTGATAGCATTTATTTCTTTATCTGAAAACTTTCTGTTCATACCCTTTGACTATTTATCAATTGGGGAATGACTTGTATTTTTCATAAATTTGACTCAGTTTTCTATATATTTGAGAAATGAGGCCTTTATCAAAGATACCTGTAAAATTTCCCCCCAGTTTTCTGCTTTTCCTTATAATTTTGGTTGCATTGGTTTTGTTTGTGCAAAAACTTTTTAATTTTTCTAATCAAAATTATCTATCTTGCATTTTGCAATGCTCTCTATATCTTCTTTGGTTCTAAATTCTTCCCTTATCCATAAAAATTTAACAGATAAATTATTCCAGGCTCTTTTAATTTGCTTATGGTATCACCCTTCATGTGTAAATCCTTCATGTATCCATCTTGACCTTATCTTGGAATTTGGTGCAAGATGTTGGTCTATAAGTACCAAATCATCTTGATAATTACCACTTTGTAATACAGTTTGAAATCTGGGGAGGGTAGACCATCTTCTTTCATATTTTTCCCCCTTTTTTTTGGAGGGGAGAAGACAAGTCAATTGGGGTTAAGTGACTTGTCAAAGGTCACACAGCTAGTAAGTGTGTCAAATGTCTGAAGCTGGATTTGAACTCAGGTACTCCTGATTCCAGGGCTGGTGCTCTATTCATATATATATTTTTTTCATTGATTCCCTTTATATCCTTGAGCTTTTGTTCTTCCAGATGAATTTTGTTATTATTTTTTCTAGCTCTGTAAAACAATTTGTGATAGTCTGATTGTTATGGCACTGAATCAATAGATCAATTTAGGAAGAATTGCCATTGTTATATTGGCTTGACCTACCCATGAGCAATTAATATTTTTCCAATTGTTTAGATCTGACTTCATTTGTGGGAAAAGTGTTTCAGAGTTGTATTCATACAGTTCTTGTGTTTGTCTCTTGGCAGGTAGACTTCTAAGTATTTTATATTGTTTGTAGTTATTTTAAATGGAATTTCTCTTTCTATCTCTTACTTCTGGACTTTGTTAGTAATATATAGAAATGCTAATGATTTATGTGGGTTTATTTTGTATCCTGCAACTTTGCTAAAGTTGCAAAAATTTCAAGTAATTTAAAAAAATTGATCCTCTAGGCTTTTCTAAGTGTAACATCATATCATCTGCAAAGAGTGATAGTTTTGTTTCATCATTGCCTTTTCTAATTAATTTCTTTTTCTTCTCATTGCTATAGTGCACATTTCTAGTATAATTTTAAATATTAGAGGTGATAATGGGCGTCCTTGCTTCACCTTGATTCATCCCCATTACAGATAATGCTTTTTTATTCAGCTCTGGTCTTTTAATTAAAAATGCTTGGAAGTCCTCTGTTATGTTAAATGTCCTTTAACAAAAAAAACAATTAATTTGTTTATTTACTTTTAGTTTACAACATTTAGTTCCACAATCCCTTGAGTTTCAAATTTTATCACCCTCTCTTTTCCCCCCTCCCCCCCCCACCCCATGCTGTCAAATATAGGATCTACAAATACCTTCACATTAAACATTAGTCAGGTTGTAAAGAAGGATTATAACCAATGGAATGAACAATGGAAAAGGGGAAATAAAACAAAACAAGAAAAAGAAAGAGAGCAAGTAATTTGCTTCAATCTGCATTCAGACTCTGTAGTTCTTTCTCTGGATTCGGACATCTCTTTCCATCATGAGTTTTTTGGAGTCATCTTATAACCTTACATTGCTGAGAGGAGTCCATCAAGGTTAGTCATCACACATATATTGTGTTTGTAGTTGTGTACAAATTTCTCCTGGTTCTGCTCTTCTCGCTCAGCATCGGTTTCTATGAGTCTCTCCAGATTATCATGAAGTCCGTCTGCTCCTCATTTCTTACAGCACAATAGTATTCCATTACATTCATGTACCACAACTTGTTCAGCCATTCCCCAATTGATGGACGTCCCCTTAATTTCCAATTCTTTGCCACCACAAAAAGAGCCGCTATAAATATTTTTGTACATATGGATTCTTTTCCTACTTTTATGTTCTCTTTGGGATACAAGTGGTTTTGTTGGGTCAAAGAGTATGCACTTATTTATAGCCCTTTGGGCATAGTTCCAGATTGCTCTCCAGAATGGTTGGATCAGTTCACAACTTCATCAACAATGCATTAGTGTTCCAATTAGATGTCCTTTTTCCCCCCTGAAAGATTATATTCAATTTTGCTAGATAGGTGATTCTTGGTTGTAATCCTAACTCCTTTGCCTTCTGGTATATCATATTCCAAGTCCTCTGATTCTTTAATGTGGAAACTGCCAAATACTGTGTAATCCTGATTGTAGCTCCACAATACTCTAATTGTTTCTTCTTGGCTGCTTGCAATACTTTCTCCTTGACCTGGGAGCTCTGGAATTTGGCTATAATGTTCCTGGGAGTTTTCATTTTGGGATGTCTTTCAGTTGGTGATTGGTGGATTCTTTAAATTTCTATTTTATCTTCTGGTTCTAATATATCAGGGCACTTTTCTTTGATAATTTCTTGAAAGGTGTTGTCCAGGCTTTTGTTTTTTTTGTCATCATGGCTTTCAAATAGTACAATAATTCTTATATTATTTCTTCTGGATCTATTTTCTTGGTCAGTTGTTTTTCTAATGAGAAATTTCACATTTTCTTCTATTTTTAAAAAATTTTTTTTGATTTTGTTTTATCATATCTCAATGTTTCATAGAATCATTATTCTCCACTTATTCAATTTTAATTTTTAATGAATTATTTTTTTTTAGTGAGCTTTGTACTTCCTTTCCCATTTGGCCAATTTTATTTTTTAGAGAGTTCTTTTCCTTGGTAAATTTTTGTATATCTTCTCCCATGCTAATGACTCTTTTTAATGATTGTCTTGCATTACTTTCATCCATTTTCCTGATTTTTATTCTACTTCTCTCATTTGATTTTAAAAATCCTTTTAAAGCTCTTACAGGAATTCTTTTTGGGCCTGAGACCAAATTACATTTTTCTCTGAGGCTTCACATGTAGCTCTTTTGACACTACTGTCCTCTTCTTAGTTTATGTCTTGATCCTCTCTATCACCATAGTAATTTTCTGCAAGCAAGGTCATTTTTTGGGGTCATTTTTTTCCTGATTTTTTGTGACTTGGCATTTCACATGAGAGTTGGGCTCTGATTTTGTATTGTCCCGAGCTTTTTGTGCTGGGGCTCTCTGGGTGTTGCTGCTGGCTTTCACTGGGCTTCAAGGCTTAACCATTTGCTTTCTTTGTAGGGTGGGCTTCCCCTCTGGCTTGTCTTGGAGGGCAGGGCCTCTCCTTAGACCTTTCCTGGGCAGGGGTTCAGCTGCTGGCCCCCTCCAGGGTTGCTGGGTTGCTATAAAAACAGAATCTTTCTGGTGGCTGGCCCTGGAGGAGTGATTTTTGTTGCTGCTCTCCTCCAGGGATGGAGCCCTGCTGATGGGTTGCTATGGACACAGGGTCTCTCTGCTAGGAGGCCCCTGAGGCCAGGCTTCACTCTTGGGTCAGAGGCCGCAGAGAAGTCAGGGAGCATGAGGACTGTGAAAAGGCCACTGGATGTGGTCACTAAGAGATCATTGGTCATCTTAGAGAGAGCAGTTATGGTAGAAGTCAATGGAGGATGCCAGACTGTAAGGGGTTAATAAAAGAGTGCCAGGAGGAGGATGGAGCTACAATGGTCAGGAGATATGGAGAACTACAGTTATCAGAGATAGAAGGGTCAAGGGAGGGTTTTTCAAGATGGGGGAGACATGGTCATGTTTTTTGGCAAGAAGGAAGGAGCCAGTGGACAGGAAGAGAGTGAAAATAAGTAAAACGGAGGATGACAGAGGGGGTAGTCTGCTTGGGGAGATGGGGTGGAAAGGGATCTTTGAGCAGTTAGAGGAGTCAGTTTTGGTCAGGGGTAAGGCCACCTCATCATGGGACACAGAGGGGAAGGAGGACAGAAGGCCAAAGTCCCCTGAGGGACAGGAGATGAGGAGGAGGGGAGAAGTGCATGGATAATGGTTGCCATGTTTCTGTAAACCTTTTAGACTGTGAGCTCCTTGAGGGCAAGCTCTGCTTGGTTTTGCTTCCCGACACCCTTTTGGAATTTTCCTCACTTATCGCAGTGCCTGGCACATAATTAGGTGCCTGATGAATGCTTGTTGACTGACTAGAGCCCAGATGGTTGGCCCTGCTGCAGACTCCCATGAAGGCTAGGGGAAGTGCCTGCAGGAGGGAGATGCCCACAGACCCTGGAGTGATGACCTGGAGGTCTTCCCTTTGCTGTCATCACCAGGTCCCCCAAGGAGCCCCAGTGAGAGGAATGAGTCTCTCACACACAAATTTCTGGTTAGAATACCATGTTATGGAGACAAGCCATGCTTCCCCTGACAACCCTCACCTCTGCTGCTCTCTGTCTCTATGCAGCTCTCTCCAGAGCTGCTCCCTCCCCAGTCTGGTTTCATGCCATTGGATTTCCTGAAGTCTTCTCAATTTATGGAATAGGTAAAAACCTTGACTTTACTCTGCCCTGAAGCCAAACAAGATACAAAACAGATTCTGGAGATTAAAAATCCACTGGAACAACCCAGGTCATCTTTTGGGATTCCAGATTTTCATTTTGGCCTCATTGGTCAAAAGCCTACAGGGCTGACTGTGGAAAGGGAGTGACTTCTGGAGTCTGGGTGGTACCTGCTCCCCAACTGAGGGCCCTCTGTCCCCTGCATAGCAGTGAAGAACCTTGTGGCCATAGCGAAGTATCTCCAGGAGATTGGCAGGACGGGAGACAGCCGAGGGTCAGCCCACCTGCCCCAGGGTCCTCTTCCTACCACCATTGCTGCCACTACCCCCTCTGACCAGACCTCCTGGGACCATGTCCCTTCCCCCCTGGAGAGACCTGTGCCTGTCATACCTGACTCAGCCTCTGTCTCTCTTCATCAGTAGCCACACCATGGTTCCCACATTCCCCTTTTCTTCTCTCACTGGGAAATGTCATCCATTCAACACTTTTGTGCTTGCCAAAGGTGTATCAGTGCCCTGCCCCATGGCTCCACTCTCTATGCTGGTGGCTTCCCAGGCCCAAACACTCTTCTCTGGTTATCCAATGTGGGTAGGATGTGTGTGTAACCCATGTTATGTCCAGGTGTCTGTCTACCTGTGATTTACAGGGAAGAATGAATAGATACTGTTAGAGTCCTCTCCACCCCCTTCTCCAAGGGAAACTTTGATTCCTGCCACAGGGAAGAAGACTGGAGCCATGAGGCTGGCCAGAGGGTGGCTCCAATTATAAGTATTTGTAGGTTTAGGCTGTCTTCCTCCTGACTATGGCTCCGGAGGGAGGGAGTGCCCCAAGCTGTGTGTTCAAAGCTTGACTCCCTTTCCACCACATGCCAGTTACACAACGACCACACATTGTGAATGGCAAACAAGCCCATTTGTCCAAGCCAATGGCTAACAGAAATCAGAGAAGTTTATACAGATGAGAAAATGCCAGACGGTAACCATATATACCAGAATGTGCCCAGAGATACCCAGTTGTCACAGTGGTCTTCCTAAAGCTCAGGTCTGACTATGTCATTCTCCTTCTCAATAAATCCCAGGGCTCCCTGTCACCTCCAGAATCAAACACAAAATCCTCTCTTTGGCAGTCCAAGCCTCCCTGCCCCTCCCAGTCTGCTTTACTGGCATTGCCCATGCACTTCTCCATCCAGGGATGGCAGCCTCTTTGCCGTTCTTCCCTCTCTAGCTTGTCCCCCACTCCTGGAGTGCTCCCTTTCCTCATCTCCACCTCCCAGCTTCCTTTAAGCCCCAGCTGGAACCTTCCCTTCTCCAATAAGCTTTTCTCAGTCCCCCTTAATCCAGGCTCATCTCCCTTCTGTTAATTCTCTCCAATCTGTCCGGTGGGGTCTGTTGGATTCATGTCACCCTCCCCCCCCATTAGACTGCAAACCCCTTGAGGTCAGGGACTGTCTTCTTTGGAGTCTCCAGCACTTGTCACAGTGCTTGGCACACAGTAGGCACTTACTAAATGTTTATTGACTGACTCACTGAGCTCTCCCACTGTGAACAAGAAATCTCAGCACAACCAAGAGAGAATCCCACATCTCACCCAAGGGAAAATCCCCTGAAGTCTCTGGCGTGGTAAACTGGAAGTGGGACAATCAGGGGCCAGCTCCTCTCTCCATGGGCGAATTCTCAGAGACTTTCTCTCCCCGAAGAGAGTCTAGAATCACGAGTGTGTTTTCTCAAAGCCGGAAGCCAAACAACCCAAGATCTCCATTCCAAGCACCCGAGGCTTGGTCCGTCATGGAGGCGAGAAGCACTGAGCATTCCATCTCCCCCAACGGAGGAGGCTCAAGCAAGTGGACCCCACGCCTTGGTTATGTGTGCTTCTGTATTTAGAAGTAAAATCCCCGAGGGCTGTGATTGTGTGGGAGAGGTTAGCCCACCCCCTACCGGCACGGAATGGGCTCATCAGATGGTTTTTCACTCATTCATTCACATGAAGAAAGTCTGGGTTTTTTTCAGAGGCTACAAGCTCAATATGAAGTGATCCATAAACCAAGAAGCATTTATTAACCTCCTACTGTGTGCCAGGCACAGTGCTAAGCCCTGGGGAATATCAAGGCAAGAATGAAACAGTCTCTGTCCACATGAAGCTTACACTCTAGCTGGGGAAGTCACACACACACACACACACACACACACATACAAATACGTTACAGTATAATACGATAAATAATTATTAAGCTCCTACTGTGTGCCAGGCACGGGGGTAAGTGCTGGGGATACAAATAAGTAAAAGACAGTTCCTGCCCTCAAGGAGTTTACAATCTAATGAAGAAGCAGAATACATAGAAAGAAGCTGAGTGGCTGCGGTGGGTTACCCCTCCTCCCCATGGTGATGAAGTGAAAACCCCCTAAAGCGGGTGATGAGAAACGGGGAGTTGGCCGGCCTTCCGAGCCTGTTTGGAAGGAGACTTCTAAGGGTGGCTTTTTCTCCCCGTCCAGGTCTCCCATTAGAAGGGGAGAGAGAACGGAGGAGGCTGGCAGGGTGTGGGCACCCAAGCTGACACCGTCTCTGCCATGATGAGTTTCCTGCTGGCGAGGTTATCCTGGGTGAGGCAGAGAGATGGTGATGGAGATGAAGCCAAGCAGCAGCTGGAGAGAAATGAAGAAATGAAGTGAAATATTCAGAATAACACCCGAGAGGGGACCCAGGGGAGGTGGGCCAGGAGAGGCGTCAATGAAGGGAAGGGGGGCACCCCGTCTGGGTCTTGAGGGAAACGACAGATTCCAAGGAGCAGAGATGAAGGAGGGCTGCGTTCTCAGAATAGGAGACAGCCGTTGGGAATACTTAGAGGCAGGAGATGAGGAGGGGCAGGTGGGAGCCGTAGGTTGGGACGAGCTTCCGAGTCTCTCCTTCTAAAGACTACAGGAATGTCGTGGAGCTTCTCAAGGAGCAGGTGAGCCCCGCTCAGAAGCGGGCTCTAGGAGGAACAGTGTTTGATGAGGAGTGGATGGAGACAGACTCGGAGCAGGAAGTCCAGGTCAGAGGCGATGAGCACCTGAACAAGGGAGGGGGAGACAGCGACACCAGCGGCTGAGGGCATGTTATGGTGGTTTTTACTTAAACGGCATTTACATTTCGCGCAATCCTTCATGTTTCCCCTCATTTCAGCCCTGACATCGACCCCGGGAGAGCGGCACTCTTGTTATCCTGGTTTTACAGGTTAAGAGGCAGCCGGAGGTTAAGTGGCTTGCTAGGGTCACACAGGAAGTGTCTGCGGATTCGAACTCGGGTCTTGCGGACCCCAGCTCCTGCGCTCTACTACCTAGGTCAGCAGGTTTCTAACTTTTTGATCTCAGGACTCCTTTACACTCTTTAAAATCATCGAAGACTCTAAAGAGCTGTTTATTCACATAAACATACTATATAGACATTTTCTAATTAGAAGCTAAAATGAATAAAAGTTTTAAAATAGCTATTAATTCATTTAAAAATAACAATAGTAACCCCATTACATGCTAACATAAAATACTGTTATATGGAAAATAACCATATTTTCCAAAACAAAAATAGAGTGAGAAGAGCTGCATTGTTTTGCATATTTTTGTGAATCTCTTTAATATCCGACTTAACAGAGAGCAGCTGGATTCTCCTATCTGCTCCTGCATTCAATCTGTTGTTTTGGTTGACGTATATGAAGAAAATCTGGCCTCACCTCACACAGATATGTAGTTAGAAAAGGGGGGGAGTTTTAAGAGGCAAACATTATCTTAGTATTATTACGAAAATAATTTTGACCTTGTCGCTCCCCTGAAAGGGCCTCAGGGCCCCCGGGGTCCCCAGACCCTACTTGGAAAGCTGCTGCATTATGCCATCTGCTCAATGGGGATAATAAGGTACCTACTTCAGGGCTGGGGAGAGGCTCAGATGACATATTTTGAAAGTGATTGCAAAGCCTAAAATGCTCTAGAAGTGACAACTGACTATTACGGCATCCATCTGATTACAGATGTGGAGCGAGGCACGTCTGAGATTACGAACCAGAGAACGGAGGATTGTGGGGCATTCAGCGGAAAGAGGGAAGTTTGAAAGGGGCGTTGTTTTTTGGGGAAGGACAATGGGTTCACTTGGGACAGAGTTCGAGATGTTTCTGGGACATTATTTCAAAATGCCCAATAGGCACTGGGTGATAGCAGGACTGGTGTTCAGTAGAGAGACTGGGGCTGAACGGGGAGATGTGTGAGTCCTCTCTGTGGAGATGACGCTTGTATGCAAGCTGATGAGGTCACCCAGAGAGGAAAGGGGGCCCAGGACACATTCTCGGGGCTCCCCCCATGGTTGGGGAGTGTGAGATGGATGACAGACCTACAAAGAAGGCTGAGGAGGAGGAATTATCCATACAGGGAAAACTAAGAGATCAGTGTTGTAACAACCCCAGAGAAGAGAAATCGTATAGGAGAGGGCGATCGACAGCCTCAGATACTCTGGGGGCTGGCAAGGATGAAGATGGAGAAGAGGACATTGGGCCTGATGATTGGAGAGGTGACCCCCAAGGGTTACTGGGTCACTAGCCAGGGGCAGTGACTGCGCCCAGTAACCTGTCAGAGCCTCTGGGGGCGGGGCTTCTCTAGTGTGGGGGACGTTTCCCTTTTCCCTTCTCAAAGCTGCTTCACCCAGTGGCTGCCTCCAGGGCGGAGGTGGGAAGGAAGGACGAAGTCATTACTTTTCTCCCTTGTAGCCTGGGGTTATTATTAGCTTTTCTTTCTTTTCTCCTCTTTTCCCTTCCCTCCCCTCTGCTCCCCTCCCCTTCCCTCCCCTCCCCTCCCCTCTGCTCCCCTCCCCT
>CM053585.1:2330331-2346512 GCA_028646515.1 Pseudochirops corinnae | reverse complement strand
TCCCCTCCCCTTCCCTTCCCTCCCCTCTCCTCCCCTCTGCTTCCCTCCCCTCCTCTCCCCTTCCTTCCCTTTCCCTTCCCTCCCCTTCCCTTCCCTTCCCCCTTCCCTTCCCTTCCCCCTTTCTTTTTTTCTTTTCTTCCCTTCGCTTTCTTTTTTTTAAATAGAAGTATACTCATTTTCTGGGTACAATAGAGCTTTGGGTCTGGAGTCTGGAGGATTCATCTCTGTGAGTTAAAAAAATCACTTAACCCTGTCTACCTCAGTTTCCTCATCTGTAAAATGAGCTAGAGAAGGAAATGACAAACCGCTTCAGTATCCTTGCGAAGAAAATCCCAAATGGGGGCATGAAGAGTCAGACGTGACCGAAACAACTGAACAAAAAATGTGCATCTTAAAATCTTTGCCAGAGTGCTAACAGACCGTGCCAGCCTCTCTTCTTTGCCATAATGGCTCTGGTCCTAGGTCCATCCCCTGCCATATCTGGACCAGCATCCATCTCTCAGCAGAGAATGCTCTGTTTCTTCCATCTGCATCCACAAGCACTAAATAACCGTGACACACAGCTTAGAAATTCTGCTGACCAGCAGGGGTTTTTTATGGCAGGTAAATAAAATGGCAGGTGAATGCAGCAGATAAAGAACTAACAAGATTGTGAATTCAGCTCCTCAGTAGCCATGGGAAAGGGGCCAAGCAGCTTTTCTAAGAGAAGGTGGAAGGGGTTGCGGGAGCCTGGGTCTCTCAGCAGCTGCTTCGGGTCTTATCTCCCAGGGATCTCTGCCCTTGGGAGGGCTTCCTCCTCCAGGCTGCCTGGCTCCCCTTATGGTCTTGGAGACATGACACTGCCCCAGGTCAAGTCTGAGGCCCCTCAGAGCTTAGGGAGAGCTTGTCGGGGCTGAGGGACAAATGCTACCTGCCAGAGGACAGTGGACAGCACCCACTTGCCTCTCCACACCTAAGCTCAAAAAGCCAGTGACAAAGAGATCATGGACAACTTTAAAGAGAATAGTTTCAGTGGATTGATAAGACTGGAAACTGGAATTCAAAGGGTGGAGAAGTAAGTGGGAGGAGAAATGGAGGGAGGGAGCAAACAGCTTACTCTAACAGTGTGAGTGCGAAGGGAGCAGAGAATGATTGAACATTTCTTTTAGAGCTGGAAGGGACCTCAGGAGCCTTCAAGTCCGGCCCGAACATTTTACAGATGAAGAGACTGAGGGAGAGACATCAAGTGACCTGCCCAAGGCCACACAGCTAAGGAGTCTCCTAGGCAGGATTCCAGCTCGGGGCTTCCTGACTCCAAGCTCAGCACTCTCTCCACTGTGATGCCTAGCAGATGGCTTTGGAGGCCTGTGAGGAAGACCAGCACACGTCTGAGGGCATCAGGGACAGAACAAATCAATAGAGCCCCAAAGAGGAGGGGATGATGGTGGGTGCCATCTGCTGGAAAAGATGAGAGGGGAGGGGATCAAGGGCACTAGTCAGGGGTTCCCTTTGCAAGAAAGTCCAAGTCATGGAATAGAGCACTGGCCCTGGAGTCAGGAGGACCTGAGTTCAAATCCGACCTCAGACACTTGACACACTTACTAGCTGTGTGACTTTGGGCAAGTCACTTAACCCCAATTGCCCTCCAAAAAGCAAAAAATAAAAATAAAAAAAAGGCCAAGTCTTCATCAGAGACTAGAAGAAAGGGAGGGAGCATGCGGGGCTTTGATGGAATGATGAGCTCTTAGCAGTTTTTCTCAACAAATATGAAGGTCTTTAGCTGAGAAAGTGGGTAGAAGGTAGCAGGAGAATTTAGGTTTAAGGAGAGAAGGTTTGGAACAGCTGCTGCGGGAGAAGGGATAGAGGATCAGTGATGATTCCTTCCGGGCAGGAGTGGAGCATTTCTCAAGCAAATATTCTTGTCTCAGCCTTAGTGGGTAAAGCAGCCCTGCGGCAGGAGCAGACTCCTCAATGAGTGGCTCTCAGCCCCTCTCCCCCATCCCAATCCAGTTGGAAGCCTGTCCCCAGTACCCGTACCCAGTGATCTACAGCTGGGACAAGCCCAAGCATCGTCAGTGGGTCTGTCTGTTTTTAGATGTCTGGAGAGAGCAGGTGAGAGCTGACTCTGAGAGTGTGCTTTGAAGGTCCTTCACCAAACACTGCCCAGCTGATTTGCACCAGGACCTGGGAGATAGGTAGCTACCGTAGAAATGATTATCTTCATTTTACTGATGAGGAAGCTAAAGTTCTGAGTGAAGGTTAGTGACTTGTCTTGTTATGTGGCCACCAAGTATCAAAGGCGGGATTTGAACTCAAGTCCTTGCAGACTCCTGCCTGAGGACCTTCCCACAAAACCTGCTTTGTGGTCATGCAGGTCAGGGGGTGATTACTGTCCAGACGGGGTGGCACAGGTGAGCCTTTGGGCATCTTGTCTTCTCCTGACCACATCCCAATTCCCTTGAGGACAGTGAGCAGACCTCACATCTGCATTTCCCACCATGGCCGGTATGAGATGCTGTATGTCTGAGCTGTATCCCACAGTGGTCATCAAACCTAACTTAAAACCCTTGCCCCCATTGTCAGCCAACCTCCAGTGCCCTCTGCTGCCCTGGCAGGAAGCCCTCAGGTCTTCAGCAGTGGTGCTCAGCCCTTCCAGCCTGTCTCTCCATTCATACAGGGAAGGAGGCAGGGCAGAGAGTCATCCCTGAGGATGAGGGCCCCATAGCCACCAGAAGAGGCCGGACAGCAGGCCTCCCGATGCCCAAGCTAGAGGCTTTCCACGCGCCACCGCTGGTCAGAGTCCAGGGCCCAACTGCCCTTGCCTGGGCATTCAGACTTGGGCTGTGCCCCCTGCCCTGGCCTCTGCTGCCATCACACTGACTTCTGGCTGTCCCAAAGCAGCTTGGGCAGCCTCAGGAGTGAGGAGCTCCAAAGTGGGAGGACCACTTGCTGACTCTGGGAGGGTGCCACAGGGCCCAGAGTTAGCAGGGCCCAAGCTCAAATCCTGCCTCAGACACTTAAGGAGCTGTTTGACCCTGGGCAAGTCACTCGACCTCAGTTTCATTAACTGTAAAATGGGGATCATAACACAGTTGCCTCCCAGACTCGGGAGGATCCAAATGAGATCATATGTATAAGACACAGCATGCAGTAGGCACTTAATAAGTGCTCATCCTCTTCCCTAAATTGGTGGCCCCACAGTCTGATGAGGGATTCCTCCTGAATTCCTCTCCCTCTTTGACATTTACCAGACGTGTCCCTGCATCGTCCCCCTTGGCTCCCCACGATTGTCTCATGAGGCCTCTGGTTTGGGTGTGAGGCTAAAGGAAGGCCCTCAGCCCACCGGGCAGAGCCACAGCCAGGAGGAGGGGGCCGCCAGCTTGTGGGCCCAGCTGGGAAGGAGTGGTCCTGGATCCACAGATAGGGAAACTGAGGCTCAGTGAGGGGGCCAGGGTCCCAGCAGGCTCCCTCCTTCTGACCCGAATGGACTCGTTCTCCTCCATCTCCCCCATCTCCCTCAGAGCCCCTCAGCACCCTGGGCTTTGCTCCCTTTCCTGACTGATAGCGGCAACTGTTTCTAATTTAGCCCAAAGGATGTGGTTTGGCCAGGACGTCCTCCTGAATTGCTCTTGCTTTGAAAGGTGGGGGCCCTGGTAGCTTTGCTGATCATGTACCTGCAGAGGAGGGCCCCCTACGGGGACTGCTGAGGAGGGGCCTCGGTTGGGGAGGTGGACTTGACTGCTTCCCCTACCAGTCTGGAGGGTCAACACCAGAAAGGGCTGGTCCAGCGAGAGATGCCCCCTCCCCACTTCTGCCCCACATGGCAGGAAGCGACTTCCCAACCAAGTACAGCCGGCCCTGGGAAAGCCCCCTTTGAACTCGGGGAGCACTTGGGGGCTTGATCGGTGATAAAAGCCTCCTCCTTCAAGTCTCTCCAGAAAGAAGAATGGGAATAAATGGAGCGAGAGGAAGGCTTGGCGGAGGATCAGGAGAGGAAGCCGCTCCGGGTCTGCGCCCACGCCCATTGTCTGAGGGCGGGATGGGGCACCTGGCGGCTCCTGTGCTCTGGGTGGGGGCAGGGCCGCCTCATGAGCCCGCCCATCAGGAATAGCACCCCCGGGTCTGGGCTGCATGGAGCCCCCAGGCACCGTGGATGACGTCGGTGCCTATGGCAGGTACCAGCTCTCACTGGGCGCCTGACGTGGCCTTCCCGGGGATTTCCTTGCCCCTCTTCCGCCTCTAATGCTCCGTCAGGTCCCACGGCTGCCTCACCCCCTTTCTTAGTCTGTTTCCTGATTGGTTCGGTCAGTGATACCCTACCCAAAGGCTTCTGGGTCTGAATTTGTCCATTGTCCCATTCCCCTCTCTGAGCGCTCTTGGTGCCTGGAATCCCCTGCGGGCTCTCAGGCTTCGTTCTCTTTTCCTTTGGGGGTCCCCATGTTGTCCTCTCAACCCCTCAAATCCCCATCCCAGGAATCTCTTCCCCCTCAATCTCATCAGTGACCTCTCCAGCTTCTTCTCCAGCTCCGAAGCCGTGCATGGCTCCCCACGGCCTACAGACTCAAGTCTTTCTGTGGCTAATTCAAGATCTCGAAGACCTAGCCCAGTGTTCCTCTGCAAGCTGCTCCCCAGCAGGATTCCCTAGCAAGGGCCCAGTCACCACTGGCTCTGGCCTTTTCTCCCTTTTCTCTGGGGCCTTTCCTTCAGCCTGCCCCGGCCCAGCCTTTCAGTTTTTCTCTGCCCTGGTCCCAGCCATTTGTCCCTGGCTGGACCCCTTTCTGGAGCCATGGGGAGGCCCAGAGGAGTAAACAGGGACAAGAAGGGCTTCACCAACGGGAAAGCCCTGGTTCCTCTGTGAGCTGGCTAGTGTGAGGGCCAGCCTCAGTGCTGCTACTGGCTGTGTGGGTGGGCCTGTCCTGGCTCCTCAGCCTCCTTGTTCAAACCATCTCTTGGGCTGCTAGCCTGTCCCTGGCCCCTGGCTCTCAGGCATGCAGCACAGCTGTGTAGCTGGGGGAGGTCTGGTCCTGGGTTCTGCCCTGAAATGAAGCTGGTCCCTGGAGAGGCCATTTCTGATTAACCTCCATCCCCAGATGGTTCTGCTTTGATCCACTTTTGGCAGGGCCACTTGCCTCCAGGGCATGGCATAAGGGGGCACAACATGGGCTAGCCTGGGGGTCCAGCTGCTCTGCCAGGTCCACCTCAACATGCTGCAGAGGAAGGAGATGCCATCCTTCCTCCTGCCCCAGAAACTCTAGCAGGCAGCCCTCTCCCAGCATGGCGAATGAACTCTGGCTCCAAAAGCAAGAATACAATCATGCTTGATCGCCTTTCATCTCACTCACACATCACTCCTCCCGCTTCTTTTTTGGGGGGAGCTGTAAGAGACCAGAGGGGGACCTGGCTGAGACGCCTAGGCAAGTGCTGGGCAGATGCTGAGCAGCAGCTCTGGACTCCTGGTCAGTGAGGAAGGGGGCAGCCCTTGTCTGGACCATCATCCTCACCACCATCATCACCACCTCCTGTGCATGCCAGCCAGCTGTATGGTCCAGGTCCCCATTCCCACCCACACACCCTTCACCTCTGTGCCTTCCTTCAGATTCCTTCCTGTCTATGCCTGGAAGGAAGCGCCATCTCCATCCCCCACAATGCTCCCACAGAGACAGGTTATCCCCCTTCCAATTTTCTCACCTGCCTGAACTTGTCCTTCCTTGGTCCTTCTCCTACTCTCTATGGATGTTGGTGTATCCCCCTCCCCACCCCCATTTGAGTGGAAGGTTCTTGGGAGGATCTTCATACCACCACTGCATCTACAAGCCATTACTGTATCCCTGGTGCTGAGCACAGGTCTTGTGTATGGCTGCTGACCCTGGAGAGGTGGTGACATCAGACTAAGGACTAGGCTGGCAAGGGGACAGAGAAGGACAGGGTGGGGGGCAAGGGTAGGTGAGGGAATGGAGCTGGAAAGCAGCTGGTGCCCTGCCACTGTGGCTGGTGAGGCCATGCCAGGCAGACCTTGCTGCATTGTTCTCACACACTGCTTGTTGGATGTCTGGGCTGGGCAGGTATAGAGCAGATCCTAGGGTAGCTAGTATCTGATCCCTGCGGAACAGCGAGGGGCAGGATCCCCAGGCCTGGAACCTTGGAATTCTCCAGTGATGGAGAACTTTTGCATTCAGCCTGCCCAGGGCAGAAAGCAGGGACCCTTCTCAGAGCTGAGGGAGGAAATAGGAAGCTGACTTTCCCTGGCTGGGAGCAACTGAGACCTGAATGTCTGGGCTAGCTGCAGTTCTATGGCTGGGAGGAGAGAGAGAGCCCCAGCTTGCAGCCCAGTGTGTGTCTGGGAGAGGCTAGACCTGGGACTCACACTCAGGAAGTGCTGCCTCTCTGACCCCTTTGGTCTAGCCCAATGACACACAATCTTCCACAGCAGCAATTTGGCTTGCCCCAGATGGGGGGAGCATGTGAGATGGCGGGTCTGTTCAGTGAATTATGGGATGTGATTGACAGATACAGGTGTAACCTCCAAGCTGCCAGAAGAGCAGGAACACATGTCATGGGATCCAGACTCCCAGATCTGGAAAGAACCTGGGTGACCACTGAGTCTACCCTGGATCCTGGCAAGTATCCCTTGTGTAAACCCCCCACCAAGCAGTCTGGCATTCAGGGAGCCTCCCCAGGTGCTGAAGGAAGAAGCGTTTCTCCATCACTGACTTCTCTGCCAGAATTCACCCTAACCAAAGTAGAGATTTGGTGAACAAACTGCTTAAGGAGGTGTTGGCTTTGGCAGGAACCAGGAATTCTAAATGATCCCTTACCATCCTCCGGGAGTCTCACAGCTTGATCTCCCTCCCTTCCTCCCCTGATAACACTCTCTCCTCTCTCTCTCATAGTCATTTAATTTTACTTTGTGGTTACATAGGCTGAATTATTATTATTTAGTGCCATAGTTTGATGGGTGTATAATATGTAAATCCTATCCATCCATCTCTGAAAATAAAATTATCTTTATAACCCAATTCCTCAAAATACAAAATTAGCATAGAGTGAATTTACTGGGAACAAATTGTTTCTTTTTTTAAAAAAATATTGCTATCTTTAACAACGTCTGGGGAGTTTTCTTCTTGGCATAGAAGATGAAAGGAAAACAGACAGTAAGCAGCTTTGCTTTCCCTTCCTCCCCAATCATTGTCTTCCCCAAACAGAAGACCTGTCCCTTCTTCCCAGTGGGTGTCAAAGATTCTTTTTTTGTCTCTACCATCTCAGTTCTGAGATCTTTCTGTCTCTCCTAGACCAATTTCTTCTATGAAGTTTACGTCCTTGGGATCATGCATATCTTCCTCTGAAACCTTTGAAATGTGCCATTCTCAAATTGAGAGCATTCCTACCTTTCCTCTCCTTGGTCACAAATTCTAAGGTGGAGCAGCCACTTCCTCAAAAGGTTCCCAGCATTTCCCCCTCAACAGAAGATACAGAATAGAATCTCCTCTTGTCATTTCCTTCATGTCATCAAAGTAAACTAAGAAATTATTGATAGCTCCACTTTGAGAAGAGAGATAGAGACAGAGACAGGCAGAGAGAGAGAGAGACAGAGAAAGATGGGGGTGGGGAGAGAGATGGAGAGAGACAGAGAAAGAGTCAGAGAGGGGAAGAGAGATAGGGAAAGAGAGAGACAGAGAGAAGTCATAGGAGCTGAAGTCCTAGCCATCAGAGTCCCACTCTGCAAAGAGACCAGAAAGGGAATGGAAAACCAACAGCCTTGTATTTGTCAATGATCACCTAGGAGAGAGCATTTTCAGTAGAAGGTGGTGATAGAGGTGAGGCTCGGGGAGCAGGTGGTGAGCAGGCGGGAGCCAGGGGAGAAGGCTACCTTAGCCACTCCTCAGGGAGATCAAGGAGAACCATCAGGCAGGTACCAGAGTGAGTAGCAGGCTCCAGGGAAGAGAAGTCTCAGGATAGGAGAGATCATGGTATAGACAAAAGTGGAGTGAGTAGAGCAAAAGGGAAAGGAGGAAATCTCTGAGTAAGATCTCTGAGGGAGGAGATGAGATGGGGAAAGGGTCAAGTCAGCTGGTTCACCTTTGGGAGAGAACATCAAGGCATTATAAGATCATGACAGACAGAGCGCTAGCATAGGACAGCATCGCTGGCAAGAAGAAATGCAGCAGGTCAAGGACTGGGGGCAGTTGACACTTGGGGAATCAGGCCCACTCTTCATCCAGAAGATGCATTAAGAATCCTTAAGCCCTGAGGACACAGCCAAAGACACCTGGCTGCCATCAGGAAAGAAAGCAGAAAGGGGCCATAAATACCCTGGTGGACAGGTGGGGAGATGGGTGTCAGCTCAAACAAGCCAGTGCGGCTGAAGGAAACATCTGGAGGCCGGATGCCCCTGGAGGAGGGAGCCCAGGTTGTGACTTCTCCATTCAGTAGACTTGAATTCGTGAAGCACCTGCTTTGGGTACATCAATATGATCCTTGTTGGGGATGCCGGGATGAAAAGCTGCCATCCCTTGAACGGAGATAATGACTTTTTTTTAAAGTCGTTCTTTATTCACCCTTTTAAGGGTTACAGACCCCTTTGGATCCACTATTTTATTTGTACCTCATAGAAACCGTGAGGTCCGTGGGATGTCTGTTATTACCCCATTTTACTGATGAGAAAGTAGAGACGCAGAGAGATTGAGAATTGCTCCAGATCCCATCCTTAGTGACTGATGGAGGGGCAGCTAAGACTTCCAGCCTCCCAACCTCTTTCTACCACCCCCTTCTGCAGGAACTATGGCCTTTTACATCCCCAGAATGTCTGCTCTTCCCTCCCACCCTACTCCCACTTCCTGCATATGTCTATGATCGGAGCTGGAAAATAGAGGGCAGAGAACTCGGTGGAATCCCAGACAATAGCTAAGAACTTCCTCCAGGTGGGGACCTGCTATCTCCCTATCCCGGCACAGGAAGAATGAGTTACTGAAACAGAAACACTGGGCACCTGAAGAAGAAGTCAGTACTTGGTCTTGGAGTTTGAGATAGCCATCAGGAAAGCTGGGTAAGGTCTGAAGGGCACCCGAGACTTGAGGAAACTTTCTGGGTTCAGAGAAAGGATAGGCAGGCCCGTTTGAGCTAAGAAAAGTTTACGACGCTTCTACGGCCCTGTATCCAGAGCCCAAGACTTCACCATCACGGATAGGTGTTTTTTTATTTTTATTTTTTTTTTTATTTTTAGGAGGCACTTGGGGTAAAGCGACTTGGCCAGGGGCACAAAGCTATAGTTCGTATCTGACTTCGGATTTAAACTCCAGTCTTCATGATTCTAGGACCAGCGCTCTATCCACTGCGCCACACAAGTTGCCCCAAAGGGTGGGTTTTTATGACCGTTAACAGGGTGCTGAACTCTCAGAAAAACAACTGCCTGGTGATGTCTTTAGCCGGGACCAAGAGGATTGGCTGAGCCAGACCCCTGGAGGCTTTAAATATTTCAGGCCTGGGGCGGCGTGGACCTGGGTGCGGGTGGAGACCTAGGGATTTCTCTGTCCTTTTCCCCATTGGTCCTGACAGCCAGCGGCGTCTTGGCAGAGGGAAATAGCCCATCCGCCAGGAGGTGAGTGTGCGTTTGCAGACAGGCTCAGCTGAACGTGCCCCGGAGACAAAGGACGCTCCAGGTAACAGCGTCGGTGTCTTTAAGCCCCGCTTCTGACCCCGCAGCCCTGGGCCAGCCGAGCAGCCCTGCTCCTCCTCCCTTGGTTTGGATCACTTGGCTCCCTGCTGACGATTCCTCGGTGTTCCCGCCGCACGAGGTTTCCAGACGCTCCCTGTTCTCCAGCCCCGCCGATCTCTTCCTCCATCCCGCCCTCTTGATCTCTATCTGGTTCCGGAGGAGAAAGTGAGGCTGGTGACCTTGCCCAGCCTCTCTCACTCTCACAGTCCAGGTCAACTGCGAATCATGGCATCCCCATTCTGATGTCATGGTCTTCCTGAAGAACCAAGGACAGACAACGCAATCGCCTGGGACAGGTGCCTGCACTATGTTCCCCTTTGCATTGACTAAAGGACGCAACGAAGAGGTCGCATTTTTGCAGCTAGTCTCATGCCCTTCCTATGGTTAGGCCTGTAAAGGGCCAGTCTCCTCTCCCCCCTCCCCCCTTCTTTAATCAAACCTGTGATTTCATTCATGTACAGAGTTTCTGGTGAGGAAAGTCCTGTGCGCGTCTGCATTTTTTTTTTTTTCTGTGACTTTAAGCCTAGGAGAGTTACCTGAGAGATGGGGGACACTGAGAGGTTAGAGATGACTTGTCCAGGGTGACAAGGCCAGCATATTGCAAAGGAGGGTCCTGGCTCTAAGGTCAAACCTCTATCCACTGTGCCACACATACCTCTCGCTATGATTACAACAGATGACATTCTGAAGAAACAATGATGCTGTATAGGACTTGGAGGGTTACAAAATGTTCCTCCCATATGATTTGCCTTGGTCCTCCCAACCCTGAGAGGCAGGAGCTTCAGGCCTCATCACAGGATCCCAGATTGCTCAGAGATTGACTTGCCCAAGGTCACACGGGCAGTGAGGACCATGGATGGGATTCAGGCCCCAGCCTTCTAACTCCAGAGCCAGGCTTCAGCTAGACCACAGGGGTCACAGCTTCCTCTCTCTTGCTAAGGAATTGGGGAACCCTGGTCTCCTTTCCAGCTCTATGCTTCTGGAGTTTGCAAAGGTGCCTCCAGTGAAGGCACGGCTTCCAGGGAGAGGAAGGTGATCACCCCACTGCCCTCTGCCCTGGCCAGACCTCCTCTGCAGGCTTGGGGGGGCTATAGTTTAGGGAGGACATTGAGATAAGGTGGAATGTGCAAAGGCAGGCTACCAGGATGGGGAAGAGCCTGGAGTTCATGTCTTGTGGTGACGGGGGAGGAGGTGGAGCTGTTCAGTTTGGAGAAGATTCAGGGAACTCGGTCACAGTGATGTGATGGGCCATGGAGGATGGGGGTGCATTACATTTGTTCTTAGCCCCTGAGGGCAAAGCCAAGGTCAATGAATAGAAGTGGGGAAGAGCAGATGGAGGCTCAAGGTCAGGAGAAATTTCTCAACAGAGAGTAGTTGGTAGCCCTGCCTTGGAGCTCTTCATGCAGGGGCTGGGGAAAATGCTTGCTCCACAAATTGTAGGGGAGACTCCTTGAGGTTATGGGGTAGTCCCCCTCCAGCGCTAAAGTCTTGTGATTCTGTGACCTCTGAGGTCCCTTCCCTGTCTTTGAGGGCCTGTGATCTGTGATCTGGATGAGACATAGAAGGTGGAAGTCAGGAGGGGAGTGCACACGCAGCGGCAGCGGTCACATTGGTCCATACTGGGACATCCTCTGGAGGTCTTCGAGCTGTTGATTACCTTCTCTGTTGGAGGGAGGGGAGCTTTGATTTTAATCAGATCATTCTGCACATATGTGGCTATTCCTGGTGGCCTAACCAGTGAGCATAATTAAAAGAAATGATTGGCTTTCCCTTTAAGCAAACATCTGGTTTTACTTGAAACAAGATGACTTAGCTGTTTCAGAAACATTCTTGTAACCCTGGATTCACATTTTCATCTTAAAATATATATTTTCTCTGTTGGAGCAGCATGTTAATGTAAACACTCTCTGTAACTGACAAGCGACAGTTTCAGAAGTATGGCGGCCTGGGAGCCTCCACTGAGCCGCCAGCGAGCGCTGGGGAAGCCACAGGCACCGCTGCCGTTTGATGTGAGCGCTGTAAATCTGTTTGAACCGTCCTTCTGATTTAAACAATTACTCTGATTTATACCCCAAAAGCAGTAATTTGCAGAAAATGTAACCATGTGAAAACATTTCTGGGCAGTGTATCTTGGCAACTGGGGCAGCCTGTGATGTCATTGCGTCAGACTGCATGGATGTGCAGATGGAGGAAGAGGAGGAGGAGAGCAGGGACCTTCATGGTCCATAGTCCCAGACCCCAGGAAGAAAAAATGTTTTAGACCCCCACCCCCACCTCCATGCACACAGACACCAATTTCCATCAGGTGATGTTCACCTGAGGACTGAAACAGCATCAGTCACCTCCTAAAAGCAACAGGAGTAATGGTTGGTAAGGGAGAAAACATTTGTAGCTCTGTTCTCCTGGGCTGAAGAAAGCAGGAGACACAGACCTGTTAATTCATCCATCAGGACCTGGAACATCAGAGCTACAAGGGAGCTTGACACATAGAACACAGAAGTCTGGTCTAGGAACAGTCTGGAAACACAGGACAGAGGATGTCTGAGTTAGAAGACAGAACATAGAATATCCAAGGTGGCAGTAGCTTATCTGATGGAGTCAGAACTAAAGGCATCTTACAGATTGTCCAGCTGAACCTAGAGAGGGGGCTGGGACCTGCCCAGAGTTCAACAGTTTGCAGGTGGCAAAGTGAGAACCCAGGTGTCCTGAGCCGTAGCCTCTGGCTTCCCTTACCACCCTCCCCTGGGTACCTCCCATCCCTCATCAGGACAAAAGCCACCAGATGCCAGCAGGTGTTGTCACTTTTGTACCCTGAGTGACTAGCAGACTCTCTCTTTCTCTCTCTCTCTCTCTCTCTCTCTCTCTCTCTCTCACACACACACACACACATACACAAAATGCTTATAGATGAAGCAGTTTCTTTTTGTTGTTATTATCCAATTTGTTTTGTTTTTAGCTCCAAATTTTCTCCCTTCCCCTTACTGAGCCATTGAGAAGGCAAGAAAAATGAAGTTGGTTATAAAAATGTATATTGACTGTTAGATGTTCTCTGATCATTCTTGCCTCTGTAGGAAGTGACTGAGAAACTGGTCCCCTGTGAGCATTTACAAAGCATCTCAGCAAAATGTACAGTACAGCTAAGCTATTGATCTGAAAAATCATCATGATGTAGAGGAAAGAAACTCAGGGTGAAAAGGCCTGGGCTCCAACTTCTGCTTTAATGCTTATTAGTTACATAAGAAATATACTAGACTGGAGCATGGGAACAACTTGCCTAAAATGAAACTTAATAGAGATAAATGTAAATTCTTACACATGGGTTCAAAAAATCAACCTATCTTTGTCAACAAGCAATTAAACACTTACTATGTGTCAGGCAGCGTGCTGAGCTCTGAGGAGACAAACAAATGTAAAATCACCTCTGGGTCCCTCTCTGAGAGTCCTGCTGGGGCCAAAGGCCCAGCCCTAGAGTTCAACCCCCAACCACCACGATAGAGAGTAAAGTTTCGATTTATCAAGAGAATAAGCACGGGGCCCCATGAGGCCCGCCCCCAGTCTGAACCCCATGAAGGCTGAGACTGTACTTTATCAGACCAAAAGCTCGCATTCACTCCATCACATCTGCTCTTTTTTAAAACAAGAATAAATAAAATAACTACCAGGTCATTAAGAGAAGCCCTTCATTATGAGAAGCATACGCTACAAAAAGAGTCCGAGAGGATGAGGGATGGGTGAGGGGATGTGTTCCTATGGAAACGAGGCCTCTGCATTCCCTCAGGGGCAGGGGGCTGCTCTTTGCTTCAAAAGGTTAAAAATCACCCCTTGAAAGGCTGTCATTGGAATGATGGATTGTTCCATTTGGCTCCACACATGACGTTCCAATCTCCCACCTCTGAGCCTTTGCACGGTCTGTCCCTCATTCCTGGATTGCTCTTCCTGTTCACCTCTGTCTCATGGAACCCCTGGATCTCTTCAAGGCTCAGCTAAAACATGACTACCTTTGCAGAGCCTGCCCCAATCCTTCTTGGCAAGGCGGGATGAGGAGTGGGGAGACAGCTGGCGCCAGAGCCAGAGTGAGCTTCGTTCAAGGCCCATCCCTGACAGCACTGGCTGTGGGAGCCCAGGCACACCCTCCCCAAGTCACTCAGTGCCCCAGGGAGAAGGTGCTGTCCCAGCCTTGGTAGAGGGAGTTTCATGTTGATGAAATCCCAGGTCCAGCCTGTGTCCCAATATATCCTCTGTTCACTTATGTGTGATATTTGGTGTCCCCAGACACCCTTCATCCTGGGTTACCTACTACCTGCCTTGCACTTAAATGGAGATAGATACAAGGGATATTGTAAAGATAGGAATGAAAAGATGTGGCAAATTACTGGATCTGGGGGAAGAGAAGGTGTTTCTTATTCCAAAAGAATTCAATAATAGGGGTGGGAAATATGTTAAGAATAAATACCCCAAAGTCCCTCAAGATGGAGTAGTGAGCAGAAGCCTGACCATATGCGTGCAAGACTTACAGCTGATGGAAGGTGACCTCAAAAGGAAGGCACAAAAAAGCAGCAAGGGGACCAGAAAGGACTTTCCCCAGAGGAGTTCCAGCTGACTCTTGAAGGAAACCAGGGGAGTTAGGAGGCAGGGACCAAGGGGCAAGAGAACATTACAGGCATGGGGACAACCAGGGCAAAGTCACAGAGATGGAAAACGTCCATGTGAGAGGGGTGGCAAATGGGCCAGTGTTGATGGAGCCTAGAGTCAATAGAGGGGAGTAGAATGTAAGAAGATTGGAAGGACAGAAAGGGAAAAGCAGGGCAGTTTAGTGCAGGAGGTGCAAAAGTTTACTTAAATAACAGGCTCCTTGAAAATTAGATTGGACCAGACAGAAATCAGTGACTCCTTGATACAAGAAACATTAGAACAAATTTGAAAGACTGAAGGAAAAAAAAAGATAAAATGCAAGTTATTTCTTATTAAAAACAACTGAACTAGAAAACAGGTCAAGAAGAGATTGCCTAGGAATCATCATTATCTCACCTGAAAACTTTGACCATAAAAGCATGGGGAGGATATTCCAAGAAACATGAATCAAAACTGTGCAAAGATGTTAGAACCAAAGGGCAGAGAGAAAGTGGAATCCACTGGTAACTTCCTAAAAGAAACCAAGATATAAAACTTCCAGATTTGTTATAGACAAAATCCAGAGCTTCTAGGTTAGGGGGGGAAAATGCTCTAAGCAAGCAGAAAGAGCTCAAATACTGAAGAGCTGTAGTCAGGATCACACAAGACCTGACAGCTACCACATTACAGGAGAGGAGAGCTTGGAATACATTATTCCAGAAGGCAACTGTGAAAATTTACTACCAAGAACAATCTAGCTAGCAAAATTGAGGATAACCTTACAGGGGAAAGATGGATTTTTCATGAAATAGAGGACTTCCAAGCATTTCTAAAGAGACCAGAGCTGAGTTGATAACTTTAAAATGTAAACATAGGGCAGAGCCAAAATGGAGGTGTAGAAACAAGGAAAACTCCACAGCCCCCCCAAAACCACCTCAAATACCTACAAATTATGACTAAACAAGTTTTAGAGCTCCAGAATTCACAAAAGTACAGAGAAACAAAGCTCCAACTGAAAGCAACCTGGCAGGTGGGACAGGAAGGGCTCATTGCAGCGTGCTGGGAGCTGAAACCAGCCCAGCCTAAAACCATGGCTTGACCCTGGGGTGGCCAGGACAAGCTGCAGCTGGAGCTTTCAGGAGAGTGGATCACTGGCAGCTGTGGTGGTTTCCAGAATTATCAACCCATAAGAAACAAGGAGTAAGTGAAAGGTCAGTGGAACTTGGCTAAATCTGGGGTAGAAAAGCAGGTCTGGCCATCTGTCCCCAGGGCAAGAAAGCAGCAGAAGTGGCGGCCCTGCAGCTGCTTCCACATGGCTGCTTCAGAAGCTCCTGGCCTGCAGATTGCAGGGGGGCCAAGTGATCATTCAGAGGCTAAGCGCTCTTGTGTTAAGCTGCCTGGATCAAGATTGTGGTCTTGGGTGGTGGTCCTGAGGTGTGTGACCTGTGAGATAAAGCTGGTGGGGGCTGCAGAGATGGCAGCCTCCTAACAGCCCCAGTAGCTGTGAAAACCCTAGCAATTTGGGACAAAACTCTCCCCTCTGCATGCAGAGTTCCACACAGCTAAAAAGTGAAGTAATTGACTGGCAACATGAGCAGGCAAAGGAAGCAAAGTAAGAACAGCAATCCAACTTTAGATTCCTTTTTTGGGGACAAAAAGGATCAAAGTATGGAACGGGAAGAAGACAACACGGTCAGAGCTCCCACACCAAAAGCTTCCAAGAAACATGAAGACTTCCTTCAATCCATAGAGCAGCTTAAGAAGGATTTTGAAAACCAAATAAGAGAAGTGGAGGAAAAATTGGGAAGAGAAATGAGAATGATGCAAGAAAATCATGAAAAGAGAGTCAACAACCTGACTGAAGAAAATAACACCTTAA
>CM053585.1:2251633-2329831 GCA_028646515.1 Pseudochirops corinnae | reverse complement strand
TAGAAGAGGCTAGGGATAACTGTTACAATGGGGGGGAAGAACAGGAAGGCAAAAGGGAATGGGTTAACCTTACTTTCATTGAATTTGGCTTAGGGAGGGAATGACATAAACTCTAAACTGGGTATCTTGGTCTATAGGATAGTAGGGGGGAAGGGGATGAGAGGGGGGATGATGGAGGGGAGGGCAGGTTGTGGGGGAGGGTTGTTAGAAGCACACACCTCTGTAAAGGGACGGGGACAAAGTAGAGAATAGAACAAGTGGGGGGCAGGATAGGAAGGAGGGACATATAATCAGTCTCTCACAATATGTCCACTGTGGAGATGTTCAGTGTAACTACACATGTACAGCCTGTATTGCATTGCTTGTCCTTCCAGTGGGGGTGAGTGATGAGGGAGGAAGGGAAATAATCTAGAATTTAACGTTCTATAATCAAATATTAAAAATATATATATGTGTGTGTATTATTATCATTATTATTATTTACGTGCAACTGGGAAATAAGCTATACGGGCACTGGGGTAGGGAGATCCATCTTGCCCTATCGGAAAGTCAGAGGGGTGATGGGGGAGGATATAGGACAGCAGATGGGGAAGGGGGTAAACATGGGATCACTATTTTGGGGTAGTGGGTAGAGAAAAGATGGGGAGAAAATTTGTAACTCAAAATTTCATGGAAATGAATGATGTAAACTAAAAATAAACAAAAGTTAAAAAAATAAAATGTAAACACAGGAATCAAGAGAAAGCAAAAAACTGGAAAAAGGGGGCGCCTCTCTGTCAGGGAATGGCTGAACAAATGACATTTTATTAATGTAATGGAATCTTATCGTGCCATAAGTAGTTAGGAAAGAGATGGTTTCAATTACACTTGTATGAACTGATACAGAATGAAGTAAGTAGAACCAGGAGAATAATTTATGCAATAACAAGTACATTGTAAAGAAAATCAACCCCAAAAGACATAGAAACTCTGATCAATGCAGTTACCAATTGACATCAAAGGACCATTGATGAAACATGCTCCCTACTTCCTGTTGGAAAGATGATGAACTCAAAGTGCAGAATGACTCAGACATCTTAGGGCATGGTAAATATGTGTAATTGTTTATCTTTTTTATTTTTTGGAGGGCAATTGGGGTTAAGTGACTTGCCCAAAGTCACAAGGCTAGTAAGAGTGTCAAGTGTCTGAAGCCCAATTTGAACTCAGGTCCTCCTGACTCCATGGCCAGTGCTCTATTCACTGCACCACCTAGCCACCCCCTAATTGTTTGTCTTGATTGTACTTATTTGTTACAAGGATTGTGGTTTTTCTTTTTTTCCCCACAGGGAGGTAGGGAATTTGAGGGGGGAAATAAGCTGGTAATAGTGCTAATAAAAAGGAGGGGCTAAGGGACACATTGGAACTTTTTTAGTGCTCATAAGAAGACAGAAGTTCAGAAGACATAAATGAACAGAATAACTTTCAAAGTAACATGTTGAGTTAATTATATACCCTTTTAAAAAAAGTAAACTGTAATAGAGATTCGTGGTTTTACATATACTCCCCCTCTCTGTGCCATGTTGTATGTGGAAATGTTCCTTTTTACATTTGTTAAGTTCTACATTAAAAAAAAACAAACAAACTATAAAACCAAGTCTTATAATTCCAAATCCAGAGCTTAGTGAATCAAGCAGTCAGCCAGTCAATAAAAATTTACTAAGCACCTACTGTGTGCTAGGTAGTGTACTAAGTGCTGGGAATACAAAGAAAGATTCTCAAGGAGTTCATGGTCTGATGGGAAGGATTAGTAGAAGGAGAAAGAGGCAGGAAGAAGAGAGTATATTCTGGGGACGATGAACATCATCTTCGTCAAAAAAAAAAAAGGAAAGCGTTGGAGATGAGGGGAGGATAAGAGTGGAAAACCAGCATAGGACTAGTCTGCTAAGGATCTTGATTTGACTGTGCACCAAAACCCAGTTCCAAGTATTTTATAATAAAATTTCGTGGCACTCAAGGTTTAGTTTCTGAAAGAAGGAAAAAAAGGAAGCAAGCATTTATTAAGCACTTGCTGTATGCCAGACATAGTGCGAAGCACTTCACAAATATTATCTCATTTGATCCTTGCAACAACCTAGGGAGGGCAGTGATGTTATTATATCCATTTTAGAGTTAAGGAAACGGAGGCAAATAAGTGAAGTGGGTCGCCCAGCATCATTCGCCTAGTAAATGTCCGAAGCTCCATTTGAACTCAGGTCATCCTGACTCCAGGTCCAACATTCTATGCATTGCATCTCCTGGCTGTGAAAAGAAGTCTTGAGGAACCAGTGGAACAGGGGCAGGGCGGCCCAGATCCAGCAGCTTCTCTCCCATAGACAATCTTTCTCTTTACTCTCTGCCTGGAAAGCAGCTTGTCCTGCGGTGTGTGGGGTGTTCAAGGGGGACGAGCCCCTCTGGGGTGAGGGCTGCTCATGCGCCTTCACCCAACTCTCGCTGTGGCTCCAGGACGCTGACGCGTGCACAGCGGCCACAGCCCAGGGAACCATCTCTGCAGATGGGCTAATCCAGGCTGAGGGGAGTCTCAAAGGGCACGTGCCATGGGCACCTCAGACTCAACATATACAAGGCAGAGCTTGTTTTCTCTGCTCCAGAATCCTCCCCTCTGCTCGGCATTCAAGCCTCTCCCAACCTGGCCCCGTGTGGCGTAGAATGTTTCCCTGACTTTGGTCTTTGCATCTGCGATGCCGAGCACAGAGCCTGGTATAAAGGGAGAGGCCAGGGCCCAGAAGCTGCGATTTCACTGGGGTAGGGCTCTCCCGGAAACTCCCTCCTCCAATAACACTGGTTGCACACTCTCTGAAGCTCGTCGTTTTAGAGGGCTTCCTGGGACGTTTGAAAGCTCGGTGAAGGACCGCAGAGTCAGGGCCAAGGACATGGGAAGTGCCTACGACATGCTTGTCAGCTCAATGTCCTTCCCTACTTTTGCCTCAGTGGCCTTCTCTGTAGAAGGAGGACCAGAGTGTTGGACCATGGGGGCGTTCAGCCCCTGTCTGCTCTATCGGGTGGGTCTAATCCTGACAGAACGCTGTTTGCTGTCGCGTGGACGGTGTGAATGTTTTATAATGTGCAGCCTCCTTGTTCCTCCCAGTGGCTGTTTGCAGATTTATGGTCCCACTTCAAAAGCTCACGCTCGATAATTGGGCCCATGTGAGCAGGGACTTCCGAACCCGACGGAACCATCTCCACAATGCCTGCTCCCTGCCACCGTCTGCCGGCTCCGCTGCAATCAGGGTGAGCTAGAGGACAGCTGAGGGACACCGGGTCTTTCACGTTCCTCTTCAAGGCAGGACATTCCGAAGGAAGGCTTGGCCATTTCTTTGTGTCTAAACTCTACTTGGGAAACCCTTTTGAAAGAGGGCTCCTTTGTAAAAGCAAGTGTGTTGGATTAAGGGGACCCTGACGTCCCCTACAGCTGGGTCTATCTGACCCTATGAAAACCCAGCACAGTCATAGATGGGCAAATGGGACCAAATGGCTGGTTGATTTTATGTAGAACTGGAGGTCTCCTCGGACCATCAGCACCAACTATGCCCAAAGCACAATCCCGGGGACTGGGGATATATCAGACCCCAAAGTCCTTCGATTCCTCAGCCAAAGAGTTTTCATTCTACCAGAGAAGACACCACAACTGCACTGAGGTGAACAGAGTCTGCACATCCATCGACACAGGTTTTTATCTACTTAGAGTCTACACACACGCTCACAGAGATGGGGGGCACGAGCCACTGTGGGGATCATGTAGAAGATGATGTTTGAGCTGAGTTCGGAAAGAAACAAAGGCTTCTTCTCTTGGAGGGGAAGGTGGCCAGTGGAAGGTCACTGAGCCGGGACATGAAGTGTCCTGTATGAGGAACAGCAAGAATGCCACTTGGTCTGGAATGTAGAGTTGATGAAGGAAGTGATGCATAATAAAGCTGGAAAAATGGGATGGGACTGGATTGCGAGGGGCACTGAATGTCATACACAGGTGTTTGGATTTGGCCCTAGAGGTCATGGGAACTATTGAAGTTTATTGACTAATCTGTGATGTGGCCAGAACAGCATTTAGAGAAAAACCCTTGGGCAAGTGTGTGGAGGATGCATGGAGTGAGACAGGGATAGACTTGAGGCAGGAAGACCAGCTCACGGACCATTGTGACAGACCAGAAGGAGATGGGATCCGGGGTGTCGAGATGGCAGGTTTGAAGACAGATTAGGCAGGTGGGGTTGAGGGAGAGTGAGGAGCTGAGAATGACACTGAGGCTCTGCCCGGGGTGACTGGAAGGGTGGAGACACGCTTGACAGGAGTAGGGAAGGTCAGAAGCAGAAGGGACTCGGGGGAAAGAGAGCCTGACTCTGGGACGTTCAGCTCGGAATGCCCATTGGGCAGTTAGGGGTCCAGGACAGAAGTTCATGGAAGAGGGAAAACCAGGTGGTGAGGGGCTGAGAAGCAGCTGAGGGGGAGGGAGTTGGCCCAATGAGGACGGAGACCTGCCCAGCACGGCCAGGTCCTTTACCAAGTAGCGTGGGCTGGCCTCGTGCTCGTTCTCCCTGGCTCTGGCTCCGGCTCCCCTCGCTGGCCGCCCCTCCTCTCTAGCCTCATCCCCCCATGTGATGTGTTTTGTGTCACTGTTTTCATTTTGTTTTTTGCTTTTTTGAGGGGAGAAGGCAGGGCAATTGGGGTTAAGTGACTTGCCCAAGGTCACATGGCTAGTAAGTGTTAAGTGTCTGAGGCCGCATTTGAACTCAGGTCCTCCTGACTCCAGAGCTAGTGCTCTATTCACTGCACCCCTATCCGCCCCTTTATTTTATTTTATTAACAAAAAAATCTATTTTCTCTCCCTCCAACCTTCCCCTAGTCCCTATCACTACTGGGAAAAAAGAAAAAAGAAAGAAAAACAAAACCCTTGTAAAAATATGCAGAGTCAAGCAAAGCAGATTCCCACCTGGCCTGTCCAAAAGCTTGCTCTGCACCCTAAATCCATGAGTCCTCGGGAGACGGGAGGCCTATTCTGCCATCAGTCTGCTGCCGTCGGGAGGAGCTGTCTCATTAATTAGGGCTGTCTTTAAAAGGTCCCCCTGCTGCTTTTACTCACTTCGTTCCACTCCTCCAAGTCTTCTGAGGTCTCTCTGAAACCATTCCCTTCATCAGTTCTCCTGACACAACCGTATCCATCACGTGCATATGTTACAAGTCCAGTCATTCCCCAGCTGATGGGCACCTCCTCAAGTTCTAATTCTTTGTCACCAAAGCAAGAGCGACTGTTGGTGCTTTTTACATCCGGGGCTCCCTTTCCTCTTTCTTGAGAACACAGATGGGGTAGGAGTACTGTGGGTCAAAGGGTAGGGGAAGTTTAGAAATTGGCGTGAGTGCTTCTGAACTGCTCCGCGGAGTGGTCAGAGCCGTCCACAGCTTCGCCTGCTGCGGAGCCTGCTTCCCAACCGCTCCTCTGACCATTATCGTTGGCCTTTTGTGGCAATTCTCCTAGTCTGGCAGATTAAGAAAGAGCCTCAGAGTTAGTTTAATTTGCATTTATTTAATTAGTAGTGATTTAAAATATTTTTCATACAAATATTGATAGATTGAGGCCCTTTTTAGAGCCTCCTGTTCGTGTCTTTGGGCAGCTAGGTGGGGCAGTGAGCAGTGGGCTGGGCCCGGAGCCAGGGTGACTCCTCTTCCTGCGTTCAAACAAAACCAAGGCTGTTAAAATCAGGAGGGAGGCAGGTAATAGGGGGGAAAATCTTTACGTCCTATTTCTCTGATAAACGTTGAATTTCCAAGACACACCAGGAAATGGCTGGAATTTGCCATAAGAACAAGAGTCGTTCCCTGATTGGCAAACGTCCAAAGACACGAATTTCTTGTTTTCTCACTTTTCAGTTGCAGCTGACTCTTGTGACCCTTTTTTGATTTTTTTGCAAAGGCATTAGAGTGGTTTGCCACTTTCTTCTCCAGATCATTTTACAAAAGACCAAACTGAGGCAGCAGGGTTAAGTGACTTACCCAGGGTCACACAGCTAGTGGCTGAGGCTCAGTTGAGGAAGAGGAACCATCCTGACTCCAGGCGTGACCCATTGTCCACTGTGCCACCTGACTGCCCAAAGCTATGAATAGGAAGTTTTAAAAGGAAGAAAAATATTCCAAGTCCCTAAGAACTATTCTACATCAATAAAGATCAAGACAATCTGGTAAGGAATGGAGAGGTTGATCAGTGGAGCAGATTGACTTCACGACCTATACAAACAAATGAACACAATAGCTTAGTGTTTGACACACACTCAAAGACACCTCGCTACTGAGGCCAGTATCCACGACTCAGCACAAACTTCTGGGACAACTAGGACTTAGTCTGGAAGAAAATAGGTTTAAACCAACGTTTCATGCAATAGGCTAAGCTGCCAATGATGCCTGATTCCGACCTAAAAGATGACACCATGAAACAAATGAGCCATCAGACCTACAGAGAAGGGAAAAGTTCAGGATCAAAGACAGCAGAGGGGACTCACAGACGCCAAAATGGTCGTGTTCCTTGGAACGGGTCTATCCTTGACCAACCTCCCTATTTCTTACCAGGCTGTCGGTGGTTACTGATTTATAATGGTCTGAGGTCTGGTACTTCTGGGTCTACTTACTTTTTCTCACTATTTCAAGAGATTCTTGGCCTTTAGTTCTTCCAAAGAAGTTTTGTTTTTTTTTCTAGCTCTGCTAATCCTTTAGCAATGTTAATAGTATGAACAAGTAAATTAGTTTAGGTAGTACTGTCATTTATATTATGTTGGCTCAGCCTACCCTTGAACAATGCATATTTCTACGATCACTTAGATCTGTCTTTATTTCCCTTAAGGGTTTTGTAGTTGCGTACTTGCAGTTCTTTTGTTTCTGGGTAGGTTGGCTTCCAAGTATTTTATATATTCTGTACTTAATTTGAAAAGAATTTCTTTTTCTGTCTCTTCTTGCTAGATTATGGTGGTAATATACAGATATGCCGATGCTTTATGTGTAGTTTTTTATCCCGCAACTTTGACAGAGTTTTTATTTCTTTTAGTTAATTTTTAATGAACTCTATAGGGTTCTCTAAGTAAGCCATCATATCATCTGCAGTGATAATTTTGTTTTCTCTTTGTTTATGTTTATTCCCTCAATTTCTTTGTTGTTGTCATTGCTGTAGCTAGCTTTTCTAGTTCTGTATCAAATGATAATGGATGTCCTTGCTTTGCTTCTGATTTTATGGGAAAGATCTCTAGTGTATAGCCATCATGTGTAATTCTGACCTCTGATTTTAGGTAGACACTACTTATAATTTTAAGGAAAGGTTCTTTCCTGCTTGTTTTCTAGTTTTGTTGTTGTTCTCGTTTTTAAGTGTCACTGGCTCCCTGTGGCCTCCAGGATCAAATACAAAATGCTCCATAACCTAACTGCATGCCTCCCTCCCTCCAACCTTTCCAGTCTTCCTACACCTCACTGCCCAACATGTCCTCTTCAATCCAGTGACACCCACCTTTTGGCTGTTCCACAAACAAGACCTTTCATCTCCCCACTCCAAGTATTTCCTCTAGATGTCCCCCATGCCTGCAATGCTCTCCCTTCTCAGCTCCATTGACTTATTTCCCTGGCATTCTGTAAGTCTCGACTACAACTGTCTCTCCTTTACTGGAAAACTCCCCCAGCCTCTCTTGATTCCAGCGCCTTCCCCTCGTTAATTATTTCCTATTTATCTTGTATATAGCTTATTTTTTTATACAGTTGTGTGTTGTTTCCCCCATTAGAGTGTACGCTTCTTGATGGCAGGGACTGCATTTTGACTATTTTTGTATCTCTAGCATTTACCAGTGTCTGGCATAGTGTGGGCATTTAATAAATACTTTTTGATGTTCTAATTAAAAAGAAATGGATATTGTATTTTGCTAAAAAGCTTTTTCTCCATCTAGTCACATAATTATACAGTTTTATTGTTCTTGTTGTAAGTATGGTCTGTTAAACTGACAGTTTCCCTAGAACTGAACCCGATCTGTTAGAATCCCAGCCTGGCCGTAGTGGGAAATCTTTATCATAGGCGGCTCTAGTTCCTTTCTAGTATTTTATAAAAATATTTGCATCCATATTCATTTGGTGTATTCATTTATAGCTTTTTCTTCTGTATTTCAATTCTCTGTGATTTAAGAATCATAATTTGTATCATGGAAGAAATTTGTTAGGATCCACTCTTTTGCTCTTTTGGTAAAAAAAAAAAAAAAAGTAATACTGGAATGAATTTTCTTCAAATATTCGATAGAATCCAGCCCACTGCCTGACCCCCTCACCCTCAGCCACAGGAGCTTATTTATAGTTTGCCCAATTTCTTTTTTTCTGAAACTGAGTTATTTCAATTATATATTGGTATATATTGGTAATCATGGCATTTAGTATTTTGTAAGTATTAATTCATTTTATTTCAGTAGATGGTTTTATCGACATATAATTGAGCAAAATATTTTCTTTTTTTAAAATTTAAACATTTTAATTTAAAGTTTCAGGTTCTAATTTCTATTCTTCCTTCCCTTCCTCTCCTGAGATGGTAAGCAATCAGATATAGATTATATATGTACAATTATGTACAACATTTCCTTATTAATCATTGTGTACAAGAAGACTCCAATAAAAGAAAAAAATGAAAGAAAGAAAGTGAAACATAGCCTGCTTCAGTCTGTATTCCAATAATCTCAGTTCTTTCTCTGGCGGTAGATGGTATACTTCATCATTAGTCCTTTGAGACTGTCTTGGATCATTGTATTGCTGACAATAGCTAAGCCATTCACAGTTTGTAACCAAACAATGTTGCTGTCACACAATTGCTGTACAAAAGTACAGTGTTCTTCTGGTTCTGTTCACTTCCCTATGCATTAGTTCACGTAAGTCTTTCCCACCTTTCTTGAAATCATCCTGCTTGTCGTTTCTTACAGGACAATAATAATCCATCACAATCATATACCACAGCTTGTTTAGCTATTCCCCAATTGATGGGCAGCCCTTTGATTTCCAGTTCTTAGCCAACACAAAAGAGAAATTCCATAAATATTTTTGTACAAGTAGTTTCTTTTCCCTTTTTGGAGACATCTTTGGGATATAGAACTAACAGTGGTATCACTGGATCAAAGGGTATGCACAGTTTTACAGCCCTTTGGGTTTTGTTCCAATTGATTTACCAAATGGTTGGATCAGTTCACAACTCTACCAACTGTGCATTGGTGTCCCAGTTTTTCCATATCCCCTCCAACATCCAATATTTTCCTTTTTTGTCTTATTAGTCAATCTGATAGGTGTGAGGTAATGGAGCAAAATATTTTCTAATTACATCCTTTATTTGTCATACGTTTTCCTTTGTTATTTTTGATTCTGGTAATTTGGCTTTCCTCTTTCTTTTTAAAATCAAATCAGCTAATTGTTTATGTTTTATTGTTTTTTTTTAAAGAAAATAAATTCCTAGCTTTATTTATTGATTTTTGCTTTTAATATTGTTGATCTCATTTTATTTTCAAGGTTTTAATTTTGTCATTGAGTTTTATAATTTGTTAACTTTTTAGGTATCCTTTTAAACTTGCATGCCCAAATCATCGATATTTCTCTGGATCTGGTATTCTCATTTATTTTATGGGTGAGTTAATTCTATCAACGTTCAGAGTTAGAGTTGTTAATTGCATTTTCTACTCCATCTCTTTTTTTTTTTTTTTACTTTCCCCTCTTTTTTCTCCTCACTTCTCTGTATAAGGAACAAGATGGTAGTAAGAGAGGAGTGTGTTCAGTGCCAGTGTTCTATGCTCCATGCTGGTGTTAAGTGCCTTAGGTCAGTTTATACTCCCCTGCTTCATGATACAAGTGGTCAGATGATCTTTGAACAATTTGGGGGAAAAAAGGATTCCACAAAATCACAACAGGGACCACCATCAATGACAATATGTTGTCTTTCTTGTCTCTATGAAATCTTTATGAGGAAGATAAAAACACGTCATCAACAGCATTCTTGATGAAAATATGAAGAGTGAACAGAGGAATTACTGAAAATGATTTTTACAGTAGATGGCATCTTAACAATCACACAGTTGATTCAAAAGTGCAGAGAATACAAGATCCAGTCATGTTTACTGTGGTTTAACAACAACCTAAAAAAAGCCTTTCACTGAGAGGAGCAAACTTCTGCCTTAAAGTGTGCCCCATCCCCAGTGTCTCCTGTGCATGTTCCCTGTGCGCCATGAGACATCAATATCTAGCCAGACCGAGCCACTGACCCCCATCAGGACCACCTGGCAACACCAAGTCAAGGCAAAAGGCATTTATTAAGCACCATGGGTACCAGGCACTGTGCTAAACACCAGGAATACAAAGAACGGCAATATACAGTCTTCGTTATTGCAGAGCTTGGGATCTAACGAGGGGACAGCACGTAAACAACTCAAGCCATTTACAAAAAAGTTGTAGGCAGGCCAGATTGGAGCGAAGTCATAGAGAGAAGGCACTAGCATTAAGGGGGATTGGGAAAGGCTATTTGCAGAAGGTGGGATTTTAGCTGGGATTTGAAGGAAACCAGGGGATCCAGGAGGCAGAGATGAGGAGGGAGGGAGTTCTAGTCCTGGGGGTCAGCCAGGAAATATGCCTGGAGTTGGGATGTAGAGAATAGCAGGGAGGTCAGAGGCACTGAGTCACAGAGCACACAGAGGAGAGTGAGTAAGGAACCTGGAAAGGCAGAAGGAAGGTGAGTCAGGAAGGGCTTTGAATGTCAGGGGGTTTTATATTTGGTCCTGGGGGCAATAGGGAGCCAATGGAGTTATTGAAGAGAGTAGTGATGTGGTTGGACCTGTCCTCTAGGTAGATCACTTTGACGACTGAATGGAAGATGGGAGGGGGCAGGAGGGAGATCTGAGCTAGGCAGATTGCCCCATGCCCAGCAGCTACTGCCATGATGCAGGCATGAGGCAGTGGCGGTCTGCACCAGAACGGGGGCAAGGTCAGAGGAGCGGAGGAGGCACATTTGAGAGCTGCTATGAAGGTGGAAACGACAGATAGAAAGTGATTGGCTATGGGGATGAGAGAGGGTGAAGAGTCAAGGATGATGACCAAGTGGTGAGCTGGGGTGCCTGGGAGCATGGGGGTGCCTTCTACAGGAATAGGGAAGGTAGGAAGAGGGGAGGGGGATGACGATAGGTTCAGTTTTGGACATGTCAGGTTTAAGTGTCTATGGAATATCCAGTTTGAGATGTCCAGTAGGCAGCTGGTGATGTGAGAATGTGGTCATGAGAGATATTGGGCTGTACAAGCAGATCCTTCAGATGTGTGAGACAGGAGGGAAGGAGGAGATGGAGAGAAGAGGCACCTTTGTGGCCTGGTCCTGAACAATGCACACAACTGGGAGCAAAGGCACCAGATGGTAGGAGAAGTCCAGAGTACAGTCATAGGACACAGAGGTCCGGGACTGTGCCACCAGGGAACTACTCACATTGTCTCTTTAGAGGCTTATTGATTTTTAAGACTTTTAAAGTAAGAAAATGATTTTTAGTTAAAGAAAACTTTATTTCCACAAAAGGCTTTCCTGATGGGGAAGAGAGGAGAGTGTGGGCAGCGTAGGGGTGATGACCGGGGAAAGAATTAAGGGCTCAGGGGTTTGGAGGTCGTGATATGGACAAAGAACAGGATCTGGGGTTGGAGGGCAGAGTGATTCTGATGAGACAAGGGGACCTCAGACTTCACGAACATGGAAGTGGTGCATTGGTGGGTGACAGCCAGGTCAAGGGCATGATCATTTCTGTGTGTGACTGAGATGGGGTGGAGGAGTAGGTCATGGGAAATGAGGGGGCTGAAGAGCTGGCAGGTTGGGTGTTTGAGGAAATCTTAGTGTGTATGTTGAACCCTAGCCCCTAAGAAAGACGCTGAGCCAGGTACTGAACTCCTGTAAAGAAGGAGTGTGGAAAAGGAGGATCAGCTGATTGGGTAGCAGATGTGGATTGACACCCTCTCATGGGAGAAGTCACTGAGAGATCCTGGTAGAAGGAAGCCTAGAAGGGGCTCTGGGGAGTAAGCAGCATTCCACCTCACTCCCCTTGATCAGTGAGGCCGAGGGGGAGGTCGGGGAGGCTGAGCCATCAGGGCTCAGTGAGTGCAAGAGGACAGAGAGGGAGAAAGGAAAAGGGATAAGAAGAAAGCTAGTTTGGTACCCATGGAGCAGGCATTCCAGAGGGCACAGTGGAGGGGGTGGGCTGCTTCGGATCTGGACTTGGGATGGGGGGGGGTTGGGCTAAGGGAAGAGTTGTGGGTGAGCAGCCAATGCAGGATGGAGAACAGGGTTTTAAAATGGCAGCCAAGGGTGGGGTTCACAATCACTGGGAAGGGTAGGGTAGAATGTTTGTGATCACCGAAGATTACGTTCAGAGAGGTGATCCTTGCGCCTACTGGTTTGGTCTAAGCGTCATTCATCCAGGACCTCAGCAAGCAGCGAGTAGCTGGAAAGGGTTGTTTTTCTTTGGGGGGTGGGAGGGAGGGGCAACAAGTATAGCATTGCGGGAAGCTGGAATGGTTGGCCCAGGGGGGGCTAGAATTCTCCTTCCCTGCAGGCAGGACAACCAGGGACTTGCACCAGAGCCCCTCCTGCCTCCCCTTCTTGTCCACACGCTGGAACAAAGACCCTACTGAGCTCTCCCTGCAACTCTGGGGAGAATAATTTCAACATTAGGAAGCCCTGCCCCAGACCTTGGCTGTGGGGCAGCACTAGGGACTTGCCTTCTGCCTAACCCGCCTCACATCCTCACTTTTCCAGCTTCTGCTCAGGAACTGATAATAGTAACATTGCCCCTATGAAGGGTGAGGTGACTTTCTGTCCCAGAGCTCCAGTCAGACATTAGGGGTCAGGCTTACTGGAATGGCGGCTTCCCTGACCTCCCTCCCCTGCCTGTTCCCTCTTACCAAACCAGGTCAACCTCATCCCTCCATTTCTATGCAGCTGTACTCTCTTCTTCCATTGTGCCCTCTGGAGCAGTTCAT
The DNA here is from genome assembly GCA_028646515.1 of Pseudochirops corinnae. Taxonomy (NCBI): domain Eukaryota; kingdom Metazoa; phylum Chordata; class Mammalia; order Diprotodontia; family Pseudocheiridae; genus Pseudochirops; species Pseudochirops corinnae. Next base: position 2,316,810 of record CM053585.1, on the reverse strand, counting down.
TCAATGAGCTGATGCCCCCTCAGATACCCACTCCTACTTCTCAGGTGCTTGGGATCACCCCCATTCCATGTCTACACATTCCATTTGGTACCTTCCCCAACACTGAAAGTACCTAACACTTCTCAAGCGTCTGGAGCTAAGAGGAGGAGGGGGGGGGTGAGAAGGAGGAGTGGGGGATGGAGGAGGAGGAGGAGGAGGAGGAGGAGGGGGAGGAGAAAGGGGGAAGAGGAGGGGAAGGAGGAGGAGGGGGAGGTGGACTGCTTCCAGATTCTCCTACCACCATTATTAGCAGCCTCCTCTCCTTTGAGGCTCATTCCCTCCACCCCAACTGCCCTACAGGAGACCCAAATGACCAGTTCCAACTGGGCAGTGCTCTCTCCCTCCCTTCCTCCTTTCCTTCCTTCCTTCCTTCCTTCCTTCCTTCCTTCCTTCCTTCCTTCCTTTCTTCCTTCCTTCCTTCCTCCATTTCCTCTTTCCCTTCTTCCATCCTCCTCTCCCCTCCCTCTGTCCACCTTATCTGCAGGTGCTCTGCCCAAAGGAATATAAATTTTGATCATTGAAACCAGGCAAATTATCTTGGGGCTTAAGGGCTAGATTTCTTTTTTAAGGGCCATACATTACACCTAAATCACTCTGGCTCCCATTGATTGGTCAACAATGAGTCTCAGCCCAAGCCCCAGGTGGTCATTGTTTGCGTTCTGCTGGCTCTAAGTGAATATAAGGAGCAATTAATTATTTCTGTTTTGGCCAGAACACTGAGAGTCTTCCCCTCCCAGATTGTATTTTTTTACTAGGTAAAAGAGGCTATTCTTTGTCTCATTTCTTAAACTGCCTTAATCGTTGATTGGGCACTGCCTCAATCAAGCAAAGACCCAGGAAAGACTTTAGCTTAAAAAGACCAAAGTTTCCTTAGCATCGGAGCCATCTCCAGTCGTCCTGAACTGTCTCTGGCTCTGGAGGAGAAAGTGAGGCTGGTGACTTTGCACAGCCCTGCCTCACTTAAATCCAATTCACTCGCAAGTCATAGCATCGCCTTCCAACAGACAACAACAACAACAACAATACACCTTCTCTCCCAAGCCCCTGGGACTTCTCTCTCCTTTCTCAGTCCTCGCTCACCCAGTCCTGCCCTTAGATTCTCTCTAGCTCTGAAATTCCTCTCCTTGACCATAACCTTCTGCCCCTCCTTCTCTTCTGGTGCCTCAGCCCCACTGCTAAAGCTCAGCTCTGTTCTCACCCCCGCTCCAGTTTCTCAGTTCCCCTTCTCCCCAGTTCTGCACCGCAAAGGGCCTGAATGCCACTCTCTCACCCTCCTCCTCATCTCCACTCTGAGGAAGAGCTGGCCCTTTTTACAATACCAGCCTTGCTGCTTGTACCCTTGGTACCCTCCCCTCCCGTCTTTCGTGGACAGGGTTTCATGGACACCCTCTGGTGATATCTCTCCCTCTCCCTGTCTCCCTCTTTCTCTGTCTGTCTGTCTGTCTCTGTCTCTCTCTCTCTCCTGTTTCTCTTTGTCTCTTCATTTTCGGTCTCCTTTATCCAATGGCTTTTTCTTTCCTTCTTAAGGATGTGTACTGATCTCCTCTACCCCGCCCTTGACCATCCGCTCCAACTCCCTTTCTATATCTCACTTCCTCTCACAACCAAACTCCTTCAGGGAAAAGTCCCTATGCCATAAGCCTCTGCTTCCCCGATTCACACTCACATCTCTACCCCTCGACCTCATCGAGACGGCGCTCTGCAAAGTTACTAATTACCTCTTCGCTGACAAATATAATGGCACCTTCTCCGTCCTCCTCCTTCTTGGGCCCCACTGACCAGCCTTCTTTTAGAGACCCCTCACACTGTCTCTGATTCTTCTCTTCCCAGTCTGCCCTTCGCCTTCAGCCTCCTCCCAGGGACCCACGATGTGGGGCTGCTCCTGCCCCATCCCCTGTCCAGTTTTCTCTGTTCTGTTGAGGGCACCTCTGTCTTTCCAATCAGCCACCTTTACGACCTCCACACCACCCCTGATTCTCCATTCTTCCTCACTCCACATACCCAGTTAGTTGGCACCTTTCTTTTTCTTTAAAGTTTTAAAAATGTCCTTTGTTTTGCTGGCACCTTTATTTCTGAGTATACCCCCTGCTATGACGTGCGTGGGCTAATCCCCACCTGCCCTTTCTCACCGCTGCACTGAAGGGCCACAGCTCCGGTGTCTCGGCTCGAACCCAGGACCCAGCCTCTTGGCCGCTGTCTTTCCTCAGGCTCCTTCTGTTTACGTCGTTGGAGAGCCCCGAGTGTTTTCTTGTCCTTGTTCATACCAACCTTCCCTAGATTCTCTGGATTCGTCATCTCTCTTGGCGCAGTGATATCATGAGAATAGCTGCCATTTATATGGGACTTTAGATGCAAAGATATCTACACGTTACCTTATTATCTTCAAAAGAGCCCTGGGAGCCAGTGTTTGTTATTAACTCCATTGTAGCGTTGAGGGGAATGAGGCAGAGGTTAAAGGACTTGTCCAGGGCCACAGAACTAATAACCAGCTGCGGCAGGATTTGCACTCAGTTCTCCCTGACTCTAAATTCTGTGCTCTCCCCAATGCGTTACCTGGCTGCCTCATTCCTCATTGCATCACTGAGGTGCAGCCTGCCCAGCCTCTGCCCATCCATGGGAACGTGCTGGGACAAACGCTGTGGATTTTGCCGAGTCTGCTCTTTGTCTCGCTCAGGTTAGCTAAAGGCTGCTGGTCTTGGAGACTTTCCAAGCACCCAGTGTGAATGTTTCCTCTTTATAATCCTCTTGTTTCCTGTTTTCTTTCAGAGCCATGTTTAGGCTTCCTCCCTCGCTCAGGTGTGGACAGGACCAAGGGAGCTCTGAGGTCCAGACTCCTCTGAGTTCTGGTGGCCCCATGAGCAGCTGGAGCCCAGGGACTGTTGGGACACATGCTGGCAGGTCGCGGAGGGAAGGAAGAGTCGGTGGCTCTGTGGTCAGAAAGAGCAAGCAGGAGGGATGTGTGTGTGAGAGTGTGAGAGAATGTTTGTGAGTGTGTATGAGTGTTTATGTGTGTGTATGAATGTGAGAGAGTGTGTGTATGTGTGTGTGAGAATGTGTGTGTAAGTGAGTGTGAGTGTGTGTGCACACATGCACACACATGCCAGGGAAGAGGAGAGTGAAGCTCTCTGCTAGCAGTCTGGCCCCGGGGGATTTCCTGCAATAATGGGCAGACCAGCCCAGGGACTGGAGGCCTTGGGGGGGGAGCTGCCGGGCTGATTTGGAAGGTCAGGGGGAGGATTGAAGGAACAAGCATTTATTAAGCTCCTACTGTGTGCTGTACTAAGTGCTTTTAGTATTAAGTAATTATCTTCTCCATTTGACAGTTGAGGAAATGGAGATGGACTGAGGTTGTGACTTGGTCACCCAGCTAGAAAGTGTTTGAGGCTAGGTAGGAAGGAAATGATGATGTCTTAGGAGGAATTCTTATAAGGGCAGTGCCCATGGCATTTCCAGACTCCATGCAGGGTTCTGAGGGGCCCCAGGGAGCAGCCCCCATCTCCATCATGGAGCGCCACTCTTGGCGGGAATGGTGGTGGACCTGGAGTGCAAAGGCGGGTGCCCTGGCTCCATTCCCAGGACTTCTGACTCCCCAGGAAGGACAGCAAGTTGGGCCTTCCTTAGGACCCCCCCCCCCCCTCCACTAGGCCGTCCCCTCAGTGCCCTGGCCGTCCTGGGGTCTCCACCAGACACACAGTAATGAGTTACTGCACCAGTGAGTAAGGGGGCTATGCCCCAGAGGGTCTCTGTCATCCTCCCCAAAGGCCAGGCTGCTCCCCTTCCTCAGCTCCTGTGCCTCGGAATCAGACCTTGCCCCAGACTTCCACCTTGATTCAGCAGCCCTCTCACTCTGTTCCCACCCTCTGAGGCTAGCCTGGGCCAGCCTGGGGCCAGCCTGAGCACCTGTCCCTGGCTCTAGGCTGCCCCCTGGTGGTCATTGGTCACCTTCACCCGGTCCTGAGCCCAGGCCTGGCCGACTCTGGCAGGGAGATAGACTTGTGTTTGCCAGGAGCCTTCCCATTGCCTCAGAGCTGATTCTCCAGAGGACCTGAACTCCAGACCAAGCCTCATCAGATTCGGACCTGTCCTTCCAAGCCTAGCTCGCTATGATGGCCCCCATCAGTAACAATTTTTCCCTTTTCCCCCAACCCCTCTGGCCTGTGACTGACCCTTTACATGCTCTAGGCTTTTCCAGGGTTCGAGAGAAGGTGCCAGACGTGATGGGAGGTGTGGGAAACAAGGCTGAGGTGGTGAGGGGGGACCACCAGGAGAGCTTGGATGGTCTTGGGGTTCCAGGTCCAGGCTCTCCTCTACCTCAGAGTTCTCTGTGTCTTAAGACCCTTCCAGACAGGACCCACAGGACACAGGATGGCAGAACAAGGAGGGACCTAGGAGACTGCCTGGGTAAAATCTGTCACTTTGTGGGGGCGGGGATAGGACTGAGGCCCCGAGAGATTAGTGAGTGAGTAGCAAAGTCAGAACTAGGCTCCAGGCCACGGGACCTTCCCTGGGGGGGAGGGGGCTCACCTTTTCTGGGGGCCACCTGCCAGCCAGGGGGCCTGTGCATGCTGATGGGACTTCTTGTTTTTAGGCCCAAGGTCTTGTCCATGTATTGGATGGGCTGATCCAGTGAGAGCTTGGGGACTCAGGAATTCAATCATTTAAAGGAAGCACAAGCCCCAGCAGCCTTCTGAGGGATAGCTCCAGCTGTTACTCCTGGCAGATCAGCCCACCAGAAGCAGTTTCTTTTGAATCAGGCCTTGGCTGGGTCAGTCGTCAGGGAGGGGCCACTCCCTCCTACTCCAGGGATCCAAGCCCTCTTGTCCCATGCCAGGCTTGTCCCCTGCCCTGGCTTCAGTCCCCCCACAGGTGGCATGGTGCCCATCAGTTATCGCTCCCACCCATTTGAGATTTCTCAGGTTAAGTCAAGATTTATAAACTTGCTGCCACCCCCAGAATGACCCTCAGCCTGGAAAGTGTTGACATCAAGGGCCCCTAAACTCATTTTACAGATGGGCAAGCAGACTCAGGGTGCAGCAAGTGGCTGGGACCTGACCGAACCCAGATCTTCTTGGCTTTGAGGGCATGTATCTCTGACACCACAGAGCTGCCCCTCAACACTGCTTGGGCTGAAAGGCCCTGAGGAAACTGAGGCCTCAAGGGAGGATGGCCCTTTGTTTCTGGGGACCTGGGTTTGGGCCCCAGATGTGCTGCTAACTCTGGGGCATTTGGGGGCCCCCACTTAGCAGCAGCCACAATGCTGGGCATCAGGACAAACTGGAGTAGGCTTAGATATGGTATGAAAGGCCTGATGCCCTGACCATAAAGGGGGAGAGAAGGTGATTTTCCCTTGTCATTGTAACCTTCATGCAGGTGAAGGAGGAATCAGCTGGAGGGGGGAGGCATGATGGGGAGCCCAGCTCTTATCCACCCCAGCAGCCTTCCCACCTGCATGCCCTCCAGATGGTACCCCACTCCCCATTAATCTGCCATTCAGTGCCCTGCTCCCCACAAATCCCTCAGATGGTGCCCTGCCCTGATTTCTTCCTGGGGCAGTGGCTGCTGTCAGTCCTGTTCTGGAATCTGACTGGGTGACCTTGGGTCCATCTCTGCCCATGTGGAAGGGACCAGGTACATCCGGAGGTTCCCGTAGTTCTGCTTTCCTGGGGGGGCAGGGCTAGGAAATACACCTGGCCCCTGACCCTGGGACAGCTTGTATGGAGCGGGTCACCCAGGCAGAGGAGGAATCCTGAGACGTTGGTCTGTCACCCTCAATGTCCTCCTCACTGCTGCACCTTAGCCAGAGGGAGCAGGCACAGCCAGGAGGGAAATCATTTTGGCCAACCTTCAACCCTGCCCTGTAAAGCCTTATCTCAATGCAGTGCCTGGTTTATGTCCTTCCTATGTTTTCATTCAGTTTGAGAGCCTGGACTCGATCCAAGGATGGGGCCTCTGCTCTGTTACTAAACCACTACCAGAGGTCTCCGGCTCTGGGGGCAGGGGACCCTCATCCCGGCGAGACTTGAGAACTGGGGTATGCTCTACCCAGGCCTGGAGGAGGCAGAGGAGTGATTGCCGGGAGTGTGGCCAGGGTCCAGCCCTCATCCCCTGCAAGCATCCAGACTGTCCCAAGGTGATTCAGTTAAACCAGTGCCCAAGGCCATTTCATGCAAGGCCTCGAACTTGGGGCAGGGGATGCAATGGTGGGAAGAACAGTCCCTGCCTTCAGGGAGCTCACAGTCTAGGGGAGGGTATCCAAGCACCCCACGTCAGGCCTGAAGGCCACCTTGGGCAGCCCGCTCCCCCTGGTTGAGGGGCCCCTCTACCTCTGTGCCCCTTAGCCGCTCCATTTTACCTTGGCTGCCTGCTCGCCGCACCCAAATGAAAAGACTGGAGAATTCCTCTGGAGCCTTCAAGCCAAATGCCAGGCTCCAGCAGCCTCCTCACTAATTCTGCCATTGAGATGATTATCCCCCGTAGACAGCTTAGCTCTGAGGCTAAGTGACTTAACCAAGGTCACACAGTTTTTAGGTTTGAACTCAGGCTCCTTGTGACCCCAAGACCAACATTCTATCACACACCTCCAGTCTCTGTGCATCACTGTTATTCAATCAAGGTTTATAAAGTGTTTCCCTGAGCAGTATTTTTCAGATCAGAAAATACTCAGTGGTGATGACTCTCCCAGGGTCACACAACCTTTAATCGATGGAGCTGGGATATGAGCCTGAGTGTTCTCACTTCCCATCCCCCATCTTCCCTCTGGCATGGAAGGGTGCCAAGGAGTAAACCAGGCCAAGTGCTCTGAGGAGGTGGAAGGAGGGAGAAGGTCCATCCTTGGGGGGCACTGGAGACCGATCTCAGAGGAGATGAAGCTGGGCTGGGCTGGGGGTGAGGTGGGGGGGGGGTGGCTGAGAGCCGCAGGCATGGAGCAGAGGGGTCTGAGAGGTCTGGGAAGTCCGAGGAATGGCCAGTCATGGGGAACGAGGCTAAGAAAGGGGAGGGCCCTACCTGAGGAGCTCGGATCACATCATTTCCCTTCAGGGACCCCCGCCTCCAGGCTCTCCCGCCACCCTCCTCTCTCAGCTCTGGGCTTGGCGCGCCTCCCTCCACGCTCTGACCACTGACCTGCCTGGTCTACAAGAAGCGCCCCCCCCTCCCGTTCATGACTTCCCATGTATCCGGTCCGCGGCTCGCTTTGTGCCTGTCCCGCGTCGTCCCCTGGCACCTCTGCTGCTATTATCTTCAGTTAAGGAAACTAAGGCAGACGATAGGTAAGTGACTTGCCCGGGGTCCCACCAGTAGTCCGTGTCTGAGGTCAGATTCCAACCCAGGTCTTCATGACTCTGTAAGATCTCTCAATGTCGCCACCTAGCTTTAAGTCCCTACTGTGCGCTAGAAACACCCCACAGGGCAAAACAGTGCCTGCCCTCAAGCAGCGCATATCCAAAGAGGGAGACGACGCGTAAGCGGCGCCCAGACTGCCCGGGAAACGTCACAGGGACTCGGAGGAAGTCAGGCAGCTCAGTGGTTGGAGCGAGGAAGGAGAGCGATCCAGGGAGGGGCTGGCAGAGAGGCTCGGCGACTGGGAGATCATTGGTCACTCTGCGGGCTGGAGTCGGTGCCACCGAGGGCTCTCCTAAGTTCTGCACTTTTCTGGGCTTACCACAAAATGAGAACAGAGAAGGTCAGAGCTAAGAAGGACCCTGGAGCCCAGGACGGAGGATATAGGGGTCAGGAGGGACCCTGGAACCCAGGAGGAGGACATCGGGGTCGGGAGGGACCCTGGAACCCAAGAGGAGGACATCGGGGTCAGAACTCTGGAATCCGGGACGGAGGACACAAGGCTGCTAGGGACCCTGGAATGCAAGTTGTCAGAATTCTCCTTCAGCCAACAGCTTGCCTGCATGATGGTGATGACAACGAAGCAGGCTGGTGTATGGGTGAGCCTCGAGCCAGATGATGGGGCCACATCCTTCTTCCAGGACTCCTTAGCCATGGTACCTAGGGAGAGTCTCTGCCCCACTCTGAGTCTCTACGGAGGCCCGGCCTCTGTGCCTTAGCCTTCCCTTGGCGGGGGGGGGCAGGCATCTCGTAGGCCCTAAGGGCTCATGTGCAGAATTGGAAGAATCACTGAATGAAGCCCTGGTGCTTCCACTCCCTGCCTCCCTGGGTGCTGGGAGGAAATCTGAGATGAGAGCCCTAGGAGGGAGCAGAGGATCACAGATGGGGAAACTGAGGCCCCGGGAGGTAGAGCCTTGCCCTAGGTCACACAGGATTGGACCGAGGTCTCCCTGCCCATCCCGGAGTCACTGCACTCCAGGTGAGCGGCAGAGACCAGCAGAGACTGCCCTGAGGCCACGCTCAGCCGACCTAGATCCGGTGGGAGCAGGGATTCCTTGGGGACGCCCACAGAGAAATGCAGAGCCTGGGGGGGAGGGGAGAGAAAATTTGGAGCTCAAGGGATTGTGGGACTGAATTCAGCAATCTAAAAGTGAATAAATAAATTAAAACAAAAAAGGAAAGCACATTGACTGGCCCTTCAGCAGCCCGGGAGGTGCTCGCCGGGCACTGTCACTGCGCCGGGCACCTCCGCCTTGCTGGCCATCACCCCCTCCCCCTTAGAGAGGGGCTCCTGCCCCCTTCTCTCTGCTAAGGGCGGGGTCCAGGGCCCCTCCATTCGCTGCAGAAGAAAGGATTCCCCAGGAATGGTCTTTGCGCTTTCCCCCACTCACTCTGACCTCTCAGCCAGTAGCTCAGTACACGTTTAACTGGACCTCAGTGTCTTCCTCTGTGAAATGGACCTGCCATGATGATCGGATGAGAGAACATCCTTCAAAATGGGATGGATGTGGAAGGTGCTAGTAGCTGGTGCGCCTGAGGCAGAACTGAAGGGAGTGGTGCCCATGCCAGCCCGTGCCAACCTGTGGCCATCGGCAGGTCCTCCTCAGCTGGAGTCCTTGGCACATTCGTTTCCCTCTCTGTTGCTAATCTCCAGGGCCTACCCCACCCCCTCCACCATCACTCCCAGTGTGGGAAAGGACTGGGCGGGCCTCTCTGGCACAGCCCACCCTGACCACATTCCAGGCACTTGGATGGCAGTTGCTTGGAGGCCTGCCGATGAGTCCTGGGAAGGGTGTCATTAATCATGGACTCCCCGTGGGTGCTCCTGGTCCCTGACCCTCCCTCCTGAGAATCCCCAGCCATGGTCGATGTGTGGGTGTGTTGCCTGTCTCTGTGGGCAACATAAGTGGGAAACAAGTCAATCCTTTTCCGAGGATTCTGGGGGATCCTTCACCTCCCCTGCTCCTCTCCTGCCTCAGCCCCTACCCAGCTCTGGGGCCAGTGCTGCCCCCAGGGGAGCCACCTCACAGGCTAGGAGACACCTGTGTGTTGTCATGTTCCATGGCAGCCCTATAATGGAAGACAGCAGCAGGCCAGAGGCCCCTTGGGGGAACCTTGGAACCTGGTGTGCTGCTCATGCTTCTGGCCTATACAGCTCTGGTCTGCTGCTTCCCTTCAGCCCCACCAGGTGCCCGCGGCATCTGCCCTGAGTAAGCTGGATCTTCACTGAGCCCGGCCTGGAGGTCTGATGACAGAGACTTTGAGGGACCCCTCTGGCCAGGGGCTGGAGAGGAGGTCAGCCAAGGGTGAGGAGGAGGAAGGGTTCCCAGGGCATGGTCTCTGGGGGTCCAGAGACAAGGCAGAGCACAAGAAGATGGGAGAGGGCTTCATTATTAGGGTAGATTGGCAGGGGCCTGCCTGCAGTCACACTGCCAGGATGGGAAGGCCTAGGCTGGTGCAGGCAGGGATGCTCGTCCCTGGCAGCCCAAAGGCTCTGTCCCCATGCCCTGTTGGGCTCATGTTTTGGGGGCCTTGGGCCCAGGCTCTGCTCTGTGGCTGATCAGTGGGTTCAGGGTGCCCCAGGTCTGTCCCCCAGCTTAAAGCGTCTCCCCCTTCCCAGGCCTGACCATCCGAGACCTAGTCAACACGTGGATTGTCCTGTTGGCTGGTTTTTAGAGAACCCTCCAGGTTCAGGGGAGAGACCCTGAGCCTGGAGTCAGGAAGACCCGAGTTCAAGTCCAGACTAGTCATATGAGGCTGCGCAAGTCACTTAACACTGTTGGCTTCAGCTCCTCATCTCAAGAAATGGGGATAAATGCAGGAAGGAAGCTGCTCTTAACCACCTACTATGTGCCAAGATCTTGGCCAGTGTGACTTGGCTGCTCTTCTCCACGACCCTGGGAAGCCAGAGCTGTCATTGTCCTTGTGTCACAGATAAAGAAACCAGGCAGGCAGAGGGGAAATGACCTGCCCAGAGTCACAGAGCAAGAGCCCGGGGCTGAATCCGAACTCAGGTTTTCCTGATTCCAGCTCTCCAATGCCTGGTGCTTCCTGACAGGGCACCCCTGGGGCTGAAGAGGGGAGGTCCAGAAGGGGGTGGTTCCCCCAGCTGGAGAGGAGACACTGACTACTCCAGAGATCTGGGGTCTTACCCAGGCCAGTACCTGGGCAGTGTTGGTTCCTCCCCCTATGGTAAGGGCAGGCGAAGCTGAGCGGCAGCCCCACCCCATAGGGAGGCCCCACCTGGAGGGAGGCGCCACCTGGGCCCACCCCAGAGGGAAGCCCTACCTGGAGGCCCCATGTGGAGGGAGACCTTACCTGAAGGCTTTGCCCTGGAGGCCTCACCCTAAAGGGAGGCCCCAGCTGGAGGGAGGCCCCAGCTGGAGGAAGGCCCCAGCTGGAGGGAGGCCCCACCTGGAGGGACCACCAAGCCACCACTCAGCCCTTGGACTGCAGGCAGGCCCTGTCTCTGTTATGGTCCTCAGTCTTCCCATCTGTACAACCAGAGGGTTCGATGACATGGGAGTAGACAAGCTGTTATGTGTTGGGTCTTGTCAGAGATACAAGAGGGTTGGGTGGGGGGTGATGGCCCCAGCCCTCAAGGAGTCTCCTGGCTGGCAGGAGGATGATCCCCATGCGGGGCGGGGGGGACGGGCAAGTGGAGAGTCTCTGGAGTTGTAACGCGTGCACGAGCAGCTTTCCAGAAGAATGCTGCTGTGAACAGCTGTTAAGGTTCTGATTAAACAGTATAGTGTGCACTCTATTCAAGAACAAATCAAAACAAAACATTCACAGAAATCAAGGCACAGCATTTACAATGGTACAATTTATTACAGAAAATCACAGTATAGTATTCACAACAGCTTATCACAGAAATGCCCACTTAGTTTCCACCAAAGTGGCCACAAGGTTTTGAACAAAGAACAATCATCTCAAAGTATAATAGTCAGAGTCTTCCCCTCAGGGGGCACACTAAGTTACCTTCCTCAGTCACTTATTCAGCAATCAGTTACTAAGTATCATTAATCACTAAGTACAATCATTAGAAAACACACAGACCCTCCACCCCTAGGTCACTAGTAAACCACAATTTCTTCACTACTCAGCACCCACAGAGAGGTCTTTTCATCTTGACTGGAGGCAGGCAGCTCCTACCTGAATCCACCTACCTGAATCTGGATTCAGAGGCAGCAGCTCCCAGGTCCTTGTCCAGCTCTCCGTGTAGAGTCTGCTCCACACTGAAGTTCACAGGGTCCAGTCCATCTCAAATCCTTCACAACTTCTGTTCCTGGGAATTCAAGGCTCAACTAAGCCGCAAACAGACAAAGTCTTAGCATCCTGATCAAGAAGCTCTGCCACCACAAGTTCTCAGGAAATTCTGACTCAGTTCTCAATACTTATTTCTCTTCTGTAGCTGCTCTGCCTTCAGATGCTGGTCCCAAGAAATTCCAACCCTTCCTCTCTGGGGCTTTTTCTTACATACACCCAGCATTAGCTTCCTGTTTCAGCCAACTCCTTCCTGTTACGTCAGCAACAGGAGACAAGAGTTCATATCTTCTGTTTCCTCAGCAGAGGCTTAATCAATTACTAAGTGCTAAGTACCTGCTACCTTTGCTTAACTGGAAACAAGGTGCCAATTATGTGTTTACTTGTCAATACAAAAGGGGGTCTTCAAATTCAAATTACATTGCCATTATAGGACCCTAGAGAAAGAGGGAGGCAGTGCTCCTCTGCAGGGTTCAGGAAGGGCCTCCTTCATAGGAGGCCCTGACTCTGCTAGTCTGGTAACCCACAGGACCAGGGACTGAGCCAGAAGGACCCTCCAAGGCCTCCAGACCCAACCCTCTCATTTTACAGAGGAAAAAAACTGGGTAGGAAGGAAGAAAGGAAGTAAAGGGGGAGGAGGGAAAGAAGGAGGGAAGGAAGGAGGGAGAGAAGGAAGAAGGGAGGAGGATGGCTGGGAAGCTCCCGGAGGACAGGGTAGGAGGCCGGGCCTTGGGGAAGGATGCTCCCAGCTGAGCAGGCCCCATGGCCACCCATGGACTGTTCCAGGTGATGGAACCCCAAGTGCTGGGAAACCTTCTAGAAAGGGGCAGAGGCCTCGTGGCCCACGGTCACACTGGGAGGTGGGGGGCTTTTTCTCATGCTGTGTCTCCAGCTTGTGTTCTCCTCTGTGAAATGGGGGCAGTGAGATTTGTGCTGCCCACTGCCAAGTACAGCACCTGGTATTGATGCCTGGATGCTTCCTTCCTGGGATCTGGGATCTCCCTGAGGTTGGCACTGCCCATCCCTCCATGCCCATTTCAGCCCAGCCTGGCCTTCTCACTCATCTCCTCTGCTTAGACCACCAGAAGCCACTGGGGTATCTCCTGTCTGGTGGGGACCTTCCCTGTCCAGCTGTCCATCTGCAGGCCTCACTTTGGTACGTGGCCCCAGAGAGCACTGAGGATAAGAGGAGAGTCACTGTCATTCTCGGTGACTCAGGGCAGACACAGGATGAGCCCAGCATCCCCAGGACTCCTGGAGGAGGGAAAGTCGGGGGCATTCCCACAAAGGGGACCCTCCCGGGCTGTGCCCGGCTCTCTGTGCAGTGGGAAGGCCATAGACTGGGTGAGCCCTTCCCTGGGCACTCCCCCCAGCGGCGGTGGCGTGCACTAATATCCAGGAGAGGATGGATTTCTTTTTCTTCTTGTCCTGAGCTGAGGGTGGTGCCCCTGAGGGGATGGGCTTGTGGTCTCCCAGCTTCACCTCCCCCCTCGCTCTCAGTATTTAGACACTGATGTGGTTTCTCCCACGTTTATTGTGTGAGTTTTCTTAATTTAGTGCTCGCTGGGTAGCAGCAGGGGGCCACTCCAACATGTTGTCCGTGAGGTGCAGAGGGAGGCCCGGAGCAGCTGTGTGTGCCCCCACTTTATTAACTGACGGCCTCACCAGCTGAAAATTTCATTAGCTTGAGTCAAAGGCCCTGGCTCCATCAGCAGCCCTGGAGCGGGTGAGCTCTTTGTGTCGGCCTGACCCATATCCAAATGGATTACTGTTGTAAGTGAGACCAGGGGCCTAATGCTCAGCCTGTCAGGCACACACGGTCTGTCTGTGACCTCTGAGAAGACGAGTGTGGGAAAGCCCTCCCCGTGCTACACATTCCTGGGAGGTGGCAGCCCCTCTCCTAGCAACGCTGATTGGGGCCAGCCCAGGAAGCTCCTGTGCCCTCCCAGGTGCCGGGGAGGCCAGAGGGTGAATGGAGTAGGACCAACATGGCCTTGGAGCTTCAGCTCCACAAGAATGGGTTTCCTGGGTAGTCGAAGCCTCCCTGGAGGCCACAGGTCAGGGTGTTAGCCTCACCATGGCATGGGCACCCCTAGGGTAGAAGCCTGGCCCTGGGACTAGGCTTGGGCTAAGCAAAGGGGTGAGCCCAGGAGCCCAAGGCAGCAAGGGCAAACTCCATAGCCCACCTCAGAGCCTTTGATCTCTCACAGTTCCCCCTCCTGGAGCACCATTCTACTGCTCTCCTTTCTAGTCAATGAACCATCTCCTTCCTTCAAGTCTCATGCTAACCTTCCTTTTCTCCTGAAAACCTCCCATGATCCCCCCCACCCCCACCCGTGAGCTCAGAACCCTGGGCCTGGAGACCTGCAGGCTGAGCCATACCTGAGCAAGGAGCCCTCCTGCCCTGCTTCTGTTCCATGGGCATTGCTTAATGCACCAGGAAGGCCCTGGTGTAGGCAGGAAGCAGCCCCTGTGCTCAGGAGGCTTCCCTTCTGTGGAAACAAAGGAGCTCATGGCAGACAGGCAACCAGAAGGTGTACACAAGGCAACCTGGATCCTGGGGGATAGTGGAGGCTGGCCCCTGAGTCAGGAGCCTGGGGAGCAGTGGAGGCTGGCTCCTAGGGGGCAGTGGAGGCTGGCTCCTGGGTCTGGAGCCTGGGGGCTGGGGTGATGGAGGCTTCCTCTACTGTCATGGGGAAGTTTATGAGAGGAGAAAGAGAAGGGATTCTCTTTTGGAATCTTTAAGTTTCACTGGGACCAAACAGGAAGTGAGGGTGCTTTGATCTGGGGAAGCCAAGCAGGAAAGCCAAGGTCGCTGTGTTCAGCTGTTTCAGGCTGATTCTTCAGGACCCTCTTTATGGTGTTTTTGGCAAAGCTACCGGAGAGTTTGCTGTTTCCTTCTTCAGATCATTTTATAGGTGAGGAAACAGGCAGAGTGAAGTGACTAACCCAGGGTCACACAGCCAGGAAGAGTCCAAGGCACGGTTTGAACTCAGGGAGTTGAGCCTCCCTGCCTCCAGGCCACCTGAAGAAGCCTCATCGGTTCCTCAGGGCTTTGTGAGGTCTGACTGAAGGCTTGCTGTCCTTGCAGCGTTCGGGGAGTAGGGGAGGTTTGGGGCCATATGACCTGCGCTGTTCTTGGAGATGTCTCTTCCTGGCTGGGTGACCCTGGTCATGTCTCTCCCCCTCTGGGCCTCACTGTTCCCATCTATAAAATCAGAAGATGGGCTGAGGAGCCACCTGACGCCCCCTCAACGCTGGACTCAGCTGTTTCAGGCAGAAGGAGCCACCCTGCCCTGACACACTTTGTTCTGGATTCTAGGTCCCTTGCAACTCTGACTTTCTGTGTTCTATGTTCTGAGGCTCTTCCCATGAGGATGAGTTTCTCCATCGTGCCCCGGCAGTCTCTGCGTCCTGGCTCCTTCCTCTGATCAGAGGTGAAGACTCAGCCTTGGGCCTCATTCTGTTCTGGGGACAGTCTGCACCTCCTGGTCACCTGCCATCTGTGGAAGTCTGGGAAGTGAGTGCCGAGCAATCATTAAGTGCCTACTCTGCACCAGGCACAGGGAGAAATGCCAGGGAAAGAGAGAAGGGCAAAGGCGCCCACCGTCCTTGCTCTAGTGGGGAGTGGGCCTGGGTGCTCCAGGCAGCATCACCAGCTGCTCTAGTCTGAAGCCAGGGCTGGGGAAAGCCCGGGCCCACCAAGGCAGGCCTGCCTGAGCAATCCATCCTCTGCCTCGGACTTTCTCTTGGGTTCTGCCACCCCTCCCCATCCGAAACTTTTCTCTGTCTGTGAAACCGGTCCCTGAGCAGGGAGGTATGGGGCTGGACAGCATTTGTTAAGGGGCAGGATCACTGCAGACAGACCAGCTGCTACCAGGCACCTGGGGGGCTCAGTGCCCATGACCAATTAAACCCCATTTCCACTGACTGGTGAACGGGGAGGGGGGGGGAGCAAGGGCAAGTCAAGATGCTCCCTGAAGCTAATGCCCAAATGTGTCACCCTGGAAGGCTCACTGTCCTCACTATAGCCTATGGCTTCTTTCTCCCCTGCCTCCCTGGGCTTGGAGGCTATTCTGGGGAAGCTCAACTCCAGTCACCTTAACCAAATTCTTGAACCTTGGAGGATGGCTCCAAAGTGGTGCAAAGATCCATCATGCTCCCTGTGGAAAAGTGCATTGCCAAGGTGGCCCCAAGGTCATCTCAGCTGCAAAGACCACGTGGGCTGGTGGTAGGCAGTAGAGCGTGCGTCAGTGGACCACAAGCTACCTCACTGATGGGTCAGGAAACCAGGGCTCTCCTGGGGCCAAGACTGGGGCCCTTTCCATGGCACCGAGCTGCTGAGGAAACGGTGGGTGAGGGCACGCCATTTTCCTTGGGAAGCAATCTCTGTCCTTTGTCCCCCACCCCAACACTGACCCTCATCATGAGCCCATGCTATGGATGGGGGCTGGTGTTTTCCTGATCTCGAAAAGCTAGAAAGTTGAGGGGAGGTCAGGGAAGCAGTCTGCCCAACCAGCTGGCCAGACATTATTCACTGATCACCTACTGTCTGCACCCACAGCCGGGATAAGTAAGGAGAGAGCAGGAGAGCCCTGGCTGTCCTTGACAAGCCCAAATGGACGAAGCCCTCCCTTGGTCCTTAGATAACTGGCCAGGGAGACTGCTGAGCCACTGCTCAGGGTCTTTGGAGGATGGTGGAGAGTAGGAGAGGGGCCACAGGCTTGGAGGAAGGGAAATCTCACTAGGGTTTTCAAGAAAGGAAAGTTAGGACTTCACGCCAAAGCCAGGAGCTTGACTCAGTTCCTGGGGGAAATTCTAGAGCAGCTCATTAAAAGCTGTTTGGCCAAGATCCAGAAAGAGAAGCAGCAACTAGCAGGGGCCAGCCTGGCCTTGAGGACAAGTCATGCAGACCAACCTCGCTGGCATTTCTGACAGCACTGATGTACTGTCATCTCCAGAGAGTGTGGTGGTGAACGTCAGGAGAAAGCATGTGAACGAGTGTGTGCATTGTGTGTGTACATGTGTGCGTGTGTGCACGGGAGAGGCAGAGTGTGTGTGATGAGTGTGTATGTGTGTGTATGTGTGGGGGGTGGGGGAGGCATAGTGTATGTGTGAATGTGTGTGTGATGAGTGTGTATGTGTGTGTATGTGGGGGATGGGGGAGGTATAGTGTGTGTGTGAATGTGTGTGTGTGGTGTGTGCATATGTGTCAATGTGTGTGGTGTGTGCGTATGCATGTGAGTACGTGTGCAGGGAGTGTCCAGGTGTGAGTGTATGTGAGGGGTGGGGGAGGTATAGTGTGTGTGTGTAAATGTGTGTGTGATGAGTGTGTATGTGTGTGTATGTGGGGGATGGGGGAGGTATAGTGTGTGTGAATGTGTGCGTGTGGTGTGTGCATATGTATGTGGATATGTGTACATGGAGTGTCCAGGTGTGTGTGTACACATGTGCATTGAATGTGTATTCCCCCAAACACTGGAGAATGTCTTTCATATTATCCTGGTACAAAAGATGAAGAGGGGGCTAGGCGAGGGTTACAGTGGGGTCAGAACTGGTTGAGAATTCATTTCCCCAGCAATTATTAAGCACTTCCTGTATGCCAGGCACTGTTTCAGGTACTGCACATACAAGGACCACGTACAAACACCACCCCCATCCCTGCCTTTTCATTCCATTTCTGAGACACAGCTCGTGGGCAGGAGAGCTCAGTCATGGGAGGGAGGACAGCAAGTCCTGATGAACTGAGACAGAACCGAAGTGGTGGGAATGATTGTCTGTAACAAGGAGAGAAGTGAGAGAAGAGACCTAAAGGATGGCCCCAGAAAAGTGTACAAGCAGGACAAAAAGATGTCCTAGATGTGGGAAGGGAGAGCATGGAAGGCCCTCATGGGCCACTGGTACCTTCTCAGTGTTTGAAGCCCATGAGAAGAAACTCCGGTAGGACATCAGGAGGGCCTTCAGGGCAGACTGGCATGTTTGGGTGGAGGGGGCAGAGAGGGCAGGAACCTTGAACATCATCTTTTTAGGGGTGCTGTGCTGACTGTGGGGGACTTCTTTTTATGAAGCCTGGGACTACTAGGGACTCCTCTGGGGCTGCCAGGGGCACAGGTAGGAGGAAGGCACCCAGCTGCATCCCCAAGGCGTCTGCCCCCCTCTCCTGTGTTCAGCATCCTCTCTACTGAAAGGGAAGACTTGTTTTTCTCCAGGCTGGGTTCACGATTCCAAGCATTCCTGGGGCTGAGGAAAGGAAAGAGGATGGCCAGCCCCAGTGGGTGGTCTTATGGGTGGGTGCGTGGGGGTGGCTGCTCCCTTGTCACCCTGGGGTTTGGGCTCCAGGAAGCCTCTGCTGTCCTCCCAGTATGGATGGGCCAATGATCTAATTTCTCACAAAAACCTTCTCTGGTCAGAACACACGCTTCCTGTCAGTTTTTATGTCAAGGATGGCTTGCTTGTGAGCAGGGCATTCTGTTCTCTGAATCTCTTGTTAAAATATTTCATCTAATTAAGTTTTTACAACCAGATCTGCTTCATGTCAGATGCTCATGGTTTGTGGAGCCCCATCTTGCTGGCTTTGTGGGAGGCCTCCAGTATCAGCACAGAGATGGAGGAGACCTTGTACCTCCCCCTCCCACCCCCTTCACTCTGCCCCCAATGAGTTTTCCCTCTACAGTGGATCTGCCAAGTGGTCAGTCAGCTCCCTTTGCATACCTTCAGTGAGCAACTTACTACCTCTCCAGGCAGCAAGTTCCACTTTGAGACATTCCTCACACCCAGTCTGAATCCTTCTCTTTCTCAGTTTCCCCCATAGCTCTAAATTCTGCAGCACTAGTCTGATGACTCCTCTGGGGAACAGCCTTCAAATACTTACAGACAGATCTCATGTCCCCAAGGCTTCTCTAGATAAGACACCCCCGTTAGCTGATCCTCCTCTGGCCACTCACCCTCATGGCTGCCTTGATTTGGACATGCATCATTTCACCTTTCTCCACGCTGCCTTCCTGCTCTCAGACATCAGAGGAGGCAACCCTTCTAGGATTTAGGGTGCTAGCAGGGTCACTGGTGTGGCTCTGTGCTAATAACTTGGGCTGTCTAGGAAAACGGCACCTCTCCACAGGGCAGGACAGGGAGGACAGGGCAGGGCAGAGCAGGGCAGGGCATGGGTGCCCCTGGTGGCGGGAGAGCACAGCCCATCCAATCTGAGGTCACCGGCTCTGTGAGCACTTTCCTCACAACTGACTGAGGAAGGAGAAAAGGAAGGAGGAAAGAAGGAAAGAAGGGAAAAGGAGGGAGGGAGGGAGGAAGGAAACAACCATTTACTAAGAGCCTATTCTCCTCAGTTTACACATCAGGAAACTGAGGACCGGTGGTGTAGACAAACTTGCTCAGGGCTAGGACAGTAAGTGTAAAGCACCCATCTGGGGCCTTTGTCCCAAACTCTCCATTCTTCCCTTTTCCTGTAGAGGGCAGCAGCATCCTCCCAAGCCCCCCAGGCTCCCAGCCTAGCCTCCTCACTCCTCCGATATAGCGCCAAGGTCTAGAGGTTCTGCTGGATAGCGATCCCTTCTGTCGTCGTCACCGCCCATTTGGACTACTGCAATGCACGACAAGGTGGCCGAGGGCTGGAACTGGAGTCTGGAAGACCTCAATTCAAATCTGGCCTCCAGCACTTAGGTGTGACGCTGGACAAGTCACTTAACCTCTGCCTGCCTCAGTTGCACCTACTTTCCATGGTGGTTTCGAAGAACAGAAGAGGCCATATTTGTAAAGTTCTTTGCTGTCCTTAAGGGTCACACAAACGTGTGCATTCTCCTCTGGCCTCCGCTTCAAGGCTCTTCCCTTTCTATGGCTATTTCTTACTATTAAAAAAAAAAAATCCTACTACTATTCTAATGTCCCTCTACCCCAGGATCAAATGCAAACTTCTCTTTTTGGAGTTTCTCTTTCCAACCTCCATCCTGTCTGGCCCTTCCAGGCTGGTAGCAGCTGCCTCTCTTCACACACGAGACATTTCAGCCAAACTTGCCAAAGAATTTCAGCTCCCTGCACAGAACATCCCATCTCCCATCTCCGTGCCTTTGCGCAGGCTGTCCCTCATGCCTGGAATGCATTCCCTTCTCCACTCTGTCTCTGTCCCTCACTCCCTACCTGCACCTCAAGGGCTAGCTGTGACATGAAACCTTTCCAGTCACTCCCCCTAGTAAGTTCTCTCTCCCCCTCCCCTCTCTCTGACTCTCTGTTCCTCCTCCTTCCCTTTCCTCCCCCCTCCCTCTTCCCCCTCCTCCCATTCCTCCCCCCTCCTCTTCCCCCCTTCCTCCCCTTCCTCCTCCACCTGCCCTTCTCCCCTCCTCCTCCTCCCTCTCCCCCTCCCCCTTCCTCCGTTCCTCCTCCTCTCCCTCCCCCTCCTCCTCCTCCCTCTCCTCCCCCTTTTCCTTCCCTTCTCTCTTCAAACTACCTTCTAGTCACTCACCTGCCAACGCCTCGTGTGCTGCCGAAGCACGGGCTCTCCTCCCAGGTAGGGACTGTTTCCTTTAATCCCCATCACCGAGGCCGGTCTCTGGTACACAGGAGGCAGGAAGGAGCGAACCAGATACTGTACTAAGCACTTCACAATTATTATCTCACTTGATCCTCAGCCCTGGCAGGTAGGTGTTATGATTAGCCCCCCTTTTACAGACGGGCACACTGAGGCAGACAGTGGTTCAGTGACGCGCCCAGTGTCCTGCGCACTGCGGTGCCCCTCCCCGCCTCCAGCAGCATTTAGTAGACGCTTTCTGGGGTAACTGCTTTAGGCTTGCTCTCCTCCAGCGCGGAGACTCCTCCCAAAGCCCTCTCTCCACTTCCATCCCGTTCCTCCCACGTGCTCCAAGGCCGGACGAGGTCGGACCTGCCTGGCCCGCGACTCTTCTCTCCGGGCGGCCTGGGCTCCCGGGCGCCAGGGCAGCGCTGAGGGAGGGTTCCAGGGCTCAGCTCCGGCCGTGCGCTCTGAGGTTCAGGGGCCCTGGGGCCGCTGCGCTCCAACTGGAGGGGCCTGGGGATCGCCGAGGCCAGTGTCCTGGCAGTGGCCCCGGGAGGAGAAGGGGTGTATCCACAGACACAGTTGAGACGGGTCCGAGGCAGGAGTCGGACCCAGTCCTTACCGTTCCAAATCCAGCACTGGGGGAGGTAACTCGTGTCAGTTAAACCCAATAGAAGCGCAACGAGCGCCTGCTCAGACCTTGTGTTCGGGCTTCTGGGTGACCACTTGGGGAGGGACACACGGATGGAGAAGACATCGCTCCGCTCCCCAGCTCACCAGCCGATGGGGGACCAGCCACGGCCACAGACCACTGATAAAGGCAGAACCGACCCGAGCCAGGGCAGAGTGAGGGGAAGGCTCCTTGGGGGAGGAACTTCTGGAGGGGCCCCTGCGAGGGATGGGAGGTAGAGTTGGGGGAGGGCCATCTAGGGAAGGGAATAAGGGGACAAAGGCCGTGTGCCTTGGGGAAGGAGGCCTTGGAGAGCTCCACGGGAAAAGAGCACGAAAAGGAGGCCACTGACTGAAGTTTGTGCTTCACCTGAGATCTGCCAAGGGCCCTGCTGGACATTGGCCCTGGGGAAACATCCTGCTGTGTGCAAGGCTTCTTGTACCTCTGCCCTCAAGGCACTTACTCTCTTGAGAAAGAACCATGTGCAAACATAAGTGAGGCCCAGGAGAGTGCCCCGCACTTGGAGCTCGGAGAGCTTGGTGGGCAGACCTGGAGAGGCTTCTCAGAGCAGGTGGTGTCTCGGATGGGTTAGAGATGGGCATAGGGGATGGGGGAGCAAAGGAAGGAGCAGGCCTGGTGAGAGACCAAAAGGGCTGGAGCAGAGTCTGCTCTCCACATGCATGTGGGCTTGGTGTGGGCCTCTGTGGCTGAAGAGCTATCTCACCGGACCTATATGCAGGAACAGCAGGAGGATGAGATCGTTACAGCTGCTCAGACAGCCTGGGGTCTGAAGTACAGGTGCCTGGAGGACAGGGTCAGGAGCCAGCCAAGGTTTGGGAGTGGAGGAAAGCCCTTGTCATATTAAGAGGATTCATCTGGCCACTGGCAGAAAGACTGATCAGAGAGGGAAAGTCAGGGAGCCACTGACTGTCATCTCAGAGCGGAGGGGAGCCTCCAGGCTCTTGGCTCACAAGCACAGTCACTGCTTGTGAAAAAGGCAGAAGAAGCAGGATCTGGCGAGTGAATGGGGCTGGTTGGGTAGGGAGAGGAGAGACCAAGAGGCTCTTAGCTGAAGCTTAGCCCCCAAGTATCTGGCATAGGGTAGCACCTCAGGTAAGGAAGACAAGGGGCAGGCCTAGGCATCATTCACATCAGGCCTCTGCCATCACATCTGGCCTCCCCTGGGCTGCAGAGGGTGTGACTGACCCCTCAGGGCTTGCCTGGGTGAGGGGCAGGCCCCCTCAGCATCCTGCTTCCAGCCATTTCTGGGCCTCTTCCCTTGCTTGTCTCCTTACAGGTTTGTGCCACAAACTCAGGAGAGTTCTTCCCCTGGCAGCAGTGACTTCTCAGGCCCCATTAGCCAGGGCAGCCCAATGCCCTGGGAGACTTTCTCAGCCACCTTTGGCAAAAGAATCCATGCAGACTCCCTAGCCCCCTTCTCTGGCCTTGGATACAGCCTCACTTGAGAGGCTGGGCAGATAACAACCTAGCATTACTGCTCTGTCACTTTCTTCATCTAGGAAATGACCAGATTTCCCCTTCAGGCTGGGGTGGGGCATCTCTCCAAGCACTTGTACTCTCTTCTCAGACTTAGGTTTTGTTCTGCCTTTTAGGATTTGGGGCCATCTGAGGTGTGCTTTCATTGAGAACCTCTCAGGCAAGGTGGGAGAGTATGAGCTTTAGGGAGAAAAATCCTTTTTCTGGCAGAAGAAGCCTTGCCAAGGATCCAGCCTGAAATGAGAGGTGGTTTCATGACCTTGCTTCCCCAGGAGGGTTCATGGGACCTTACAAGCAATCAGTCAGTCAGAAAGCATTTACGAAATGCCTACCATATGCCAGGTATTGTGCTAAACACTGGGTATACAAAGAGACACAAAAGACGATCCTTGCCTTCAAGGAACTCAGTCTGATAGGGGAGAGAAATATGTATGTATATATATATGCACACACATATACATATATGTATATATACATGCATGTATGTATACATTGCATGTATATATAAATATATGTATATATGCAAATAAATGTCTATCTGTATATGTATAAATAAGAGATATACAGGATAAACTGGAAAATGATAAACAGACGTAAAGTACTAGGAGTAAGGGGGACTGGGAAAGGTTTCCTGTGGAAGATTAAATTTTAGTCAGGCCTTGAAGGAAACCTTAAAGGAGGCCCATAGTCAACCAAGAGGAGGGAGAGCGTTGTGGGCCTGGGGGATAACAGGAGAGAATACCTGGAGCTGAGAGATGGAGGGGCTTGTTGGTGGGACAGCCAGAAGGTTGGTGTCTGCCACCAGATTGAAGGGTGAGGTGTAATAAGATTGGAAAGGTGGAAGGGGACCAGGTTCTGAAGGGCTTCGAATGCCAAACGGTTCACCTTGGAGACAATAGGGAGCTACTGAGGTTTATTGAGCAGGGGGTGACATGGTTCAACCTGAACTTTAGGTAAATTGCTTTGAGGGCTGATGGAGGATGTACATCCAATTAACTCCTCTGGTTTTCCCATTAGATTATAAGTTCCTTCAGGTCAGGGACTGTCTTTTTCATCTTTTTGTATCTCTGACACTTAGCACAATGATTGGCATGTAGTTGGTGCTTAATAAATGTTTATTGATTAATTGATTGATTGGATTGAACTGGAGTGGGGAGAGACTTGAGGTGCATAACCCCTCCCCAAGCAGCTATTGCCATAGACCAGGTGTGAGGAGGTGATGAGGGTCTTCACTGAAGTGGGGGCAGGTTCAGAGAAGGAGCCTATTGGAGAGATGCTGTAGAAGTAAAATCAACAAGAGATGCTGCAGGGGTGAAATAGACTAGAGATGCTGCAGAGGTGAAATTGACCAGAGATGCTGCAGAGGCGAACTTGACCAGAGATGCTGCAGAGGTGAAATTGACCAGAGATGCTGCAGAGGTGAAATTGACCACAGATGTTAACATCAACCACAGATGGTGAAATTAATAGGCTTTGGCATCATATTGGATAGGGGTCTCTGTGGGAGAAATAGTGATGAGTCCGGGATGACCCCTAGGTTGAGAGCTTATGGGACTGGGAAGATGGTGGTGTTCTAGATGGTAATAAGGAGGTTTTGTGGGAAATGGTTTTGGAGAAAGGATAATGAGTTCAGAGCAGCTTCCTGTCCTACCCAAACTCGTAGTAGCCCAAACAGCCCCTGGTTCCTTGGTTTCCAATGGCTGAGTAGTGTGACTTTCCAGGTGTCCTTGGCTCCAGGGTTTTATCCAGAATGATTATTGATGGCCATCGTGTTGGCTGCTTGACAGGAGGGCTCTCAGCCTGGAGGACACTTCCCCACCCAGCACTCCCAGCTGCTCACTTGTTATCATTGACTGCCCATGGGTTTGGTTCCCTGCTTATGATGTCCAGAAATTAGTGGCCAACCTGGTAATTGGCCCATGCCCAGCTAGGCCTGCCACCTCATCCATTGGCTGTTGTTAATGGTACTTATATGGAAAGAGATGCCATCTCCCACATCCAGGCTTCAGCCAGGGCCCATGCCTGTGGCCTCTTGGGGGTCTCATGAAGGGCTGCTCATGAGTTTATGAGAATTCTCCTGAATTCCTGGAGTCTGTACCAGAGATAGAATGGTGTTTGGAGTGGACTGGGCTGGGCCCTGCCGGAACAGTGACCCTCTAGGTGAAGAAGAAGTTCTGTGGAATACTCTGCCAGTGCACCCATTCTTGCTTTAATTTGGGCGGTTTTATTTGTTTGTGAGTGTTTGAGTGGCCCTCCCACCAGGGGCTCCAGTGTGCCGAGGGGAGTGCTGACCTTTTAATGGGAAACAGCAGGAAGGAGATGAGCTAAGAGGTAGGCTCCAGCTCTGCCCATTCGTCTTTGGTTATTGGACACTTTTAGAGGGAACATCTGTCTGTCTGCTCACTCCCCTCAGCACAGGCACCGTTGGAGGGCTGGCTCAGCCAGATCCCCGACAGAACCATCAATCAGAGACTGTGGAATGAACCAAGGACCGATGTCAGTGTGGCTGAAGGAAGGGGTGTCAGTGACAGCTGGCTGCTCCATGATGAATGAGGTACAACTTGCCCCAAGGGATGCCAGTGGCTCTTTCAGGTTAATAGCCCCCCCCCAAACAGGAAGGGGCTTGGAAATCAAGGAGCCCACTCCATTGAAATATTGCAAGCTTATCCCTGAGTGTTGATGCCTTGGCTGTTGGTCTGATTGATGAGTATATCCTCAGCCTTGCCCAGGCCATGGGAGGTGAGAGAATTGAGAGCTAGACCTCCCATGACAGGTCAGAGAAAACCAGAGATCACAGCCCAGAGAAGGTCCCAGAGGGGCTGATGCCCATGTCTCCTCCCTCATCTGCTCTTCCTTTCTGTTCACTTTTAAACTCTAGCCTCTCATTTCATGGAAGGAATAGCCATGTTTATAGGAGGGCACACCCATCACTGAACTTGTAGGTTGTTGTGGAGGGATGCATAGACAGATATTGGCTCCCTTTGGAAACTAGTGGATAAGGATCATACAAGGGGAAAAGCTGGGTTCCTGGTTAAGTTGTTAATGGTATTTATACAGAAAGAGACTCCATAAGACAATCTGCAAACGTCCCCAGCCTCCCTTGAGATCTCACATTTGCTGCTTCTCCACGCCTTAGCCACTCAGCCCAGAACCTCTGGAGTCCCTCCCAGCTCTCCAACAGACTTCATAATGTGCCATCTCCCTCTATCCCTCAAGCCAGTGCTTTCTCTGAGTGGCTTCATTCTGTTCAATCATTGGTCACCCAAGCTTCAGGTCCATCACTCTCTCCCTTAGCCATCCATGCATCCATCCCTTCTTCCTCGCATAGCCTTCAGTTGCCTTCCTATCCATCCTCCACTCTAGCCCCATACAGGAGCATCCTGAAACACCCCTTTCATCACATAGCCCGCCTGTTCAAAGATATACTAAGACTCCATCACCTGTGTTAAAAATTCAGAGTCTCTATTCTAGCATGGGGTCTGCCCTTTCAAATATTTCCCCACTTGTATAGATAAGCCCTCTCTGCCAGCCAAACTGGTGGGCTCCCTGATCTGCAAACATTTGGTACATTCCAGTTGTTGCAGCTTTGCACAAGGCAGTTCCCTCATCTGGAGCACCCATTCCTCCATCTTTTACTCTAAAGTTCTCCTTGGCCACCCCAGCCTACAACAAGCTCCCCCTTTTCTAAGATGCCATAGTATGTCCTCTTTGGGCCCCGAGCCCAGACAGTCCTGTTTGGCATATGACCTAAGAATGTTTCTCTTTTCTCCTCAGTGAGACTCCACATTCCTTGGGTCCAGGGAGCAGGTCTCTCTGATACTAAGACTCAGAAGATGGAATGTGGGACTTAGGACATCATGTGATATATGTAGGCTGTGGCATAAACCAAGATTAAAGAGACAGTATGGCCTCATAGGAGAACACTGAACCCAGAGTATGGAAGAGCTGGTTCCCAGCCTGCTTCAGATCCTTCATATCTGTGTGACCCTGGGCCAGTCACTTAAAACCTTAGTTTCCTGATTGGCAAAATGAGGGACCTGAGCTCAATGGTCTCCCTCTACCTCCTGATCTAAGTATGTACAAGGACAGCTCTTCCTGGGATACCCATTGCCTTCTGGCAGGATGAGGAACAAGGGGAGGAGGAGCAAGGGACAGTAACCGAAAAGGAGATTTAGGCTTTTTATCAGACCTGCTTCTTAATAATCACAAAAGGCAGCCTCTCCCCTCAAGGAGCTTCTGGTCTAAGGCTGAAGACAACCCATCAAAATGTTGCTGTAGCTCATCCCTCCTTTCAAAGACCACTGGCATCACAGGGTCTTGACTTGTTTATGAATTAGACTGAAGTGAGGCAGAGCTGTGTGAAGTTGATGGCCTCACTGTCCTCCAGAGCCATCAAAGTCGAGTGGCAGGACAAAAGTCTGGATGACAACCATCCTGGATGGCCAAGATGAAATGGATGACCTTGGGCTCTTTATGTCTGACTGAGCTCTAAGCTCTCCATTGTGCCTGTCTGCTTCAGCTGCCTTCATGCCCATTGGGACAGATTCTCATTCTTCCATTCTGCCAAGGGGTTCCGCAGGGGGAAGTCTTCACATGCTTGGTGTAGACATCCCCCTAACTCACCTATGGGTTTGAGGCCTCCTGGTTCCCTTCAGTCTAGTTTAGCCGTCTTCCAAGACAGTTTTACTGAGGTGTGGCTGCTATGCACGCTCCAGCTTCTTGGAGCCACAGGGAAGGGGTAGGGACAAGGTGGACCCCAAGGGTGGGTGAGAAGCCCTCACCCCAGAGGGACTAGTCCTCCCTTAACACCTCCATACACTTCACCACCAAAATATAAAAGGAATTTGAAAGGGAGGAGGAGGTGAATGTAGCCATCCTGGAGTTTGGTGGGGAAGTCTGGGAAAACATGAGACGAGCGCAGAGGGGAATAAGGGCAGGTCCTCCACAAAATAGAGACCCTAGATGGAGCTCTCCAATGGGACAAAGGGGCAGCCTGGATAAGAGGTGTTACAGAGTGAGAAGACTGACTATGATTGGATGTTCCAGAGGCTGAGGGAAGTTCCAGGAGGAAGTGGGGCATGGTTCTGAAATCCAGAAAGCATGAGAGGTGTCCTGGAGTGGGCTGGGCTGCTCTCCTCCTCCCAGGGGGCTTCAAGCACAGGCTGGAGGCTCACCCAATGGGTATGTTAGAGAGTGGATGATGGTTCAGATGTGGAGGAACTATGTGCCTTCCCACATGGCTGATGCTTTATCTTCAGAGGCTCCAACTCCCTGATTCCCTTCACCTGTTCCTCCCACTCTCCAGCTGCCAGAGAGAAAGCCGGGAAGGCTCTGTCCTGCAGGCAGCCTCCCAGAGGTCACCTATTAGACTATGTGCCTTTTGTGGGTGGGTGGGACTTGGCTTCCTTTAAGTTGTATTCCTTAGGTCCTGGCATTGGGCCCCAATGCATGAGAAATGCAGAGACGAAAACAAATCGAACTTGGTCCAGTTCTCTGCCCGTGAGACTTAATCCTCTCCACTATTTCCTGAAGAGAATTTGCTGCCTTCTTGAACACCTCCAGCTTCCTGGGGAGCTCACTACCTTATGAGGTAGTCCATTGCACTGTTGGACATGGCTGGGTAGGTCTGATATGTTCTGTCTGTAACTCTTTTTCCCTTTGTTCCCAGTTCTGCTCTCTATTGGAATAGAAATGGGCCCCATCACATTCTACACGAGGCTCCTGCAGACCTCGGACTGACTTAGAAACCCGCCCATTAACATCATCTGCATTTGTTTGATTGAATTTGGTTTTGTCCAGTATCTGCCAATGACATTTCTGTCTGCCTGGGCTGTGCCAGGGCTGGGAGTGGGACGCCTCTCACCTAGAGCTACACGGACTAAATCCAGGGCCTCTTCCTCAAAACCAGAGCTAAGGACAAACCACGGAGCCGCCGCCTCCACCGGGGATGGCCAAGTGAGCCGGGCTGCGTGACTGCACTGGGCTATTAGGCAGTTGGGAGGAAATGAGCTCAGGAAGCTCCAGGAGCTGGTGCCGAGAGGAGGGGGCGGAGGCTGGAAAACAGCAGCTGGGAGTGACCACAACTGCCCAGCCAGGGCAGGGAGGGGAGTGCAGATGAGGCTCTTGTGTCTGTGGCCATGTGGCAGGTATTTGGAGGTGTGAGATTAAAGGTCAGCAGAGAAATTGGGGCAGGACAAGTAGACCTGAGGATCATCAGCATGGAGATGGTAGTTAAATCCATGGAAGATGATGGGATAACCCAGATGGACATCAACCGTGGATGAGCAGCCCTGAGAAGGGCAGGCAACCCTCCTGCCAGAGGTGCTAGGCTTCCTTGAATACCCCACACACCGTGAAAGGCACATGTGGGCAGATAACTGAGAACAGTACTGATAACGATGGACGTTTCTATGGGGCCCCCCAGGTGCCAGGTGCTGCGCTAAGCACTTTACAGATATTATCTCATCTTATTTCTATTATTTACACAAAGTCTTAGCATGTCCTTAGGAAAAATATCAGGAACACCAAAGCCTAGTGTGAGTTGAGATTAGCAATGACTGCTGATGACAACAAAACATGAGTTTTCGTTTTATTTTATTTTGCTCCACCTTGCTTTGTTCCATTTGTTGTATGGAGAACGAGGGAAGCCCCAAAAGGAAGAATAACTCTTTGTAGTGGAAGGGGCAATGACAACAGAATTCAGTGAGAAATGTGAATTACAAAGTGCTTGTCATGCAGTAGATGCTTTAGAGAAGTGTATTCTCTCCCTTCACCATCTCAACTCTAATTTTTCTGTTTCTCTTTTTTAATGAATGGAAAGATAGCCCAGAAATAGTTAACAAGGAGTCTGGAAGTGAATGTAAGTGAAGAGTTGGGAGCATATGACTCTCTTGGATGATTTCAGTGAAGTTACTTAGTCTAAATTATGCCATAGGATATTGTGATGGCTGAGTGGGTGCTGGTGACTTCTGAAGGGTCTTGGAGAGCAGTAAGGTGCTGCAGACTGAGAGAACAGCGAAAGGAGAGGAATCTCCAATCTCTAAGCCAGTGAGCTTGACCTAAATTCCTGGCAAATTTCTGGCATGCATTATTAAAGGATGAATTGTGAGCTGTAATGTGAATGGCATTAAAGATCTTCCCCACCCAACAGGCCTTTCATGGAGCCCATTAAGGGAGGCTTGCTTGCAGGAAGGCTTTCACACTTTTTGCTAATTTCTAATTAGGCCCTGAGTCATGAAGATTGTGATGCCTTCTAGCTCTCAGAAGGGTATAGATACTCCTGGTTGGTTTGGGGGCTTGCTTATGAGAAGGGGCTTGTGATTCCCTGGTCCAGATTCTAAGTGGCTGTATGTTCCGAGCTCCCCAACTGCTCAGATGAAAAGGGTCTCTCCATCCAGGGAGGTTTGTAAAGGGTATGGTTGATTCAGGTTGTCAGAGCCCTGTCTGTTGGTCTTTATTTTTTTTGCTTGTTTTTTCTCTGAAGTTCAGAGACTTTTCAGCTGACCTTTCCCCTGAACTAGTGAATACAATTAAAAAAAGACTGTTGACCCCTTAAACAGCTCTCTTTCCTAGTAAAGCAGATCTAAGAACCTGTGCCAGCAGCCGTCCTGGAGATGCCAGTGTGGTTGCCATTACATGATCCTTTAGGAAGGGAGGCAGCGATCACCAAAAACCCAACAGGGTTTCATCAAGAATAGGTCTTTCCAGACTAACCCCACTTCCTTTTTTGTCAAAAAAACTGGACTGTCAGATGGGGGGAATGATGAGGGCGTAGTCTGCTGAGGTTCCAGCCCAGCTTTTTGCAATCTCGTGGATACAGTAGGCCCATTGCTCTGTGTGGCAGGACGGCAGTCAGAATGAGCTGAACGGCCAGGTCCAAGAGTCTGGGCTTGGCACTCTGCTGTGGTCCTGCTGTCGTGGTCATCATTCTTATCCAAGGTCTTGGGTAAAGCTATAGAGGAGAGCTTGTAAAACGTGACACCAAACAGGGCTGGGTCTCAGGGTCCAGAGAGGCCTTTGCATGCCAGAGCAACAGGCTGACCACTAGGATGAAATTTAATCAACGCCAGTATATAATTCTGCACCCCAGTTCAAGCAATTAATCTTACAAGCAGAGGTCATGGCTAGACAGAGCTTCATCTGAGGGGCTGCCATGTGGAAGAGGACCACCGAGGAAAGCACCAGAAGCAATGGTGGGGAAGCATTCACAGAACATTTGATTGAGGGTGGATGTAAGGAAAGCATTAGAACACCTTGATGGGCGCCCTGAGAACTCATTCTTAGCAAAGGCCAATGCGATATTTGGGGGTGATGTGGGGGAGGGGGTTGTTGAAGGCCCCTTTGCCTTTGTGGGGAGAACAATAAGGCCGGAGTGGGGAATGGCGCTTTACGAAATGCTTCCTCTTCCAGGAGTGGTGAGACACTGTGCTGACTTATTAAATTGGGTGCCCTGGGTTCTAGTCTGAGCTCCAGTTCTGGGCAAGGGTCTTCCTCTTCTAGGGGTCTCAGTTTTTGTTGCTTTTTTTATGTGGGTAAAGGAGGGTCAAGACTAAAGGTTCTCTCCAGTCTTCTCCAGTTCTGACTTAGAAGGTGGCAGGCTGAGGTGGGGGAAGGGGCTTTAGAGGGAGCCTTGCTGACCCCGACGCCATGGAGAGCCAAGCCTGGCAGGGGCCGCAGGCAGGAATCACTGGCCAGCTAATCTTTCGAAGGCTGGGTTCAGTGTGTGACTGATCAGAATGTGTCAGTGCTCCCTAACGCATCTCCAGGAGAGAGCTCTCTGTGGTTTACGAGGAACTGGTCACTCAGCCCAAGGAGATGTAATAAACAACTCATTTATTTTTATTTTCCGAGTCCAGCAAGATAATTCAGATTATAATTTTCATTCTCCACCCCCCCCCCACAAAGCCCTAGTTCCACAAAGTCCAGACACCCTGATTAGTAGCATCTGTAACCATTCTAATCCCATCTCTTTTAATCGTATGCCCTTGGATGAGGAGAGTTCTTTGTAAGGGGGAGGCCTATGAACTCCAAGCTCTCCCAGGGCGAGGGGTGCCATCTTTGAATGCACTACAAGAACACGGTGACTCAGGCCTCGATTGGCCTCTTCAGCTGCCCAACAAGCAGCTGCCCTGTGAGCTGGCCATTGGCAAAGGGCTGATCCGTGACTCTCTCCTGGTCTTCCTTCTTTTTGGAGTTGCCTTCTGTGTGTCCCTGAAGGTTTTCCCCAAGGACATCACCCTTTAGTTTGGGCTCTTTGGTGAATTAGTGCTAGTGAAAAGGGTAAGGCACACTGATGGTCAGACGGTGGGTCTGAACATAGCTGTTCAGACCACCGGCAGTGGCCCCCTGCAGGCGATGGAGAAGCTCAGCCACGTACCTGAGGAGGGCGTGGAAGCCTTGGACAGAGAGGCTGACGAGCCTCCCTGCCTTGTCACCGGCCCACTGGAGAGCCTGAGCCAGCCCATCTGAGGCGCCTTGCAGCTGGATGGCGAGCTGCTCCCAGTGCTGGGCAACCTTCCTCTTGGCTGCTGCGGCCCACGTGCTGATCTTCTCCTGGGCCACCAGGGAGACCTCCTGGAGCCTCCCTTTTCCTTGTCCTTCAGCATCCTGGAGGAGGGTGAGGAACTCCTGGACATCGGTGCTCTTGAGTCTTTCCACTTCGTCTGACAGTCTAGAAGCCCAGGTGAGAAAGCCCTCAAAGGCTTTAGACTGGAGATCCTTCAGGGCGGTGACAATTTTTCTGACCAAACTGATGAACTTGTCTTCAATTTCATAGTATTTCACTGTCCATCCAATGACGTTCGGGTCAGAATATTCTTCCTGAAGAGTCTTGATGTAGTCATGAAGCTGGCTTAGTTTTCTAGAAATTTCTTGCAATTGGGTCAGAACAAATGCATGTAGACCCTTGAGATGGTCCCTCAGGTCCGTAAGTGCCTGTGAAGTGACATTGAGAATGGAGCCAACAGAGTCCAGGAAGTCGCTTTTGAAAGAAGCAAACGTCTTCTCCTTGCAAACTTCAATACTGTCTTCTACTATGTAGAAAACACGGTCAGTGAAGGACCGCAGAGAAAGCAGAATGTCTGAAAATTTGGCCTCTTGAAGCTGATTGAGGCTGTGTTGGACATTCTTGGAAAAATCCTCCAGTCTCTCTCTGAGCTCTGTGGGTTGGAGGCCCAGGAAGGCTGCCTTTTCATCCAGATCCTTTACATAGGAAATCAGTGCTTCTAAGGCCCGATGGACTCTGGAATAAGCCCAGGACAAGGCCTTCCCGGCTTGGTGCAGGGCCATGGAGTAGAGCTCATCTCCCGTGTACCTGCTGGCCTGCCCCGGCAGCTGGAACCAGCTGACTTGCAGCCTCTGGAGGCCTGAGTCCATCAGCAGCAGGGT
This sequence comes from Pseudochirops corinnae, assembly GCA_028646515.1. Classification (NCBI taxonomy): domain Eukaryota; kingdom Metazoa; phylum Chordata; class Mammalia; order Diprotodontia; family Pseudocheiridae; genus Pseudochirops; species Pseudochirops corinnae. Next base: position 2,284,096 of record CM053585.1, on the reverse strand, counting down.
GTTCTTGTGCTGTTTCTGTGTGAGCCGCAGGACCCAGTCGAAGGCCTTGTTCTTCAGATCTTGGAAGCTGGCATGGTCTGCCTGGTAGAGGCTCTGGGCACTGTCCTCCCACTGCTGGAAGGCAGCGGCGGCCTGGCGCAGCCCCAAGTCCACCTCGTCTATCTGGCCCACTGCCCCCTCATAGGCTTCCTCAGCTCTCTTCTGGAGGAGCCTCCGCAGCTTGCCCGAGGCGCTGCTGATGTCCAGGCCGGTCTGCTCCCAGTGACACCTGTCCACATAGTGATAGAGGCTCTCTCCTGCCCGGTGCCAGGCGGCTCTCAGGGTCGGCGCCAGCTGAGAGGCCGTCTCCTCGTTCCAGTTCATGCTGAGCTGAAGGACGCCGGGGCTCTCCTGGGACATCACCATCTCCACGAGCTCCAGCTTCCGTTCAGGAGAGGCCTGAGCAAAGAAACAGAGTGAGGGTGGGGCTCCTGGGAACCTGCCTGTTGAGGGCATTTGGTTTCCAGAGAGGCTGACTCCCTCCTAACCACTTCCCAATGGAATTTGTACTTAAGCTTCCATTGATTGGCACTCCCATATATCTCTACTTCTTTTTCAGACAATTCCATCTACAGGATTCCCCTTCTTCATGGGCATCATTCGTACTCTTCAGCCAGAAATCACAAGGTGCTGATGCAGAGGGGCTCTCATCACCTCCTTCCCAGCCCCCTCCTCTTCTCTGACTCTGACACCCCCTGGTGCTGCCCTTCCTCCCCTCACACCTAGAGGGTCTGCCTGCCTAGGGTCCCTCCCCACTCCAGTCCATCCTCCATTCAGCCACAAAGGGATTTTCCTAAAGTACAGGCCTGGGCACATCACTCCCCCTCCTCAGTAAACCTCAGTGGCTCCCTCTCACCTCCTGGAATAAGACAAAGACTTCTCTTGGCTTTGAAGACCCTTTCCACCTGCCCCTTCCCCTCCTTCCTGGCTTCTTCCCTCTTATTTCCTGATATCTCTACAATTCTGGGACTCCTCCCATGGGAGATCCTATCTCTCCTCCCTGGCTGCCTCCTTCCTCACCTCCACTGCCCAGAATTCTGACAGCCGACTCTAGAGGAGTCAGAACAAACAGCTCCTATGGCCGCAGCCCTTCCTGGTCTCCACAGCCACCCGTGTCCTCCCTCTCAAAATGATTTTGTGTTTATACTGTGTGCTCTTATCTAAGGGCTTGAGTGGGAAATAAGCCCTTAGAGGGCAAGTTCTGTTTCCTTTTCTGTCCTTGTATGTCTGGCATCTGCCAAGACCTGGGGCACGGTAGGGGCATGATTAATGCATGCTGATGGCCCAGTGGATTGGAGGCCCAGGCAGTTTCCTCCCCAAATTCTCCTCTGCCAAGCGAAGGGAGGCAGATGCAGCTGAGGAGGCCTAGCCTCTCCTGGGATGAAGGAGGTGAGATGGCTCTGCTAGGACCCCACAGAGGCATGGAAGCTCAGGCCCCTGACTCTCTATCTCACCTCTTTCCCTGTGACAGGTCTGGCACACCTTTTATCTGCTGGGGAAGAGGGTGTCAAGGACCAACCAAAGGCACTGAGGAAGGGACAAGAGGCCTTCCTGAGGCCAAGCCAAGACCCATCCCAGGGCGGGCCCTTCCTGCCTCTGCCATTGGGGGCTGTTCTAAACTGAGGGAGGGACACAGGACATCTGGGAAAGGGGGGAAAGGGGAGCGGCTCAGGAAGGAGAAGGGCACTGTCCCACTGAGCCTCTGACAAGCTTCAGAAAGCAGCTGGCGATCAAGGGTCCAGTGACCTCTTTTCAGCCAATTCTTCCTGGCCCTGTTTGGCAACAGTGAGGGTTTATGGCGAGAGCCCTGGGGTGAGAGTCAGAGGCCCTGGGTTCTAATCCTGACTTGTTCCTTTTCTAGCTGTGGAATCTTAGCTACTTTGCTGGCAGGCCTTGGTTTTCTCTTAAGTAAATCTGGGAAGGAAGGAGCCGGACTAATGACCAATGGTGTGATCTCCTTTCCAGTCCGATCAGAAATCTGGTAATTCCCTGTTTGCCTCTGTTGGCAATGGGGCTTTGGAGACTGGAGCCCTCTGGGGAAGTGCTGGCCCTCACAGGCTTAGCTGGGGTGTCTGTCCACGGAGACACAAAACCATCCCATATGTAGCTTCATCAATAAAATAATGACTTCTGAGGACAAAACAAATGAACCTGCTCATTTTCCAGAAAGCAGTCCTTTTGGGCGCTCCTGGCTCCATGGAACATTCCTGGGGCACTTTGCCCACTGCCCTGCTGGGCGGGCTCACCCTGCCTCTGCTATACCCGGGGCCCTCACCTCGGGACGGTAGTATATCTTTTCTTGAAGAACCTTGGGGCTTTTCTGGGAATCCAGGCCCAGGGTGCCGATAGGGGGAGAGGAGATCGTCAGGGAGAAGCTGTTTCTGTCTTCCTGGTAGTTCATGAGGACATTGGTGAATGTGGGACTGGTGACTTTGAGGGTTGTGGTTTCCTCCAAGATTCTGGAAAGTAACGGTCTGTCCTCAGCCAGTGATACTGAGCCCCGGCCCACTTCCTTCTGCTCTGCAGGGGCTCATCTCAGCAGATCCCACCCCTTGCCACCCCGACAGAGGCCAGTGGCCCCATACCCCCAACTAGAAATGTCCGGTACCTCCTCTGGATTGACATTCTGCATTTTTACTGAACTGAATCCCGGCTCCCCCTTCTCCACAAGAGGCCATACTTACTCAAGGCCTTGAGCTCTGAAGCTGTCTTCATACTCAGCACTCAGCTCCTTATGGGAGAATGTGCCCAAAGCCTTCCCCACCAAGACACCATCTTCAAACGCATATGTGGCCCCATCTGTGGGAGAGAGATTGCCCGGGTCACCAGGTGAGCAAGGGAGCCTCCCGAATGTGCACAGACCCAACAGGTAAGAGTCCAGCTGTGGGCTCCCCATGGCATGGACTGCTGGGCCTGGAATCGGACAGACCTGTTCCAGTTCAGCCTTGCATTCTCGCTGGCTGCCTGCTCCCTCCACTGTAAAGTGGAGATAATCCCCTCTTTCCCAGCGCACTTATGAGACCAAATGAGGAAGTGTTTGTGAAGTGCTTTGTGAACTGTAAAGCTACTGATAAAATTATAATTATTATTCTAAATTTCCAACTGGTCAGAAATAAAATTGCCATGATCTTGGAAAAACAAAAGATTGTTTATAAAAAAAGGCCATGACTTGAATATTCCCAGTCCTGGCCTGGGCAATGGCTTGTGTGGATTCAGTTCTCTCTGAGGTGAACCCATGTAGGGCTGCCCATTGCCAAGCCACACTGTCTGCCTCTGAGGAGGCAGCCCTGCCCACCACAAGAGCTGCGTTTGAAGTGTCTGCACAGGAGGAGGAGCAGGAGGAAGAAGAGGAGGAGGAGGAGGAGGAGGAGAAGGAGGAGGAAGAAGAGGAGGAGGAGGAAGAGGAGGAGGAGGAGGAAGAAGAGGAGGAGGAGGCAGGGCGGTGGCAGCTTCTCGGTGCCAGATCCTGCCATCAGGGGCATGTGAATGGCTGCTGTCTGCTTAATAAGCCAAGTTGTCCTTATAATGGTCAATTACTCTAGGATGGTGAAAAAAACCTTATTATTCCATTGCAATGGGGCATAGGTAGAGTGTGTGGGCCAGACCCTGGGCAAAGCTTCACCTCACATAAACATCTGGGAGATGTTTATTATTATATGAACCAACCAGTCCCAAAGGTTTCTTTGGGTCCCGTTGTTTTTCAGCTGGTTTTTGTCAAGGGCTTTCTTTAATTCTGAGGTGCTGCCACCTGGGTGCATGCTTCCTTCCTGGCTCACCTGGTGGGGACCCCCAGCTTGGAGGAGAGAGAGTAAACCTTGTGCTTACAGTTGAGATCAAACTCCAGCGCCTGCACCGTGCTGCTGCACGTGGCCTCGAGCGTGGTCTCCACGTGGTCTTCTCTCTTCTTCAGGCTGGCACTCCAGGATGTGTTGTAGACTGGCGACGCCACTTGGAAGTCTCCGGCCAGGGCACCAAAGGAAGGCAGGAAGATCCCGGCAGGCAGCCAGAAGGTCAGAGTTGGGACCCTGATGTTCTGCTCAGGCGTGGTGACGCTCGGCAGGTCAAAGTCAGCAGTTCTGTTAGTCACCTCATTCAGATCCAGGATGGCTCCAGCGAGGGGGAGCTTTTGGGGAAGGGTGAGTGGAGACAGGGTTACCTGGAACTCAGGCACAGTCACCCCAAAGAAGGGAAGTGTGGACCCTTCTGGAGCAGAGTATTCCGTGGACAGTTCCACTCGGGGGAATTTTACCTGGGGCAGTGACGGTAAATTGAGGGTAAATGGTGCCATGCTGGTCTTCTTGGCTAACCTTACAGAGCCGCTCTCAAGGCTGGAGGAGGGGGTGACCAGAGACTTCAGTTCTGGTGCAGGGATGATGAGTTCATCAGCTGTTTCTTTCACAGGGATGGAAAACCAGTAGCCAGTGTCACTTTTGGTATAAACAAGGGCGCTGGAAATCTGGAGGTGCTGTTTCTTGTCGGCACTGGTGGTCACGTCCAGCTTCAAGATGTCCCACAGACTGCTGTCATAAACTGGCAGGAGAGTGTCCCTCAGGAAGGACATATAGCCTTCTAAGGAGCCGGCCGCACTCAGACGGATTTCGGTTGGGTCATTAGACAGCTGGATGTTGTGACTGAGAGACACTGTCTGAATCTGGCCCTCTCCTTTCCAGCTGGCCCGCTGCTCCTTGAGGCCAGCAGTCAGGGTCACCGCTTGCCCAAGGGAGGCCTTATTGAAGAGAGAACTGGGCTGGCTGGTGTGTACTTGAATCACACTGGATGCCGTCCATGGGGTCAGCTCTAATGTCACTTTGCTATTCTGTTCCCCACTTGTTGAAAACCCTCTCCTCAACTGCACATGGTTTTTCCCACTGTGCTCCCAGACTGTGTAGAAGTGCCCAACAGAGGCCTCCCCAGCAAAGTTTTCCTTTGCCTCCACATTCCAGATGCCGTCCACTTTGGAGGACCCTTCGAGTTTCACTGAAGAGCGCATGCTCTTAGTGTCCAAGTAGGAGTTGGCCTCGCTAGAGATGGCCCCAGAATACTTTTGGGAAAGGACTGCGCCGCTCATGCTGCTTTTGCATTCTGTCTCAATGGACAAGTAAGGGACGAAGCTTTCCACGGTGAGCTTGTGGTCCATGTTCCCTTTGGCACTGCTCTGCAACTGGGCGGAGTCAAAGTCATATCTGAGTGCGATGGAGGAAGAGATGGTGGGCTTGGACTTCATGTTCCCTGTGAGCTCCTGCTGGAAATTCACTTTGAGGACTGGGCACTGGACTTTGGCTGTGGTGGTCACAGAGGCTTCCAGGTTCTTCTTGGTCAGGCTGATGGTGCTGTCTTGATTCCCCTCCACAAATCTGTTACTCAGGGAGAGAGCCGTGGCTAGCTTCAGGCCCCTTTTCATGGTCAACCTTGTCGTCCCATCTAACTTATACTGTAAAGCATCGATGACGGAGAAGGAGGACGACCTGAAGTGACCCACAATATCGGAGTGATTGTACAGGCCCACATTTGTGCTCAGTGTGATGACGCTTGACTTGAAGGAAAAATCGTAGGTGAAGTTCCCCAAGGCTGGGATGGGGATGTAGTCTGATGGCCGTGAAATCTCAATGTCTGGGAGGGTGAGCTTTTGGAGGCTCGTGGGCACGTGAAGCACTGGGAACTCGAGGGACGGCAGGACGAGGGTGTAAGATGGCATGGAGAAGCCAATGCCAGGGATGGTGAAGCCAGGGGTGCTCATCTCCTTGGGTACCATGTAGCCAAATGCTGGCATCTCTGCTGTGAACGGGGAGACTTTGATGTTGAGCATTGGGATGTAGTAGCCTGGCATCCTCAAGTTCCTAGGGAGCTTGTCGAGGGAGGTTTCCACTTTGTGCTTTTCAAACTTGGCCTTTGCTTCATTATATGACTTTGTGAGGAAATCTAGTGTCCTGTCCCTGCCTTTCTGAAAGTGCCAATGGAGAGCGTGGATGTCTGGGCTGAGGGCATCATAAATGGCTCCAAGGGGGAACGGGATGGAGTGACGGTCCTTGTTCTTCTTGTACTGAGCATTGACACTCAAGTCAAAGGATTGCTTGGTGGTTTTCAGGAAGTCCTTCAAGCCTGTCCTTTCCCACAAGGAGAAGTCTCTCAGCGTGGGAGTCCTAATCTTGGTATAAGGCAGAGTCATTTCAGGAATTGTAAGAGGAATGTTTAAGAAATCCAGGTTGGCTTCCCCATTCATGCTCACGTGAGCTGCAAGGCTGTTGTCACAGTTTCCTGCAGAGAAATTCTGGCTGTATTTGTACTGATTGAACCTGGCCCCTGATTGCCAACTGACTTGCTGGACGTAGCAGTTCAGAACCAGGGCATAGTTGTTGAGGAAATCTATCTTCCCGGTCAGCTTCAGGGGAAAGCTCACTTTCACGTTGCCTTCATTGGTCACTTCTGCAGCAACCTCGAATGGCTGCACCATAAGGGACAGAGAGTTTTTCAAGGTTCCAGTAACTCTCCCATTTAAGTGAGCATTGTGGGTGCCTATGAGCTGTCCCTTCATCTCTCCCAGCATCCCTAAGCCTTGAACATTCAACACGCTCTGACCAATGTGCTGGGACTGAACTTCAGACTGGATTTCAAATTTAGCAAAATTGAGGAAGCCAGATTCAGAGGACAGTTTTTGGTTCACTTTTATGTGCTTGCTGTTGATGGTGTTGGACACGTCCAACGAAGCTACCGGTCCTTCCACAGTGAACCTGAGTTGGGAGCTGTGCGTCCCCTCATCTGAGAAGTGGGGGCAGGCCCATTTCCATGACCCTGTCCCGGTGGAAGTCACTGCCATGCGCCCCAACACCAGCAGCATCCTCAGCTCGTGGTGCAGGTCTGTCTGGCTGGAAAAGTCCACTCGAGGAAGGTTCAGTTTATGAGAATATTTTGTGTTACTGTCAAAGGTCACTTGCTGCTCTACTTTGAGAGACAGGCTGTTGTCCAGCTCCACTGTGTTCTTGTCTGTCTGGATACTGGCCAGAGTGTTTGCCTTGCTGAGGATGGAGGTTCCCAAGAACACCACCTCGCTGCCATGCTCTGCCTTCAGGTACTTGCTGGATAACTCTAGAGATTCCTTCAGAATCAGCCTTTCCAGTTCAGGGGCTGAGAGGTGTGCATCAGCTTGAAAAGTGAAAACCAGGAGGTCCACTGTGGATCGTCCTTCAGCAGTCATGGAGGCCAAAATCTCTGGGCTCCTTTCTGAGGTAGTCGTGTTCTCAATGAACCCGCTGGCATCCAGGGTGAAAAAGGGAGATGTAATTTTTAAAGCAGCAGACACTTTGCCAAAGGTTGGGACGACAACTGTGTGGGGGATGTGGGGAAGCTGAAATTCTGGGATCTGAATATCAGGAACCTGGAATTCACTTAGGCTGAGCTTTGGAATCACAATTTCAGGGACAGTCACCTCTGGGAGATGGAAGTCTGGTAGGGTGAGTGCAGCAAGAAGCGTGTCCTTCACCTTTAGATCCTGCAGAGAGATTTCTGGTAGGGGCCATCGGAATTCACTGGACATGATCTGGTCAATGGTCCGAATGATCTTGACCTTGATTTCTAGGAGGTCAATTGTAAAGGATGGAACCACGAAGGTGTTGAGGATGGAAAATTCTGGGGTGGTAAACTGGGATGGAACCCTCAATTCTTTCAATTTCTTTATGTTGATCTGAGCAGAAGGGATCCTTAGGTCTGTCAGGGGAACAATGAAATCAGGAGTCTGAAAGGTGCCTTCTTGGAGAGCTCGGAGACTGACCTCAAAGGCAGGCAGGGTGCCAAGGGCCGTTTTGATCTCAGGGATGGTAAAACCATGCTCCATAAGACTTTTCACACTCTCAGCCCAATCTTTGATGCGGTACTGCTCAGCAAAGTCAGTCAGCTCTTTGGCAATCAGCAACCACCAGTCCACAACATAGGTGACGAAGGTGTTGTACACCTGGCTGATGGTTTGTAGGCCATGCTGGATTTCCTTCTGAATGTCCATTTTGTAGAGTCGGTCTCGTGTGTCTTCAAGGATTTCCTGAACCCTCCCTTTGACGTCAACTATAGAAGTAGAGTTCATGACATCCCAAAACCAGTCAGCGATCACAGTAAGCTGGGTGTCTTGGATCCTGTCCAGGAAGTCAGAGAGCGTGGCTCTGACCTCTGCTGCGTATGATTTGGCTGCCTCGATTTTCTGTGGAAGCTCCAGAGCCTGGATTTCTTCATTGATTGTCTGGATCAGCTCACGGATTATCTTGTTGATTTCATCCACGAACTGGTTGTAATCAAAAGACTGCAAGGCCTTTACCAACAGGTCAAGGAATTTGTTCACTTCATCGATCAGCTGCTCAAATTTAGCTGTCTGAGCTTTCTTGACGGCCTTATCAACAAGAGTACGCAGTTTCTCAAAGTAGGCTTTGATTTCCATTTTTTTCAGGGAGTTGGTCAGTTTCTGAGTGGTTTCTTTCAGCTTGTATTGGTTGGCCAATTGGACTAATTCATCCATTAGGACCTGGACCCGTTTGTGTACCTCATACTTATGAATGAGCTCATGGATTTTAGCTCGAAAAACATTGATCTTCTCAGTCACTTCAAAATCTTCTAAAAGATTCATGACAATGTCTTTGATGTACTCAACAATCTTGTTTAATCCTTGGATTGGCAATGATGTTCTCAGGAATTCTATGTACGCTCTGACATCAATGTCCTCGATGTGCCCTTTCAGCCAGTCAGCCCAGGACTGGAAATCGATATTCTGGACCTGCTGGTTCAGCTGCTGCAATTTCTCAAGGATCTGAGTTCGAAGCCAGACCATGAGGCGGATTTTATTTGCACTGATCTTTTCAACAAATTCATACACATCTTGGATCAATCTCATCACATAATAACGGATTTTATAATTTTCATCAAAACGCCTTAATTCTTTAACTTTTTCATTGATTAGTTCTATGATGTTTTCTTTTAATTTATGTAGGTCATAATTATCTTTAATATACTGATCAAATTGTATCAAGTAAGTCTGTAACTGAGATGCGATTTCATTGAGCCTGATTTTGGCATTATCTAATGAAATTTGTAAATCATCAACTGTTATCTTATGATTTTCCATAAAAGCGATGAGCTTCTCTTTTGCATTTATAACTTGCCCTTCCAAATTAAAGTTAACAAGAAGGTCATTAACTAGCTGTGGGAGCTTGTCTAAGGCCACGCGGTATTGTTTCACCACGTGATCAATATTGATGCTTTTCAGGTACTGCTGGAGGTTCTGGAGGGCGGCTAGAATGGCCCCTTGGACCCTCTCAAAATAAGCCGGCAGGCTCTCCATGAAGGGAAGGTTGATCACGTGGACATTCAAGTTCTTGTCATACTTGATGCTACCAGCGAGACTGAATTCCTGCGGCTTATCAACAGCAGTCCTCAAGTCAAATACATCGATCACATTAAAGGGCTCATTGAACAAAGATGGCAGCTCAATGGGTGAGTCAAGCATGGTGAGGTCAGCAAAGGCCCCAGTCCTGAGCTCCACGCCTGTCCTGTCCTTGGTGTTGTAGGTCTGGAGGTCGTGGTTGTATTCGTTTTTGTTGGCTAAGGCCTTGAACTTCCAGGTGCTGGACTGTTCAGCTGGAGTGAACAGGGCACGGACTTTGTGATCCAGAGTGGTCTCCATGCTCCTCTTGGAACGGAGCTGATGGCTTGAAGAGGCTTTATAATCATGGGAGAACGTAAGTGCCAGGGGCTCTGCTTTCAGCAGGAATTTGCTGTAGAGCTGACCCGTGTGCTTCCCGCCCAGGATCAGGTGCCCGTTGCCTGTGGTGTGAGCATCCACGGCCAGCACGAACGGCTCCATCATGGCGTGGAAGATGTTGCTGAAGCGCACGGACTCTGAGTCGAAGGTGGTGCTGATGTCAATGGCAGAAGCCAGTCCGGCGAGGTTGGCACTGACTCGGTGGCTCAGCTCTGTGCCCTGCACCTTGCCCACGGTGTCTGTTTTGTAACTCGCAGACAGGTCAGCATAAGTCAGGGTGTAGAGGTGCTTGATTTCTTCGTTCCCATAGGTGCCTTTCACGTTTCCCCCTAGACTTAGCTTTAGCGGCTCCAGCCTCAACTTCCCGGTGTTGGCGAGATCCAGGGCGTTGTACCTGAGGTTGTTGTTCAAGGTAGCCGAGAGGGAGTAAGGCTGAAGCTGGAGATTGAAGTTCTGTTGATAAAGTTTGTTTTGGCTCAGCATGTTCTCCATTTTGGAGGTGAAGTCCAAGGACCACCCAGCAATAGCCAGGCTGTTCACGTGCTCCAGCTTGGTTTCTTTATAGGACCCCATCATGTCATTAGATAACGTCAGTCCATCTTTGTTAATTCTGAAGTTGAAGAGGTTTTTGCTGTCTGTGCCCAGAACCGTGGCCTGGTACATGCTTCCCAGGGCCACCTCTGTGAGAGCCACCTTTCCATCCAGAGTATATTTTGCACTGTGTTCCTGGTAGCGCGCATTGGTCGTCACCTTCAAAGACGCTCCCAGAAGGCCCAGGGCAGCATTCAGCTCGTTCTCAAACATCAGCGGGAGGATCTTGAGGTTGGTGGTAGCGCTGGTCAACACGCCGTCTCGTCCAATCCTCAAAGTGGCCTTGTGGGCTCCGCTGCTACTTTGGTCTGTGCCCAGGAGGTCAGCATTTAATTCAAGGCCACGGGAATTGAGGGACCCTGAGAGCAGGGTGAAGACCTTCAGGGTGTGGAAGTCAACCTGGTGCTCAGATCGGAGCAGAGCGCTCTGCCGGGCCAAGGTCAGGTCCAGCTTGTGGGCAGCCACGAGGTCAGAGTACTTTCCGGTGGTACCTGATTTCAGAGTCAGTTGGCTATTTTCATACGTCAAGGAAGCAGTGTTTTTTACAATGCCATCTTGTAGGTTGGAGGAAGAGGTGACAGAGAGACTTCCATCTCCGTACCTGCCCATCAACTGGGTGGTGGCCTGGAAGAAGGAGGAGTCAAACCTCAGGTTGGACTCTCCGGTGACCTGGCCTGTGCTGACATCTCTCTGGTAGGACAAGGCACACGAGCTCTTAGCATACAAGGAAGAAGCTTCGAGGTGACCGTCTGCTTTGATTTCTTTGATATACAAATGAAGCTTCTTCTTCGAGTCTAAGTGGACCGAAAAGGACACCTGTGGCCCCAACTCACTGGAAGCATCAAATATTAGGAAGCCTTTGGAAGACGGATTATTCCCAAATTTTTCCACATGATTGAGCTTGATATTTGAGTCCAGAAATTTGTGGTGCAGAGACCCGTCGCAGGATAAGATCAATGTGTTCCTGTTGTCATAAGTCATTTCCCCAGATCCTAAGATAAAAAAGAAATGATGCTGAGTTAGTGAGTACAGTCTGGTCCAGGGCAGCTAGGTGGCAGAGTGGAGAGAGCCTGGGTCTGGAGTCAGGCAAACCTGAGTTCAAATCCAGCCTCAAACACCTGCCATCGGTGTGACCCTAGGCCAGCCCCTTCACCCGGTTTGCCTGTTTCCTCCTCTATAAAATCAGCTAGAGAAGGAAATGGCTAACTGCTCTGGGACTTTTGCTGAGAAATCCCCAAAGGGGCCATGAAGAGTCAGGAGTGACTGAAATGAATAAACAGCCACGAAAACCTGCCCCAGCCAAAATCCTGGTGAGAACTTTCCAGTGAGACGGTGACGCCCGATTTATCTAGAGATCCATCTCTCAGCAGCCTCAGTCCCAGAGAACACGAGCGCCTCAGAGACAAGTTCACAGAGGCTGCCCGAACTTGAGAACCACACAGCCATCACAAAGCCCAGGCACTCGACTCCGTGGGCAGGGAGGCAGGGAGCCCCCCACCAAAGCCCATCGGATGATTTTTGGGTAGACCCCGACAGCGTCTGAGGAAATCAAACAGGGCCGGCTGGATTCTTCCCGGACCGTACTGGCTGAGAAAAGGTGGGGGAAAGAGCAGATCTACAGAGGTACTGCTAAGACCGGGGGCAGTGCCAAGTGACAGGAGGGGAGAGATGGCGGGAGGGCCCACAAAGCCCTCCTCACTTGGGGCTCTTGCCTAGGGCTGGCACATACAGTGACTTGTGTTTGAAAGATGATGCCATGCCATCAAAGAAAGAAGAAATGATGGCTAATCCTGACCCGTTCTCATTCCTGGCTTTTCTGTAAAACCTCCTTTTTCAACCTAAGGGGGAAGCTCTAAAGGTGAAGTTCTTACGTCCCATCGCATCATCATGAAACTCTCTCAAAGACGCCAAGCCCCAGCCCCAGCCCAAGGCCACCATCAGCAGGGCCAGGGGACAGATCTGAAGCCCAGCCTCTCATGGGGATCCTCGATGGAGGGTCCTCCTCGTCCAGGCTGCCGAATGATGCTCACTGCCTTGCTCTGACCGTAATGAGGCAGATGTGGTCCTGCTGCGTCTGGGTTAGACTCTGGGCTGGGACCCAAGGAGAAAGACCCCAGGACAAGCCCATGGAGAGAGGGGGAGGGGAAGGGGGAGGATAAGCCAGGCAGAGCAGGGGGAGCCACCGTTCATACCTTCAGTAAACGCTGAGGACAAGGACTGGGTGCTGGGCATGGATGTGACAAGGTCCCCATCCTGCCCTCACAGAGCACCAGGCCTACTCGGGGCACCATGACCCCCATCCAAATCTACAACGCCATATAGTAAATCCAGGACCACTGCCCAGAGGAGAGGAGGGTGGAGGGAGGCAGGCTCATTCTCAATAAGGCCAGCCTTATTGAGGGCAGCACAGAGGGTGGCCCTCAGAGCCTGGCCTTGAGCAGCTCAGCAGGTGGAGGTGAGGGACAAGCTGGCCCAGGCATCCAAAGTCAGACAAGCATAGGATGAGATCCAATGGGGCTAGTACGGGTGTCCTTTGGGGGCATCAGGGAGGGGAAGGTGCCAAGGGTGTTTGGGCACCATTTAGCAGGCACTGGACTGGGTTTGAGGCAAGAAGTGCCAGCAGCAGATCGAAGGATGGCCTGCAGAGGGAATGGCAAGAGGCAGGAAGGCCAGCAAGGAGGCTGCACCCACAGGAAGTGAGAGGAAGAGAAGTACATCACAGACACTTCAGTGGCAGAGACACAGCCTGGGAGCCAGCTGGATGGGGCAGGGAGATAAGGGATGAGGCCAAGAAGAGGCAGAGGTCCTGGCCTTGGGGCAGCAGGAGGGAGTCAGGATGAAGCCTGGAGCCCCAAGGAACCTCAGAAAGAAAGGCAGAGAGCTCTGGCATGGAATGTGGAGCATCTGAGGTGTTGGAGGGCCAGGTACTAGGACTGGGCTCTGAGGCTCAAGATGGCTAGAGGTGGAGATTGGGGAATCCTCAGCATGGGCAGCAGTGAAGACTTGGGCTGTGAAGGACCCTGCTAAAATGGGGAGTGGGGAGAGAGAGAGAGGGGGAGAGAGAGAGAGAGAGAGAGAGAGAGAGAGAGAGAGAGAGAGAGAGAGAGAGAAATGTGGGGGAAGGGCTGTCCCTTCTGCAAAAGGAGCATGCCAGAGGACCTGATGACACCCAGCTCCAGATCTGCATCGTGTCATGCCCAGCCTGCCTGGGGGAGGCTTGTGGTAGACGCCATCCCTTTGCTAGACAGACTCCATCCACTTCCTAGCAAAGTCAGTAAAAGTCCATCTGTAAAATGGACGTAATAAAATGACCACCTGCTCTGCCAAGCCGTGAGGCAGATCATGTTCCACAGGCTTTGGAGCACTACAGGAATGTGACCCCTCCAGACCAGCTGCCCCTCCCACTGGCCCGGGAGCCTTTGCTCAGACCTCTCCCCTCTTCTCTTTACCTAGCTATCCTTTGAGGCTGAACTTGAACCCCCCTCCTGACCAGCTTTGCCTCCAGGGACCAGCCCCTGCTATAGCCACCCCCCATGTGGCCCCTACTGAGCCTGGACAGGTATGTGCACACAGCACCTTCCCCTGGGGGCTCCCTGATGGGATGGTTTAGTGGCGGGGACCCCAACCAGCACAGCTTCTGTGTACCCTCTTTTCCATTGCTGGGTATGACTCCAGTGACCTTAACCCTGGGAGGGAGGGAAGGAGAGAGGAGGAGAGAGGGCCAAGCCATTCAAGCCCACCCTGGCAAGGTGAGGCTTAGGTCGGAGACCAACGCCAGCTCCTGTCGCTGCCCCCTCCCCTGCTCTCACAGCGGCTGCCCTCACCATCCTCCTCACTGGCCTCCCTGCCTCTCCAGCCTGTCCTCCACATGCCCCCCAAAGGGATTCTCCCAAAGCAGGAGGTGGAGCTGGCCCCTTCACACCCGCACCCCCAGGGTCCCCAAATACACATCCCTCTGCTTAGAGCTCAAAGGCTCCTCCTGCTCAGCGCACAGGCCTCCCCCTCCGGCCACACTGGCCCACTTCCTCTTCTCCATCCATACAAGACCCTCCTTCTCCTCCTGCCCTGCCTTTGCAGAGGCTGTGACTTCTCAGCCTGGAATGCCCTCCCTCCTCATCTCCCCCTTTCCTAATATTGAGGCTACTTCAAGGGCCTCTCTCCTGCCTAGGGCTTGTTCCGCCCATCTCAGTGGTGACTATCTCTGCCATGCCCTCTCCCCACCCTCACAAATATCTTTGTATGTATTCAGTACATAGCTGGGACTTGCTTCCCTGGGCATATCTAGGGTCTACATAGCAGAAGAAAAACTTCTTCAAGCCCAAAGGGACCGTTTCATTTTTGTCTTTGGGGCCTCAGGACGGGGCCCAAGGAATGGCACATAGCGACCACTCTAATGCATGCTTGTTGAAACAGTGAACGAATGAACGAATGCGTGCATGGATGAATGGATGAAGGGAAGAAGGATAGATGGAGGAACAGGTGGAGGGATTGATGGATGGAAAGATAAGCAGATGAATGGGTGGAAGGATGGATGGAGGAATGGAAGGACAGACAGACATGGACGGGCGTCTGAGTGAGTGGATGGATGGATGGGTGAAATGTTTCTATCTTTCACATCTCTAAAGAGAGAGCAGCAGACAGAGAGCTGGGCCTGGACTCATGAAGACTCATGACCCTGAGCTGAAATCCAGCCTCAGCCACTGGCTGGATGATGCTGGGTAAGGCCTTGTCTGCCTCAGTTTCCTCATCTGTAAAATGAGCTGGAGAAGGAAATGGCAAACCCTCCAGTGTCTCTGCCAAGGAAACCCCAAATAGGGTCATGAAGAGTCAGACGTGACTGAACAAGTCAAGGACAACAGAGACAAAGCACAGACAGTTGATGAGCAAAGTCCAGAACCTGAGGTTTGTAGGAGGAGCCAGAAGCCCAGCATGGGGCCACTGCCCTTCTCCTTCCTAGGAAGCTCCCTGGTACCACAGCCAGGGTCTAGCTGGATGCCCGTCTTGGCCGTGGAGCCTCCTGAGTCACACAGAATGGGCAGAGGACTCATTCTCATGCTGACCCCAAACCTTCTCCTCTCCAGGAGACGCACCCTCATCTCTTCCAAGGATGCTTCCACGCCAGCACCCCGCTGTCCCCTGGCTGGTCCCTTCCTCAGGCTCGCAGACCCAGCAGAGGCACCTGGCCCTCCTTACTCCAGAGGCCACTCCTAATCACCCAGTACATGGGCACTGCCACCGATTCCCAGAACCCCTGGTAAAATGAGTCCGACGGGTGGGGCACTGGCTCACCTTGCAGACTGTAGGAGAAGAGACTGAGGGCAGAGTCGGCTTTCGTGTGATACCGGGACTTGAAGCTGATGTGTTCGGCCACATCGGTGGTGGTGTTTCCTCCAGTGTAGGAAGCCGACCAGTTGTAGAGGTTGCTGTAGATGTTGGCGGAGAGCTCCAGGACGCCCAGGAGGGGCACCCTAAGGGGGTAGGACTTGGGGATGGTCAGTGGCGGCAGCTTGAACTTTCGAGCGGGCCACTGGAGCCCGATGGCCTGGAGGTCCACAGCTGGCATCTGGATCACCGGGTCTAGCTGGAGCTGCTCCAGTGACTTCCCACCAAAAAGCAAAGGAATGTCGACCTTCATGTGATTCTTGTTCAGAATGTACCTGATGCGGCCGTCACTGTAAGCAACCCAGGAGGGATGAAGGGAGCAGTGAGGTTACGTGCAGTGGAAGGGCTCAGATCTAAGGGCCTTGGCTCTAGGCATGGCTTTGCCACTAACCAATCAATCAGCTAGCTAGCAAGCTCACTCACTAACTAGCTAGCTCACTAATTAGTTATCTATGTAACTATGTAACTAGCTAGTTCATTCACCAGCTGGCTAGCTAGCTAGTTCACTAACTAGTTATCTATCTAGCTTACTCACTAACTAGCTAGCTCACTAACTAGTTAGCTATCTAACTAGCTAGTTCACTCACCAGCTAGCTAATTAGCTAGCTGACTCACTAACTAACTAGCGAACTGACAGTGTAGCTCTAGGTCAGCCACGAACTTTCCTAGCCTTGTTTTCCTCATCTGCAGAATGGGGAGAATGGTCTGCCCACTCCTGCGTTGAGGAGCCAATCTTTCCTCTCCCTCTGGAGCTTCTGAGGCTGGCCTAAGAGGGAGCCCAAAACCCATCTGTGGTGCCCACACCCACAGCTCCTCAGACCCTCCGCCCCATCCTTCCTCCCTCACCTTTTCAGGAACAGGTTGTCAGGCACCTGGAGTTCTGGCATGTCCCATTCCTGGAGGCTGTGGAGCTTCCTCTGCAGGGTCTCACTGTAAGGAAGGCTTTGCAATGCCTTCTGGAACCATGTGTCAGTCGCCTGGGGGGGGGGATGGGGAGAGAAGTTTCAGGGCAGCAGGGCTAGACCCGCTGTTAAGATTCTAGGAGAGGCCTGGGCCACTTTGGAGGATGTGGGCAGAGTGTGGGGCCGACAAACGTGGCAGAGGAAGGGACATGGCCTGGAACGAGCCCGCAGCACCCCCAGGAAGAGGATGCCCTGTGCCCAATCAGAGCCTGACAGGTGGAGCTGGGGCCAGGGATGGCCGATGCAGGCAGTGGGCAGTGTGTGGGTGCCTGTGGGAGGTAGGGTATGAAGGCTATGGAGAGCCAAGCCCCATCTCCAAGGACCATTCTGCCAGGCCCTCACCTGGCCTCTGAAGAACCCAAGGGGAGTCTCAGCCAGAGGGCAGCAGAGAGGCTGGGGCTGGGTCCTCTCCTGTCCTTAACTCCAAAGGAGGGCAGGATGTCAGGAGGAGGGGATGGGTGGGCCTTTGACTCTCACAGGGGGGCATTGAGGGCACCCTGCTGGTGCCACACATGGGCGGAAGAGGGGAGTAAGGCCTCCAGGACACTGGCGGCCCTAGGGGAGGGTGTGGGAGGAAGGGACCATTGCATCCTTGGAGGCAACCCCCAATTCCCCAAGAGCACTGGCCCAGGGGAGCAGAGAAATGAATGCCTCAAGCCCACTGCTCCACTGCCTGGGGGCCTTTATTGTGAGGTCCACGGACATGAGCCCAATGGTTGGCCCCACACCTCTACCAGCCGGCAGCTCCAGAGATGATGGGCGCTGAGGGAAGGTCGGTCAGTCCAGCCTCCCCTGGCCACCGCAGCCCGGCCAGACATGTGGGCATGCCCATGTCCCCCCAGCAAGGCAGACCGATGGCCAGCTTGACTCGTACTCACCGCTATGAGTTTGGAGCCGATGTGGCGGACAGTCATGTCTGTGTGGGCAACCTTGCGGTCCAGCCATTCCTCTAAGTGCAGGAACAAGCTCCCCCCGTACATGGAGGCCACCATAGGGTACCCTGGCACCAGGTTCTTGGTTTCTGTGTTACTGCCCACATTCCATTCAAATTCAAGCTTCTTCTCATCTGAAAATTCAGACAGAGTCAGCGGGTGTGCTTTCTGAAGGTACCCAGTGGACACCAGGGACCCCAGCAATGCCCCTACCATAGCGCCAGGCCACTTTCTTGGAGACGGTTGTGTCGAGGGCAGTCACGGAGCTGTCCATCTGAACCAGGAGCTTCTTGGTGGACCAGCGCACAGCGATCTCACTCCTGGCCTCAGCCTGAAAGAGTGGCACTGATAACACGATGCCAATTGTGCCCTGCTCCTTCCGGTCACACCTGTGAAGAGCCCACCAGACCATGTGAGCCGCATAAGTGGCAGAGTCCTGCCTGGGGAGTGCGCCTGGACAAAGAGAGGGGGGCTGGAAACCAGACCCTGCCGAGTCCAGCAAGAGCTCGGCACAGAGCTTATGGGGTGCCCACTTGTGTACCCAGCATGGCACTTCAGGTTTGTGACCTCATTCAGTCCTCACAGCCATGCAGCTGAGGAAACTGCGGCAGACAGGGTGAAGTGACTCACTCAGGGTCACCCAGCTAATAGGAGTTAGAGACTGGATTTGAACCCAGGTCTTCCTGACTCCAGGCCCAGTGCTTGGACCCTGGGGCTGTCTTGCTGGCTCCCGTCAGGGCTGGCAGGGGCCCAGCACCCCCAGGATTACCTGACATGGCCCATCAAGGTTGCTTCTGTGACCTTGTGGTTCTGAACGTCCAGGGTGAGGCTGTAGAGCACGTTCTCCTCATCTGACTGGTCCCGGACCCTCAGGCTGGTGCCAAGGTCCACACCCAAGTCTGGCACCTGGAGCTCGCTGGTCAAGGCCATGAGGCTTCGGTGGTATCTGAGGGTCATTGTGGCCTCACTGGGCTCTGGGCCTGAAAGAGCATCCCCTAGTGACTGCTCCGTCCCCTCCCCTGGTCCCCTGGCCTTTATTTCTGACCCAGGACCCCATGCTGCCTGCCCAGCGGAGGGCACCATCTCTTCGTCTGCCCCCCACCAACATGCCTCCTCTCTGTGGACCCAAGTGCTACGCCTTCTGTGAGCCCCAGGCCCCTTCCTGCCTCCACCCTCTGTCCTGGGCCACGCTCTCCACATGAACTGTGGCCCCTGCTCTGTTTGGGGGGCTGGAGGGAGGACATGCACACACATGCACACATGCATGTAATCAGCCCTGCAATCCATGCATACTTGCACACTCACACACACACACACGCACACAGGCACCACCCCACACACACTCACTCAGCACAGGCACACACACACACACCCATGCACATACACCCATGCACACACAGCACACTCACAAACACATTCATACTCATGCACACCCACACCCAGGCACACTCACACCCATGCACACCCACACCCAAGCACACACAAACACACTCACATCCACACACAAGCAAGGCACACTCACACCTATGCACACACACACACACACACACACACGGGCACACTCAACAAGGCACACTCATACACCCACAGGCGCACACCCACACTCATGTACACACACCCATGCACACACACGACACACTCACACACACTGACAGCCATACATACACACACACGGGCACATTCACACATTCATACCCATGCATACTGAGCACAGGCACACACCTCCATGTACACACACAGGCACACTCACACACCCACAGGTGCATACACACCCTCATGTACATACACCCATAGGCACACACACACTCAGCACAGGCACATGCACTCACATACACACCCATGCACACACACGGCACACTCACACAAGCACCCACTCATGCATGCATACCCACACACACAACACTCACACACACTCACACCCATGCACACACATGACACACAACACATTCACACAAACACACCCATGCACACCCCCACACAGGCATATTCAGCACAGGCACACTCACACACCCACAGGCGCACAACACGACACACTCACACAAACACACTCACACCCATGAGCACACATGGGCACACTCACAAGCACATACACACATACAAACACACTCACACTTATGCACACACACGACATACTCACACAAACACTCACACCCATGCACACTGAGCACAGGCACATTAAATCCATGAACACACATATGGGTACACTCAACACAGGCACACTCACACACCCACAGGCACGTACATACACCCACAGGCACACACACACTCAGCACAGGCACACACACTCATGTACACACCTATGCACACACATGACACACTCAGAAACACACTCACATCTATGCACACACACAGCACACTCAAACCCATGCACACCCACACATAGGCACACTCAGCACAGGCACACTCACACACCCACAGGCACACACACACAAGGGCACACTCAGCACACACGCTCATGTACACACACTGATGCACACATGACACTCATGCAAACACACACCCATGCACACATGACACACTCACACAAACACTCACACCCATGCACACCCACACATGGGCACACTCACCACAGGCATACTCACACACCCATAGGCACACACACGGGCACACACACTCACACAAACACACTCACTCATGCACACCCACACACAGGCACACTCAGCACAGGCATACTCACACACCCATGGGCACACTCAGCACAGGCACATACACACTCACACAAATGCACACACTCATGCACACCTACACATGGGCACACTCAGCATAGGCACACTCACACACCCACAGGTGCACACGCGATCATGTACACACACCCATGCACACACACAACACACAGAAACATACACACCCATGCACACACACATGGGCATACTCAGCACAGGCACACTCACACACCCACAGGAACACAGACCCATGCACACTCAGCACACACACTCACATACACACACTGATGCACACACACAACACACTCATACAAACACACTCACACCCATACATACACACGACACACTCATGCAAACACATACCCATGCACAGCTACACACACAACAGACTCACACAAATACACTCACACTCATGCACACTCCCACATGGGCACACCCACACAAGCACAGTGACACTCTGAAGGGAGCACTCACCTTCAGCCTGCACAGCGAACCTCAGCTGATCCACCAGGCCCCCCTCTTGCTGCTGCAGCTCATAATTCACACTTGCTGTGTACTCCTCCACGTCCCCCGTGGACTGCAGCTCCAGCTCAAACCTGAGGACGGGATGGGGCAGGTCACAGCTGCTGCTTGGAGAGGATAGCTTTAGGCCCAGGACAGAGGGGCTGCCCCCACCCCTGCCATGGGGCTGGGAAACCCTGGAGGTCCCAGAGTCAGCAGGGGAGAAGGAGGGGCAGAGGCCACCTCACTGAGCCCTTTGCAGACCCCACTGGGACAATTAGGCATCATGTCTTTGCGTGACTAGAGAGACTCTCCCTTGTGTGTTACGAGGCTGGGGCCGCTCACCTGTAGAGCTTTCCGGGTACCCTGTGAGGGGCCGGGCTATGGGTGCGAGGGAGGCCCAGCAGATGGGTCCCACCTGCCCCTTTCCTGGGGAGGAGATAGGAGCAGAGAAGAGAAGGGGCCCCCCCATCCTTGGCAGGGCCAGGGATGAAGGCCACTCTTTAAGAAAGGCGGTGCTGGAGCACCAGCTGGGCAGGGGAAGGGGAGACCCCGTGGGGCCACCTGGGGCTGGCAGGGCAGCACCTGGTGTCTCCAGTGAGCGGGTAGTAGGGGGCAGCTTCGATGGAGCTGGCATTGGAGTAAGCCAGGGTGGAGCAGTAGTTGAGGCCCCAGAGGAGGAGTCTACAGTCTGTCCAGGATTTCCTGTTCTCGATCAAGGGTGGGATCACCTTCGAATACGTCGTGGTGGAGACCAGGTGGAGGGTGTTACTGCAAGAGGGGCAGTGCCCAGTTAGCTCCAGACCTGGGCAGGGCCCCTGGCCGAGGACCAGGTCCTCACTCCCAGCTGGCCTGGCCTCCTAGGGCTTCTCCTCACAGCTTTGCCTCCTTGCATCTTGACTCAGGCAGACATGGCCCTCCTCCCTCCCTCCCTGCAGAGGGGGCTCCCGGCCAGGGGTAGGCCTCACATCTCTGGGGGCCTCTTCCCAGGACCAGCCCTGGGTGTTGCAGCCCAGGTGCGAGGCATACCTGGCTTTGAAGATCTTGACAGGGTTCTTGGGGGCGGGGATGGAAAGCTTGAGCTGGCCCTTGGTCAGAGCCAAGCGGGCCTCTAGGCTAGATTCATGGTACAGGTTGGAATTCATCTGGACCCCACTCCAGGCAAAGTCTGGGACGGTGACCCCCAGGTGGGTCACAAACTCCACGGACACTGAGGGCTTGGCCACCAGCTCTGCCTGCATCTGGGGGGGGGGGTAGAGAGAAGAGATGCAGCGGGTCTACCTCGGGCCGGACCATCTGTAGCCTCCTCAGGCTCCCAGGAGGTCTCTGGTCCCCGCCAGTGCCCAGGCAGAGGGCAGGGCTTGGCCTGATGCCCTTGGGGGGTAGCCACCTGTCCCTTGTCTGTGAGTCTATGATGCCCTTACAGAAGGAAGCCGTGGCTTATCTGGCTCCTGCCCCAAACCCCAGCTGACCAGAGGACATCTGTTCTCAGGGGTGCCTGACCTCTAGGGTCCCCAAAGCCTCCCCCCGCCCCTTGGGCTTGCCCTGGCCATGTGACCTGGGGCCAGCCTTCCCAGCTCATCCATGCCAAGAAGACGGGAGCCCCGCCTGCTCTCCTGGTGAGGATGTCCACCCACCTCCTCCTTCCTTCCTGCCCTCTCCAGCCCCAAGCCTGCACCCTGCACCAAGCCTCACGTTAGCCACTTGAAGCTTCATCCCAGCCTTGACTCCAGGGGTGACCAGGCCAGATGTGGACAGCTGGAGCGGCAGCCCGACTCCGGTGGGGAGCTCAATGGTGTTTTCCATAAAGATGTAGTGAACAAAGAGGTCACTCTTGGAGCCCTGGGTGAGGGCCTGGGTGATCTGGGGGCACCGGAGAAGCCAAGTAAGTGGGGTGTATGGCTCCCTCCCATGACCTGAGTGCCTGGCACTAGGCATCTTCCAGGCACCAGAGAACTGCCCAGAAGCTCATGGGGAATAGCCACATGTCCTGGCCAGACTGAACACCCTGTCTGTCCTAGAGGCTCCCTAAGATTGCTCGGGGCCCGGCTGCTGGAGGTCTAGTGTCTAGGGTGTCTGGGATGCTGGAGTTTCTGAGGTGTCTGGGATGCCAGGGTGCCAGGGGGTTTCTGGAGTTCCAGGGGTCTGGGATGCTAGGGGTCTGGGGTGTCCCTTGTCTGCCTTCAAGGTCCATTT
Source organism: Pseudochirops corinnae (assembly GCA_028646515.1). Lineage (NCBI taxonomy): Eukaryota > Metazoa > Chordata > Mammalia > Diprotodontia > Pseudocheiridae > Pseudochirops > Pseudochirops corinnae. The sequence goes on along the minus strand of CM053585.1, from coordinate 2,261,094 downwards.
TGGGAGCTACCTCCTCCCAGAAGCTTCTAGGATTGTCCCAATCTGTGAGAGCCTTCCCCTTTCTCAGACTGTCTTCTCAGGCCCATCCCTCCTGACCTGGGGCAGGCCTCTTCCACCCCCATGGCCCAGAAGAAGACAGCACCCTCAGACACGTGCTGGCCCAGTGGGCCCCAGACCCAGGCATGGAGGCCTTGCCGGGGACTGCCGGGCCAGGCTGCAGCCTGGATTCTCAGTGTGCCCCCAGGCCAGAGCAGCAGGCTGCCAGGCCTGGGCACTCACCAGCTGAGGAAGGCCCCGCAAGGCCTTCAGCGCCCCAAGCAGCGCTGTGCCCATGCCTTTGAGGTCCTCCAGCCGGACATAGCCCAGCTCCTGGCCCAGAAGGCGCAGGTAGGCCTGGGCCTCGGGAGCTTCCTTGGAGCCCAAGTCCTTGAGGAGCTTCTGGAAGCTGAGCAGGAGCCCGTTCACCATGTCCTGCGGATCAGGAGAAAGAAGACAGAGGCCAGTGACTGCCGGCCTGTCCGTCGATGATGACGGCCCTCCGGCACCCATTAAATGGCAGAGCTGGGGGAGCAGTGGGGGGACCCAGAGAGAGCCAGGGGTGGGGAGCCTGTGATCTCACAGCCACGTGTTGCCCTCTAGGTCCTCAAGGGCAGCCTCTGACTGAATCCAAACATCCCAGAATGAAGACTCTTCATAAAGGGATTTGTTCTGTGAAACCTGGACTCAGTCCAAAGGCCACGCCTGAGGACCTAGAGTGCCATGTGTGGTCATCCCCACTCCCAGTCTAAGCATCTGTGGAAGGACTCAGGGGAGAGGGGAGAGTGGCCTGTGGTTTCCCAAGGGCTGGCCTGGAAGCAGAAATAACGGGGCAGGGGGCCAGATGCCAAGAGGAAGACAGAGCCTGCAGGGGCCTTCCAGACAGAGGTGCCCCCTCCCCGAGGTCTGGATGGCCACAGGTCGGGGGAGCTGCATCAAGGATTCGGCCAGGTATGGTCAGATGAGGCCCTTCCGGCTCCCACATTCCACCAGTTTGTGGGCCGGCTCCAATGGCCCACCCACGGTAGAGATGAGCAAAGCAGAGGCCCAGGCTGACCTGCCTCACCACCCTGCAGCCCCCAGGGACAGCAGCCATGGTGGGCAGGGCCCTCCACAGTGAGGAGCTTCCTGGGTACCCCAGGGACCTTCCAACAGTGGAGGGGAAATGAGTTCTCTTTTTCCCAGAAGACTCTGGGCCAGAGGGACCTAATCTTATGCCAGCTGGGAATTAGGAAAGATAATGACACTGGCTCCCTTCAGAGAGAAGCATTGTGGAGAGCTGGGTGGGAATTCTGGAGTGTGACTGAGGCACGGCAGGGGTCGGAGTACCTGGTCCCTCTTCTCTTCCTTGGTGTAGCCAAAGTGGTCCACTAAGACCTGGGAGACCTGGTCAGGAACTCGGCCATCCACCCAGTACAAGGCTTTGGTGGCACTGTCTGGGAAGAAGCCCTGCTTTCCAAAGAGCGCCTCCAGGGTGGGCTCATAGCCCTTCCCCTCCAGGCCAATCTGAGGAGAGAAGAGACAGCATGCTCCACCTTGGGCACCTCCCCTAGGAAAGCGCACCCTTCTGAGGAGTCATAAAGACAGGGGGCCCCTCGAGATGGGGCGCCTCCCAGCCTGGCCAAGAGCTAACTCCCTGGGGCAGGTGCATGCCCCCCCGCTTGTCTCCTCTGGGGCACCCTTGCCCATCATGAGAGCCCTTGGCCAGCAGGGGCAGAGGGAGGCCCCCCCACACCCAGGTACCCAGGGGACACTCTGCCCACGGAGGCTGGGGGGTGCACGACGTACCTCAAAGAGGTCAGTGGGATGGAAGCCAAAGACCGAGAGGGTGGTTTTCAGCATGGCCTCCTTGGGCAGAGAATTGTGGGGGTCAAACAGGAGGTTCCCCTCCACCTTGGTGGAGAAGGGGCTGAAGGTGGGGACAGAAAAGGTCTTGGAGAACTGATAGTTCTGGGAAAGCCTCCTGAAGTCCGTGGCGTCTGGGAGCTGGGAGTCCTGGAGAGCTGTCTCCACTTGGCTTCTGAGGCTGCAAAGGAAATCGGGGTTCATGGGGACACCCCAAGGCATTGCAGCCCCTGGGCTGGCTTTGGGTTTTGACACAGACCTGAGCTGTCATTCCCCACCTTCTCTAATACGCATCCCCTCCTCTGACAGCGCCACCCCCCAATCCCCCTCCTCTGACAGTGCCACCCCTGGGGCCCCCCTCCTCTGACAGCACCACCCCCCCGATCCCCCTCCTCTGACAGTGCCACCCCCCAATCTCCCTCCTCTGACAGCGCCACCCCTGAGGGCCCCCCTCCTCTGACAGTGCCACCCTGGGGGTCCCCTCCTCTGACAGCACCCCTCAGCAGCACCCCTCCTTTGACAGCTTCACTTCTGGGGGGTCCCCCTCCTCTGACAGTGCCACCTCCAGGGGCAGGCCCCCATCCCCTGGCCTCCTCCTTTCCTCTGACTCTGCTCCACCCTGGGGCAACCCCTCATCACCTCACACCTGGAGGCCCTGCTTGCCTCAGGTCTCTCCCCTCCAGCCCATGCTCTACTCAGTCACTAAAGAGATTTTCCTAAAGCACAGGTGTGACCATGTCGCCCCCTGCTCTGTAGCCTCCTGTGGCTCCCCGTCACCTCTCCTGACCCCAGGGCATCCCTCACTCAGGATCCTCCCTCTCCTTCTCCATCTTCTGGCTTCCTTGCAGACTCTGCTCAAAGCCCGCCTTGGCAGAAGCTTCTCCTGGTGTGCTCCCCCCTTCCCAGCCCCAGGGCCCAGCCTGGCTCAGTCTGACAACCTGTCTGGCCCTGTGCTGCCAGGGGTCCTCTTCCCCAGACTCTGCACTCCTGGAGGGCAGGGATGCTCATTTGCCTTTCCGGCTATTCCCAGCGCTTTGTAAACAGTAAGCATTTAATAAATGCTTTTGATTGACAAATCTGACTGTGCCAGGTCTCTGCTCACAGACCCTCAGCGACTCCTTCTGCCTGGCATTCCAAGCGTTCCCACTAGAACACCCCCTGACTGCCTTCTCTCCAGGCCCTCAGCACCCCCACACCCCCTGGCTTCTCACCTTCACGCTTTTGCTCACACAGTTCCCAAAGACAGACATACCCTCCTTGCCTCTCTGGGCCCGTCTTAAAGGCTGACTCCAGGAAGTCTGCTTTGCCCTCGTCCGTCCCTTGCACCAAACTCTGCCACTGACCCTGGTCCCGCATCCCTTGGGGGACGGCGGCTGGCCTTTGCCCTTAGACCCCATCTATGTGGCCCCCTGGGTCCCTCCCTGCACCCAGGCATGGAGGGCTGGCTGGCGGGGTCTCCCTTTGGCTTACTCCTGGACGCTCAGATCCTCTGATGCCAGGACGTTGGCCACGTGTGACACCACGAAGCTCCGAACTTGCTCACTCTTCTCGGTCTGCAGAGCAAGAAGCACGTGCCTTATGCTGTGGAGGGTGGGCTGCCTCATCAGCAGGAGGTAGGCAGCCAGCCGCTTCTCTTCGGGGGACGTGTCATCCAGGAAGGTCAGGAGAAGGACGTTCTGTACCTGCAGCCCAAAGAGGAGGCACAGAGCCCAGACACGTCATCGGGTGCTTGGCCAGACAAGTCCCGGGGCCTTCATTTCCCCCTGTTAAATGAGCCCAGTCACACCCGAACACCCGACCTAGAGGGTGGCTGTGAGGGAAGTGTTTGAAGCAAACCACGCCAAAAATTTGGCTGTACTCATTATACTGGAGGAAGAGCGCTGAGAGTGAACCTGTATGAAGCACCCACTGTGAGCCAGGCTCCTTAGGAAGCACCCACTATGTGCCAGGTCTTCTATGAAGCACCTACTGTGTGCCAGGCCCTTTATGACGCGCCCACTGTGAGCCAGGCTCCTTAGGAAGCACCCACTATGTGCCAGGTCTTCTATGAAGCACCCACTGTGAGCCAGGCTCCTTAGGAAGCACCTACACTATGCACCAGGCTCTCTGCTGAGCACTTTACAATGAGAATCTCACTTGATCTTCCCAACAACTTGGGGAGGCAGGTGCTGTTATTATTCCCACTTTACAGGTGAGGAAACTGAGGCAATCAGAGGTTAAGTGACTTGCCCAGGGTCACACACAGCTTTTAAGTCCTGGGCTGCATTTGAACTCAGGTTTCCCATATCCAGGCCCAGAGCTCTAACTACTGGACCCCCTTGCTGCCCAGCACCCAACTCTCCCCAGCGCTCTGCCCAGAGTCCAGTCCAGGTGCAGGCCCGCAGGGGGCACTCAGGAATTCTGGTGCCAGGGATCTTAGAGGACAGAGACCCAAAGGAACCATCCCCGGGCCCTGCATTCTCCCTCTTACTCAGCCCACTATCGAGAAAACAAGGTTTGTTTCAAGTCCGCTTTGCTCTGGACTGGGAGGTGAGAACGGAAGGGAAGAACAGACGGGGAGGCTCAGGGGCTTCTTGAACCTCCACCCTCTGGGGAACCTGCCCACAGACCCCCCTGGGCCAGGCCGGGGGAACCCCAGGCAGAGAGGAACAGAAGAAGTGGGCTTGACCTTGCTGCAGACATGCAGACTGAGTGGGTGCCCCTACCCCCAGCCCAGCCATGTGCCACAGCCTCACCTCCTCGGTCAGCTCCATCTTCCGCAGGGCCTGGATGGCAGCCTTCTGCACCGCAAGGGACGGCACTGGACTCTGGATGCATTTCAGAAGGGAAGCCTTCAGCTGTGGACTGGCCTCCTCCAGGACTCTGCCCATGTTGCCGATGACCTACCAGGAGAGGAAGGAGGGGGCCACCATCAGAGGAAGGCAGGGGAAACTGAGGATGGGCGAGCGGGGCTCTGCTTAGGGAGAGTGTGTCCAGTACCCGGAGGGTCAGGTAGGTGGCTTCCTCACTGCCGGCACATTCGTCTCCAAGCCGGGAAGCTAGATAGTCAGCGATCTCCATCAGCTCCTGTGACACCGTGGTGCTTTGCTGGTAGAATCTGGGGGGCAGATAGCAGAGTTAGCAGGGGTGCCACCCACACCTGAAGACCCTGGGCAGGGGGGCCACACCTCTCAGAGACTCAGGTTCCTCCCCTGTCACACGGCTTAATACTAGCTGCAATGGCCACCTTACAGAAGTATTGGGAGGAAGAGGTTTTATACATCTCCAAGTACCCTGCTAAGGTGAGGTAGGTGAGCCCAGCCCTCCCTCTACCAGTGGCCATCCTCAAGCGACTGGATCAGGGAGCACTCACTTGTTCACCACATGGCTCAGGGCATAGAGAGTGATGCGGCTTGGCCGCTCCTGGGCCACTCTGAAGATCTCGCGCAGCCTCTGGGCAGAGGGGTTGGGCATCAGTGCCATGATGTAGGAGGCAGCATCCATCAGCAAAGGGTGGGCTTTCTCAGTTTGCAGCCAGTGCAGGATGTGGGAGTAGCACTGGGACCGCCCACACTGTACCAGGGCCTGCAGGGCCAGGGGGCTGGGAGGGCAATAGGACACAGGGCTTGACTCATCCATCCGTTTTTGGCTCCTCCAGCTCAATGGGACAATTCCACAGCCTCCAGACACACTTGGCCTTTGCTCATTGGCAGGGTGGCACAGCTTCATCTCCCTCTCCACTCACTGTCTGGTGCACAGCCTGGACCCTGCTGGCCTGCTCTGCCTCCCCAGAGCCTTGGCCAGGAAGGACCTCCCCTCTCGGGCCCCTCTCTCACATATGTGACATGAAACGTTCTGACCTGGGTTCTTGTCCCCCCACAGGCTGTGCGCCCCTGAAGGCAGGGGCGTCATCTGACCTAAGCTTGGGTGGCTCCTCAGGGCCCAGGCCCTGCCCCCCAGATGCAGCTGATGGTTTCTTGGGCCACGGCCACTGGAATCTCATTCCTGCCTCTGTCCCCTTCTGTACTCTTTGCCCTGTTTTTCCTCCCAGGGATGTTTCCTCTGGCCTCTCATTAGCCAAATCCTTCCTTCCCTTCCTGGCCCTGCTCAAATCGCACTTCCTCCATGGAACTCTCTGCCCCCCCCCCTCAGTGCAGAGATCACCCCCATACCAAAGCCTTCCCTGACCCCCCGGTGCAGAGTCACCCTCCCCTCAGTTCCCAGGACCTACAGGCTCATGGGCCATTGTTGTATGTTCAGATCTAGGCTGTGTGGTACCAGGGATTCCCTGAAGGGCATGGGCTGTGCCTGCTTCCCATTCCAAAGTTGGCATAGGAGGCACTCTCTACAGGCCACCTGAGTACGGGGCACCCACAGTACCAATTCTGAGATCCTAGGCAGGTCTCTGTATCTGTGTAGGGGTCTTGTCTCCTTGAGCACTGTAAGCTCCCCAAGGGCAAGTCCACATCCTCACAGAGGAAACCTACAACAAGCTGTGCCCAGCTGGAGGCCCCTCTTTGACCTCTCTGACAAGCAGCCATGCAGCCTCTCCTAGGGTCCCCCCCATGAGAGGGAGATCATCCCTTCCACCCTGGGCTAGCTTCCCCCCCTCTCTGCCTTGTCCCTTTTCCACAAATACTTGAACACTCCCCACCCAGGTCCCAGGCTTTGCCTTTCCCAGCTAAATGCCAGCCACTCCTCCCCTTCATCTGTGTCTGCTTCATGTGGGCCCCGGTCCCTGCCCCAGCCTGGTCCCCCTCCCAGCTCTCCGGCCCCTCCGTGGCTTTCTGTGCCCACTACCTCCTCTCCAGAGTCATTCTCTGATTCAGAGTCCATCTGTCTTGTAATCTAGCTCTCATCCCTTCAGATAAAATGGGGGCCGGGGGCTGCCCATCTGTGTCCTGCGCCCAGCCCCAGGGCCTTCTCAGGCCCCACTGCTGGCCAGTTCAAAGTCCCCTCTGGATTTCACAGCCATGCTGGACACAGGCCTGACCCTCTCCTGCTTCGGCCTCCCAGGCCCGGTGCCCCTGGTGACATTACCTTGAGACTTCGAGAAGCTTGGGCCAAAGGGAAATGATGGTCTCTTCGTTGAGGGCTCTCAGGCCGGTGACCAATCTGCTGAAGAGCTTGGCTTGGTGCTCATTCTGTTCCGAGGCCGACAGCTTCTGCAGCTCCTGGAGGGTCTTCAGAACCATGTCCCCTCCCTCCTTGGAAGGAGCTGCAGCCTCCACACTCTCCAAGGCAAGGCCTCTCTTCTGAAAAGCATCTGGAAGGGGGAAGGGCCACGCCCAGGATTCAGGACTGGAAGGAGCCTCTGTGTCTGTGGACCCACCTCCCTTGGCCAGTGCCTCGGCATGGAATTGTTGGCTGGCCCTTTCTGGCCACAGGGAGCTCACTATCTCCAGAGTCCGTCCACTGTGTGGTCAGCAGATTAGGCACCTTGCCACTCTCTCCCAGGGGGTAGGTCCCTTCCTCTCCCTAGGCCTCACACTCCTAATCCATGTCCAGAGGATCTCTATAGCACCCCCAGCTCTGAACTCTGGGTCTCCACCATCACTGATGCTGGCTGGCAGAGGGGAGGGCAGACCGATGTCCAGAGAAACCTGATGGGGCCAGGGCTAGGCTGCTCACACCCAGCATCCTTTCAGTCTCTCACGCCCACTCCCATCCCTCCCAGAGTCCACCCCACCCATAGAAGACACCTCTGGGAAGGGCTTGTGATGATTGCAGAGCTGGACCAGCAGAAGCACAGAGCCCAGACTGCAGAAGGAGGCCAGGCACCCAAGGACCAGGGCCCAGAACCCACATGCCCTGACTCCAGATCCTGGGCTCTCCCCACTGTCCAGCCCACCTTGGCCAGGCTTCCATGGCCACATAGCCCACCTTCATCAAAGAAGCGGCTGTTGATCTTGGGGGTGTCTTCAAGTTTCAGGGTCTGTGTGATGTGGGCCATCATGCCATACTGATTTCTGGAATGCAGAACACGGCCTCTCCTCAACTGCCCAGCTCTGAACCCCTTCCCTCACCACCTCTCCAAATGCTGCCCATCTGTCCTTCCTGGCTTGCTCTAGCCAGGCTTCCTCCAGGAGGCCTTCCCCAACCTTCTGGCCAACCCCAACTCTTAAGCACTGCCCATCTGTCCCCTTCACCAGGCCTCCTGGTGCGTAGGGCTCTGGCTGGTGCCCTCAGCCAGACTCTGGCCTTGCCTGGTCACCACCCACACAGGCAGGGGCCCAGCATGGGGCTCCCCTTGGATGACTGCTGATTGGTTGATGACCAATCTCACTGTTCAAGTCAGACCTCCTTTATTGGTGACTAATCCCAAAGCCCAGGCAGGGCCTCCTTCCTCCTGTACAAGCTGCAAGGACCTCCCCTCTGACTGTTCTAGGATAAACTCTCTCTCCCTCTGGCCCCACTGGGCTCAGCGAGGTCCTAGCACAATCTGGACAGTCTTGTTCACTTGGCCCTCCTGCCCCATTCCTCACCCAAGACAGGGCTGGGCACACAGTGAAAGCCGGGTGGCTCACAGACTGCTGGCCAGGGACACATACTTGTAAGAAAAGGGCAGGAAGAGATGCTGCTCCCTGCAGACAGCTTCTGCCACATGCTTCCTCCGAGGGTCCAGAGTGTACACACATTCCTGCCGGCTGCTGAGCAGCTTTGACAAAGGGCCACCCTGGAAATGAGAATCAGGAAATGTCTGCCCTGAAGCCAGGCTGGGACCTGGGCCACCCTTCTCAGCTCTAGTGCCAGCCCCTTCCCTTTCACATGTGCAGGGGCTGACAAAGGGCAGAACTCTGGGCCCACTCTGGAGAAAGTCTTCTTCCCAGAGATCCTGGCACCCTAATCTCCTGCCTTCCCTGGCTTTGCAGAATCCTTGCCACGCTCCTGAACTGGACAGCTTCACAACTGCTCTCATCACCATCATCATCATCACCATCATCATCACATCACCATCATCATCATCACCATCATCACCATCATCATCACCATCACCATCATCACCATCATCATCATCACCATCACCATCATCACCATCATGATCACCATCATCATCACCATCTCCATCATCACTATCACCATCATCATCATCACCATCACCATCATCGTCATCACCATCATCATCACCATCATCATCACCATCATCATCATCACCATCACCATCATCATCACCATCATCACCATCATCATCATCACCATCTCCATCATCACTATCACCATCATCATCATGACCATCACCATCATCGTCATCACCATCACCATCATCACCATCATCATCACCATCATCATCATCACCATCACCATCTCCATCATCATCACCATCATCACCACCATCATCATCACCATCTCCATCATCACTATCACCATCACCATCATCACCATCACCACCATCACCATCACCATCACCATCACCATCACCATCACCATCACCATCTCTACATCATCACCATAATCACCATCACCATCTCCATCATCATCACCATCACCATCACCATCATCACCATCATCACCATCACCATCACCATCTCTATCATCATCACCATCATCACCATCACCATCACCATCATCACCATCACCACCACTATCACCATCACCATCAT
>CM053585.1:2235937-2251133 GCA_028646515.1 Pseudochirops corinnae | reverse complement strand
CATCACCATCACCATCTCCATCATCATCATCACCATAATCATCACCATCTCCATCATCACTATCACCGTCATCACCATCACCATCATTGCCATTACCATCACCATCATCACCATCACCATCTCCATCATCACCATCACCATCATCATCACCACCATCACCATCATCATCATCATCACCATCATCACCATCACCATCATCACCATCTCCATCATCATCATCACCATCACCATCACCATCATCACCATCATCACCATCATCATCACCATCATTATCATCACCATCATCACCATCACCATCACCATCACCATCATCACCACCATCACCATCATCATCACCATCACCATCATCATCATCACCATCATCACCATCACCACCACTATCACCATCACCATCACCATCATCACCATCATCATCACCATCATCATCATCATCACCATCTCCATCATCACCATCACCATCATCATCATCATCATCACCATCATCACCATCACCATCACCACCATCTCCATCATCATCATCACCATCACCATCACCATCATCATCACCACCATCACCATCATCATCACCATCATCACCATCATCATCACCATCACCATCACCATCATCACCATCACCACCACTATCACCATCACCATCATCACCATCACCATCACCACCACTATCACCATCATCATCACCATCATCATCATCATCATCACCATGATCATCCCCAATATCATCATTGGAGAGATTCAATTCCAGCCTCTGTGTGAGATGGTGGGGTCATTCTCCTCCCTGAGACCCAGACACAGCTGCCCACCTCCTCCAAGGGCCATTGGACATCACTGTCTGATGCCCACAAAGGCCCGTTCTCCATGCAGAAAGCCCTGGGATGGTAGGTAGTGGCAGCTGGGTATCCTAGTCCCAGGGTGTGGCCTTGGATCAGTGCCCCCCCCCCCCGAGTTCCAAGGGTCCTGGGTGACATCCCTCCAAGGTCTGAGGTTTGGAGGTTTTATTGACCATGACTCTGGACCCCAAGGACCTACAAGGACAGGCACTCACCAGGCCTTTGATGAGGGCAATTGGACTAGCAGCTTTGCTGATGGCCTTGAATCCATCACATTTTTCCAGGTTTCTGTAGATCAATATTTCAGTTGCAACATTTCCTTTCCTTGCCCGGACCAAGACGTCACTGGAGCAGTTACCATACACGGTGTCCTGAGCGGGAGAGAAGGAAGCAAGTTGGGGGTCAGTGTCCACAGTGGCCCCTGGGGCAGGAGACTGGGAGTGGGCAGCGGGAGAGCAGTAGAAAGGTGGGAAGCCTCTCCCTGCCCAGGAAGTGTGAGGGGGAGGGGCCAAACTCAGAGGCTCCCAGGAGCCACAACCTGGGACAGTGCCACAATAAAAATTGTCAGAAAATCCTCAAAAACCATTTCAATTCTTTTGGAAATGAGTGCTGTTCTGAGAGCAAAGGGTGGTGACTGCACGCTGACATCTCAGCATGGAGATGCTCCATCCCTCTGGTCGGAGGGACCTGCCAGGCATGGCTGTCTGCATGCCAGGAGGAGACCCAGCTCCTTCCCTGTCCAAGGCCAGGGTAGTGAGGAAGGTAGGTCAGGATTAGGACAAAAAGGACACCTGCAGCTGACACCGTGGCCTTTGGCTCGAAGCCACCAGACACTGGTTTTCTTGGAGACTGTTCTCAATTCCCCATTTGGCTTGGGCAGAGAGGACACTGCCAGCATGGGCTTAGGCACATGATAAGGCAGCTAGGTGGCACACAGTAGGCACAGAGCCTGGAGTCAGGAAGAAGTGAGTTCAAATTCTGTTTAGCTGTGTGACCTGGGTCAAGTCACTTTCACCTCTGCCTCAGTTTCCCCAACTATAAAATGGATCCATTTGAGGCTCCCACGAGGAATCCTGTAAAGGGTGGTTTCTGTCAGCAGATGGGCACATGTTCTCACCAGGTTCAGCACCCGCTTGTCCTCCTCGGTGTCCATGGGCACCAGCAGCGCAGAGACCATGCCTCGCTTGATGTTGAGAATGTGCGCTGGCTCCTCCTTCTCAGGGTACAGGAGTACCTGCTTCCCACCAGGGATGCTGAGACGGAGCTCGTACCTGTGCCAAGAGAGACAACCGTGGCAGGCCTGGGCTCGGCCTGCTGTCCGGGCTCTTCCCCATGGGTTCGGCCGGAGGACACCAGTTCCAGTAACGTCTCTGCTTCTTTCCTCCCTGGACCTCCGTGGTCACTGGGCGGCGACCCTGGACTGGATGACCTCGGAATGCTAGGTCTATCTCCCCCCTCCCGTTGGGGATCCATCCCTCCTCCCATTGGGGGCCCTTCCCCCGTCCAGTCGGGGGTCCCTCCCCCTGCCCTTTGGGGATCCATCCCCCCCACCCCGACCGTCATGGGGATCCATCCCCCTGCCCACCGGAAGCCCCTCCCCAGACCCGTGGGGGATCCATCCCCCTGTTCATCGGAGGTCCCTCCACGTGCCAGCTGCTTCCAGGGCCGGTCAAGCCTGGCCGAGGGGAGCACAGACTCGCACTCCTCACCTGGACAGGGCTGCGGCGAATTCATCCGAGTTCTTGGTCTTCTTCAGCAGGGCTTTGCCGTCTGAGTCGAAGCCGTACACCTCCTTGAGCGTGCACTGGCTCACCTTCAGGATGAAGCTGCACAGCTGGGGGACCTCCAACTCCACCTGAAAACAGAGATCTCCCTGAGCACCCGCGGGCCGGCCCAGGGCTGGACTCAGAGAGCCCGTGAGGCCTCCTGGCGTCGGTGGCCTAGCTCATCTCCTGCCTCCCAGAGGGGCTGAAGGGCTGGGCAAACGTCTCCTTGTCCTGCCCTGTGGGGGCTCCGCAGGGGAGTAGGAGGCCCAACAGCCAGTCACAAGCTTTGATCCCAGCTGGAGCCCACCAATCCTCCCCAAGGAGTGTGGGAGGAGCCGCCAACGTTTGTTGATTGACTGACTGACAGTTACTCCCAAGAATGAGCAGGGGGTGATTGGACCGTTTGGCCCTGTTCGGGTGCATGTCAGGGGGATTTGTGGGAAAGAGGGTCAGCACCCCAAACTTCTTGAGAGAGCTCCCTGCCCCCTGCTCCCCTTGGCGGTACCAAACCCCACAGCTTACTCCTTGCTGAGCATTGTCTAAGCTTATCTTGATTTTTGGGGTCAGGGGGCTGGGCCAGGGGCCACAGGAGGTGAGAGGGCACTTCACAGGAGATCTACCTCCCTCCCCACCTGGCTTTTCCTCCATCGAGCCAACGTCCAGGCCTTTCCTTGGCTCCCTCACCCGCAGCTCCCAGGGATCACCTCCACTCAGGCGCCTCCCACACGTGGTCCCCACTAACCCACCCCTCTTAGCAGCCTCTTGGGCAGCTCTGGCTGAGTGGCTTGCACTTTCCCCTGCCTTCCTCTCCAGCCTATCAGTCCTCAGACCGGAGGCCTTCTCTGGATGCCCCAGGCCAGAGCTGACCCTTCCTCAGCCAGATTCTCCCACATGCCAGTGGCCTTCACCATCTGCTCATTTCTGTGCCTTGTTTTCCTTCCCGAACTGGAAGCTCCATGCAGGCAGGCTATCTGCATCCCAGTGTCCATGGGGAGATTCACTTAGGGTTTGCTAATGGGGGTTTCCCAGAGGGAGAAGGGAATTTTGAGGTCATGTTTTTTGCCCCTCCCACCCCCGACCAAACTGTCAATAACCCTATACTAATAATCTCCCGGCGCCCAGTTTTCTTTTGAAGCCCCTGGACATGGGGACGACTTGGTACTCCTCGGGTGGGTGAGGACGGCCTTCATGGTGGTGCATGCACAAATGGTTCTGAAAGCCCCACCAAGCTCAGCACAGGTGCTGCTGGCCTCTACCCACATTCTCAGTGTGGCTGTCAAAGCTGGGCAGAGCTCCTGCCCAGGGCTCCTTCCGGGCCATGCCAGGAGGGAAATAGAGAGAGTGCAAGTCCAGACTGGCCCTTCCTGAACTCCGAGGGGAGCAGGGAGGGAAGACAGGGAAGGGAGGCAGCCAGCCCAGATCTGAGGAGGCTCCCGACCCCAGGGCACCTTCAAAGGTGAGGGAGATTCTCTTCTTCAAATGCTAAAGAAGGGGGAGAGGACAAGGGTCTCCATTCTGTGCCCTGGCCTAAGCACCTTCTTCACAATCCAAACGCGATGTCAGCCTCCAGGATTCGAGATTGCCCCCAGATCTCTGTGACAATGACACTGGCTCCGGTAGACTCTGGAGACCCCCGAACTGGGGCGGGGCCTTGGGCAGAGCATGCAAAATGCTTCCTTTGCCCACCCCAAATACCTGGACACAGCTGGGCTGGCTGAGAGCATCTCCCCCACCTGCTCCTGCCTCCCGCCTACTGCAGTGAGACTAAAGGATTCAGCGGGCACTTTCCTGGACAGGTAACTGGAGGCAGGCAGATAGTCAGTCAGTAAGCATTGATTAGGCCCCTCCTGGGTGCTGAGCTCTGTGCTAAGAGCAACAGATGCAAAGGTTGGCTGGTGACTGACTGTCAAAGCCTGGCCCTTCATAGGGGGAAGCAGCCAGGGATGCTGGCCCAGAAGGCCCTCCCTCCTGTGTGGGCACAGGGCCCTGGGACATGGAAGCCACTCCCCTGGCATTCCTGGGGGCTACAGACCTTGCAATTGATTCTTGTGGCGCTGTAAGAGTCTGCAGTACCAGCCACGCTGTTGGCACTCTCGGCTTCATAGCTGTAGACATATTTTCTGAGGTGCTTGAAGCGGGTAGTATCTTCTGAAAGGAAAAGGGCTCCTGAGGAGCTGGGGGCCTCCATCTGCACACTCACTGCTGGTGCCCTAGCCTCCCAAACTAAGGCTTCCTGCTGATGGGAAAGGCGAGAACACATGCTCCTGGCGAGCCTTTCCCAGCACAGTGAAGACCCAGTGCCGGGGTGGCTGTCCTGGATGGCTCTGGGCAGCTCAGCGGCAGAGGCCCAGGAGGGCCATCCCTGTGAGCCTAGCTCCTCGATGGGTGCACAGCCCCTGCACTGCACCTACAGGGCAGCTGAGCATTGCAGGGGGCCTGGCCTCAGGGTCTGAGTGTGGGCAGAGGGCTGGTCTGGCCAGCAGGTGGCACCAGGGCCCTGCCAAAGGAAGGTGACCCTCATTATTTGACTAAGGGTGGCTGCCCCAAGCCAGACTCCAAAGGTCCCTGGGGGCCCCAGGGGTGGGGGGAGGGGACAGCCTGGGTGGGGGTGGGGGAGGCCACTCAGCAGCCGACTGATCAATGATTAATTATCCCACCCATGACAGCAACAGCAACACAATGTTGACTTTGGAGGGCTCAGCCCCGGGAGCTGGGGCCCTGAGCCCCCTGGGCCTGGGCCCTTGTCCCCCCGGGGTCAGCCCCAATCCCTCCACCCCCAGCACCCAGGCTCTCCAGCGACTTACTTGGACAGGTCAGGCTCTGGTTTTCTGCCCCCTCCTCTTCTGGAGGGAAAGAAGAGAAATAAGCCATGGTGAGAGCCTGATCCCATCTCCTGCAGGCTCCCCACCCTTCCCCCAAAGTGCACCAGACCATGCTCCCCAATCTCATCCATGCTCCAAACTGTGATGTCCCCCAGGAAGAGCCTGTTGGCTAACAGCGCCCTTGCTGCTCTGCTGTGGACCCTGGACATTAGTGCCCCCTGAGGCAGGTCTCCTACCTGTATACCCCACCTCCAGAGCCTGGGGCTAAGCTTAGCTCTAGGGGAATTCTGGGGGCTGCTTCTCCCATACCCACTACCACCCTGGGGAGTGCTCCCTCCCAATCCTGGGGATCCCCACCTCTGGTATCATCATTGTGCCGTGGGACCTCAGAGAAGGGGAAACAGCCCCTTCCCAAACCACCCACTCAGAAGCAGGGCCCTCTGGCCTGCAGGCCAAACAAACATCTAGAAGTTTTCTTTCTCCAGATCAGATCACAGGTTTCTCCTTGGGCCATTGCCCAGCATCCATCCCCACGGGCCCAACACTTACGAGAGGAGCTGCCACCCAGGAGTAGCAGCAGGAACAGGAGGGTGCCCCAGGGACCCATGGTGGCCCGCCGAGGAGGGGGCCTCCTGGGAGCTCCTGAACCCGTCTCGAGTCCCTTTGGGCTGGCTGACTGGCTGACTGGCGGGCTGCTCACTGTGTTCTCCTGCTTCTGGCTGCCTGCTGGGGAAATGAGCCCCCTCATTTGGAACTGCCCTTATATAGTCCTCAGCCGCTGAGCTCATTGGGATAAGAAGTTCACGGAAGATTGCAAAAGGTCCAAAGGGCAGAGGCCTGGGTCCTCCTGAGTTTCCACATTAGGTTTGCCTGGACTGAGGGCCCCAGCAGGAAAGGCAGGAGGGACAGAGGAGAAAGTAGAGCCTGAAAACTGCCTGAAGGCCCAGACTGACCACCAGCCATTCTGAAGCACCTTCCCTTCTCAAAGGGCTTTCGGAAACTACTTGGCGGTGGAGGATGAGTCCCCGACCAACCCTCGGTCTTGGAGGCTTCTGGGCTGTGGAAGGGTCTGTTAGAGGTAGTTTAATCTACAGCTCTTGTCATGAGTACAGAAGGAAACAGACCCAGGCAGGGAAATGGGTTGCCTACCTTTTTCTAGAGAAAAGAAACAGCTCATTGGAATAAAAAAAATAAACTTTTAATCTCTATTTGAATGACTGACTCTACTGGGAGCAGCCCAGCTTTCCAAATTCTCCCTTTTACAGCTTTCATCTCTCTGTCTGTCTGTCTTTCTTTCTGTCTCTGTCTGTCTGTCTCTATCTCTGTCTCTCCATCTCTTTCTACCTCTCTGCCTTTCTCTCTGTCTTCATCTCTCTGTCTCTTTGTCTCTGTCTCTTTCTCCTCCTCCCTCCACCCTCTCTTTCTGGGCCCCGGGCTCTTGAAACCCCACCATCCAAGGACAAGTTGAAGGATCTGGGGCTGTTTAGCTTGGACAAGAGAAGCCTTAGGAGGCATCGTCTCATGGTCTCCCATGACCTGAAGATCTGGCCTGGGACAGAAGTGTTCATTCACCTTCCTGTGCTTGGTCTTGGGGACAGAACAGAAACAGTGGGGGGAAACAGCCAAGAGGCCGATTAAGGCTTCACAGAATGAAGAGCCCCCTCACCTGCAGGGCACCTCCAAAGCAGGCTAAGACTGCCAGCTAGGGAAGGAACTGTCCTTCCCTAGGGTCTTCAGGCAATGGTTGGATGACCGCTGATCAGGGAGAGAGTCAAGGAGATTCTTGGTTAGAGCAGCTAGCTTCTGGGGGCCCTTCCAACTCTGGGATACTGAGGCAGTAAGGGTGTGGGAGGCTAGATGGGTGTGGGCATGCCACTACAAGCACTGGGAAAAGCACTGTCTGGACTCTTGGAAGGGAAAAGAAAAAGCAAAGGGCCAGTGAACTGGCCAGGAGCCGGAGACCAAAGAGAGGGGTGAGGGAGCCTGGAGCCCAGGTCAGTTCCCTATGGGCCACTGCTGTTTGGTGGAAAGCCCCTGCTAACGAGCACCACCGGCCTTAGACACTTGCAGCACACACCTTTCAAGGAGAAGGGCAAACCAAGCCCTGGCCCACGAGGGACAATAGGCCCCTTGGTCTCCTTCCTCCAGGGCCTTCCCTCTGGTTCCCCAGGAATCAGGGTCAGGAGCCTTTCTGTAAACAGCCCTCCTGTATTCATTCCCAAGCATTTAGGAAAAGTACTGGAGGGGAAGGGAGCAGGCCCAGTCCAGCAACTCCTCTGGGCAAGGGAAAGAGCCTGGACCCTAGCACCTGCACCTCCTGCAGAGATGTGTGACTCTGGGCATGTCATGTCCCCACAGAGTCTTCGTCTCCCAACTCTAGAATGTTCATGACTCTCATTGTCCAGTCTTTCTCTCTGAGTTGTGGAGGGGAAAGCATTCTGAAAATGTTAAAGCGACCATCGAGTTCTTTTTAAAATTCCCCCCAAGCAGATTAGCAAGAGGAACTTCCCTCATCTCTGGGCCTGGTCCCAAAGCCAGGCCCCCCAGGATACTCACCCAGGCATCCCAAGCACCGTTCGTCGAGGGGCAGGGGATCAGACATGAGGAACTCTCAAACTATCAAGGAGCCTAGCAGAAGTGTCCCAATTCACTAATGCCAAGAGAAATTCGAAACAGAGCCTCTCGGGGGCAAATTGGCAAAGATGAGCAAAGCAACGGCTTGAGAAGATTCAGGACCTCAGTCTTGGGAGGGACCTAGGCCCAAAGTGATGGTGGGTGGGTGGGAAAGAGCCTCTGGGGTTCCCCTGGGAGCAGGCAGGAAGCTTGGTTCAGTCACTGCTGGCTGGGAAGAGCCCTGCCTCAGGGGGCACTAATGCCCACAGTCAGGGCTTTCAGCCAGGAAACATATGTGTACTCATACCCTCAACCAAAGCAGGCAAACCCACCAGAAAACAACTTGGATTTCTATTTGGAAAGTCCCTCACTTCTCTTTGCCCCAGCTACCCCTTTCCTTGGGTACATGTCCTCCATCCATCTCCAAACAGTGACAGCAGCACCTTTTGTGGTTGCACCAAACTGGAAACAAGGTGGGTGCCAGTGACCAGGGAATTCAGAAAGGTGGGAAGAACTTTATGAAGAAAGCAGAACCAGGAGAAAAATGCAAGCACCAAGCCCAACATGGTATGGGAATGGGACCTTGGGTTTGTGTGCAAACAAAGCCAATGGAGCCAAGATTAGGAGGGAAGCAAAGAGCTGGGAAACAGTCTTTACAACCAGTGTCTCTGATAAAAGCCTCATTTCTAAAACCTATGAAGAACTGAGCCAAATTTATAAGAATATAAGTCATTACACGATGGATAAATGGTCAGAGGATATGAACAGGCAGTTTTCGGATGAACATATTAAACTATCTAGAGTTATACAAAAATACTCTAAATCGCTATTGATTGGAGAAATGAAAATCAAAACAACTTTGAGATATCATATCAGACCTATCCGATTGGCTAACATGGCAAAACAGGAAAATGATAAATGCTGGAGAAGATGTGGGAAAATTGTAACACTAATGCATTGTTGGTGGAGTTGTGAACTGGTTCAACCATTCTCAAGAGCAATTTGGAACTATGCCCAAAGGGCTATAAAATGTGCGTACCCTTCGACCCAGCAATAGGGCTGTATCCCAAAAAGATCATAAAAATGGGAAAAGGGCCCATATGTACAAAAATCTTTATAGCGGCTCTTTTTGTGGTGGCCAAGAATGGGAACTGGAGGGGATGCCCCTCAGTTGGGGAATGGCCCAACATGCTGCGGTATGTGAATGTAATGGAATACTACACTGTGCTGTAAGAAAGGATGACAGGCGGACTTCAGAGAAGCCTGGAAAGACTTAGATGAACTGATGCAGAGTGAGGGGCACAGAACCAGGAGCACACTGCAAACAGTGACAGCAGCATCGTGCAGTGACTGGCTTTGATAGACTGAGCTCTCCTCAGCAACGCAGGGACCTGAAACAGTCCCAAAGGACTCCTAACGGAAAACGCAATGAGAGAGAGACAGAGAGACAGAGAGACAGAGAGGGGGAAGAGAGAGAGAGAGAGAAAGAGAGAGAGAGTGAGAGAAAGAGAGAGAGAGAGAGAAAGAGACAGACAGAGAAAGAGAGAGAGAAAGAGAAAGAGAGTGAGAGAGAGAGAAGAGAGAGAGAGCGAGAGAGAGAGAGAGAGAGAGAGAAAGAGAGAGAGAGGGAGAGAGAGAGAGCGAGAGAGAGAGAGAGCTAGAGAGAGAGAGAAAGAGAGAAAGAGAGAGAGAAAGAGAGAGAGAGAGAACTACAGAGTGGGAGCGCGGATCGAAGCAGGCTGTTTTCCATTTTTATTTTTGTTTTTGTCTCTTCTCTCTCAGGGTTCCTCCTGTTGGTTCTAATTCATTACAAAGTGATGAAAGTGAAAATTTGTTTAATATGGAAAAAATAAAAAGGAATGGAATGTTGGGCACCAAGCCCAGCTTGGAGCAGAGATGAAACCTGAACCACAGCTTCACTGGCACCAGGCGCCGTGGCCAGCCTTGGTCCTGGAAAGCTTCCGTCCAAGTCCATTCGGTCCAATCCAGTCAGCATTTCTTACAGCCCTCTTCTGAGGCAAGGCAGGGTCAGGGATCCAGAGGCCCACAGCCGGGCCCCATGCTGTGGGATGGGGGGAAGGGGCTCAGCTGGTGCCACCTGGAATGATGGGGTTGGCACAGTCCATGTGCACTGGGGAGAATGATGCCTGTGGATCGTGGCATCTGGAAGGCTCCCCCCTGAGCAGCCCCAAATCTTCCTCCAAGTGTTGTCCAGCACCACCAGGCTGCAGGAATCACAGATACCGACAGCTACCATTATTTCTTTGGTGGCCTCAGGCCTATACATGTTTCTTACAATTCTAATGGCCACCATTGGTATCCAATTGTAAGGTCTGCAAAGAGGTTTGTAAATGACCCTCACAATGATCCTGAGAGGGAGGTGCATTATGATCCCCATTTCACAGATGAAAAGACTGAGGCAGACAGAGGCTCCAGGACTTGTCCAGGGTCATGCTCTTAACTGTCTGAGGCTGGATTTGAACTCAGATCCTCTCAATGCCAGGCCCCACACTTCAGGCAGCGTGCTGCCTAGTAGCCCCCAACCACAGCTTAAAGCAGAGTCTTAGGATGGGAAGACAGTGGAGGGGCTTTCTAATCTAAGTGACCCCTGCATTTGAAGCCCAGACTGGGAGAGATGACAGGAAGTACCACAGTTGGTGCCTGAAGCTAAGTCTCTGGTTCAAATCTGGCTCTCCTTCCCGTATGTCATGTGCAGCCCCATTTTACAGAGGTTCTGGACTCGGGTCCCGAGCCACTGCTGAACCCCTTCTTGCCCGGGGGCCAGGCCCACAGAACACCCTTGGGGAGGTGTGCTCAGCCCAGGAAGGTGTGCAGCTGGGGCTCTCAGCATGGAAGGTCCCCTTTCCTAGGCACACTGTCTGCTTGCTGCCCTCTTGACTGTGACCTCAAGGAAGACAGGGCTGGCTCTTCTCCTCCCTCCCCACCTGGAGCTCTCTGTGCCCACCTCTGTGAGGGATTAGCCCCCAAGCAGGCCCTCCACTCACGAGGCAGCTCCTTCTCAGAAGCTGCCTTCCAGCCACGAGCCTGGCCTCTGACGGGCTTGGCCTTTGTCCCTGACTTTGTTCCCAGCGCAAAGACGGGGAGAGAAATCAGCTCAGTCACCGAGCCTTTCTCAGCCTATTTATCCTGTGCTGGGGTGGGGAGCCACAAACTGGCCCTGTGCCCCGTGGAGCAATAGGCAGTAAAGTCAATGCGGGAGCGTATATCAAGCGCCTACTGCCCCGGGCAGTGCCCGAGGGGCTGGGGGCACAAAAGCCCCCAAGGGCCCGCCTTCTTGGCTGTTTTATTTGTTTACTTCTTAGTTTTCGGCACTCACTTCCATAAGATTTTGAGCTCCAGAGTTTCTGCCCCCTCCCCAAGACGTGCAATCTCACACAGCAGCCAGGACCTTCCAGGAGGGGATCCTGGGCCTGAGCCACAGTCAGAGGGAGGAATTCCAGGAGGCCAAGGTGAGGAGGGAGGGCCCTCTGGATCAGGGGCGGCCTGTGCCAGCCCCCCAGGAGTGGGGAGCCCCAAGGAGGCCAGCGGTGTGGCTGAGAGGCAGAGTGGAGGGAGGGGTGGGATTAATATAAAATCTACTGGGAACAAGAGACTGGAAGGGGGCAGAAGGCCATCCCAGGGGCTTGTCATTTGGGTTTATTTGTTTATTTTTTGCATTTTGAAGCAGGGAAGGCAGGGCAGTTGGAGTTAAGTGACTTGCCCAAGGTCATACAACTAGTAAGTGTTAAGTGTCTGAGGTTAGATTTGAACTCAGATCCTCCTGACGCCAGGGCTGGTGCTCTATTCACTGTGCCACCTAGCCGCCCCTCCAGGGGCTTGCTTGTCTTTAACCCTCCAGCCACGAGGGAGCCTCTGGGGGAGGCAGGAAATCCCCTTGGCAGCTGTGTGGAGCCAGCTCCAGAGAAGGGACTGGAATGGGAGGGGAGAGCAGGAAGTACAAGGAGCTGTCCAGGAAAGATAATGACAGCTTAAGCCAGGCTGGTGGTGGGGAGGCCGATATGCTGGGGCCTGGCCAGGGAGGGGAGAGAATGGGGGGCACGGCTGGAGGGTGAGGAGCCCAGTCTGGGGGGCACGCCCCAGCCAAGCTGATGGCCACACACTCTTGCCCATGTAACTCTGTGTTTACCAGCGAGGGATCAAAGCTGTCGGATAAGCCAGCACCCAGAAAAGCCCCACGGCCTGAGGGCGTCTCCCGGAGCAGCCACCATTCTCCAGAAGGATGGCCCTCAGTCTCTTCCTTCAGCTGCGCCCCTTGGCTCCCTCCGCTCCCAGGAAAGGTCCCTGTCTTGGGCCTGGACCCCTCTGCCTGGAAACGACAGGCCTGGGGGCGGGGGGGCTCCTGTTCCAGGCCCAGCCCCACCCCACCACTAGAGTGCTGCGTGGCCCTGGGAAAGTCACTTTCCATCTCTGAGCCTTGGGCTCTTCAGCTGCTGCTGCCCAGGCTCGTTGTGAAGCCTCACTACATTACTGAGTGGTTGGCACAGAGCTCATGCTCAATGAGGCCCATTTATACTTCGGTGCCCTGGGGTAGGCAGGAAGACCAGAGTTCAAATCCAGCCTCAGACATTCCTAGCAAAATGGGGCTCATAACAGACATCCCTCCCAGGACTGTGAGAATAGGAGACGGCACAGAGTGGGAGCAGCCTAGTACAGAGCACCCGATGAGTAAAGGCTTGTTTCCTTGCTCCCACCCTGTGTCCCTCCCTCCCTCTTTTCCCTCCCTCCCTTTGTCCTTCCCTCCCTCCCTCCTTCCTTCTTTCCTTCCCTCCCTCCCTCCCTCCTTCTCTACTTCCTGAGAGGTTGTGGGTTGCCCAGGACCACCCAGCTAGTTTTCAGCAGTGCTAGGACAAGATCTGAGGACCCCAGACTCCCAGCCTCGGGTTCTTTCCATCCCACCACACTTCCTGTACAGATGTCTGGGGAGGAAAGGGAGACTTGGCCCCCCAAAGCAGCGCTGGTGGGCCTCGCTACCCAGCACAGAAACGTTATAACTTCCCTCTCACCCACCCAGGGAAAGCCCAGTGTTGTCCAAACCATGGCCTATTGCTGGACAGGGAGCCCAGGGGTCCACAGACTGAAGAGATGAAACCATCTGTGCTGTGTTTGGTGAGTCCTAAAGCTCCACCTACATGAGCACTCCCTCCTAGGTGTTGTGCAGGGAGGGCCAGCCCCTCTGGGGGGAGGGCTGCTCCTCCACCATTGGGGTCCATCCACACCCACACCACCCCGTGGTTCCAGGAAGCAGCCATGTCCTTCTCAAACTATCTGGGAAGAAGGGCTAAATCAGGTTGAGGGTGATCAACAGACCTCAAACCCACTGCTGAGCCAGGGGTTATCTACCCCAAATATGGGAGGACTCCACAGCAGATGAGAATAGTTTGTTCCAACAGTCATGAAGGTGACTGAAGCAGACGCTTGGAGTGCTCAGAGCTTGGTCAGACAGCTCAGACACCCAAGGCAGACACCTACTGCATCTGGGCCATCCCCGTCACCCGGGCTTTTGTCCTGTCACTAGACTTCAGTGATTCTGGAGGAGAGTGAGGAGGCAAATTCCCATGGCTCTGTCTCTTTTAAGTCTAATTCACATTCCTGTGAAGACGTTACCCCAGGAGGTCACTGGTGCTTTTCAAAAATGAAGAATGAACATCACCATTATTATGAACCACTATCGAACAATCCAGCCATCCCTGAGCATTTGGGAAACTCCAGGAAGGGGCCAGCTCAGGGCGAAGGACAGGGGGCCTGCAGACACAAAGGAGAGTCCCTGCTCAGCCAGGACAGATGGAGAGGGAGAATGGCCCATGTGCACACTCACACACTCTCCCACACTCTTACACACACACAGACACACATATAGATACATGCAGATACAGGCAGATACACACATAAGACTCATACACACACGGGCACATGATACAAGACACACACACACACACACACACACACACACACACACACACACACACACACCCCTTGGGTTTTATGTCCCCATGTCCAGCACACAGTAGGCGTTTCATAAGTGATTACTGTTTATGATGAGGTGCCCACATAGGATGTAAAATCAATCGGTACAATTTTACAGGGTGCTTGGTGTTGTCCTGACCTGAGATCAGCAGCTCAAAAACAGAAAACTCTGCCATTCAAAGTGATTGCTCCGCACCCCAGAAGTCCCTGTCAGGCCAGGTCTTAGGCCCATGTGCTCCCCCACCCCATCCCCTGAGAAGTTGCTCCAGCCATTGGGGTTGGAGGGCTCCAGAGAAGGGCAGCTCAGCACATTCCAGTGGCCCAGAGCACTTTGGCCGAGCCCAGCTGGTCACTGCCTCTTCTCCTCTGTGGTCAGAAGTTGCCTCTTCAGTTTCCCTCAGTGCATCCTCATTCTGAATTGCCTAGAAGCCTTCAAAAGGCAGGGATGCTCTTGGGAAGCCATCCAGCCCAGAGCCCTAGCTCAAAGCCTCCCTCTGATGCTGAGGTCTGTCTGACCTTGAGGGGCCCCTTTTGCCCTCTGGGCTTCTTTACTCGTCTGCAAATGAAGGGGCTTGGAGTGGATGGTCTGAGGTCCCTTCCAACTCAAAATCTACGATGCTCCTCATCTGAGCTCTCCTGGCAGGACTCCAAGGACTCCCCTTTTGCATGTGGGTCACCGGGACATATTAGGCAGGTTAATGTCGCTTCCACTTAGTGTAGAAGGTGCTGAATTTGGAGTCAGCAGACCAGACTTTGAATCCTCACTGCCATGTGCTAGCTCGGAATCCTCAGTGGCCTTTTCTGCAACTTCATTCCCCCTGCCTCTCTGAAGCCTCTAACACCGTTGGTCTCACTCTCTTCCCCCACACTCTCTTTTCTCTGGGCTTTTGCCAACCCTCCCATTTTCCTCCTCTCTTTCTGACCATTCCTTCTCTGATTCCTTTGCTGGACCCTCTTCCAGATCACACCCTTTAACCTCAGGTGTCTGTCCTGGGCCCTCCCCCTTTCCTTTCCCCCTTCCTTTCGCCTTCCCTTCCCCTCCCCTCCCCCTTCCCTTCCCTTCCCTTCCCTTCCCTTCCCTTCCCCCTTCCCTTCCCTTCCCTTCCCCCTTCCCTTCCCTTCCCTTCCCCCTTCCCTTCCCTTCCCTTCCCTTCCCTTCCCTTGCCTTCCCTTCCCTTCCCTT
>CM053585.1:2184451-2235437 GCA_028646515.1 Pseudochirops corinnae | reverse complement strand
TTCCCTTCCCTTCCCTTCCCTTCCCTTCCCTTCCCTTCCCTTCCCTTCCCTTCCCTTCCCTTCCCTTGCCTTCCCTTCCCTTCCCTTCCCTCTAGACCACTCCACTTGGGGCTCTCATCAGCTTCCATGGATTTAATGGCCACCTCTATCTTGATGATTCTCTGATGTCCCTCTCCTGCTCCCATCTCTGCTGGCCACCAGTCTCTCATCTCCAACTGCCTCTCAGGCATCTCTATCTGGATGTCTGGTGGACATCTGAAACTCAACAACGCAAAACAGACCTCCTGACCTCGACTGCTACAACTTTATCATTTCCTACCTGCCCTATGACTGGGGAAGGCACCACCCTCCTCCCAGTCCCCCAGGTTCGAGGCCTAGGAGTTGTCCTGGGCTGCTCACTCTCTCTCGCCCCCCAGATCCAATGTGGCTCCAAGGCCTGGCAGTTTCACCTTTGTAGCATCTCCCCAAATCCCCTTCCCTCCCTTTCTGCCCTCTGACCCTACCATCGCCCTGGGGCAGACCCCATCCCCTCACACCTGGACCATGGCAGGAGCTGCTGCCTGTCTCTGGTCTCTTCCTCCATTCAGCCACTAAAGTGATTTTCCTC
Organism: Pseudochirops corinnae; assembly: GCA_028646515.1. Classification (NCBI taxonomy): domain Eukaryota; kingdom Metazoa; phylum Chordata; class Mammalia; order Diprotodontia; family Pseudocheiridae; genus Pseudochirops; species Pseudochirops corinnae. The sequence goes on along the minus strand of CM053585.1, from coordinate 2,234,830 downwards.
CAGTGAAGGTCTGACCATGTCACCCCCTACTCAGTAAACTCTAGTGGTTCCCTATCACCTCTAGGACCAAACATAAGACCCCCAGTTTGGCGTCTGAAGCCTTCACAAGCTCTCCCCAGCCGATGCATACCTTTTCAGTCTTACTGGTCACACCCACCCAAGCTCTGCAGGCCAGCGGCCTTGGGGACCTGGTTGTTCCCTGAACAAGACGCTCCATCTTCCAACTTGGGATGTTCTCTGGCTGTCCATCCCCCACAGCCGGAATGTTCACTCTCCATGGTCATCTCTGCCTCCAGCTTCCCTCCAGGCCCATCGAACATGCCCCCTCCTCCAGGAAGCCCTCCCTGTCCCCCTTTGGCAGCCTCCCCAGAGATTGCTCCTTATATCTCTGGGTTGTATCTATTGGTCCGTGTCTTTGCATGTCATCCTTCCCATTAGACCATGAGTACCTTGAGGGGAGGCTGGCTTTTCATCTTCTCTGTATTCCCAGTGCCTGACACATAGTAGGAGCTTCATAAGTGCTTATGGACCCTTCTCCTACCCTCCTCAGTTCCCTCCTGCTGACAGTGTGGTCCTGTTCTGCACAATGAATGCATTTTCCACTTACCTGTGGTTGTGTGGGTGGGCTGTGGTGGGAAGCCTCTGGGGGGATGGTCTCTAAGTGCACAGGGCAGGCTACACTAAGCTCCTGTGAAGGGGAGGGCAGGAGCCCGGCCTTGGCTCTGCCCACCCCTGCAAGGAGCTACAACTTCAGGGCATTCCTCTGGGGTATCGGGTTTGCCACTGAGCCACTGACCACTGACTGGTCAGTGTCAGATCAGCAGCCAAAGATAGTGGAGAGATTGTGGGAGACCCAGGGGTCGAATCTGGCCTCTGGGGGCTTGTGAGTGACCTCCTTTAGCTCTGGGAGCCTCAGGTACCTCCCCAGCCTGCAGGCCACAGACAGGTGCTGTCTGGGGCCAGAATGTCCTGGGTCCTGTCCCACCAACAGGAGGCAGCCAGGCTGACAAGAGCAGCTGCTCTAAAGGAAGCAGTTGCCAATCTGTGTGCCACCTTGCTCCCTTGGCTGGCCAGCCCCATATTCCAGTGGATGGAAAACAGTGAGGAGGGGGCTTGGAGGTCAAGAAGACAAGGATTGCTGCACCAGCCAGGTCCCAGGCCACCCCCCTAACCGGGCGAATGGGAAGCATCCAGTCCCGCTGATGCAAACACCTTGGAAGTGTCTCTCTTGGCAGGTAGCACAGTAACACAGCCTGTGTTTCATACCCATGTCTTAATCGCTTCTTCTTACCTGTGGGCAGTATGGTGGACTGGGCCCAGGATCAGGCTCCTTCTCCAAAATTCTGGCCGCTGGCTTGCATCATTTCAAAGGCTCCGTCGGGCTCTAAAATCCTGTGATCTCTCAGGGCTGGGACTGGGCATGGGCAGCCCCTCAGGACCCAGAAGGGGGCCTTCCACACAGCAGTAAATGTTGGCTCTGGTCATGCCAAACCCAGAGCAAACAGGGATGGATTTGCTCTACAGTCTTGGCTGAGTGCCACAAGCTCAGAGCTGACCTGTCTCCCAAAGGGCCTTTCTCTCCAAGGACCTGTGTCCTGTTCCCTCTGTGGAGAACATCAACCCCATTGCTCAATCCTCGGGGTCACTGCCTGTTAGTGCTTTGCTGATTGATAAGACGGCCCCGGATCTAAGAGGCACCAAGCCTGGCTGGCAGCCACACGCCTCTGGACATTTGCAGAAGGAAGAATGGAAAACTTCTTTGTTTCCCCAATGGAAATTCTAGCTTTCTTTCTTTAAGGCAGGCAAATGGAAAGAATGATAAACCAGACATCAGGAAGAATCAGGTCTTCATCCCAGCTCAGGCAACAGTTCACTACACGACTTGTCCTCCTTCAGCCTCAGTCTCCCCCTCTGTAAAGCTAGGGGGTCAGGCAGGGCAGCACCCATGTCTGAGGTCCTTTGTAGAGATCTAATATTCTATGGGTCTGTGGATGGGAAAGGGGCTGGGACCATTCCCAAGCTTAGGCACCAAGGAGACGTCAAGCTCGAGGAAAGAGGAATCTGCCTTTTCCTTGCTCAATGTGGCTCCAGGTTTTTAGTCCTCCCATGACCATTTCCAAGGGTTGTTACAAATGAAAAGTCTGACAAACAGGAGGAAGACAAGGGTGGAGGAAAATACACAGGCAGTAATCCTAACAGTGAATGTGAATGGGATAGACGCTCTCGTAAAACAGATGCTGATAGCAGAGTGGATCAAAAACCAGAATCCTACAATATGTTGCTTATAAGAAACAGACGTGAAGTAGAGAGACACACAGAGTAAAGGAAAACCTGGAAAGACTTGTATGAACTGATGCAAAGTGAAATGAGCAGGACCAGGAAAACATTGTACATGGTCTCAGCAATATCACGTGATAATCAACTATGCATGACTCAGCTCCTCTCAGCAAGACAAGGACACAGGACTCACAGAGGAAGATGCTGTCCCCCTCCCCTAAAGTACTGATGGACTCTGAATGCAGATTGAAGCATGCGTTTTTTCATTTTATTCTTTCTCATGTTGTTTTTTTTTAACTTTTGATGTGTTTCTTCTTCCACAACTGTGATGAATATGGAAATATGTTTTATCTGACAGTGTATGTATAAGCAATATCAAACTGCCTACCATTTTCAGAAGAAGGGAGAGGAAAAAATTGGAACTCAGAATCTTGTAAAAATGAAGGCCAAAAATTTTCTTAATTTGTCATTGTGGGAAAAAATACCATTTAAAAGAAAAATAAGTTATTTTTTTAAAAAAAGCCTTATAAACAAATGTTCAAAAGACAGTTTCTGGGTAATTAGTAATCAACTTATTAATTATGGTGAGGAAATAATTAATAAATTGATTGAGATGAGTGGTTCCTCTCAGTAATCAAAGATGTCCCCTGGAAAACATTGAATGTTTAAAAGCCTTTGGAAAAAAAGGGTGTACCTGAGGGTGGAAATCAACTCTGATTGGTTAGCAATCATTCAAGGGGTAGACATGTTAGTGAGGAGGTGGGCAAAAAGTCTTCAGCTCCTCCTGCTGAGAACTTGACTTAATCATGAGACACAGCTGCCTCCAGCCATCTGGGCATCTCTATCCAGACCTTGCTGGTTGGTTTTCCCATTCATAAACTGGGTTACCCTAAATTCTAATGGAAGATTCCAAGGACAAGGGCTTATTTCCTAGGTCAAGAACTCACCTAGACTGGATTCTGCTTGTAAGGTCTTCTAGTTGGGTAGGGTCCCACCCAAGATTGACAAGTGTGTACCCAGAGGATTTGGGCAGACTCATCTATCAATAATGTCCTTCAGAGACTAGTTGAATAACCTACAGGGGCTGGTTTCTGAGTGAGGACATAGGAAGGGAAGACTTGAAATCTAATTTAATCATTGGTTATTAATATCAGAGGAGAACCATCATTTCTCTTGGTGTTGTTTTTTAAGACCTATCCTTAGAAATACCTCCATCGTCCCAGCCCCAGCTGACAAGATGATCATCACATTGGGCTTAATGCCTGATTTCATGGGTGGCTCAGGTACATACATGAGCAGAGAGAGGCATGATCTCCTAGTCCTGACTGACTTGGCCTTTGAAATCTCATGCTACACCCAGTGAATGCTTCATGAATGAGTTGGTCCATGAATCAGTCTTCTCATCACAGGGCCAATGAGGACATGACACCTCACCCCTCCACCAAGAATCCTGACAATGGACTCTTGATGGACCACTCATCCTAAAGGAGCCCAGGGGAACTAGGTATAGCAAGACTACATTCTGTGACCTTCAAACTGACTCTCCTCCATGTTTACTTCAACTGTCTGTATATTTTGGTGAGGTGAGCCTGTGTGACCTGGTTAATTGGGTTTTTTTTTGCTTTTTTTTTTGGAGGGGCAATTGGGGGTGAGTGACTTGCCCAAGATCACTCTGCTAGTAAGTGTTAAATGTCTTGAGGCTGGATTTGCGCTCAAGTCCTCCTGACTCCAGGACTGGTGCTCTATTCACTGCACCACCTAGCTGCCCCAACCTGATTAATTGTTCTAGTTCCTGAGACAGATAGACAGGAGAGGGAGAGAGAGAGAGAGAGAGAGAGAGAGAGAGAGAGAGAGAGAGAGGGAGGGAGAGAGTATGAGAAAGAGAGGGAGGGAGGGAGAAAGAGAGAGAGGAAGGGAGGCAGGAAGGGAGGGAGGGAGGGAGGGAGAGAGAGGAGAATGAATGAAAAAGCAGAGACAGAGACATAGAGACAGTATTTATTAGGCACTTACCATGAGTTGGGTGCTGTGTTAAGTGCTAGAGAGACAAATAAAAGCCAACAAGGTGGTCCCAACTCTCAAGAGGCTTACCCTCTAACAATGGAAGACGGTACATACAGGGTATGGATAAAGGAGGAGAGGGGCCTGCAGGAGGCAGGGGAGGAGGTGAGTTGAGCCTGGGTGACATAAGCATGGTGAGGGTCTCTTGCAAAGGAGGAGGGAAGATGGGAAGAGGCTGGAGCTGGCTCGTGCTCTCTGGAGATGAGACCTGATGCTTCTCCCCTTCCTTTTTCATTCCCTAAGGGCCCCATACAAGACATCCTTCCACTCACTCCCCAGGCATTCTGCCCTGGTGACCAGTGTCAATGGGGCATCTTTTCACCTTAATCACCAACACTTACTGGGTTCCGGCTTTGTAGAGGGTTTGCTGCTCAGCCAGGGAGGAACCCCTCAGCCCCTCTCAGGGCTGTACTATCTTGCTGGATGGATCCATCATCTGACTTCCCTGGGCTCACTCTTCAATAGACAACTCCAGGCTTTTCCAACTCCAGCCACTGGCTTGGCTGGACAGCACAGTGCTCTCTCCAGGGGGAGCATTAGGAGGAGCAATGAGTCCTCCCTCTAACCCAAGATGTCTCAGGAGTCTTTCCTGGACCCTCTTCTCTTCTTCCCTTAGACTAGTTCCCTTGGTGACTTCATCAGCTCCTGTGGCTTGAATGATTCTCAGATCTACCTTTCCTGCCCCAAACTCTCTGTTACCTCTAATCTCGCAGCTCCATTTTAGACATCTCAAACTGGATATCCTATTGACATCTTAAACTCAATATGTCCCAAAAAAGAACTCATTTCCCCCCTTAAGTCCTTCCTCCTCCCCCTCCCCCTTTGCTACGACTGTCTATAGCAGCACCACCCTCCCAGGCCCTCTGGCTCCCAACCCAGGAGTCCTCCTGGATTCCTCCCTATCTCTCACCCTCCAGATCCAATATGGTGCCAAGGGCTGTTGATTTCACCTTTGCACCATCTCTTGTATTTGCTTTTTCTCCTATGACACAAGATCCCTCTAGTTCAGGCCTCATCACCTCACACCTAGACAACACGTATTTTTGTCTTTAGAGCTTAGGGCAGAGCCTACCATTAATAGGTGTTTAATAAATTTTTGCTTAATTGAATTGAGAAATAAGACTGAGAAAGGGTCCATAGTATTCACCAGACTGACTTATGAAGCATCAGGACACAGAGAGAGAACAAAGAACCCTGGTCTGAGATGAATCTGCTTCAATTCAGCCTCCCAAAGTTCTTTGGGAATTGTAAGTAGATATCTGACTCTGGAGGAAGATGTGAATGCTATCTGCCCCATCCCCACCCCAAACAAGTTGTCTATTTTATATCTGAAAGATTTTCCCTTTCTACTTCAATGTCTCCGACTTTTAGCTCATCCTTCTGAGTTCGAATATGACCTCAGACAAGTATTAGCTGTATGACCCTGGGCAAGTCACTTAACCCTGTTTACCTCATTGTCTTCATCTGTAAAATGAATTGGAGGAGGAAACGGAAGACCACTCCACTAGCTTTGCCAAGAAAACTCCAAAGGGGTCTCAAAGAGCCAGTTTAGCTCCTCCTCACCCAGGGCTTTTGCTGAAATCTCATTGAGGGCCCCTCTTATCTGTAAGATAATTTCAATGAATATGGAAATAGGAAGTTGTTTAAAGAGAGAGATGGGACTATGCAGGGAATTCATCTACCAGAAGACTTTTAAAACAGAAAATGGAAACAAGAGCATGTAACTGGGGTTGAATTTGAAGGATACCCCATTTTGGCAAGAGTAGTATCTGGAGGGCTTAAGCTTAGATCTAAGCTTAAGCTTAGAGTTGAGAGTGTCACAAAAAAGGACATTGTTAGTTGTGTTGGGGAAAGAAGAAGAGCAAAGGAGGGACAAGATGGACACCATCCAGAAACTAGCCATTGACCAGTATCTTACACTGTATACCAAGATAAGGTCAAAATGGGTACATGATTTAGACATAAAGTGTGATACCATGAGCAAATTAGGAGAATAAGGAAATAGTTTACCTGTCAGCTCTATGGAGAAGGGAAGAATTTACGGCCAAACAAGAGACAGAGAACATTATGAAATGCAAAATGGATAATTTTGATTACATTAAATTAAAAAAAAATGCACAAACAAAGCCAATGCAACCAAGATTAGAAAGGAAGAAGAACTGGGAAACAATTTTTACAGTCAGAGCCTGATAAAGGCCTTGTTTCTAAAATATATAGAGAACTGAGTCAAATTTATAAAAATACAAGTCATTACCCAATTGATAAATGGTAAAAGGCAGTTTTCAGAAGAAGAAATTAAAACTATCTCTAGTCATACAAAAAAAGGCTCTAAATTACTATTGATTAGAGGAATACAAACTAAAACAATTTGGAGGTACCACCTCAGAACTATCAGATTGGCTAACATGAAAAAAAGGAAAATGATACATGCTGGAGAAGATGTGGGGAAATTGTAACACTAACGCATTGTTGGTGGAGTTGTGAACTGATTCAACCCTTCTGGAGAGCAATTTGGAACTATGCCCAAAGGGCTAGAAAACTATGCATTCCCTTTGATCCAGCAATACCACTGCTAAGTCTGTATCCCAAAGAGATAGTAAAAAAGAGAAAAAGACCCACATGTAGAAAAATATTTATAGCAGCTCTTTTTGTGGTGGCCAAGAATTGGAAATCAAGGGGATGCCCATCAGTTAAGGGATGGCTGAACATGTCATGGTATAAGAATGTAAAGGAATACTATTTTACTGTAAGAAATGATGAATAGAAAAGCCTGTAAAGACTTCCATGTGCTAATGCCGAATGAAGCGTGTAGAACCAGAAAAATATTGTATGCAGGAACAGCAACATCATTGTAATGACCAGTTTTGATGGACTTAGGTCTTCTCAGAAATGCGATGATCCAAGATAATTCTACGAGACTCATTATGGACAGCGCTATTCCCATCCAGAGAAAGAACGATCGATTCTGAGAGCAGGTTGAATTGTGCCATTTTCTCTCTCTCTGTTTTCCTTCTCATGGCTTTTCCCTTTTGTTCTGATTCTTCTTTCACAACATGACTAATATGGAAATACGTTTAATATGATTGTGCGTGAATAGCCCACAACAGATTCCCTGCTGTCTTGGGGAGGGGAGAAGGGCAGGAGGGAGAAAAAAGATTTGAAACTCAAAATCTTGTAAAAGTGAGTATTGAAAACTATCCCTGCATGTCACTGGAAAAAATAAAATACTATTCAGTGTGGGGAAAAAGATGGATGGCATCCAGCAAGGTGGATGGCACGATGGGCATGAAGAGAGAGCAAAGGGACTCACTTTACCTGCTTGTTCGTATTTTCTCTGCCAAAGAGAAGGAACTTTGGTCTTGAGAAGACAGAACAAAAATGATTAATAGAAACTTGAAAGTCAAGATAAGTCAAGGATAATAAAAGAATCCCTCTCTGCTCCTCCTGAGGTCATGTCCCCAAGGAAAGCTCACATGGAGACTACTTTCCAGAATCTCTCAAGACCCAGCGCTAGGACTGTTGAGCCCTGGTCAAAGAGCTCAGAAAGGCTGTGGGGAACAGGGTGGAACCACAGGACAGAGGGAAAGAGGGCCAAAGCTTTTCAGATTTCCAGATAAGGCAAGAGAGTGGAGTCTGGTAAAATGTGCAGACTTTTGATATAATTTTATTTAGGATTAGGCTTTTATGTTTATATCACTTACATTTTCTACTGTCTGCCTCCTCATACCTGGTCCCAGAAAGCCATTCCTCATAACACAGAATTTTAAAGAGAGGAAGAAAGAAGAAAAAATTCTGCAAAACTAACCACCAGATCAAGAAAGTCTAGTATTATATAGTGTGTTCCTCAAAATGTAGGGGAAGCTACCTTCTCATATTTCTTCTTTGGATGCTATAATTATGCCTCATTCAATTTTGATATTAGTCACCAGAGTCCTGGGAGTGGCAGAATCTTACAAATTTCCCATTTTATTTCCAGCTCAGCCCTCATAGCCATCAACCAAGGACATAACTCTGACAGAGAAGGGGCTGGTCATCCCCTCCAAATGTCATACACAGGACAGACAAATTAGCCAACCTGGGAGCAGCAAGCAGTGCATCCTTATGGAGAGAGAGACAGGAAGTAGCACTTGCCAGGTAAGTCAAACCACCACCATCACCTCGACCACCATCTCCCTTCAGACCTTGATGGGCACAGTCTAGGACCCAGAGCTTTGGAAATGGCAAGACTTTGAGTCCATGGGAAGCAGCCCCCAGGGAGACACAGCTTGGGAATTGACTGCTTCTCCAGGGGTTACAGCCACAATTACTGAGGACGCAGAAAGGAAAGTTCTGGTCACCAAAGTCCTTGGCCCTGCCCAGTGGCTCAGCATCAGAAGTGGATTTTATCAGTGGGAATGGCATGAAAGAAGAGGCCCCTTAAGGACCATGGGGTCCTTCTGTTAGCCATTCCTAGGGTCTGTTGCTTCCCCAATTAGAATGTGAGCTCCTTGAGGGTGGGTCTGACTGTCCTGTTTGTATCTCTAAGGCCCGGCACAGGGCTTGGCACCAAGCAGGGACCTAATGAACACTCCCTTCCATTGTGGTTGTCATTCTTTACCTGTCCGTGTCTCCATTGTTCCCCTGGCTCCGATGACTTTCCCCTGCATCAGTCCTAGGAGATTTTCCTGTACTTTTCTGTAGCCATCATACGCACCATTTCTTACAGCACAATCATATTCCATCCCATCCATCTACTGTACTTTGTTCAGTTGCTCCCGGATCAAGGGTAGATCCTGTGTTCCCAGCTCTTTGAGAATACAAAAGGGTTACTTTCAATTTTTGCTGTATATGGAGCCTTCCTTTTCATCAATGACTTCTTTGGGGTAGATGCCCAGCAGAGAGTCCTTGGGTTCAAAGGGAAGGGTCATTTGAGTCACAGATTCATGGAATCATAGAACTGGAGAGCAGCCACCTGGTCCAGCCCATACACACAAGGAGCCCCCCATGTACAATGCTCCACAAGTAGCCATCTGAGTCCTACTGGGACCTCCAAGGAGAAGGGACCCACAGAGACCTCATTTGGGCCACCTATCCCTCTCTTGTACAACCCTCCTTGGTAAGAAGGTTTACCTGATATGAAGGAAAATTGGCCTCTTGGTCACTTCTCCCCTTGCTCCTGGTTCTGCCCACTGGGGCCAAAGAGGACAAGGTGAATCCACCCAGTTCATGACAGCCTTTCCTGTACCTGAAAGGTGTTCTCACATCCACCCCTGCCTCCCTCTTTTCTTTTCCAAGCTAACCATGGCTAGCGTCTCCAAATGATCCTTGTCTGCTGTGGACATAAGGCTATTTGTTGTCTGGACACTCATTGATGTCCTTCTTAAACCACGGTGCCCAGAATTGAACATGATCCTCCAGATGAAGTCAGAGGAGGGCAGAGAAGGGGATGACAGTCTCCTGACTTCTAGAAGTAATGCCCCTCGCAATGCATCCAAGATTGCAGCATAGAGATGGAGAGAGAGTGACAGGGGAGGAGAGACAGAGACATGAAGCCTTCCCTGACATGGGTATTAATTATGAGCAATTCTTCCTCTGAGAATTCTTTGTAGGGGCGGCTAGGCAGCACAGTGAATAGAGCACTGGCCCTGGCATCAGGAGGACCTGGGTTCAAATCCAGCTTCAGACACTTAACACTTACTAGCGTGTGACCTGGGCAAGTCACTTAACCCCAATTGCCCCTGCAAAAAAAAAAGAAAGAGAGAGAGAGAGAGAATTCTTTGTGCTCTTTGACCTCGTCTCCCTTAGGAAATGGCTTCTCATTGGATGGACGGCATGTCCATTAGCGATGCAGGACTGACTCTCTGAAGAGATGTTTTGGTATGATTTTTCCCCAGCTGCCCACGTTTCTCCTCAGCCCAGCTGCATTATCTTCACTCATACCCAGGTTTTCCCAGTTACTTGTAAGCTAAATGATCTGGGTTGTCCTTTGGGATTGCTGCTTTTTCCTTGGACCAGAAGCCAAGTGATGACGTCTCCAGGTCAAAAGGTGTGAACGTTTTAATGACTATTTTCTCAATTACACATTGCTTTCCAAAATGGTCACAGGTCTTCCCAGTCCCTCCACCTCCTCTTCTGTGGCCTACAGGCCTCAGAGCAGTAGGAGGGCTGAAAGGGCAGGAGGCACCGGGAGAATTCCCACTTCTCGGGGCCACCCCAATAGGCCGATGTTTGTGGAGACCCCCGTTGTGAGGAGGGAGGGGCGGCCTCACACGCTCCAGGAGCCCCAGAACGGGTGTTTGAGTTAGGAGTCAGCAAGGGATGTTGTTTGTGCTGGGCCAGGAGGGATAATTAGGGGCCAGAGAGGAGGCAAGAGAGGAATTCTCCCTTCTGCTCCCGCATTTCTTTTGTTTCCCCAGCCCAGTCCCAATGTTCTCTGCACTTATTCCTTGGGTGATAAAGGAGGTCTGTAAACCCTGACCTCCGGCCATCTCCTCAGCGCCCTTTATTCAGGACTTCAAAGTCCTGCGAGGTGGTTCTGGGAGAACAGGGATCCCCACTTCAGGGATGAGGAAACACGGGGCTGTGACTCACCCAAGGTCACCCAACTGGCTGGAGTGGAACCGAGCCAGGCCCCAAAGCCTTGTCTCCAGCCTTCAACTCACTGTTCTCTCCATGGAGCCCAGTGCCTTTCTCCCTGGTCCTGGTGTCAGTGAGAAGAGCAGGTCCTCCTTGGCCCACCAGTCCAGAGCATGCCCGAAGCAGGTCTTCTGTGCCAGGGACTGGGCTAATGCCTGCGTGCCAAGCCAACATGTTCATTCATGATGTCCCAAGGAAAACTTTAGTTCACAACTGGGAGAGGCAGGTGGTCTGGTAGAAAGCACCTGTCCAGATGTGGGGCCTGCAGACCTGCAACCATGGGCAAGTCTCTTGCCTTTTCTTTCCTCAGTTTCCCCCTCTGTAAAAAAGGTGCAGGCTTGCTTTGGGTTACTGGGGTTACTGGGGAAAGGCCCTTTGGAAGCCAGTAAATTCCTGCGGTGACATGAGCTGGGCTTTCCGCTTTGGTACTCTGTTATTGCTGACCATACTGACCCTTCCCAGTTCTCATCTGCCTGCTGAGCAAAGGACATCACAGTGTTTGCTCTCCCCAGGCTTCCATTATTCAAGCAGAATGCCAAGATTAGGGGAAGGACCTGGGGGCTTGACTGGGGCCCCTCCTAGCCCTACCAAGGGAACACCAATGCCAAGAGGGGGACTTTATCTTCTATGCTTTCCCACATCTTCTACATGCAAACCACAGCCTCTGCTCAGCTGCCAGATCACCGGGTCCTGCCTCCGACAGGCGTCCCGGCTGCTTGTTGCCCGATGCCCATCTCTGTGGTCCATTTCTCAGTCCTTCTCATGTGCACTGGAGGGATGCTCCTGCCTCTTTAGCGCCCTGGGCAGCTCACGGCAGACACAGGAAGAGTATGAAGGCCTGTCATGAGGGGAGGGATTAGCCTTTCTCTGCTGGGTCGCAGGGGGATTGGGGAGGGGAGCAGCAAAGAGACAAAGCCAGGCTTGACAAGCCTGGGAAGGCCTCCTCCAGCTGCTGGCTGTCCCAGAGAGGCCAGAGGGGCTAGAAGAAGCCCCCTTTGTGGCGGCCTTGGTGCAAACACAGGCTGTCTAGGAGTCTCCAAGGTCCCAATTCTCAGAACCAAAGGCTTCTATCCTTCCAGAGAACAGATAACTGGCCTCCATGACCTGTCTTAGGGGCTTCGTGGTAGAAAACACTTTGAAAACACCAGCTGATCCGGTAGGGCCAAGGGCTGCATTGAGATCCTGGCTCCAGTCACTATTAATGACGTGGTCTTCTACAAATTATTTCTCTCTGAGCTCCAGTCTCCTGTAAATTGAGGGATATAACCTAGGGGTTTTTGGAGTCCTTCTAGACCTGCAGATTCTAGGGCAGTCTGCTTTCACAACTCCCGGCTTTCCCACCTTCTGTCAAAATGGACTTTAGAGACAATGGGGATTTTGTGATGGTTAACTTTGGAATGTCACACCTCCACTGACTTCTTTGTAAGGTGTTTACCTCCCTTACTTGGTGCCAACAACACCTTTAAAGCCTGGCTTTGAAATAAGACACTGTTATCTAAGAGAGAGAGACAGAGACAGAGAGAGAGAGAGAGAGAGAGAGAGAGAGAGAGAGAGAGAGACAGACAGAGACAGACAGACAGAGACAGAGACAGAGACAGAGAGAGAGAGAGAGAGACAGACAGACAGAGACAGAGACAGAGACAGAGAGACAGAGAGAGACAGAGACAGAGAGAGACAGAGAGAGAGAGAGAGAGAGAGAGTAGAGACAGAGAGAGTAGAGACAGAGACACAGAGACAGACAGAGACAGAGAGGGAGAGGAGGGAGAGAGGGAGAGAGACAGAGAGACAGAGACAGAGACAGAGAGAGAGAGAGAGAGAGAGAGAGACAGAGACAAAGAGACAGAGAGAGACAGAGACAGAGAGAGAGAGGAGGGAGAGAGGGAGAGACAGAGAGAGGAGGGAGAGAGGGAGAGACAGAGACAGAGAGAGGCAGGGAGAGGGAGGGAGAGAGAAAAACAACCCTCACCTTCTCTAGCTGAATTAGCTTTTTTCTTTTTTCCAATGCAGGGAAGGTACAAACTGCAGAATCAGGCTTTGTTTATCTGCTGATAATGGCTCCTGCTATCAGACTGTGAGTAAAGAGAACAGCTTGCTGGTCAGATGTTATTAAGTAACAGGAGAAAAAAAATCTCTTCAATGGAAAATTTTCAGGTTCTTAGAAAACAGAGTTATTCCAAGGTAGAGCGCCCGAATAGTTGCTTTCAGATCTAAGAACAGATCATTTCTTTTTTTCCATCCAATTGATTCTTTTTTTTTTCCAATTTTTAAACATTTTTATTTAAAATTTTGCATTCCCAATTCTGTCCCTACCTTCTGTCACCCCCCTCCCCTTCCCTTCCCTGACATGGTAAGTAATCAGGTATTGGTTCTGTATGTGCAATCATATAAAACATTTCCATATTAGCCATTTTGTATAAGAAGATGAATAAAAAAGAAAAGAAAGTGAAAAATAGCCTGCTTCAGTCTGTATTTAATCAGTGTGAGTTCTAGTCTGCTGCATCATGAGTCCTTTGGGATCACCCGGGATCATTGTATGGCCAAGAATTGCACAGTTACAATGTTGCTGTTACTGTATGCAGCGTTCTCCTGGTTCTGCTCACTTCACTCAGCACCGGTTCATGTAAGTCTTTCCAGGTTTTTCTGAAGTCTGCCTGCTCATCATTTCTTATAGCACAACAGTATTCTGTAACATTCATATGCCACAGCTTGTTCAGCCATTCCACAGTGGATAGGCATCCCTACAATGTCCAATTCTAAGCCACCACAAAAAGACTTGCTATCAGTATTTTTGTATAAATAGGTCCTTTTTCCTTTTAAAAAAAATCTCTTTGAGATACAGATCTAGTAATGGAATTGCTGGATCAAAGGGTACACACAGTTTTATAGTCCTTTGGGCAGAGTTCCAAATTGTTCTCCAAATGGTTAGATCAGAAGAACAGATCATTTCAACACAGCCAGTTTTAGAACCACGTGAGTCCAAACATTCTACCCCTGAATTAGACCTGATATATTCTTCACTCCAATCAGTCTCTTGGTATGTTCTGAAAATGAAGGCAGTGGTTTGGCCTGGAGGGGTGTGGTCTGGAGACTCAACACAGCCCCTCAGCCCCTGCCTCCAGGCTTCTGATAAAGGCTAGTGCCACGGCTGAGTCACTGCCCATAGAGCAGGGAAGGGTCTCTGCACAATAGCTCTGGTCTCTCAGCTTTGGACAGCTGCCCAGACCTGGGTCCAGTGCCAGAGTGACAGAGGAATAGGGACCTGCTGTCTTTCCTTCTCAGCAGAGAGAGAACCAAGTGCTCCTGACCTTCAATGCCTGGTCCTAGCACTCCCTCCAGCTTAGCTGCTGCAGGATTTTGGAGCTGCAGGGGCCTGGAAGGAGACTGTGTGGTCTGACTCCACCATCTTACAGAGAAAGAAACGAAGGCCAGAGAGGAGCAATGAGTTGTCCAAGGTCACACAACTCAAAGGTGATGGGGCTTGCATCCAAAGCCTGGCTCTTGCCATGGTCCTCACCTTCAGGGTGAGAAGCCTGCCCATGCTTCACAGCAGGAGCCTGGGAGACATGGACGAGGAAGTGCTGCATACATACATGAGGGGCAGGGATCACAAGCCAAAGGACCGGAATTCCAGACTTTGTGATGAGGGAGAGGGAGGGGAAATGTCTGCTGTCCACTTAAGACAAGCCAGCTCCTTATCTGTGCCTTCTAGTCTGGTGAGGTTTCCCTGGGAGGGAGTTGGGAGGGTGGGGCACAAAGCTCTGAGGAGAATCAATGAATCCTGGTTCTGGCAAGATGCTGAGGAGGGCTGGTGGTGTTCCCAGCACTGTCGGGATGATGGGAGGTGGAGGAAGGGGGATGGCAGAGGGCCAGAGGAGGATGGAGGAGGGCTGGCGGTTTTCTCATCAATGCCCAGATGATGCAGGGAGGTATAGGGCTCATCATCTCCTGTTAGTCCTCCTTTTAGCCTGGAGATGGCTGTTCTCCTCACCAAGAGAACAATTTGGGAGTACAACGGGGATGTGAGAGCCAGTTAGTGAGTCAGGGACCTCCACATGCACCTTAGAGACAGAGATGCCATGGTCAAATCACCATTGAGAGTTCAGGAGGAGATAGAGAGAATATGTTATGTTATATTATATTATATTACTTTATGTTATATTATATTATATTACATTATATTATATTATATTACATTATATTATATCATATTATATTAATGTGTGTGCACACACACGTATAAACATACACAGAAGTATACATGTATCTATAGATAGACACATGGATACACATGCATATACAGACATATATGTGTGATCACATATAATATCAAAGATTCATCTAACAGGATGACTACCATTGCTCCCCACCCCAACCTCCAGGGCCCCACACGGGTACAGATGATTCTGTCAGGAGGAATCCAGAAGGAATGTACGCCAGACTAGTTTGAGAAACTCATGGCCCCCAGGGTACAAGACTGGCATTCCTCATCTCCATGTTGTTCATTCAGGGGTTCTGAGAAGAAAGGCAGATTGGGAAAGTGAACAGTTGCTTAAGACAATGGTGTTTGAAAATGGGACTGGATTTCTGGGCCACAGCTTGAGATAAGAGAATGATGAGCTCTTGGCCAGATGTAGTGCTAGTAAATGCCAAATCTGTTTGCTTTTGGTTTTGTGAAGCTAAAATCATCTTTAAGCTACACAGGAGAGGCAAGGGAGAAAACACGTGGGGCTACCCAGCAAACCAGACACAGGAAGAGTAGCTCAGTGGGAGGCTGGATGGCAGCGGAAGAGGAAGTCGAGGACAGTCAGTGGTGGATCCCATGGTCTCAGGCTCATAGGCAAAGGCACAAAGAATATCCAATAAGGGTAACTAGTGAGCCTCTGACCAAGAGGAACCTTTGCCCTTGTGGGCACACAGGGATTGGTGCCCCTCACGCTTCACACTTTGCTTGGGATTGACTGTCACATTTAATAATAAATCGTTTTTCGTTCACTCCCTAAGCCTTGGTGGGGAGAGGAGCATGACTAGAAAATGGCCGTGGGAAGGTTCAACCTTGTTCAAAAGGAACAGGGTGGGGAGAAGGAAGGTGGGAGATCAGTTTGTGTGAAGGTACAATCGTGAATGGAAGCCCGGGAAGCAGAAGGGGCAGAAGGGGAAGCACATTGGGGGAACTCAGCATGTCCAAAAAGATAACTCTTCATCTTCCTGCTAAACCCAGCCCTTCTTCAAGCTTCCTTCTCCAGTCTGGACCCCACCAGTCAAGCAGTCAGGCACCATATCTGAAGTCCCAGCTCTGTGCCAGGCAGAGTGCTCAGTGTTGGGGATGCAAAAAAAGATCAAAGTCCGCCTCTGCCCTCAAGGAGCTCCCATCTAATGGGGGAGACAAGAGGCCAAAAGAAAAGCTCTGCAAAGCCAGGGGTGTGGTTGGGTGGGAATGAGAAGGTGGCCCACCTGGGCACCTTCCTAAATGCAGGGTGGGGAGGAACTCTCTGCCCTCCCCCTCAATCAGAGGGAAGAAGTGGGGCTGAGCTGTGCCTTGGGGCGGGGGGGGGGGGTGAGAAAGGGGAGGATTGGGAGAAGGTGGACGACACGATGAGGGGACCATAGATGGGGGGCAGTGGTAGGACACAAGACTGAATATGGGCTGTTCAGAGGGGTGGTGCAGAGCCTCCTGCCTGGAGCAGGCTCCCTTCTGTCTGGGCTCGTCCTGGCCCTCCAGGCTTTGCCCACCTTTTCCCAGACAGCCTGGACATCTCCTTTTGCTCCTGTATCAGCCCACATGCCAGCCTCCAGCCTGTGGCCTTCTTGCTCTGCCCTGAATCAATTTGGTCTTCAGCCCAAAGTCCTCTTCAGCACTGTGGAGGCTGTTCCCAGAGCCCATAGAATTTCCTGTCTGGACTCCCTGGTGGATACCTTTGTCTGCTCCTCCTGCTGTGAGTTGGGCCCCCTAGCCTCAAAGGACTCCACAGAACCTGCTACAAGAGTGAACATCAAGGGAGTGCCCTGAACAGTCAGATTGCCTCCCTTCCCCAGCAAACTTCCTTCTAACCATTCTTCAGTGGGTGCCTATTCTCAGCTCATCATCTCCTCCCCTTCCCCAGTTGTCACTGTGTCCCCCATTCCTCAAGGCCCATTGCCCACTAGCCTGCAACTTAGGGTCTCCTTCTAGATCTACTCACCCCTTCTGCGGTGCTCTTCAGGAAACCAACCAGCTCCTTAGCTGAGGGACCGAATTCTCTTTCCTGGTCCTTCCATCTTCTTGCACAACTGAGATCCCCTGGCTCCCCTTTCTAGAACTGATTGTGCTTTCACTCCTCTCCCTAACCCCCAGCCCTGACTCAAGGAGAGGATGCCCTGGACAAGGAGGAGGCTCACCGAGCTCTCCTGGTCCCTTCCCTTCTGCAGAAAGCTTTGGAGGTCTAGTAAAGAGCCCCAGACTTGGAACAGAAAGACTAGAGCAGCAGTTCTCAACCTGTGGGTCACGACCCTTTTGGGGGTCAAACAGGGTCGCCTAAGACCATTGGAAAACACATATTTCCAGTGGTCTTAGGAACCGAGACACCGCTCCTCTATCCATCTCCAGGTGGGTCCGCCCACATGCAGATATGCTCACATATCAATCTTAAAGGGTCACGGCATTAGGAAGGTTGAGAACCACTGGCCTAGAGTATTAAGCCTACCTCAGACACTCACTAGCTCTGTGACTGGGCAGGTCACTTAAGCACGTGCAGTCTCAGTTTTCCTAGATGTAAAGGGAAGACAATAATAGCCACCAGTTTTTGTTTTAAGTGTTTATTTGGATTTTCACTTATTACTTTTTTATTAAATGATACTTTACTCCCCAGTTACACATAAAACCATTTTTAATATTCTTTTCCTTAAGTTTTGAGCTCCAAATTCTACCGCTCTTTCTCTGCCTGAGATGGAGCAATCTGATATAGGTGATACATGTCGTAGCGAATGTCTCAAAGCTGGTCATGAAGATTTACCGATGCACGGTTTTGTACAGCTGCTGTCAGTGTTGGTTATTATTATTATCTGAAAGAAAATAGCTTTTAAATCAGGCAGCTAAAATGATATGATTACTTCTGTGTCAAGGGTCTTTTCTTAAAAGTTTAGTTGCTTTTGCAGAAAAATTGGGACACATTCACTAATTCACTGTTGGTGGAACTGGGGAATGATCCAGCCATTTTGGAGAGCAAGCTGGAATTATGCTGAAAGAATTATTAAACCACCTCTGTTCTTTAACTCAGCAATATCACCACTTGGTCTGTTTCCAAAGATGCTCAGGGAAAAAGGAGAAGAACCTATAGCTTCTAAGATGTTTACAGCAGCTCTCTTGTGGTGCCAAAGAAGTGGAAGTTGTAGGGATGCCCATCAACTGGGGAATGACTGAATAGACTGTGCCATAGAATTATGATGGAGCACAATTGTGCCATAAGACATGAGTCCAATGATCTTAGAAAAACACGGGAAGACTTGCATGGAATAATGAAGAGTGAAATGAGCAGAACCAAGAGAACGCTGTATGAAGTACAGCAACACTGTTTTAGCAATGGCTTTGAGCAAATAAGTCATTTTGAGTATTATAAATGCCCAGATTAACTTCAAAGGACCCGTGAAGAAAGGTGCTGTCTGCCCTCAGAGAAGGAGTTGATAAATAGATGTACGTGCAGAGTGTTTTTACTTAAATATATACATCTGTGTCTAATAGTAGCTATCTGGGGGGGAGTAAAAAAAGGAAAAAAGTGACATGATAACTTTATTTTATATATGTGCGTGTGTGTGTGTGTGTGTGTGTGTGTATTTGGGGGGAAGGCAGGGCAATTGGGGGTAAGTGATTTGCCCAAGGTCACACAGCTAGTAAGTGTATCAAGTGTCTGAGGTCGGATTTGAACTCAGGTCCCCCCAACTCAGGGCCAGTACTATTTTCCCTGCACCACCTAACTGCCCCACCTTTATTACATATTGAAAAGGAACAGCAAGATGCACATAACAGATTTGCAGTTTCAAGCACAATCATCTTTTCTATTCTACTGTGTTATAGAAATGCGTTTTATTTCTTAAGTTCAGAATAAAATAAATAAAACATTTTAAAAGCTTGGTTGCAAATGTAAATTTAGTTGGTTTTGTTATTGTTTAACGTTAGATTCACAAGAAATTACTGAGAAAATTTTTAAAAAATAATAAAGCCTTAGCAACCCCCACTTCCTCCTGAAAGCTCTCTGCCCATGGAGGTGCACAGATTCTGACGGAGCAGACTCGCCTGGTAAGAACAGAGAAGCTCAGCATTCGGTCAAAGCCGCCACACGCTATTCTTAGCTTTTTTTCATTTCTTTTTATTTATTTCAATTAAAAGTATTTTGTCTCCCCCCCTGTGCTCTGCTAGAAACAAACAAACAAACTGGTAACCAATCTGAACCGTCACCCAAAACAAATCCTTACGTTGGCCGTGTCCAAAACCAGTCTGCCTCATTCTGCACCTGTCAGGAGACGGGCAGCAGGCTTCATCGCCAATTCTCTGGAGTAGTGGCTGGTGATTGCACCCATCAGATTCCTTGAGTCTTTCAAAACTCTTTGTCTTCGTCGTGTTATCGTTACTGTATATACTGTTCTCTTGGTTCTACCGATTTTGCTTTGTATCAGTTAACATAAATCTTCCCAGGTTTCTCTGAAGTCATCCCGTCAGCCATTTCTTCCAGCACAACAGCACTTGACCACATGCACACACTCTCACTTGTCCAAACCTTTGTGAGCTCCTCACTTGTCCCAATTTAAGAGCCATACTTGGAATTCCAGAACCTCATTGTGGACAAGTCATCATGCCAGGCCTACTTGAAGACCTGCAATGATGAGGAGCTCAGTACCTTACAAAATAGACCAGCCCTCTTTTTGATTATTGGGAGAATAAGGGAGAATTCTGGGTCCATTTCATAAGCCTCGACCTCAGGGTTTACTGCTCTGGGCCTTCCACCCCTGCACCTCGACTCCTGCCCACAGAAGGGACTCTATCTGGGACCCAGCTTTGAAGTGACGCAGGCGCAGAGGAGGCTGTTTCGGAGGCTCAGCAGTGTGATGCTCCTTCCTAATTTTTGCCAACTTTCTGCATACGTAATAGCCCATTTCAGGGAAATCGTTCAGGAGCCTCTGATTCACAGAGTGAATTATCTTCTTGGACTTAGCTTTACTGCTGACATCACAGCTAAGCTTATGATTTAATGAAGGTTGTGATAATGATTTTCTGACACTGCAAGACAAGAGTAGGGTCAGGCTAACAGTCATGTCCTGTGCGTGACCATATGCCCTTTGGGCCAGGTCAGCTCCCTAGATGCAAAGCTTCACAAATTCATGACAATGAAAGGGCACTTCTCTATCACCTGGGACGGCCCCTCACATAGAGGCCCTTAGAAAACTGGCCTGGATCTGCGGCACTCTGGGGGGCAGTGTTCCTCCATACCCAGCCCCTATGATGGCATCTCCTTGGACCAGTTTGATGCTCTGGGAAGGGAGCTTCAAGGTGAAGCTGGAGAGGGAGACAGACAGTCTATCCAATACTTACTAGTTGTGTGATTCTGGGCAATTTCCTCAGCCTCAGTTTCCCCATCTGTAAAATGGTATTAATGTGTATATGACCCACCTCAAGGTAGACAGGTGGTACAGAGGTTTGAGAACTGGACCTGAAGTCAGGAAGACCTGAGTTCAACTTCAGCCTCAGATACTTACCAGCTCTGTGACCCTGTTCAAGTCACTTAACTCCATTTACTTCCATTTTCTCATCTGAAATAGGAGCTGGAGAAGGAAATGGCAAACCATTCCAGTATATCTGCCTATAGAAAACACCAAATGGGGTCACAAAGAGTCAGACATGACTGAAATGATTGAACAAAAAAACCTACCTCCCAGGATCTTTGGAATGAAAGTGCTTTGTAAGTGTTTACCAAGCTGGGTGGGCAGAGAGCTTTCAGGAGTTGGTCCTGTTGTCCAATCTATGATCTCCAAAATGAATTGGGTCTAAGATTTGGTCTTTGAGAAAGAAATATATCCAGTAAACTCCAAGTGAACTAAGCAGCTTGTGGTCATCAAAATTTACCTTCCTTTGGAGAGGAGAGGGGGAGGGAGAGGGAATAAGAGAGAGAGAGGAAGAGAGACAGAGAGAGAGAGAGAAAGAGAGACAGAGAGAGGAGAAAGACAGACGGAGACAGAGACAGAGAGAGAGAGAGAAAGAGAGAGAGAGATACAGAGAGACAGAGAGACACAGAGAGAGGCGAGAGACAGAGACGGGGAGAGAGAGAGAGAAAGAGACAGAGACAGAGAGAGACAGAGAGAGACAGAGAGAGCAGAGAGACAGAGACAGGGAGAGAAAGAGAGAGAGAGAGAGAGAGAGAGAGAGAGAGAGAGAGAGAGAGAGAGAGAGAGAGAGAGAGAACGGGAGGGAGAAGAAGAAATCAGAATGATTCATTCTCTGGCTGCCTGAATGCATTACAATTGGCTATGTGCCAAGGCTGGGTGAAGTGTTGGGGATACAAGGAGAAAGCCAGTCACTCTCTGTCCTCCAGGAGATCCCCAACCTCTCATTTAGAGGGGAGGGGCCCCACCATCCCTGGACTGGGAGGAGAGCAGGTGCTAATCAGTCTTGGTTAGAATCATTTCCATTGATAAAACCGTATCAGCTACCCAGGTTGATTCAGTTGTGGATGTGAGGCCTCTGGGGAAAAATCCGTCTTTTTCTTGGTCGTAAGAAGCCCCTGCTGTTGGGGAGATGGGAACTGTGGCAAAATACATTCTACGGCTGGGTTAGAAAAGTAGAAATAAATGCCACACCCTTTTTGTTTCCCACAGAACAAAGGTCTCAAGCTGGTGTTCATGAAGGTCCCAGAATTCAGGGATGGACAGAACAGCTAAGGCCAGGTATTCCAGCCCAGGCCCATCAAAGGTCCTCCAGGATGGCCTCAGCCTTTTGGCGAGGGACCCTCAGCCCTCCTGGCTGCCCATGGCACTTCGAGGCAGCTCTCATGGCTTGGAAGATCATCCCACCTAAGTCTCAGGGCCACTTAAGTCCACAGCTCCTGTTCTGCCCTCTGGGGCCACACAAACAAATTTAATCTTTCTTTCCTGTGACACAGGTGGCCAGTTACACGAAAGATTAAAACTCCTTCCTTCTCTTCTCTGGGCTGGGCAGCTCTTCCACCTTCCATCAAGCCCCCAGATAGAGCACAGCAGTCCTAGGGTGGCCAGACCCAGGCTGATGACCCCTGACAGGCCTCCCAAGAGGAGCCAGGGCAGTGGAGAGTCCTGGGGGGTCGCTGGGGAGGCAGAGCTGTCCATCTCAGGGTTACCCAAACTGTCCTTCGTGATCACCACAGGGGAACCTGTTAACGTTTAATCTGCTCTAGATAAGAGACGGTCAACATAATTGTTCACTCTGGAGGAAAGGTCAGCGAGGCTGTGTCATCTTCGTCCCCATTGTGGAGCACAAGCGTAGACCCAGTTTAAGGATTTCGTCATTCAGCTTTAGAACCAAGGACAAAGCCACACCCAGGGATGGAGACCTAGGGGAAAGAGGGCCGAAGTTAGGGCCAGGGGCACCCACGTCTGAATCCCTTCTCTGACACTTTTATCTAGAGGTAACTGGGGGCCCAGTGGAGCAAATGCTGGGCCTGGAGTCAAGAGGACCTGAGTTCAAATCCTGCCTCAGCTTCTTACCAGCTGTGTGACTCTGATCAAGTCACTTAACCTCTGCCTGCCTCATGGTCCTCATCTGTAAAATGGAGATTTCCAGTGTCTCCCTTCCAGGATTATTGTGAGGACAAAGTGGGGTGATGTTGGTGAGGTGCTTGGCGAATCTCCAAGGGCCATGTAAGAGCTAATCATGAGCTAGTGCATCTGTGTGCCCTTGGTGAAGTCCCTGAGCATCTTGGGCGTATGGCAAGCATGCGGCTGTGCTCACACAGAGATCCTCCCTTCTGCCCAGGCCCATGACAGACTCAGCCAAGGTCCTGAGTCCTGACATCTAAGCCCAGGGGGCTTTCAGGCTTGGGAGCTGCCTGTCCTCAGAACTAGCCGGCAGGCAAGGGGCCCGGGGCCAGGGCTGAGACTGCCATGGCCTTTGACGATCCTGCTGTGTTTCCCCTGGCTCAGATCCCATCAGGAGATGCCACATGTGAGGAAACACACTGGTCATCTGCAGAGTGTCCAGAGGAGGGGGACCAGGCTGGGGAAGGGCCTACACACCATGTCCTGAGGCTACTGGCCCAGCCCCTCTCCCCTAGCCACAGCCCCACCCTGTTCAAGTCCTCCCTCATTTTCCTAGAGCCAGCCAGACCCTTCTCCTCCATCTGATTCATCCCCATCCAGCTGCCAAACCAATCTCCTCGAGGTGTAGACCTGAGGTGTACATCCTGGCTCAAAATCACCAGTGGCTGCCAAACGTAAGCAGCCTTGGCGCTTTGGGGGAGCCCCCACCCACTCACAGCTCCACGCTCTGGCCTCTCACCCTCTGTGCTGGCTGCCCAAATTCAGGACACCCCAAGGGCTCCTCATCTCCTTTCGAGCGGGGCTCAGGGGCGCCCTCACATTTCCTCCTGAGGCGTGTGTGCCTGGGGCAGCCCCGTCCCCAACAGAAGGTAAGCCTCTGAGGACAGGGACAGGCTTCCTGTTTGCCGCCATGTCACAAGCACCAAACCTGGGGCCTCCCATACACCTGAACAGGAGGACTTGAGGTCACTGGATTAGAGTTCAAAGGCACAAAGCAAGCCTGGGGGCCTGCCCCAGATGGGAGAGATGAGGGAAGTGAGGCCCAGCCCGGGGAAAGGCCCTGTCCCACAGGGAGGGATGAAGGTCATCTATGAGCCCGATGGTCTCAGTGGCCCTCTGGCCTCATCTGGAATACCATAGCCTCCCCAGTGAGGGGGCCGCTGCTCTCCAAGAAGAGAGGGACTTCTGGGTCAGACACGCAGTGACAAGGGTCTCTCGTTGGAGGGAACCTATTCCATCCGCAGCATCTACGTTTGCCTTTCTGTGACTCTTGTTTTTGTCCTGTGCAATGTGGCATCAAAGCACACGGGTTCAAATCCTGCCTCTGACATTTTCTCACTGGGTGACCCTGGGCGAGCTGCCCCCCCACCCCTTTCCCAGTGCTTTCACCTATGGAATGGAGTTGGTCCAGACTAGAGGGTGGAAGTCTGGATTTACCACAGCCCTTCAGGAAGGGTCAGAGTTGGCCTGAGGTGGCCTTGAGGTCCTCCCCATCGAGGACGCCTTCCCTCACTCTCCAGGCCGCGTCTGTCCTTCTCAAACCACTTCAGGACGGAAGCCCGCCTTCCTGGTGGGGTGCAGCCAGGCAGAGCCCAGCAGGGTCGTAGCTCTTCATTCCTGGACACTGTGGCTCTCTCAGTCAGCCCAAGCCTTCTTGGAGACCCCTGAGATCGCAAGATAGATTCCTCGTCCACCCAAACCCCAAGCTCTTCTTTTATTTGTGAAAGCGGCTTTTTAAATCCGGGTGCAACATTTCTCATTTATCCCTTTCAATTTCGTACTTATTTTGACACAGTGTTTGAACTCGCCAAGATCTTTTTAAAGTAGAACTGTCATCCAGGGGGTGAATTCCCCTCCAGTTTTCTGTCCCTTGCAGATGTATTGAGCACACCCTGGTCATTAAGACAGCACCTGTGGGTGGAGGTGGGGGGCGTTCCCCTGGTACCTCCATATAAAGAGACTCCAAAGTGTAACAGCTGCTCTGTGGGGTCTGGGATGCGACTAGTAAGTACCAAATCACCTTTGACTGAACTAGCCCCCATCTGTTACCCAGAAATAGCATCTGTTCACTCTGATCTGACTCTTCAATACTCCATTTGGGGTCTTCTTAGCAGAGATACTGGAGTGGTTTGCCATTTCCTTCTCCAGCTCCCTTATAGAGCAGGAAACTGAGGCAGACAGGGTGAAGTGACCTGCCCAGGGTCACACAGCTAGTAACTACCCCAGATTTGAACTCAGATCTTCCTGACTCCAGGCCCAGGGCTCTGTCCACTGTGCCACTGAGCTGCTCCCCTCAAGATTTATGTTAATAAATTCTTCACTTTCAGCCTCCTTAGAACCAGTAACACTTCATATCGCAACTTCATCGACTCTGAAAAGCTTAATTTCACAAAAACCCAGAAACACTTACAGGAACTGATACAAAGTGAAGTGAGCAGAATCAGAACACCATACACAGTAACAGTAATAGTGAGCAGTGAAGAATTGTGAATGACGTAGCTATTTTCAACAATACAATGATCCAAGACAATCCCAAAGGACTCATGATGAAACATGCTGTCCACCTCCAGCGAAAGAATTGGTATTATCTGAATACAGACTGAAGCATTCTGTTTTCTTCCTCCCTTCCTTCCTCCCTTCTTTCCTTCCTTCCTCTCTCTTTCTCCCTCTCATTCTTTCTTTCTTTTTTGAGTTTTCTTGTATAAAATGACTAATATGGCAATGTTTTACATGATTGCACATGTATAAACTATATTGAGTTGTTACTGTCTCAGGGATGGTGGAGGGATAAAATTTGGAGCTCAAAACTTTTTTTTTTGCTTTTTTTTTTGGAGGGGGGAAGGTAGGGAAATTGGGGTTAAGTGACTTGCCTAAGGTCACGTGGCTAGTTTTTGTGTTAAGTGGCTGAGGCCAAATTTGAACTCAGGTCCTCCTGACTCCAGGGCTGGCACTGGGCCACCTAGCTGCCCCAGGAGCTCAAAACTTTTAAAAAATGTTTAAAATTGTTTTAACATGTAATTGGGGAAAATGTTATATAAAAATATAAACATTATAATAAAAAGTTAAGAACATGCTTGATGAAATGACCAACTCTGACCCTTCCTGAAGGTCTGTGGTAAATCCAGGCTTCCACCCTCTAGGCAGAGAGCCAATGGGTCTAGAGCATAGAATGAGGCACATATCAGACAGCACCAGTGTGGGGATTGGCTTTGGCTGACTCTACTTATTCCATCACTTGAGAAGACTTGGGGTGGGTTCAGTTGGCCTAGGTTGCCTTTTAGACTGAGCTGTCCCAGTGTGCTTCTGGCCATAGTGCTGATTTTGTGATGGCATGACTCACACTGTGCTTCTCTGTGAAGGTTATGCTTCTCCCCATGATGTCCACCATCCTGATCTAGCCAGCTGGGACCTGATGGACGTCCTCATAAAGATCCTGACAGAGAGAGGCTATAGCTTCTTCCCCACAGCTGAAAGGAAATTGTGTGTAATATTAAGAAGTCATTGTTTTCTGTAGCCCTCCGCCATGAGTGGGAGATGACTCTTGTTGCTGTTCTCTGAGAAAGAGCTATAAGCCCCTTATGGTCAGGTCATCTCCATTGGTGGTAAGAGGTTCAAGTGCCCAGAAGTGCTCTGGAAACTCTTGTTCTTAGGTATGGAATTTGTGACAGCCAGGAAACTATCTTTGGCTCAATCATGAAATGGGATGCTGACGTCTATAAAGATCCATACGCCCAAGCTGCCCTGTCTGGGAGCAAGTGCTCCCATGTATATGCCCAGACATGAGGAAGGAGCACCATGACAGCCAAGACGGAGGTCTTTCTCTTTCTCTGCTCTGGGTCAGAGGCTCCATCCCAGTCTCCCCATCCACCTCCCAGCAGACGTGAAGCCTGAGCAGGAAGGTGACGCACATGGTCCTCCACCGTCGTCCCAAAATGCTTCTAAATGGACAGGTTTGGGTTTTTGTCATGGGCATGAGATAATAATTGCCCCCAAAGGAGATGAGATTGGCATGGCTTTTTTTCCCATTTGACTCAAGATTTAAAAACTGGAATTAGGCTGAAGGTGATGAGTGGTGTCTGTCTGGTAGAGATGACATCCTGCAGGTTCTGCTTAGAGTGAATCTTTAGGACTTCTGCTCGTCCTTGGCATTTTGAAGGGTCACTGCTGAGCATGCCCCTGAGAAAGGCTGCCCAGCCTTACAGGAGGGTCTTATTCCATAAATGGGAAGGGGGGAGAAAGCCATGCTGCTCACAGGAAAAGTGGGGGATTTCTAAAAACAGTTTTTAGGTCTCTCCCTTTAAGACCTGTTCCTTTTCTTAAAATGACCCCCTCCTTTCTCTCCCTGCTCCCCCCAATCATGTGAACGAAGGCTTTTTAAATTCTTCCAGGGAGTTCATCAAGGTTGATGCCGGTACTTGGGGAGGGGAGAAGCTTTACCTGGGCACTCACTAAGGCCAGTTCAAATAAGAGAGAAGTTTAAAAAACATCCCCCCTACCCGGGTTACCTCTTTGATCCAGAGGAGAGAGGCCTGTCCTTCACCTGCTGGGTCCCACTCGGGGAAAGCAGCTCCGCCAAGTGCCTCAGATCCAGGGCTCTCTGTTCTGTGTAGGTGGGCCATGTTCATGCTCCTGGTGTGTGTCCAGGTCAGAACAATGCAAGCTTCTTTCTCGTGCCCCTAAGAAAGCTGGTGTGGTGCTCCATGACCACAGCATCTTGCATAGACAAGAATATAATTTTACATAGTTTTATAATATAATATAGAAGTGTATGTTATATAATACAACTGCATTTTATATATCATGTTATAATATATTATGTGGATGTTGTATATTATGTTTTATACAATATTTTCTATATAATATATTTTAAAATTCTTCCTCCAATTATATGTTGAAATAATCTTTTTCTTAAACATTTCTCTTTTTTAAAATTTTGAACTTCAAATTCTCTCACTCCTTCCCTCCGACCTCTGTTCTTCCTGTCCACAGCATGCTTCCCTCTCTAGCACTTTGGTCAGGGCCCAGTACAGATGCCCTGACTGAGCCAAACTGTTCATTTACCTTGGGAGGAGGGGCTGGTAGCTTTCTTTACAAATGCCCATGAACCAGACTGGACTCCCTAGAGGCAGGGGCCCAGTTTTACCTGCCCCCGCTTCCCTGCCCAACCTTACCGCCCTTCCCCAGATCTTTACCTGGGGCTTCCATATGGCTGGTCCTTGGCAATTACATGATAGAATTAGAAACAGATTCAAAACAAAAATAGGTTTATGTATATTTTCATATACAATACTTTTTCTACCAATGAACTGAACATTATTTTTCAAATTTCCTTATAAAACTGAAAAACCCAAACCATACCTGGGCCAACCAAAGAAGCTGAGAATGTCTAGAGAAGGGAAAATGGAAGGGGCATTCATTCATTCACTGAATAGATACTTTTAAGCCATCAGTCCACTTATTCAGCACCTACTACTTATGCACCAAGGGCTGTGCTACCAAGCCTGGGGAAAAAGAGGCCAAAGACAGTTCTGCTCTGAGCCAGAGCTCACGTCCAGGGGGGAGCCAGCAGACAAGCAGGGCTGCCCCAAGACAGCTCTCCAGGGTCCTTGGGTTGGGGCCTGAGGGAAGGCACTGCCAAGAAGGGACAAGCAAGGCTCTATTCTCAAAGCCTGGAGAAGCAGAGACAGCACATCAAGAAAGGGTTTCTGGCTGGGATGGGGAATCTGGATCTCCTTCCAGAGGGAGGGGAGAATCACTGAGAAGGGGAGGAATGATAATTGCTGTTGTCTGGAGCACTTGAGGGCTTCCGAGTCACCCCACGACCTCTCTAGGAAGAGGTGCTGTTAGGATGCCCATCTCACAGATGAGGAAACTGAGGCAGACAGGTGGGCTAAGTTGCCCAGCTAAGGCCAAATTTGAACTCAGGTCTTCCTGACTCCAAGTCCTCTAGCCACTGAGCTACCTGGCTGCCTCTGGGGAATGGCCAGACGCCTCAACAGAGACCCTTGCCACCCTCTGCCCCACTCCCTTGAGATGTGTGTGAGTGGAGCTGGAAATTCCAGGGTGCCAGTGTCCTTGGGAAAGTCCAAGCCTGTAGGCCTGGGTGGGCACTAAGGGAGCCTGCAATCTGGCCGTGGCTTTGGCCCATCCTCGCCCCCTTACCCCCAGATCTCATTTATGAGCCTGCGCAAATAGCACCATCTGTTCCCCTGGGAAGGGTGTGTTCCCAAATCAGGGGGAGCGTGTGCTGAATGTGCCTTCGAAGATCTGTTGATGAATCAAGCTGTTTCTTGTTGTCTGGGGGAGTGTGGACACGCCACAGTTTCCTCCAGCCGTGATGGGGGCTGGGCTGGCCTATATGGCCTCCAGAGTGCCTCAGGGTCCTATGATTGGGTGAGAGCAGGGACCAGCCTGAAGTCCAGAGACCAGGTTCAAGGCCCATTTGGCCCCTTCCAAACTGTGTGACCTTGCCCAAGGGCCCCTCCCTCTCTGGCCCAATCTCTTTATCTCTAAAGTGAGGGCATTGCTTAAGATCTGGCCATCCCAGGTTCTCCTTAATACCATTTTGGTGTGTTATTTCTCTAGAAGTTTTTGAACTTTTTGGTCACAATTAATTCCAATTCTGATAGTGTTAAAAGAAAATCTAATTCTAAAAAGTGGTTTCTTGGTAGCTTGATTGGACTGGCCCAGTCAAATGAATGTCAGTCTTTTAGGTCTCCTCTGAAGCTGACCTCTGAACTCGTCACTCCATTGAGACTGCTCTCACCAAAGCCAAAGGCAGAGAGCCCAAGGCAGGGCCAAGATGGCGGGCAGCAGCAAGCTCGCCGTCAAGACGGCAAAGAAATCTAGAAAACTCAGAAGGCCAAGCGCTGGTGAGGAAACCCAAGAAGAAGGGACCGTGAGACAGGTGCCCACAGAGGTCTGGGCACTGGGGACAGGACAGGGAGCCTTCCAGAGCCAGGGACATGGGCCTTTTGGCACCACAGTGCATTGAGCTAGGTCTGGCCTCCCTAAATCCAACCTCAGACCACGGCCAGTCACTAAACGGCCCTCAGACTCCGTTTTGTCATCTGTAAGATGGATACAGTAAGAGCACCTGCTTCTCACAGTTGTGACCATCGGTATTGGTAAAGCACTCTGGCACAGGGCTTGGCGCACAGTAGGGCTCTAGGAACACTTACTCCTTTCTCTTCCTTCCACCTTCAGAAATGACAAAGGGGACAGTTTCAGAGAGACCTGGGAAAACACATGGACCAATGCAGGGGGAAGAGAGAAGAACCAGAACAGTGTGTCTGATGACACTGGAAAGACAAACGACTGTTGAAGTCTTGGGAAGTCTGATCGATTGGTCCAGTGAGCAGCGGCAGCAGATTCATAGGGCACATGATGAAACCTCTGCTGGCCTCAGGGCACGGGAGGCACAAACACGGTGCGATGGAGCTCTACGGAGAATCTGCATTGTTAGCTGTGGGTATGGCCAGTCATGGGGGAAGAGGACAGCTCAGATCTCCAGAGCGCCTTCAGGCTGGCAGAGGGCTTTAGCATTGTGATCCCTTCTGATCCTCACAATACTGCTGGGAGCTGGCTGTTGTCATCACCCCATGTACAGATGAGGAAACTGAGGCCAGCAGAGGCTACGGGGCTTGTCCAAGGTCACACGGTTAAGAAATTTCTGAGCCAGGATTTGAATCTGAGGTCCAGCACTGTCCATCGAGCCGCTGAATAGCCCGATGCAGGCAGTCACTTTGCTTGACTCCACACGTTTGTACGGGGGGTTTCTTATCTTATTTTTGTTTTATTCATTATTACCCAAGGTAGGAAGGAGAGGGAGTAGATTTCTGCTGATTGAAAAATAATTAGTTAAAAGCCAGCCAGGTGGCCAGTGCCCACCTCTGGAGCAGCCCATCCCCTCTGATGTGGGTGGCAGCTTCCAGCGGGCTCCCCAAGTGCCTGAGCCTACAAGAACAGAGTCACACAATCAGGAGGGTCTGATCCTACAGGAATGCCCACAGGAGATGAGACACATAGCAAGGTCAGAGAAGGTCAGACGTCATCCCGATCATCTGAGAAGGGACGAGAAGAGGCAAAGTGTTTAAAAGGCTGACAGCAGACCAGCCGAGTTCTGGTGTGTGCGTGTGCGTGTGTGTGTGTGTATACACAAGACCAGCTGAGTTCTAATGTGTGCATGTGTGTGTGTGTGTGTACATATGTACACGAGACCAGCTGAGTTCTAATGTGTGCATGTGTGTGTGTATGTACACAAGACCAGCCAAGTTCTAGTGTGTGCGTGTGTGTGTGTGTGTGTATGCACACAAGACCAGCTGAGTTCTGGTGTGCGTGTGTGTGTGTATGTACACGAGACCAGCCAAGTTCTAGTGTGTGTGTGTGTGTGTGTGTGTGTGCGTGTGTGTATGTGTATGTACACAAGACCAGCCGAGTTCTAGTGTGCGTGTGTGTGTGTGTATGTACACAAGACCAGCCGAGTTCTAGTGTGTGCGTGCGTGTGTGTGTATGTACACAAGACCAGCCGAGTTCTAGTGCGTGCGTGTGTGTGTGTGTATGCACACAAGACCAGCTGAGTTCTGGTGTGTGCGTGTGTGTGTGTATGTACACGAGACCAGCCAAGTTCTAGTGTGTGTGTGTGTGTGTGTATGTACACAAGACCAGCCGAGTTCTAGTGTGTGCATGTGTGTGTGTGTGTACACAAGACCAGCTGAGTTCTAATGTGTGCATGTGTGTGTGTATGTACACAAGACCAGCCAAGTTCTAGTGTGTGTGTGTGTGTGTGTGTGTGTGTGTGTGTACACGAGACCAGCCAAGTTCTAGTGTGTGCGTGTGTGTGTATGTACACAAGACCAGCCGAGTTCTAATGTGTGCATGTGTGTGTGTGTATGTGTATGTACACGAGACCAGCCGAGGTCTAGTGTGTGCATGCATGTGTGTGTATGTACACAAGACCAGCCGAGTTCTAGTGTGTGCATGCGTGTGTGTGTATGTACACAAGACCAGCCGAGTTCTAGTGTGTGCATGCGTGTGTGTGTATGTACACAAGACCAGCCGAGTTCTAGTGTGTGAGTGTGTGTATGTGTATGTACACGAGACCAGCCGAGTTCTAGTGTGTGCGTGTGTGTGTGTGTGTGTGTGTACACGAGACCAGCTGAGTTCTAGTGTGTGCGTGTGTGTATGTGTATGTACACAAGACCAGCCGAGTTCTAGTGTGCGTGTGTGTATGTGTATGTACACAAGACCAGCCGAGTTCTAGTGTGTGCGTGCGTGTGTGTGTGTATGTACACAACACCAGCCGAGTTCTAGTGTGTGCGTGCGTGTGTGTGTATGTACACAAGACCAGCCGAGTTCTAGTGTGTGCGTGTGTGTATGTACACGAGACCAGCCGAGTTCTAGTGTGCGTGTGTGTGTGTACATACACACACATACGTATATCCACTAAATATATACTTTCCGTGTGTGCATTACACACACACACACACACACTCACACACACACATATATGCCAAGCAAATAATAATTAGGAAATAACGAGATGATAAACAGTCGAAGGGCAGCAAGTTTTGCAAGAAGGAAACCCAAACTATCAACAGTCACATGAGAAAATTTATAAAACACATGTGGAACCAGCTCTGCTTTTCCTGACTCCCACCCCTCGGATCAGCAAAGCTGACAAACAGGGAGAACGACAGATGCTGGAGGGGATGAGGGAAAACAGGCACATTCATGCCCTGGCTGTGGAGCTGGGACAGGGCCCAGCCATTCTGCAGAGCAAAGTGGAGCCGTGCCCCAAAGCTCGGCCCCAGGATACAGTGCAAGGCCTATGCCCCAAAGCGCTTAAAGAGATAGGAAAAGGACCCACATGTACAAAGAGATTTGTTCTTTCTATGTTGGCAAAGAATTGGAAATTAAGGGAATGCCCCTCAATTGGGAAATGGATGACCAAGTTGTGGTTTATGAATGTCATGGAATACTATTGTGCTCTAAGAAATGGGGAGCAGGTAGACTTCAGATAAACCTGGGAAGACTTGCATGAACTGATGCAAAGTGAAGTGAGCAGAACCAGGAGACTAGTTTATACAATGACAACAAAATTATAAGGGCAAACCACTTTGAAAGACTTAGGAATGCTGCTTGATGCCATGACTGATCACAATGCTGGAAGACTCATCATGAAACATGGCCCCCGCCTCCTGATGGAATGTGATGAGTCATAAGTACAGACCAAGACATTTTTGGGGGGAGGCCTGGACATTGTGGGACTTTATTTCATTTTTTGGGGGGGCATAGACATTGTGGAACTTTATTTCATTTTTGGGGGGACATGGACATTGTGGAACTTTATTTCATTTTGGGGGGAGCATGGACATTGTGGGACTTTATTTCATTTTGGGGTGGCATGGACATTGTGGGACTTTATTTCATTTTTGGGGGGGGCATGGACATTGTGGGACTTTATTTCATTTTTTGCTTGACTGTACATCTTTGTAACAAGAGTTTTGTTTTTCTTTCTTTCTCAGTGGGAGAGAGGAGGGGAGAAAGAGAAGGCAGATCTAAAAATAAAATTTTACAAATTAAGAGAGAAACTACAGAGAGTGTCAACATACAGCTTAGATTGGTCCCATCTGTAGTGCTCCCCGAAGGGCAGTGAAGGGAACCAGCCGGGGAGCTGGGGTGAGGCAGTACACACAGCCTCAGAGAGCTCCAGTCAGGAATTCCCAGGCCAGTCTGCCACCCCCAAACACAGGCAGCTGAATACTGGAGGCTCTGGCCAGGGGGCCCAGGGCATCCAGGTGCCCCCACCCCTAGTGTCATCATGTTTTTTCACTGTTTCTCACCCCTCACACCAATCCAATATGGTGCCAAGCCCTGTCCATTTCATCTCAGCAGCATCTCTCCCCTCTGACCCTGCCCCTCACCCTGATGCACCCCTCATGGCCTCACACCTGGACTATGGCTGTATCTGCAGGGGCTCTGCCTGCCTCAGGCGTCTCCCCACTCCGGTCCATCCTCCTTTGGGTACTAAAGGGATTTTCCTTCCTGCCTTCTCATTAGACTTCACTGATGCCCCGTCACCTCCAGGATCAAATACAGAATCCAGTATTCGTGATCCAGCCCCCTCCAACCTCTCCAGTCTTCCTACACCCTCTGAGGTCCAGAGACCCAGGCCTCCTGGCTGCTCCTCCAACCAGAACCACCTTCTCCCCAGTCTGGGCATTTTCACTGGCTGTCCCCTGTGCCTGGACACTTTCCCCCGTCACCTCGACCTCCTGGCTTCCTGCGAGGCTCAGGCTAGCAGCCTTTCCTGAGCCCCCTTAGTCTTGTGCCTTCCCTCAGAGATGTTCCCCAGCCAGCCCTATCTGCCTCTTGTTTATGATGGTTGTTTGTGTGTTGTGTACGCCAGCAGACTTGAGATCGAGGCTGTCTTTTGCCTTATTTGGCATTCTTGGTGCTTGGTACTGTACCTGACTCACAGCAGATGCCTCATAAATGCTTTTTGAATGTCCCCAAACTCAGGGACACAGAGACCAGAGAGCTCCGGCTGGAAGGCCGAGGGCAGTTATGTGCCCAACAAGCTCTGAGTCTGGGAACCACGAAAAGTACCTTTAAGAAGGGAAGAAGAGCCAATCAATCCCCACTCCCTGGAGACCCTCCAAGGTTTACAGGCCTAGAACCAACCTGCCCTGCCAACGTGGAATCGCCCAACGCTCTGTGCCGAGAAGATACAGGGAAGCAGATCTGTCAGCAGTCTGGGCACAGCGGGCATCCCAGAATGGCAGACAAGGTCTGGGCCCTCAGAGGAGACCACCTGGAGCCACATGGGGCCCAGCGGCCCATTCACACACAAGGAAACAGCGCACATCTGTGCCTACCCTCAGGCCCCCAGTTGGGAAGTACGAATACTTACGTGACTCTATGTAACCGTATGGGGGAAAGAGGGCCGCGAATGAAAAAAGGATTTCCAGGCACTTACTTCTGAGGAAACAACCAAAGCTGAACAAAATCTTTGGAATGAAGACACATGAGTCAAGAGAAACCTCTAAGGGTAAACATATCGTAGCAAGTGGAGGGGTTGCCTGACTCTGGTGGCAGCTGGGGGGGTGCCACGGTGGATAGAGCACCAGGCCTGGAGTCAGGAAGAGTCATCCTCCTGAGTTCAAATCTGCCCTCAGCCACTTCCTAGCTGTGTGACCCTGGGCAGGTCACTTCACTACCAGCCTCAGTTTCCCCATCTGCAAAATGAGCTGGAGAAGGAAATGGCGAAATACTCCAGTGTCTTTGCCAAGAGAACCCCACGGTCGGTATTAGTGTGTGACAGTCCAGGGGGTCCTGAAGAGTCAGACGTGACTAAAGTGACTGAACAGTGACAAGGAAAGATCAGAAGGAGCACCAGCTTATGCTGCTTTGAAGGAGTCCGTGGGAATATGGCATTGCATGTAATGGCAGATTTCTTTGGTTTTAATACATTTATTCTTTTTCCTTCATTTTAAAAAATATCTCTAAGTGATGGCTCTATGGAAGGAAAGGTGGAAACCGAGTCAGGCAGCAGCAAAGTGACTTGACCAGGGTCACACAGCTAGTAAGAACCTGAGGCAGGATTTGAACTCAGATCTCCCTGACTTCAGGTTGGGCACTTTGTCCCCTGCACCACCAGCTGCCTCTGGAAATGAGTCTTTCTCTGTGGTCCCTGCTCTAGAGGAGCTGAGACGATGAAGGCCAGAAGGATAAGCCTAGTGGGAGGAAAAGAGAATCTCAGACAATTGGCAGGGGCGGGGCCCGAATCAGCTACTGTACCTTTGCTGATCCTGCCCACCTTACAGATGAGGACGCTGACTGCTTGGGAGACCCTGGCAGGGCCAGGATCAGAGGAGGGCAAGCAGGACCTAAGGATCTGGGTTTGAATTCTGACACACCACTCACTGCCTGTGTGACCTTGGGTAAGTCAGTGTGTTTCTCTGCTTCAGTTACCTTAAGTGAGGAGGTAGAATGTGCCGACCTCTGAGGTCACTTCCAGCTTTTAACCTACCCTGAAATACTGTTTTCTATGAATAAATGGGAAGCACCTTGACAAGCACAGCTCACATTCCAGGGTCCCAGAGCCAGGCTAGATGGACGGCCTTTCTCACACCTGCTGGGTGGCTAGGAATTTAATCTCTCTCTGAGACAGTGATTCATGGATCTCCCTCATTGGAAAAACAGAAAATTGTTTCATTCTATTTGCAACTCTTTTTTCAAAAGGGAAAAAGGGGGAATTCGGCCTCCAAACATATAAGGAACTGCTTAGGCCCAGCTTGGGGAGAATCAGAGCACAGGCCAGGGTCAGAGGAAGCAATTCAGGGGCCACAGAAACAGATGGGAGCAGAGAACCTATGGTGGGGACGGGGAACTTTGGCAGGCCAACATTCCAGCAGGGCTTCGGGGTTATGGGGAGCCTCTGATGTTTTCTCATTGAATCCCCACAACGGAGAGACAAGTGTAAGGCCTGCCCTGCCCTGGGGTGCCACTACCCAAGGCAGTGCCTCTACCCTGGACAGCGCCTGCCTGGCCCACTCCTGGAGGACTCCTGCCTTCTCACCCTGTTCTCCTCGACACCCTTTCCTCCCTTGGTTTTTCAGACATCTCTCTGTCTGTCTGTCTGTCTCTCTCACTCTTTCCTGGTTCTCCCTCCCTCTCTGACTGCTCCTTCTCCTCCTTTGCTGGAGCCTCCCCCAGATCACACCCCTAACTTTCAGTGTTCTCTCCCATCTGCCATCCAGCCCATCCATCTCATTTTACTGATGAGGAAACCGAGGCACAGGGAACTTATGTGACCTGCCCAGGATGGGCTAGACGGCCTCCGAGCTCTCTTCCCACTCTGAAATATTGTGATTCCCTGATTTCTTCAATGAGAAGAAGAATAATTCAGAGGAGAGCCCTCAGGACAGGCCCCAGCCCCTCCCTGAGCAGCGAGGCTGGGGCCTTCCCAAGTCTGAGCGTGGGTGAGACTGAGGCTGGCAGAGGGGCCAACACCACTGTTTGCCCTTTGTTGGGGGGGGGGGTAGTGCACAAGGGCCAGGAGAGAGGGACAACAATAGTGGCCATCATGGAACCACCAAGGTCTGGCCGCCTCCAGGCACTCCAAGAATGGTGGTCGTCTAGGAATTCTGTAAGCAAAGATTATGAAGCCACCGAGAGGATGCTAACCTGCACTGGCAAAGGGCCTTCCCTTACCTGGGAGTTCCTTAGACCAGTGAAATCCCAGGTGCAGTCCCTATCCCTGCCTAAAGAAAAATGCTCTTTGCCCCTCAGGTCCTGATTCACTGACATCCCTGCCACGCAACTGTCAGTTGATAGCACTGGGCAAAGGTTGAAACAAACAAAGACTTCTCAGCCTGTAGTCACCCCTGTCATGAAGGCTGGGAATCTCTGGCAGCCCCTGGGGATCCTGGACGACCCCAGGGACTTGGGGCTCCTTGGTAAGGTGGGAGGGAGGGGAGAGGAAAGGGGGAGGATCCCCACTTCAGTGGTGATGACCAGGCCGAGCCAGCCAGGCCCAGTGTCCGGACCCCCAGGTGCTGCCATGGTCAGCCCCATTCCTGACATGGCTGGCCAGCCTCCGCACAAACACACCTTTGGAAGAGTTACTGAGAGTGGGTGGTGGAGGAGGAAGCAAACACCCAGGTTTGTCCTACAGCCCAGCTCTAGGCCAAGCCACCCAGCCCTTGCTCTCTGAGCTCTGGTTTGTGTGCAGAATGCAAAGGGCCCTGGACTTCAGACTTGGGACACCCAGGTTCAAACACCAGCCATTGCTAGCAGTTATGTGGGGCAAATCACTTTACCTGCTGTGAGGCTCAGTGTCTTCCTCTATCAACTGTGAGTAACAACCCTGGGCCTACCACCTTGGCAGGATTCTCATAGGGACCCCAAGTGCTCAAGAAATGAAGATTGTTCTTCTCCTCCTCCTCCTTCTTCCCTGAGGGAATAAAAGAAAATCTCACAGTCTTATTAAATGGAAGATAAGCGATGGGGAAAGCCCAGCAGCAGTGGAGGAAGTCTAACCTTCTGCTGCCCGGGGGTCCTCAGAGACATGCATTTAGGAGCAGATATTGTGAGCCCCTCAGGCTTCAGCCAAATGGCTGATGGAGACCCTCTCGAAAGGTAGGCAGCATAGAGCTGGCATTCCTCCCTCGAGTCCTTCTGTCATAACCTAAATGCTTATCGTGGGACCCGCATAGTGAAGACAGGAAGGTCTCTGGGCCTTTGGAGACTCTCAATGAGTCCATGATGGTGGGAGAGGGAGGAAGCTAAGACAAATCTGGGACAAGTGGATCTGCAGGATTCAGGGTCAGGTCCCCTGAGCTCAAACTCCCTGGTGACTGGGCAGAAGCCTTTGTTCCTGTGGCGAAGCCTTAGTTTCATCCTCTGTGAAATGGGGAGATTGGGTTGAATTTTCTCCAGGCTTCCTCCAGCTCTCCCTCCCACCCTCAGTGAATCCGCAGTTTCCAGCTGCACTTTGACGTCAGACCCACTGAGGCACGAACCTAGAATACGGACAATCATTTATCTGTCTACAGGATAAGTCTGAAAATGTGTCCTTTTCACAAGCACCCTCTGAGGTGTGCAGCCTAACCCACACTGTTCCCATTTTACAGATGAGGAAGCAGAGATTCAAATGGTGAAGAGACCTTCTCAAAGTCACTCCGCTGACATAGGGAAGCCTCTTTCCTCTGGCTCCATTTATGTTGCAGAAGTTAGGATGCCCTCTTCTCCTGGTCTCCTTTCTTCCTTCTCTGTATCCTCCTATGTGTTCTCCCACAATTCTCGGCTAATCCGTTGCATTCAGATACACAATCTGTGCCAAGATGAACGTGTCAGCATATTTTGTTTCCCCAACAGAACGTAAACACCTTGAGGACAGAGACTGTTTGGGGTTTGACTTTATAAAGCTGGCCCCTGGCACTCAGTGCATGCTTGCTAAGCTTGTTCTTTACAGAGGAGATCATGCTTTCCCTCAGTTCTTTCTTAATGTATTATTTCACCCCAATTACATATTAAGACAATTTTTTAAAAACACTTAAAAAATTTATTTGAGCTCAAAATGCTATTGTTCCTGCTCTTCCTGAAACAGTAAGTAATCAGATATCGGTTATACATGTGGAATTATGTAAAAAATTTCCATATTAGTCATTTTGTGCAATATTTGAATAAAAGAAAAAAAATGAGAGAAAATGAAAAAATGGCTTCTTCAGCCCGAATTCAATCAATGCCAGTTTTTTCTCTGGATTGTTCGCTTCCTGAGCCCCTTGGGACTGTCTTGGATCATTGTATCCCTTAGAACAGCTAAGTCAGTCACAGCTGATCATCGTTACAATGTTGCTGTTACTGTGTACAGTGTTCTCCTGGTTCTGCTCACTTCACTGCATCAGTTCAAGTAAGTTTTTCCAGGTTTTTCTGAAGTCACTTTGCTTGTCATTTCTTACAGCACAATGATGTTCCATTACAATCATACATCACAATGTGTTCAGCCATTCCCCAACTGAATTCCAATTCTTAGCCACCACAAAAAGGTTCTTTTCTCCTTTTTGGGATGTCTTTTGGATATAGCCCTAGCAGTGGTACTGTTGGATCAAAAGGTATGTTCAGTCATGTACCATTTTGACCTTATCTTGGTATATGGTATGAGATGCTGGTCTATGTTCTATGAAATTTGGATTCAATAGAAGGTTTGCACTTGAGGACCTAGAGATCCACATGCGGCCTTGAGGCCGCAGGTTCCCCATCCCTGGCTCCAGTCTCTGCCATACCATTTTCCAGTTTTCCCAACAATTTTTGTCAAATAATGAGTTTTTGTTTTGAAGGCTTGGATCTTTGGGTTCATCATATGGTACAGGTCTGCACAACTTGCGGCCCACTTTACAGATGAAGAAGCTGTAAGGATTCTGGGTGGCCCATGAAAATTGTAGAGGAAAACACCTTCGATGTTAGCGCAGTTAATACCTTACTGTGCTCACTCACTACAGTGTCTTGTGCACCTCATTATCCCACTGATCTGCCATTCTACTTCTTAGCCGATACCAGACGGTTTTGGTAATTCTTGCTTTATGATACAGTTAGAGGAGTGGTATGGCAAGACTCTCTGTTCTTGATGTCCAGGGGGCCTCTGCCCAGTAGTGGGGAAGGTTGGGTCAGAGCATGGGCACAGTTGGTGGGATTTTAAGTATAATTTCACACCATTTGGCAGTGAGGTTGGAGTCACTCCCAGTCTGACATGTACTTGTCATGCCTTAACACCTTTATCAGTCTGGTGGATATGAGGTGAATCCTCAGTTACTCTAGTTTGCTTTGATCCCAGTGGTAATCAGGAACATCCTTCTGCTTCTTAATAAGGTGGATTCATTCCTTCTCCCCCCGATCCAGTCTGTCAGGACTGTGTCCTGGGCTTACAGACAACCATGGGCATGAAAGGTGTCTTATAGTGTCCTCTACGTTGTTCTGAAGCAGTGGCTTTGCTATAATCTATTATGAAAGATGCTGCTCTAAAGCTAATTCAGGCCAAACAACTCTCTGGTCCATGAAGAAATCCTTCCCAGGTGGCTCTTTCCTGGGGTTTATCAGATCCTGGGACTGGCTTACCCAGATTGTTCCACTAATGGGCTTTTTGATTTTTAGTCCTTATTAAATTGTCTTGATGGCTCCTTCACAATACAGTGCCCTGAGAGGCCCCATTTCACGCTGATTCTTAAAAATTCCTTCCTTCTCATTCTTTTACATGCATTGTGCTGGGCTTTGATTATAGCAAGTGATGGTGGTCTGACTGGTTTACACACAAATCTCTACGTTCATTTCAGTGTGGTCATTCATGCTTAGGTATGCTTATTTTTGACATTGGCATAGCCCAAGAACCAACAACATATGTCTCTCTGATCAATTTTTCCTTTATTCCATGGTGTTTTATAATTTTATTTTAAAAAGTCTTATATGTACCTTGATAGGTTCGAACCCCAATATTGTCTGCACTGTGTAGTTATTTTGAATGGAGTTTCTTTTTCTAGTCTTCCCTTCTGGGTTTGGTTAGTAAAACACAGGTAGGTTGATGAATCATGTAGCACTAGTTTGTATCATGCTACTTCCACAAAACTATTAATTGTTTCAACTCTTTACCATGTCACCTTCTTTCTGGAGCCCCCAAGCACCAGATATTTCATGGTCGTGCCCAAATGGCAGCATGTGGCCTCAGCTAAGGTAATCATCATAAGGTAAGCTGTGTAGCTTACACAGCAGGCACTGTGCCTGGTGGGAAACTCAGAAGCCTGCAGTGGTGACTGGTAAGGAGAAGGCAGGGAAGGGCAGGAGCATTTATATGGCTACTACTGTGTGCCCAGAACTGTGCTGAGCACTTTTTAAAACACTATTTCATTAGCTAACTAAGACAGGCGCATCAACATAAATAAACACTTGGCTTTGTGTGCAGAAGGTCGTAGAAAGTTGGAAGAAAGCCCAGAGATTGAATCAGAATTCCTCAGTTTATCAGATTAGGTAACAAGCTCAGAAGGAGTTGGGGGCGCACAGAGGTGAGTGACCACATTGAGGCTGAGGTCAGAGTTCCTGACTCCAGGGCCATGGGGCTGCTTCCCTCAGCTCTCGATGCCTCAGTGGTCATGACACCATCCCAGCCTCCTCTCCCCACATCTGGCCAATCCCAGTCCAGGAGGAGCCGGGACCTGGAAGCCAGAGCCCTCCAGCCCAAGGTGACCCCCACCACCCAGCCTGGGAGGGCACTTACTCACTACCTTCCCATGGGAGCCCTGCTGCCTTGTCCTAGTGTTCAGAAGGGAAGGGTCCTTAGGAGCCAGCGAGGCTGGTCCCCTCTTTTTGTGGTTGTTGTGGTCAAGTCATGTTTGACTCTCTGTGACTCCATTTGGGGTTTCCTTGGCAGAGATATAGGAGGGGTTTGCCGTTTCTTTCTCCAGAGCATTTTACAGATAAGGAAGACAGGGTGAAGTGGCTTGCCCAGGGTCACACAGCTTGTAAGTGTCTGAGGCTGGATTTGAACTTAGGAAGATGAGTCTTCCTGACTCCAGGCCCATCCCTCTAACTATTGAGTCACCCAGATGCTCTTCATCATGGGGGTGGGAGGGGAGGGAACAAGGCCTAGGGAAAGCCAGTGCCTTGCGCGAGGTCACACAGCAAGTCACTGCCTCCAATTCCCAGCCCTAGCCTCGTGATCTAGGTCAGTCCACCATCTCAGTGGGTAAGAATCACTCCAGCTCCTGCCTCTGGGGTTCCCTGAAGCCCCCCTGGGGTATACCCTTAGCTCCTGCCAGAACCACTGAGCCTGGTTAGGAGAAGTGCGAAAAGTGTATGCATTTGGCCCAAGAGAAGGGCTCCCCCAAAGGAGGCAATGCAGCCCTAGTTGGCTGAACCCCTGTGGGGGAGGGCACAGAGCTGCTGCACCCTGTGGGGGAGGGTGCAGAACTGCTGCACCCCAGTGGGGTGCTTCTGGGCCCTTTCCCCTACATCCTGATGCCTGGCAGGAGGCCTGTTTACCAAGCCTTTGGGCACCTTGGCCTTCAGGAGATGAGTCACTGATCTTACTCTGCCTCTTGGCACCCCCAGAGTTGCTTCCAACCTTTGTCCTGGCCTCTGTCACTCAGGGCACCTCTCAGCTGCCCCAAATGAGAATGAAGGCACCATGGGGAGCATCTTACTTTTTTTTTTTGGAGGGGGGAGGGCAGGGCAATTGGGTTTAAGTGACTTGCCCAAGGTCACACAGCTAGTAAGTATCAAGTGTCTGAGGCTGGATTTGAACTCAGGTCCTCCTGACTGCAGGGCCGGTGCTCTATTCACTGGTCCACCTAGCCACCCCAGCATTTTACTTTTTAAGAATGACTTTTACGGGGCAGAAAAAGGCTGGATTTGGGGAGAGGAACCGGCCTCAAACCCTGCTCCCTTCAGTGAGTCCTGGCGACACTCCTGGCCTCAGTTTCTAGACTGCTTTTCTGGCTCCTGTTTTTCCCTTGATGTGACTCCACATGTCAGTAAGCGTGTTTCCAGCACATTCTCCTTGTATGCTCAACTTTTATTCATCCAGGCTTATGACTTTATCTCAGCCCCTCTTAAATCTTGCTGGATTTGATGTTCTCTCCTGGTAAGGAGGCTGAGGTCCCCCAGAGTGTCAGCTCTCTGGCCCAGCCTTGTTGGGCTGGGGCTGCCTGGGCCTTTCTCTAGGTCACTGCTGTAAAGGTTCAACTGAAGGGAGAGTCAGACCCCGCAGAGCCACATTCAGCCAGTCTCACAATCAGTCCTGAGGCTGCTACACGACTCTCACTGGGTCCGTGTCTTTCCCCATTCACAACAATAGCCGAGACTTTATTAAATGCTCTGCTCCCATTGAGGTCCGAACCTCCTCCCAACGTTGTCTGCCTTTTGGTATAGTCGTCCTTGTGTAATGGTCCTCTGCTTCCTCTCGCTTCCCTGTGTGGGGGTCTCGTGGTTTGTCGTGTGCATGTGGGTGCATGTAGAGTGGGTGTGTGGAGGGGGCTTGTCTTGAATAAATTTAGACTCAGACCATCTCTGATCTTTAAATGTAGGCGCTGATTGGGAATGACTCCTCCAACAGGCTGAATTCCAGGAGAGGCCAGTAATTTAGAAAAACAAGGTGGAAACTTATGGTGGTAGCACCTCCTTCCCAGCTTGTTTTGAGAACCAAATGAGACAGCCCTTGTAGAAGTGCTTAGCTCTGTGTCTTGTGTCTGGCACATAGTGTGCTTGTTCTTGGTTCTCAGAGAGCTCCACGGCATCAGGGAGATGATGTCCCGACCTGCAGTTCCTTGGGATTTGAGAGAGACAGGGCTGTGCAAGGTCACCGGCTTCACTTTCTCCTCCAGAGCCATCTGGGTCCAGTGGCCAGATATTCCCCTGGATGACCAGAGATGGCACAGGATGCACTGGGAGCCCCTGGCCCTTGTGGGCTAAGGCTGTTGCAGGTTCTCACTTAGAATAAGGTGACGCCCATTCAGTGAACGGTCTTCTTCTTTCACAAAACCGTAAACCCAGGTCACTCTGGCACATAGTAGGGTCTTTATAAATGTGTTTTTCCACCCTTCCCTCTTATGCTTTCCTACTCAGCAGGGAGCCTGGTGGCTCTCTCTTGCCTCAAGGATCAAATACAAAGTTCATGGGGGACGGTTTCATGGGTTTTTTTTGCATTTAATTCTTTCCAACCTGGCCCAGTCCTCCCTTTTCATCCTCATTCCACATTCCAAAGGACTTCACATTCTCCTGCCCGTTCTTTCTGTGCCATTCCACTCCCTTCAAACTCCCACCGTCATGCCTTTGCACTTGCCAGGCACGATGCTTAGAAGGCC
This sequence comes from Pseudochirops corinnae, assembly GCA_028646515.1. NCBI lineage: Eukaryota > Metazoa > Chordata > Mammalia > Diprotodontia > Pseudocheiridae > Pseudochirops > Pseudochirops corinnae. The sequence continues at coordinate 2,190,773 of CM053585.1, read as the reverse complement.
CCTGCACTCCCCTCTGCTCCCCTCCAGCATTGCCTAATGAACAAAGCCTTTCCTGCCCGAAGGGCTGGTGTCTCACTCTCCGACAACCTTGTGTTTATGTTGTGTTCCACGTACAGAGCACATGTGATCTCCCCAGTAGAATATGGCTCCTTGAGAGCCGAGACAGTTTCGTTTTCACCCCATTGTCTAGCACTATGTTGGCGTCCAGCAGACACTTAATAAATGCCTTTTGAATGATGGATGCCTTTGTACCCTCCCCTCCAATGCCTTGCACACCATTGGTGCCTAATTAATGGTGATGAGTGACTGACTTTATTGTCGGGTCAATGATGGTGGTAGGGAAGGCCAGGCACTTGACCACCTCCCCAGTGTTCTTTACTCTGCTCATGGCAGTCCCTTAGGCCTTACCGAGAACCTCCTGGTGCCTGTTCCTTGGCTAGGCCCTCTCTGTGACGGAAGAAGCTGAAGAGTTTGGTGAGGGACATGGGGTAGATTCACTCTGCATAGCCCCAAGGATAAACCAAGGAACACTGGGTCAAAGTTATGGAGAATTGGGCCTTGGTGAAAGGAAATATTCCCTAACAATCAGAAGCATTCCAAAGAGAGCCGAGCCACCCTGCTAGGTAGTGAGTTCCTCAAAGAGAGGCGGATGGCCCCTTGCCAGGAATGTTGTCGGTAGGATTAGCCCCAGATAACCTTGGAGGGAGGGTCCCTCAAACTCGATAAGCATTCAGGGCACTAGACTGTGCAGAGGGGAGGAAGCAGGGTGCAGGATGGGGGCTCACCCCCATCAAAGAAAGGGCCTTACTCTTCGAAATCCTGACAGCCCAATTTCTTCTCAGCTGCCACTCCCCCCGCCCCAAACCCCACAGCTGCGTTTTCTGAGCCTGTCTCCATCAGGTCTATTGAGTAATTAATAAACAGCTGACAGATGAGTCAGAGGAAACAATGCACAGCGGCCCTGCAAGCTGACCTCTTTGGAAAAAACATCAATTGCCTAGGGTTTGTCAGATAGTCGGTAAACATGCCCAAGTGGTCAAGGCAACGTTAACCTGGCCAGGCCAAACGGCTGCCCTTTGCCCTCGGCTCCCTTCCCTGCTCCCACCTGGGCTTTAGGGGGGGCGCCGCCCTGAGGCAGAAGGGAGCAGGTGAATCCCAGGTAGGGCGAGCAGGCCCCACCACCTCTCAGGAGCAGCTCAGGAGCCTTCTCTTTTTCTCTCCTGACACCACCTAGGACAGGAAAGACAAGGCCTATGGCTGGGGTCACTTCCTTCAGACCAGGCCAGAGACGAGCTGTTGAGCACTGTCCACCACACCTGCTCACATCCCCAGCATTAATTCTGACAATTTAAAACTCAACCCTAGAGATCTAGGATCTCCCCCAATAAAGCAGATTGCAGCCCATTCCTGACCTGCGCTCCAGTAAGACCGCCCCATGGGGTCCACCCTGTGTGATAGAGGCCTTCCTCAATGCTATTGTCAAACTGAATAATACTGTCCTCCTGGCAAGCCCATGAGGTGTTCAGTGATAGATGAGCCCCAGGGACACATGGGATGGAGGGGCTCCCCCAGCTCCCCCAGCTAGTCAGATCAGTAAACGCTTATGAATCACCTACTACGTGTCAAGCACCAAATCAAGCGCCAGGGGGGAAAGAAGGGCTGAAAGTCCCCTTCCCACATGCAAGGAGGTCTTGTGGTCAGGTGAGCTGGCAAAGGGGCAGGACACACCAGTCCTGTCTCAGGCCCCAGGATGAACACCTCCCCCAGAAATTCCTCACAGCTTCCAAATCTTCAGTACTTGCCTTTGCCTCAGATCTTTTTTTAACAATGCACATTTTGATAACATGGCATTTTACGAACAGAAAAATCTCATTTCCTACATGCTGGAAGGCAAACTCCATGAGGTCATCCCTAGGAGGGGCAGGAGAGGGGGAGAGGGGAAGGAGGAGGGAGAAGAAGCCTTTCCCAGGGCAGACAGCAGGTTCAGTCTTGGGATTCCAGGGACCTTGAGGAGTGAGTGTGGGGAAGGAGTGCTGGATGCTGGTCTGACAGCAGAAAGGAGGAGAGACAGAAGGTGACTGTTGAGGCAGTGGCTGAGCCAGTGTCTGGAGGGCCCAGGAAGTCTTCTTTTGAAGGCCCCCAGCATGTCCGTAGGCAGCAAGGTGGGGGCAGGCGCAAGGGAGAGCAGACAGACAAACACACACAACAGAGAAGCAAAGCAGGTTCCTGAAGGAAAGAGGAGGCGAGAATGGGGCCAGGCTGAAAGGCTCTCTAGGCAAAGGTGGGCCAGCCCCCTTCGGAGAAAGGAAGCTCCACTGTCATCTGAATGCAATGAGCAGGACACATGAGGAGTGTCCGGGGTGAGTTTTTCAGGCTTCTTTCTCCAGAGAGAGTGGGAGAAGTGGGAGCCCCTGGGGGCTTGAGCAGGGAAGAGAAGATGTTTGTGACGAGGAGAGAGGAGGACTGAGTGTTCTGCCATCGAGCTCCTACGAAGCAGGAGATCATACAGTGAGAGCTGCACTCTTGTCTATGCCCCTCGTTGGACAGATGAGGAATCCCAGACCCAGGGAGGCCCAGGCACTTGCCCAATATCACAGGACTGGAAAATGACAGATTTGAACCCCAGGCACTCCACCACCAATCTCACAGCTTTGAGGACTCAGACACTCAGAAATTTTCACTGGCAAAGGTGAAGAAAAGAAAGGAAGCGGTTTCTAGGTGGCCCTCAGCCACCTAAAAGTTTCAAGTAACCCCCACCCTCCAATCCCCGAACAAAGAGGGAGATGACTTTCTTTTGACCAACGGGGACTGGCCAGTGTCAGTCAAAGGCACTTACTGGCTAGAGAGGCTTCACTTCTGGGCCCTGAGGGCTGCTGAACTCAGGGAGCCAGAGCCCTGATTGGCCAACCATGACCCATATTGGCTGGGCCAGCCAAGCCCTGGCACTCCCCAGCTCCGGATGAGTGGGGTCATTAAGCACCTAAGACACCCTGCTGGGACTTCCCCCAGCCAGCCCTGGCCCAGGGTCACCGCACTGGGCAGTTGCTGTCAGACCCGGACACTTTCTTCCCACGTCCCAACGGCATTGATGAACAGCCCAGAGCTGCCCCTCGGCCTCTGACTCTGACTCCTGGGGTTTGTGTAGGCTACCAGCCGCTGAGTGTTGGGGGATTCCCTCTCTTCCCAAGAGAACTCTGGGGGCTCTGCCTAAAGGGCTCTGGAAATGTCAGTGGAATTAGGATTAAAAAGCTCAGGGCTGAAACATCAAGCCCAGCTATACCCACTTTTAGCACAGCCCACGGATGACGCTTGAAGCCTGGGGCTGGGCCTGGTCACTTCCTGACCAATTAGAGAGATGTCATGCCTGGAGGAGGAGGTGGCTGGGAGCCGGGCCTCGAAGGACAGGTGGGGTGCTTGCACACAGCGATGGGCACAGCATGCTAGTTGGGGGGACAGTGGAGGCAAGGCCTTGAAGGGGGACAGGGATAGCATCCATGGGACACATCCTGAGTGTTGCATTTGGGTAAAGTTGAGGCAGGGGGCTGGGTGAGAAAGGCATGAGGGTTTTCCTGACCCCCTCCCCACCAGCAGCTACTGCCTTGGATGGTTTGGGCTAGATGGCAGCTAAGGGTCTTTCCAACTCTCAAAGTGTGCAATTCTGTGGGGGGTTTTCATATATACTCCCATAGATGCTGTTTCCCCAGACTGAATGTGCACTCTCTAAGAGCAAGGCTGATTTCATTTTGTCTTTTGCCCTTAGCACATGGCACAGCACCTGGCACGGTGCCTGGGGAAGGGTAGGCCCTTTAAAAGTACCAGCTTGGGCTCCAGTCTTAGAAGATTTGACAGATAAGCACCAAGAGAAATATAAAGTATTTTTTAACAACAAAGTCTGAGATATGCGCAAGCATAAAAACAAAGATCAGGAGCAGAACAGCTTTGGGAAAGTATGTGTCTATGTATGTATGTATGTATGCATGCATGCATGGATGTACGTATAGGTGCATGCATATATCTAGAGCAGCGGTTCTCAACCTGTGGGTTGCCACCTCTTTGGGGGTCGAACGACCCTTTCATAGTGGTCACAGGGGTCACCTAAGACCATCAGAAAACACATATTTCTGATGGTCTTAGGAACTGAGACATCGTTCCTCTATCCGTCTCCAGGCAGGTCCACCCACATACAGATATGTCCACGTAGGAGGATTAAAGGGTCGCAGCACTAGGAAGGTTGAGAACCATTGCTCTAGAGCTATGGAGAAGCATATCTAAGCTCTACTGTGGCCTTGCGGGGAGGGAAGGGAAGGAGAAAGAGCACAGCAGAGAGACAAGCAAAGTCCCAAGGAAGCCAAGGGGAGGTGGACAGCTCTGAGCAGAGGTGCGGTATTTCTCACACAGGCTTTCTTGAAGTGAGAAGTTATTGTTGCATGTTTTGAATCCTCTCATGCTCAGCGGTGCACATGATGTGCTTTTTTCTTTCTGACTTTGCATTTAAGTTTATGGCATGTTTTTGTTTCTTTTCTCTATTTGTATTCTGGCTTTTGAGTCTAAAATAAAAGTTTAAAAAGTACTTGCTTGCTTGGCACCCATTTTACAAATGAGGAAAACAAGGCCCAGAGGAAGTGAACAACAGAAGCAGTTACCATCTGAGGCAGGACTGGAACTCAGGTCTTTGTGATGCCCGGTCCAGCCTTCCATCTCCCATGTCATCCTGTGACTGGAGTCCCGCCTCAACTCACCTGATGTCAGAGAGGAGAACCGACCCCTGGTCCCGAAGCCAGGCCTTGTGAGGGGGTTCCCTCTTTCCTGGGCTAGACCCCAGGAGATGACTGCCCTCTGTCCCCTGGCTCAGGCCCCGACCACTTCTCCCACCATGGGCCACACACTCACTCATCCTTGTTCTTCAGGGCTGGGCCCATGGCATGACTCCCCCTCCTCTCTCCAGGAGCCCAGTGGATTTCAGGGTCCCCACATCTCCCCTTTCCAGAGTCATCACCTCTGGGGCTGAAACGTGGCCTTCCAGGTCTATTCCCAAAGCTCCAGGACCCACTTTCAGGGCTTCAGTCCCAGCTCTGAGCTGGAGGTAGGAAGGATCCTGTGGAGGTCATCTAGTCCAAAGTCTAACCTCATTAATTCACAGAGAGGGAAACTGAGGCCCCTGGGGCAGTGACCCAGAGCCAGGTCCTCTGACTCCCAGTCCAGAGACCTTTAAGCCGCTCATTCACACACACACACACACACACCCACACACACACGCACACACACGCATACACACTCACACATACGCACATGCACACACACTCACACACGCACACACACTCACACACACGTGCACTCACACACACGTACATGCACACACACTCGCACACACACACAGAACCTCCCCTTTGAGACAGACATGACCTAAGACACAGGCGGGTCTAATTATCTGCACGAACCTTCACTCCTGGCTGATGGGTAATAATTTATGACTCTCCTTATCAAACACAATGACACAGGTGGCTGAGAAACAGAAACTGAAGCAGGAAATTCCATTTTATTGATGAAGAATCTGGCTCAGGGACTGCACTGTGGGGCGTGTGATCTCCTCAGTTCTTGGGAACACGGCTGAGAACCAGGAAGTCCAAACAGTCTTGGCCCAGTCGAGATTGCTGGACCAAAGTCCAGGCAAGAACACTCACTCAGGGTCCTCGAAGAGAGTCTGTAAGTCATGTCTTAGAGACCATTACCTCTTGTTTTAGGCATAATTTGAACAAGCTCAACTCCCAGCTCACGGAAGATTCAAAGGGGTTGGGGGAGATGAATGTCAGGATGGAGAACTGGAAGGAGCCTCAGCAGCCATCACACTTCCAATCTTTATCCGACTCATTCCCTGCCTTAGCGACACCTCTCCCAGTGCCGACCTCTGCATACCTGAGGAGCAGGCATCTATCTTTTTTTAAATTTTCATTGACTTGTTCATTTACTTTTAGTTTACAAGACTCAGTTCCACAATTCCTTGAGTTTCACATTTTTTCCCCTCCCTCCCCCCCCCCCCCATGGCGGCATGCAGTCTAGTATAGGATCTGCAATACTTTCACACTGGACATTAATCTAGTTGTATAGAAGGTTTGTAACCGATGGAGTGAATAATGGGAAAGAGGAAAGAGAAGCCAACATGGAAAAGAACGAGAGCATGTAGATTGCTTCAGTCTCCATTTAAACTCTGGTCTTTCTAGATCTTTCTCTGAATGTAGATATCTCCTTCCATCCTGAGACTTGTCGAGTTGTCTTATAACTGTGTGTTGCTGAGAAGAGTCCAGTTTATCAAAGTTGGTTGTCA
>CM053585.1:2136748-2183951 GCA_028646515.1 Pseudochirops corinnae | reverse complement strand
GTTGTATCAGTTCACAGCTCCACTAACAATGCATTAGTGTTCCAATTTTTCCACATCCTTTCCAGCGTTTGTTATTTTCCTGTTTTGTCATCTTAGCCAATCTGACTGGTGAGAAGTGGTACCTCAAAGTTGTTTTGATTTGCATTTCTCGAATCAATAGTGATTTAGAGCATTTTTTCATATGCTTCTAGATGTCTTTAATTTCTACCTCTGAAAATTGGCAGGCATCTATCTTTATCTCTGTCACTGATAAAAATACCAAACAGAGCAGATCTGGGGGACTTCACTGGAAACCTCGTCAAGTACCTATTGTGTGCCAGGCACTGTGTTAAGCTCTGGAGATACAAAGAAAGGCAAAAGGTAGACCCTGCTTTCATGGAGCTTATAGTCTAATAGGGAAAGCAACATGCAGGTGACAAGATCAAATGGGGATTATTTTAGAGAGCAGGCATTAGTATTAAGGAGATGCCTTCTTTTAGACGGTGGAATTTTACCTTCAGGAAGCCAGGAGGCCAAGAAGAGGAAGAGAAGAAGTCCAGGCGTGGGGGACAGTCAGGGCAAACAGTGAGAATCAGAAACAGAGTTGGTGTTTGAAGGGCAGAAGTAACAAGGTTGGCGTCACTGGATCTTAGGGAACATGAAGGGGAATAAGGCATAAGAAGACCAGAAAGGTAGCAAGCTTCTAGGTTATGGAAAGCTTTAAAAGTTAAAGACAGGATTCTCTATTTGACCCTGGAGGCCATAGGGAGCCATAGGAATTTACTAAGTAGGAGGGTATCTTGACTGGCCCTGCACTTTGGGAAAAAATGCTTTAGTGGCTGAGTAGAGGATGGATTGGAGTGGGCAGGCAGACCCTGCAACTTCAATTGTAATAGTTCAGGTGTAAAACACCAGGATGGGGGAGGGATCAGAAAAAAGAAGGGGACTTATCCAAGAGATGCCGGAAGTGAAATCAGTACAGTAAGAGATGTTTCAGAGGGGAAATCAACAAGGGATATTCCAGAAGAGAAACTGACCAGAGGTGCTACAGAGGCAAAATTAACAAGAGATGTTGCAGAGGTGTAATTGATCAGAGATGAAGCAGAGGTGAAATTAACAAGAGATGGTGCAGAGGTGAAATTACCAGGCTTTGGCACCAAATTGGGTGGGGAAGGGGGTTTGGGGTAGGGAGACAGAGGTAAGACTTTAGGATGACTCCTAGGTTGGGAGCCTGAGACACTGGGAGGATGGGGGTGCCCTCAACAGTAATAGGAAAGGCACAATGGGGTAGAGATTGGGGGAGAAAGATAATGAGTTCTGTTAGTTTAAGATGTCTACTCTAGAAACCACAACAATCCTCCTCTGATATCCTAGAGGTAACCAAATCTTGGAAGGCTCTGGCTCTGGCCACAGAGCCTGAGCTCCAAGAGGCTCTCTCCCATGCTTCCAGGGCCGTCCTGGAGACAAACTACACATGCTGCTCCAAGCATGGAGAGGCACACCTATGGAGCAGGTCCTTAGGTGAATTCTTGGGCAAGGCCACCCACAAAAAGAGAAAATGGACACCGAGGGTGCTAAGAATCCCTTGATTTTAGGCAGTCTATAAACAATAACTTAACTTAGAATGTAAGCTCCTTGAGGGAAGGGACTCTTCATTGTTTCTTTTTAACCTCAGTGCATAGCACAGTGTCAGGCATGTAGTAAGTGCATAATAAATGCTTATCTAACGAATGAGTGAATTTTGTTGCTCTGCACAGGTTTGTTGCTTCTTTTAATCACCGCAGGATGTGAACTTCGCCCGTGTTAACACTTTCATGAGAAAGGACATCAGATGATAAAGGGTCGCCTATGCTGAAGGGAAAGGAAGGATTGAGGCTCTCACCTGGGGCACCTGGCAGGGCTGACTTCTTTGTCTGCCCAAATGGGAGCAGGAACCTCATTTCAGAGACCTTCCTGTTACCTCGTTGTGCTCAGGATGAGGAGAAGCAGAGGCCGTGAACTATAGCTATGTTAGTGTGGAATAATAGCAGCAACAACATCTAGCCTTTACACAGCATATCAAGGTCTGGAAGGGGCTTTTTGAAAGAGGGTCTTGCCTGACTCTCACAACGGCCCTGGGTAGTGGGCGCTATTATTAGCCCCATCTTACAGATGGGCAAACTGAGGCAAACAGAAGTAAAGTGATTTGCCCTGACTGGCACTTCTTGTAAATGTCGGGGCAGAATCTGAATTCAAGTCATCCTGCCTCCAGGTTCAGTGCTCTACACTCTGCCACCTGAATGCTAAATGATTCAACCAGGTGCATTTTAGATACCTTTCAAAATCCATGTATTCCTTGGCTGGCACTGCCACCTGGTGGCACTGCCATCTCTATTGTTTCCTAGGGCACCACCATCCTCCCAGTCCCCCAGGCTGCAAACCTCAGCCTCACTTTGGTCTCTTCAGTTTTCTTCACCCCCATGGGCCTCTTTACCCCTAAGCTACTCAAGGGTCAGGTCCTATCAGGCTGATTTGCTCACAGCATCTCTGGTGTGGGGCCTCTGTCCATTCAGATGGTGCCCACCCAACTGCAGGCCCCCTTACCTCTTGCCTGGACAATCACCCTGTGCCAAGCTCCGGGAATACAAAGCACAAAAGACAGTCTCTGCTTAAGGAGATCCCACGCGCTTCAGCCAGGACACACGTAAGACAATTTACGGAGGGAAGACACTAGAATTAAGGCGGGTTTGAGCTGGTACCTGAAGGGATCCTGGAGGCAGAGAGGAGGAAGGAGAGCCTTTCAGACGCTTGGTGGTGGGGGAATGGCCATTGACCCATTCCAGAGGCTAGAGACTCTGAGAAGGGGACCAAGGGCTTCCCCAGACTGCTCCTGGAGCCTGTGATGTAGAGGAATTGTGGGTCTAGGGTCAGCAGAAGTGAGCTCACCTGAGTGAGAGAGAGTGAGAGAGAGAGAGACAGAGACATAGAAGGAGAGAGATAGAGATAGAGACAGAGAGAGATATAGAGACACAGAGAGACAAATAGAGACAGAGATATAGACAGAGAGAAACAGAGACAATTAGAGACACACACACACATAGAGAGAGAGACTCTGTGTATGTATGTGTGTGTGTGTGTGTGTGTGTGTGTGTGTGTGTGTGTGTGTGTGTGTGTGTGTGTCTGGGGGTGGGGACATGATTGCCAGTGCACTGTTGAGCCTTGGGGGGACTTGCACACTCCACCTCCTTTGAGGGGCTGCCAGGGTTCTCTTCTTACTCAGTATTACAGAAGCGGAAGGCCCTGGCTGGTTGTTGAATCAGGCTAAAACCTTGCGTCTTGACCTTTTTAGGTGACTTTGGGCCCGTGTGACTTGACCAGGGTCCTTGCCCTTGCTTCCAGGATTCTTCCCCCTTCTCGGTCCCCGCCCCTGCCTTCTATCCCAGACCCTTTCTTCCCCGTTTCTTCCCAGCCCCAGAGTCATTTGCATTCAGGCCCCTCCTCCCTTTCCCCACTTGGGCAGGTTCTCAGTGAGCCTTTGTGGACTCAAATTGGGAAGGTGTTTGAAAGGGGCTTGAGCCTGGAAGGGGCCCCAGGCTTATGGGGGCTGGTCCCTTCCCTGTGGGAGCCTCAGTTTCTCAGTGTGTAGAAGGAGGCCTTTCTGCATCTTCTTGGATGTTAGTGAGAGGACGACGATAGTGTGATGCGGCCATCTTCCCTCCGACGGGTGGGCACACACCTGGGCATGCTCAGAAAATGACACCCTTCTCTCCTCTCCCCTTCATGCCCCATGGGAACCTGGGAAGGCCCAGCTGAGCTGGAGCAGGCCCCCAGGGTCCAGCCAGGTGCTTCTCTCCTCTCCTGATGGGCCCGTGTGCTGGGAGGAGGCTTGCAGGCATTAAGGACCCCTCCACTCCCACCCCTTCCCTAGAGCGGGTCCAACGAGGAGCTTTCCCATCTGCTGCACCGATTCTCTTCTTTCTAGGGAGGGAGCTGAGCCCTAAGAAGGAAAGCGAGAGCCTGTGCCCACCGACTGCCGTAAGTGCGCCCAGGGTTTGGGTGGTGGGGGAGCTCTGCGCCCTCTGTGCAGCCTGGCCCCTGGCCTTCCCTGCACATCCACCCTAGGGCCCCCTGTGCCCAAAGGCCCTCCCCAAGCCTGCCCTTCCCCTGCCCCCTCATCGCAGTTTCTCTGGTTTGCCTTTTTATAATGAATTCTCTCCCTCACAGTGGAGAAACCCCTCTTCTCCCCTCAGTCCATTCAATCCCCTCATTTCCCCCTTTTTCTAAAAGAGACTTTCTTTCCTCATCCTTTCTCTTCCTTTTTGTCTGTGCTAGACTTTTATTCTTCTAAGACTTCCCTCTTCTAAAGAGCAAGCCGGCTTTTATACGGCACCTTCAGGTCCCATTCCATCCTCACGACAACTCTGACAGGCAGGGGCTACTATGATCTCCATTTTACACATGAGAAAACTGAGGGAGGCAGGTGAAGCCACTTGCCTGGAATCACACAGCTAGTACGTGTCTGAGGCTAATTTGAACTCGGCTCTTTCTGACTCCCTGCTCAGCTCTCTATCCACCTTGGATAGAAGTATTGTCCCATGGTATAAATGTTCCTTGTCTCTCACCGTGCAGTTCATGACCATCTTGCCCTTGCCCTTCCCAATATCCTTCTCCCACATTTGCCAGGGGTCCATGTGCCCCTGCCCAGAAGGGCCATCGCCCTATTCCCCTTCTCTTGAATGCTGGCTGGGATATCCAGGCATCCCCTTGGACCAGCTGCCTGAGATTTCCTCCCCTTCCTCCAGCTTCTGCTCCCTCCCCCCCCCTGCGCCTGTGGTCCTGTAAGCCCTCTTCTTCCTGAAAGACTGAGGGACCCATTTTCTCTTCATCATCATCTGTCACTGACTGGAGGGGGGCACAGTCTACATTCCCCTCTCTCCTTCCTTCCCAACAATGCACAATGGAGTGGATGGGGGCAGGAGTCTGGGGACCATCTACTCCATGGTGGTGGAGGCCTCCTCCTTCATCATTCTTCCACTTAAACTCTCCTTTCAGCCTTGTCCTTTTGGGGACTTTTAGAAAGGAACCCCTCTGGGGTGGCTAGGTGGCACAGTGAATAGAGCACCAGCCCTGGAGTCAGGAGGACCTGAATTCAAATCCAGCCTCAGACACTTAACACAAAAAAATTAGCTGTGCGACCTTGGGCAAGTAACTTAACTCCAATTGCCCTCCAGAAAAAAAAACAAAACAAAAACAGAAAGGAACCCCTCAATGATCCCTGGGGTGGTTGTTTTTAACTCCATGGGGCTCTTTCCTTTTCCGTTGTTTTTTTTTTTTCCTTAGCATAATTTATTTTGTTATTTGTGGTTCCTTGGTTGCTGTGTTTGTCAAATCAATTTGACAAACACAGAGCACCTACTGTGTGCATACGTACTGTGTTCAGTCCTCACACCCGTGGGTGAGTGAGGGGTGTGCACCCTCCCCCTCCCCCATGGGAAGCCCACCCCAGGCAGAATGGATGAGTGAGCATGATTTGTTCCAATGGCCTTGGAGGCTGAAGCAGAGCTTGGTCAGACAGCTGAGGCACCAAGGTCCAACAGTCGGCCTGACTTTTGTCTTGTTTCTGGACGTCAGAGACTCTGGGAAAGAGAATGAGGCTGATGGCCTTGTGTGTCGACTTAAATCCAATTCATGAGCAAGTCAAGATGTCCCCCTAAGATGTCACTGGTCTTCTTTGAAAACAAAGGACCAACGACCACCACCTACTGCGTGCCAGGAGCTGTGTTAAGTGCTAAAAATACAAAGAGCCCTTCCTCTCAAAGAGTATGAATAAGACTCGGACTGAACCAACCATTTTATTTCTTACGTTATGGGGTCCAGGTTTTCTGACTTGTCTGGGAATGAGTCTTTCATCCTTGACTTGTCTCTTTGTGTCCTGTCTTCAGGATGGACTAGTTTTGCTTTTCTAGATCTCTTATGTTCTTTTTGTTTGTTTTGGAGGGGGGAAGGCAGGGCACTTGGGGTTAAGTGACTTGCCCAAGGTCACACAGCTAGTAAGTGTTAAGTGTTGGAGGCTGGATTTGAATTCATGTCCTCCTGACTCCAGAGCTGGTGCTCTATTCCTTTCACCACCTAACTGCTCTATGTTCTTTTAAAAGAATTGATCCCTCCCCTTCTCTCAGGTTGTCCTTAAGTTCTGTGAATTTCCATCCACAATCAAGTTCTCTCTTGGTTTCTTTGGGGAGATTTGACACCATGGATACAAGTTTTTCTCTTCTGCCAATTATTTCCACTATGCAGTCCATAAATTCTGCTTTCACGATTCCTATTCCTCAGCCCGTTTGGGAACAGCATGCTGTGGTTACATGCTCTCTTGAAAATCCCCAGGGTCCTCTGCCTTTTCAGGTGTTGATTAATTTTCCTATGTCTTGTCATGTTTATAGATATGTGGACTCCTTTCCCTGATCTGAAGGCCATAAATATTCCTGTCTGTTAACATCTTCACTGTTGCTCAGGGTCTTTAATTAGTAAGGTCAGCCTTCTTTTCTTTTTCTTTAATAGTCCCTGCTTACTTTTGAGCTCCTTCTCTTTTGATGTTTCCCCCAAAGCCTACACCTTAAAGATGTCTCACTTCACATTGGGCCATCTACTTTATGCCTCAAACGACATCCTGGCAGGGGAGGCACAGAAGGGGCCTCAGCTGGATGCCAGGTGCCTTTCCTTAGTGCTGGTGGAGCCCCCACATACCAGCTTCTATCCCCATTCTCTTGGCTCCTTAGGTCTCTGGCTGAACACCTCTGCAGCAGTGTGCTACAGGGTGGTCACCCCAGGTAGAGCAAGCTTCCTGCTTTCCTGTACCTCCACCTCTAGGGCACAGGAAGGAGAAGAAGGGGGGCACCAGTTGAAGTCTGTTGCTCATTGCCTCGGAATGGTGGGGTGAGGGTATGTGGCAGGGACTAGGTGAGTGGATGTGGGAACGCAAGTCCCCGGGGCCGGCTGTGCATTGGGGCCAGAGCGTGGGGGCAGCAGGGAATGGGGCACTGAGAGAGCTTGTATTTCTCGTCCTCAGTTCTTACGTGGTGAGGTCTGAAAAGTTGTGAGGTTTGTAGTCCTCCATTGTACTGGTTGTGCTGAAGGCAGATATTCAGACTCCCGGCTCAGCCAGGGATGCTTCTCGGTCTTCTGGACTTCACAGAGAAGGGACCCCATTTTTATGGTAATCCTGTTACAAGGAGCTAGCTCCAGAGTCCGAGACCAACTTGATAGTTGGAAGGGACTATATCCAATCAGTAAGCAAAAGAGAAGCCTTACTGAGACGTAGTAAGACATACTAAGACAACTTCTGATTGAAGATGAATAACAATGAGGAGGAGGGCCATGGCAACCGCCCCCTCTCCCTCTGGGGCAACTCTCACTCTTGAGTTCTCTCTGAAATCCTTGGGCATTTACTAGCTGTGTGACCCTGGGTAAGTCACTTAGCCTTGTTTGCTCCCCTGTAAAAGTGAGATGGGGAAGGAGATTGCAAACCACTCCAGTATTTCTGCCAAGAAAACCCCAAATTGACCTTGCCCAGGGTCATCCAGCTATTGTGTGTCTGAGGACAGATTTGAACTGGGGAAGAGGAGTCGCGTTGACTCTGTTTGGGATGAAAAATATCCTTCATCCTTAATTTAGTGAAAAGAAATAAACACAGCGATCTCTTAGGACAAGAACAGGACTTTATTCTCTTCCCCAGGAGGAGAGGGCGGTCTTCCCCGACTCATCGTGGACAAGAGGCAAGTTACAAAAGATATGCTGGAATTTATAACCTAACTTAGTCAAGACCCCTCCCCGACTGTTCCCCCTCTCACTGGTGGAGAGGCACACGTCCCCAAATACTTCCCCAACTGAGACAGCAAGGAAAGACAAGGGGAGGGTCCCACCAAGGCGGGAAAACAGACAAAGGAACATAAAAGTGATTGACAGAAGCAATTTGAAAAGTTAACCACCCCAAATTGAGAAGTTTTCACTCATCCCATACAACTCCATGGCGATGGAGCTAGACAAAAGAAGGGGGGCCTGGAGCAAGCCCCTCTGCAGTTGATTTTCAGTAAGTTCACAGCCACTAGCATTGGCTAGCCCAGTAGAGCACTCTACAAAGCTGGGCAGAGAGCTACACACACCTTACCTCATCTGATCCTTGAGACAACCCTCGCCACCCCTGTTCTTTAGATGGGGGCTGGGAGGAGGAGGAGGAAAGAGTTCAGTGACTGCCCAGTCACACAGCCAGCAAAAATCTGAGGTGAGATTGGAACTCGGGTCTTCTGGCTCCCGTGCCACCTACCCCCTTCCTCCTCTGTGAAATAAGGAGACTGGGACTTAATGGCCCCCGAGTTGTCTTCCAGTTCTAGAACTCTGATTCTGTGCTTTGCTAGAGTCTTTTCCCTCCACTTTGCCCGAGTATATTGTATCCCCAAGGGCAGGGATGATTTTGGTCTGTATCCAGAGGGCTTAGCTTGATGCTTGGCACATAACTGCTTAATATCCAATTTATAACTGACAGCATATACTTGTGTACAAAGCTATTTCTGTCTTCCCACCCTTCCCTTCTCATTAGGAAGTAAGCTCCACCTGGGACACTAATGCATTGTTGGTGCAATTGTGAACTGATCCAACCATTCTGGAGAGCAATTTGGAACTATGCCCAAAGGGCTATAAAACTGCGCCCGCCCTTTGGTCCAGCAATACAATTGCTAGGTAGGTCTACGTCCCAAAGAGGTCATAAAGGGAAAAGGACCTATTTGCACAAAAATATTTGTAGAAGCTCTTTTTGTGGTGGCTGAGAATTGGAAATTGAAGGGATGTCCATCACTTGGGGAATGGCTGAACGATGAATATGATGGAATATCATTGTGTTGTGAGAAATAATAAGTAGGATGAATTCAGAAAAACCTGGAAAGACTTACATGAGCTGGTGAAGTGAGCAGAACCAGGACAGCAGTTTACACTGATGATATTGTTCAATGGATTGTGAATGGTTTAGCTATTTTTCAGGAGTACAATGATCCAGGACAATCCCAAAGGCCTCAGGATGAAGCAGACAATCCTCCTCCAGAGGAAGAGCTGACAGTGACTGAGTACAGAGTTCTGAAGCAGGCTAGGTTTTCCTTTTGTCTTTTCAAGTCTTCTTGTACAGAAAGATCACTATGGAAATGTTTTACCTAATTGTAGATGTATGACCCCATATCTGATTGCTAGTGTGTTTGGGGAGGGGGGAGAGGTTGGGATGGAATTTTGAACTCAAAACTTTAAAAATGTTAAAAGTTTTAAAAAAGAAAGTAAGTTTCCTGTTAGAAGCCTGGCACAAACAAAGGAGGTGACTGAGCTGTTGGTTGCGGTGCTGGCAGAATGATTTGAAGAGGCAGAGGTAGGATGCTTGCATCCCAGGCAGGGGGTACAGCCAGGGCAAAGGCAGGGAGGCAGGAGAGAGAGCCCAGTATGGGCTGGGGGCTGGTTTTGGGGTAACCTGTCTGGATCTGGAGTCCGGACTAGGCTGGCCGTCAGGCTCTGCCCCTTGACTCTAGGTCCAGGGCGCCCTCCCCCTTCCATCCTCCCTATCCTGCGCCTCTGGGCAGCAGCCTTCATCAGAATCCCCAGTATCAGGACTATGAGGAGGCTCCTCCTTCTCCGCCCCACCGTTCTCGGGCCTGCGCAGTCCCACAGCAGCCCCATGCGCATGCGCTGAAGGCCTTCCGCTTCGCTCTACGCCTGGCCCTCCATCTTGGGCCCCGACGTCGAAGGTCTGTCGGTTGGGTGAGGCCGGGTCTGATGGAGGTGAGGGGTGCGGCCGGTGGGGACCCCACTTCCTCCCCGCACCTCGCTCCAGGTCGTCCCCGTGCCTCCATTTCCCCAGCTGGCTTGGGACATCCCGCGTTTTGGGCCTGTGGTGGGAGGCCCACGGCCCTGGGCCTTCTGGGGGAGCCCCTTGAGCCCCCCTTCCCCTTGCCCGACCTTTAACCTTGGTACCCCCCCCCCCTTCACCAACCCCTGGATGGTGGTAAGTGAAGGTTTCAGATGGGCCTGACAAAACGAGGAGCTTTTGCCTGATGCAGGGGTTAGTTTCTGCAGAATCCCCCCCCCCCCCCTTCCCTGGGATCTTTTCTTCTGCTCTTCGGAAGCCTTACAGCGCTGCATGAGGGGAGGGCAGCTGCAGCAGCCCCTCCCCCTCTAACAGCCATTGGCTGTCGCGCCTCCTGGGGACCAGCAGCGATCCCGGTGACTTAGGATGGGTTGGCCTTGGTGGGTTGTTTCCATGCCTTTAAATGGAGCTTTACGAAAGCACGTTTGAAACGTTTATTTCGACTTGTTCGTTACTTGTATGATATAAGGAACGGGTGACTTTCTCAATTTTAAAACTATTTTTCTATTTAGCCCTTTGAATGCTTCTTTCCTTCAAATATCGTTATGAAGGGGCGGCTAGGTGGCACAGTGAATAGAGCACCAGCCTTGCAGTCAGGAGGACCTGAGTTCAAATGCGGCCTCAGACGCTTAACACTTACTAGCTGTGTGACCTTGGGCACGTCACTTAGCCCCAACTGCCCTGCCTTCACCTCTCCAAAAAGCAAAAAAAAAAAGGAAAATCAACTATCACCAGTGAATTTTAAAAATCTTTGCAGTTTCTTCCTGTTTTAATTCACTGTACCAATTGCACAGATTTTTTTTTTTAATGTGAAGTCACGTAAAACATTTCCACGTTAGTTAGTCTTGTAGGGGGAGAAAACCCTGAAAAATAGGAAAGGTCTGCTTCAATACCCAGTCTGTCAGTTTCTCTGGAGGTGGAAAGCATTTTTCATCAGGTCTTTTGGTACTGGACCTTGTACTGATTTGAGTAGCTAGGTCTTTGGCAGTTGGCCACTGTTACAATGTTGCTATTAAGGTATACAGTGTTCTCCTGGTTCTGCTCATTTCACTTTGCATCGGTTCATACAAGTATTTGCAGGTTTTCCTGAAACCGCCCCTTTCCCCATTTCTTAGAGCATGATAGTATATAATAGTATTTCATCACAGTTCTCCCCCACAACTTGTTCAGCCATTCACTAATTGGTAGGCATGCATCCCTTTGGGTTTGTATTCTTTGCCACCGCAAAAAGAGCTGCTGTAAATATTTTTGTAAATTGGTTCTTTTTCTTTGACCTCTTTGGAATACAGACCTGGTAATCAGATTACTTGGGTCAAAGGGTATATGCAATTTTGTGGTCTTTTGATACGTGTAAGGTGGTATTGCAGAATTGTTTTAATTTGCATTTCTCTAATCAGTGGTGATTTAGAGCATTTTTTTCATATGACTATTTCTTCTTCCAAAAATTCTTTATGGCCTTTACCTTTTATTAGCTGGGAAATGGATCGTAAATTTGGCACAATTCCTTATATATTTGAGACATGAGATTTTTATCAGAGAAACTTACTGTAAAAGTTTCCCCATAGTTTTCCTGATTTTCCTTCAGTGTTGGCTACTTTGGTCTTGTTTGTGCAAACCCTTTTAATTTCATTTGATCAAAACCACCTGTTTTACCTCCCATGATTTTTTTCTTCTCATCTGATCCTAAACTCTTCCCCTGTCCATAGATCTGACGTTTTTCCATGTTCCCCCGTTTTCTCATCGCCCCTAATGTCTAGATAACGCACCGTCTGATCTTAACGTGGGCTGTTGTGTGAGATGTTGGTCTGTGCTTAGTTTCTGTTAAGAGGGGTGACCAGTTTCCCCAGCAGTTTTTGCCGAATAATGTTACCACTCTGATAGCTCAGATCTTTGGGTTCATCAAATGCTGGGTATCTTTGGTCATTCGCTTCTTCGCATTGTGCACCCAGCCTGTTCCACTGACTCACCGCTCTTATTTATTCCCTTGTTCTGACGGTAATCACTCTGGGAGATCTGCTGTGGCTAGATTGCCTTCCTCCGTTTCCCCCCATTGATTTCCCTTGATATTCTTGGCCTTTTATTTCTTTATGTGCATTTTGTTGTTCTTCCCTCACTCTCTGAAGTAGTTCTTTGGTAGTTTGAGTGGTATGGCATCGAATGAATCAGTTGATTTAGATAGCATTGTCGTTTTCATTATGTTGGTTTGGCCTACCCGTGAGCAAGTGATATTTTTCCCTGTTGTTCAGCGTAACTTCATTTGTGTGAAATGTGATTGTGAATGTATAGCTCCTTTCTGTGTCTTGTCAGATGGACTCCCAGGTATTTTATACTGTCTGTAGTTATTTTAAATGTAAATTTCTCTTTCTCTTCTCTTCTGGGTTTTGTTAGTAATATATAGAAATGCCAATGATTTATCTGTTTTTTTTTATATCTTGCAACTTTGATCAAGTTGTTCATTATTTCAAGTGGTTTTTTAGTTGATTCTCTAGAATTTTCTAAGTATACAATCATAACATCTGCAAAGAGTGATGGCTTTGTTTCTTCATCGCCTATTCTAATTCCTTCTGTTTCTTTTTCATCCCTTCTTGTTATACTTAACATTTCTGATACAGTATTGAATAATAGTGGTGACAGTGGGCAGCTGTGCTTCACAACCTTGATCTTCTTGGGAAAGCTACTATTTTTACTTCCATTGTAGGTAATGCTTGCTGATAGTTTTAGATAAATACTATTTATCATCTTAAGGAAAGCTCCATTTATTCTTATGCTTTCTAATGTGGCTTTTCTAAGTAGCAATGAATATTTTTGTCAAAAGCTTTTTCTGCATTTATTAACATAACCATAAGATTTTTGTTTTTGTTATTGATACGGTCAGTTATGCTGATAATTTTCCTACTATTCAACCAGCCTTGCATTCCTGGTATAAATCCTACCAGGTCAGTGTGCATGATCTTTGGGATATATTGCTGCAATCTTTTCGTAGGTGTTTTATTTAAAATTTTTACATCAGTATTCATTAGGGAAAGTGGTTTGTCGTTTTCTTTCTGTTTTCACTCTCCCTGGTTTAGGTGTCAGAAACATATTTGTGTCATGGAAGGAATTTAGTAGGATTCCTCCCTATATTTTTCCAAATTTTATTTTATTGTTTGTTAATCTGGGTAATATATGTTTTTGTAAGTATTCATTTATTTCATTTAGATCTGTCAGTTTCATTGGAATGTATTTGGGCAAAATAGCTCCTAATAATTGCTTTAATTTTATCTTGATTTGTTTGTACATTCACTCTTTTCATTTTTGAGACTTCTTATTTGGTTTTTTCTTTTTAAAAATCAGTTTCTCCAGTGATTCACACATTTTAATAAAATAATTAAATTAAAATTTATTATTTAATAAAAATCAATAAAGTTAATAAGTTTAAAATTAATAAATAATAATAAAACCAACTCCTAGTTTTTATTATTTCCATAGTTTTTTTTTTTAACTTTCAGTTTTATTAATTTTTCATTGGAATTTCTGGATTTCCAATTTGGTGTTTAATTGGAGATTTAAATATTTTTCTCTTTAAAAATTTGCATGCCTCATTCATTGATCTGCTCCTTCTTTGTTTATTGGTGGAAATATTTAGAGATATAAATTTTCCCCTAAGTAATGTTTTGGCTACATCCCACAAATTTGTATGTCATTTCGTTGTTGTCATTCTCTTTAATTACATTATTGATTGTCTGTGATTTGTTCTTTGATCCACTCAGTCTTTGGAATTAGTTTTTTAGTTTCCAATTAGTTCTTAATCTGTGCTTCCAAGGCTCTACATCGAGTGTAATTTTTATGGCGTTATGTTCTTAAAAGGGGACATTTAATGTTTACTTTCCTGCATTTGTCTGTGAGATTTTTATGTCCTAATATGTGATCTGCTTTTGTGAAGGTGCCATGTACAACTTGTATGTTCCTTTCTATTCCCATTATGTATTCCCCAGAGATCTAGCATATCTAACTTTTCTAAAACTCTAATTATCATCTTAGCTTCTTTCTTTTTTATTTTGTGGTTAGACCCATCTACGTTGGAAAGATGTAAATTGAGGTCCCCCACTAGTAGAGTTTAGCGGATTTTTTTCCTAGTGTAACTCATTTAGCCTTGTTTCCTCAAGAGCTTCAATGCTATGCCATTTGGCCCATGTATATTCAGTATTGATAGTGCTTCATTGTCTAAGGTACCTTTTTAGCAAAGTGAGTCTCCCAGAATGTGTCTTTTAACCCTTTTCTCTTAGTTCCTTTCCTTCCTATTTCCCTATTGGGTAAGATGAATTTCTATACCCATCTGTTAAATTGTTCCCAAAGGTATCCTCCTCCTATATTCTCCTCCATTGTAAAAACTCTTCCTTGCTTTCTCTTTTTATGTAAGATTTCCCCCCACCCCAATTCTTCTTCTCATTTCCCCTCTGTTTCAGGACCTCCCTCTTTTCACACCCCTTCCATTTCTTATGAGAATATCCCAACGTAATTGTCTGCTATCTGTGCCCTCTGTATGTGGATCCTTCTTTTTCTTGGCCTGAAGTGATGAAGTTCTTAGGAGTTACCTGTGTCATCTTCCTATATAGGAATGTGCACAGTTTCCCCTTATTAAGTCCCTTACAATGTCTCTTTCACGTGGGCCTCTTTGTCCCCTTTTGAGTCCTGTGTTTGTCCAGTTTTCAGCTTGGGTCTGGCCTTCGCGTCAGGAAGGCTTTAAAGGCTTCTCTTTCCTTTCTTCTTTTGTGGTATTTAATTTTTTTTTTATTTTGTAATTTTTAAATTGACTTGTTTATTTACTTTTAGTTACAAGATTCAGCTCCACAATCCCTTGAGTTTCAAGTTTTCTCCCCTCCCTCTTTGCCCCTCTCCCATGGCGGCGTGCAGTCAAGTACAGGATCTGCAGATACTTTCACACTGTGCAACAGTCTGGTTGTGTAGAAGGGTCATAACCAGTGGAGTGGACCATGGGAAAGAAGAAACAAAACCAAACCTGGAAAAGAGCGAGAGCATGGAGATTGCTTCAGTCTCCATTTAAACTCTGGTCCTTCTAGATCTTTCTCCGAATGTAGACATCTCCTTCCATCCTGAGACTTGTAGAGTTGTCTTATAGCTGTGCGTTGCTGAGAAGAGTCCAGTTCATCAAGGTCGGTCGTCACACATACGATGTGTCTGTGATTGGGTACAGATTTCTCCTGGTTCTGCTCTTCTCACTTAGCATCAGTGTGTATAAGCCTCTCCAGGTAAATATGAAGACTGTCTCCTCCCCATTGAAAGTCTTCTTTCACTAAATATACTTTTTTTCCCATTAAGATTATACTCAGTTTTGCTGGGAAAATTATTCTTGTTGTAGTCTTGACTCCATGCTGAGACCTGTCCTTCTTTATTGTGGCAGCTGCTAAATCCTGTGTGATTCTGATTATGGCTCTTGAGTTATTTGAATGATTTTTTTTTAATCTACAGTATATTTTCCTTACCAAGAGTTCTAGAATTTCAGTATTACCTTCCTGGGACTTTGCATTTGGGGATCTTTTTGAGGCCATGATTGGTGGATTCTTTTCATTTCTACTTTGCCCTTTGGTTTGAGGATATCTAGATCGTTTTCATTTGTGATTTCTTGAAATATGTCTAGGCTCTTTCTTTTTATTGTGGATTTTAAGTAGTCCAGTAATTCTTACATCTTCCTCTCCTTGATATGTTTTGTAAGTCATTTGTTTTATCCAGTGAGGTATTTTACATTTCCTTCTGTTTTTTTCTTACTTTGTTTTATTGTCTCAGATGTCTCATGAGGTCATCAGCTTCCAGTTGACCAATTTAAATTTTTAAAGGATCACGTAGGTGTTAAAACTGTTTGTATCAGATAAAGAATTTGTTAGGAATTTTTAATTTACTTTAACAAAGGTTTTCGATGATATTGGAATTGATTCTTCCTTCATTGTTTGGTAGAGCTCCCTTTTTCTGTTTTCGTCAGTGAGATTTTGTGCCCCTTTTACCAAGCTGTTCTCTGTTAACAGTCTTCTTGTGTTGCTCTCATTCTTTGACCAGCTTTTCCTTAACTATACTTATTTGATTTTTAAAATCTTTTTTTTCTTAAAATGATGTATAAAACGGCTTTTCCTCCGTGGCTTCCTGAAGCAGGCTCCTGGCGGCTCGGCACGGAGAGCCTGGATAAGTCATCTGACTCAGGCGGCGCTGTCACTTCTATTCGGTAGGTGCAGGGGAGGAATCCCCGTCACTCCCTGGAGGCTTTCCTTAGTTTTGTAGTGTTTCATGGCTGTGGGCTTGGGGCTGGCCCTTATTTTTTTTCCGTGCAACACTTAAATTTTCTATTTTTTTTTCAATCTTTTGATTTTGTTTTGAAATTTCTTTGTGTCTCATGGATTTCCCTGCTTCTGTTTGGATTATTCTCATCCTCGGAGCTTCCTGTTTGCAGGGAGGGGCGCTCTGTCCATTGCGCCACCTAGCGGCCATCGAGAATATGGCCTTTCTGCTCGGGCTCGGAGCACAATGGCTCTCAGCCCTGCGGTTTCATACCCCCTTGCCAGGGGATTCCGGATGTAGCGCTGTCACCCATTGGAGATACATTGTTTCTCCTCCGTTTCTTTTTCCTTTCTGTTCTGGTGTCTTGATGACATCTTTCCTTTCTGTACCGGTAAGTTCCTCATTAACTACATGCTGAACTGTTCCACTCTCTGCTGAGCGATACTCTTGACAAATTTTTAAAGACGCTCCATCCAGTTGCATGGTTCTTTACCTTATGACAGTTAGAATGTGGGTACTGTTTTTCACCGGTACCGTGGGGGTGTCATTAAGAGTTTCGTACTTCCTGAAGGCAATCCTCCAGCTCTTCTCTCTTCTTAGCTACAGGTTCATCTGTCCTGTCCCCAGTATGCATCTCGATGGACAAGCTCTGTGGAGTGAGTGGGTTGTCCATTTATCCATGTGGGCTGCAGTCTGCACAGTTAATTCTCATGGGTCTTTCTGGTGTGGGTGCTCTGGCTAAGCCCTTTCCCTAGTTACAAATCACTTCCAGGAAGCTCTGTGGTGATCCAGGGCTTGACGTGCTTAGCACTGATCAATGCCACTTTTCTTCCTCCATTAGAATTGTTTCTTTTTGCCACTTGAGAATTTCCTTTTCCTAAGGGTCTACCATCCCTCCTAGGCTGACTTGAGATCATTTTGCTCTTGGAGATCCTGCTGTCTTTCCTCTGACCTCTTTGAAATGTGCTTTTCCCAAAATCAGGGATATGTCTCCTTTCTCAGAAGGCTCGCACTGTGTTCCAGCACCTGGCGCTGCCTGTTGGTAAGAATGAGATCAGAAGCAGAATTTTATTCTTACTGATTCCTTCACCCTTCTTGGAAGGATACAATGATCCTTAAGGTGAGTTTAAGAAATGAGGAGCTGCTCTGCTTTTTTTTAAGAGTAAATTTTATTTTTACCTTGCCAGAGTTTCTTCCATTCTTCTTCTTCCTTCCCTCTCCCAGAACGGTCTCCTGTAATCAGTGACTGGTTTTTAAAGGGCAGGAAAGAAAAGAATTGAGCAGAAATGACGATTCTGTCCCCAGCCTGAGAAATGGGAGGCCCTCTGTGCTCTGGGGGGGGGGGGGGAGGGAGGGCGCGCGGTGGCTGCTGCCATCCCTGCTCTTTGGGCCGCGCTCCCCTCTGTCTTCGTGGACTTCGCTGTGTGGCTCCTGTGGCTCTTTTGGCTTCTCTCATTGTGAGGTAGATCTTTCATGTCTCTGCCTGCCTGCTGTTTGCCACTTGCAACAGAACACTCCTTTACATTCACGTGCCGCGGTAGGTGTGGCTGCCCCCTAGCGGACGGGCATGTGCTTGGCTTTCACTGCTCTGCTTTGTGAGGAAGCAGGATTGGCTTGGGTCAGGAAGACCTGAATCTGGCTCCGGCCTTAGACTCTGGGCCAGGCATTGAGCTGCCGCCTGCCTCAGTTTCCTCATCTGTCAAATAAGGGGAAAAAAAGTACCCACCACCATGGAAAGGAAAGTCTCATCGATAATATATTGTAATGTATTGTTGTTGTCTCCTGGCTGCTGTTGCATTTTAAGTTTTTGTGTCCATATTCAGTAATGAACTTGGTCTGTAATTTCCTTTCTTTTCGTTATTCCTGGTTTAGGTTTCAGCATCATATCTGTTTCATAAAAGGAGTTTGATAGGACTCCAAATTATTTAATATTGGAATTGATTGATCTTTAAATACTTGGTAGAATTCACTTGTAAATCCATCTCTTCTTGATGTTTTTCCTTAGAAAACTTGTTTATGACCTGTTTAATTAAAAAAAAAAAAGGGTTTACTTAGATATTCTATTTCTTCTGTTGATCTGGGCAGTTTTTATATTTGTAAATATTCCTCCATTTCACTTAAATTGTTAATTCTGTGGAATATAATTGCGGAAAATAACTCCTGAGAGTTGCTTTGATTTCATCTTCATTAGTCACATTTATCCTTTTCATTTTTGATACTCATAATTTGATTTTTCTTCTCTCTTTTTTGACCATATCAACCAGTGGTTTATCTTTTATTGTGTTTTTTCATGAAGACAGCTTTTAGTTTTATTAATTCAGTGGTTTTCTTATATTCAATTTTATTAATCTTACTTTAGTTTTTAGGATTTCCAATTTGGTGTTTAATTGGGGAATTTTAATTTTTTTTTAAAAATTGCTTGTCCAGTAATTGGTCTGCTTTTTCTATTTTGCTGATGTGAGAAAATTTAGAGATACATTTTCCTCTGATTACTGCTTTTGCTGCGTCCCATAGGCTTTAGTATATTGTTTTATTATCATCCTCTTTAATAAAATTATTTATTTCTTTGACTTTTTAACCCACTCATTCTTTAAGATTAGGTTATTTAGTTTCCAGTTATTTTTTAATCTCTTTCCACGGTCCCTCATTAAATATAATTGTTATTGTATTATGATCTGAAAAGGATGCATTTAATATTTCTGCTTTTCTGCATTTAACTAATTAGGTTTTTGTACTCTAATGTATGGTCAGTTTTTGTAAAGTGCTGTGTGCTGTAGAGGAAAAGGTGCATTCTTTTCTACTTCCATTCAGTTCTCGCCAGGTATCTGTGGCATCCATCTTAGCTAAGATTCAGTTCGTTGCCTCGGCTTCTTTTTTATTTCGTGGTTACGTTTATCAGTTTGTGAGAGGGGAAAGTTGACGTTCCTCACTTTTATAGTCTTGTTCTCTCTTTCTACCTCCAGTTCATTTAGCTTTTCATTTAAAAAATGTGTATGCGATAGCATTGGGTATGCAGAGGCTTGGCATTGATGACTTCATATCTGTGCCACCTTTTATCACTGTGTGGTTTCACTGTCTATCTTTAATTAGATCTAGTTTAGCTTTAACTGTCTGAGATCTTGATTGCTACCCCTGCCTTTCTTTCCTTTTTTTTTTTTACATCAACTTAAGCCTACTAAATTCTAATCTGCCCCTTTATTTTTAAACTGTGTTTAAAGGTCATTTTAAAGAAGGTTTCTCTTAATCGACATATTATGGGAGGATTCTGATTTTTAATCCATTCTGCTCTCTGTTTCCATTTTATGGCTACATCTGTCCCATTCACATTTAGAGTTATAATTACTAATTGTGCTTTTCCTTCCATCCCATTTTTTGTCACTATTTATCCTTCTCTTTTTTTCCCTAAGCCGCCTTGAATGTCTACTTCCTCCTCTAACCCTGCACCCCTTCTAAGAATCCCTCCCTTCTCCTCTCCTCTCAGCCTCCTATTCTTTGATTTGCCCACCCTTTCAAAAGTCCCTCCTTTATCTTATCCCCATACTTTTCCATTAAGAAGAAGACTTGTATACCCTTCTAGAGGTATATTTTTCCATTTTTAACGTAGTCCTGATGAGAATAAGGCTCTAGTACTACCAGCCCTTCATCCTCTCTTGACTCCGCTGTAATAGTTCTTCCATTCATGCCTCATTTGTGTGAGATAATTGCTCCATTTTACATTGGCCTGCCTAGTTTCATTTTTTAGGATCATCCCATCATCCTTGATTCAGCTCTAAGCCATCTGTCTGTGGATGTTCTTTCAGGCGGCCCAAATAATAACATGCTGAAGAGTCATAAGTGACATTTTACCATATTAAGTAAACATGTTGACTTATTAAGTCCTTTAACGTTTACTTTCTTATGTCTCTCCTGAATCGAGTAGGTCAGATTTTCCATTCAGTTTGGGTCCTTTCTTCACTAATACTTGAAAGTCCTTGGTTCATTAAATATTTTTTTTTCCATTCAGGATTGCATACAGCCTTGCCAGGTAAGTTATTCGTGGTTGCAAGTTCAGCTCCTTTTTCTTCAGAATAAAATGTTTTATGCTCTTCTGCCTTTTAACATAGAAATTGTTAAATCTGTAGCTCCATCGTATTTAAATTTTTTTTACTAGTTGCTTAGAGTGTTTTCTCCTTGACCTGGGAGCTTTGAGTCGTAGCTGTGATGCTCTCGTGACTTTCCATCTTTATATCTCTTTTCTGGTGGTGATGGGTGGATTTTTTAATTTTTATTTTACCCTCTCATTCTAAAACTTCAGGGCAATTTTCCTTAATAATTTCTTGACGTATCATGTCTAGACTTCATTTTTTTTTTTTTTAGCAAAAGTTTCAGAGATTTTAACAATTAAGTTCTTTGTCTCTCCTTGTTCTGTTCTTCAGATTAGGTATTTTTCTAATGTTTCACATTCTTTTGCATTTTTCATTTTTTTGATTTGTCTTTTATCATTTCTTGGTGTCATGTGAAGTCATTAGCTTCCCTTTGTCCAATTCTAATTTTAAAGGAGTTATTTTCTTCCATGAGCTTTTGGATCTCTTTTTCCAGTTGGGTGACTTTCTTTTCATAATTTTCTTTCTTTGCTCTCATTCTTTTCCTGTTTTTTCTCCACCTCTCTTATGATTGTTAAAGCTCTCCCAAAAACTCTTTTTGGGCTTGTGACCATTTTGCTTTTTTCTTTGAGACAGAAATAGCTGTTTTAGCTTCACTGCCTTCTGAGTTTGAACCCAGATTTTTTCTGTCACCAGGGTAGCTTCCTATGGTAGTTTTTTTTTCTAAGTGACTCATTTCTTGGCTGTCTTTGTGTTAGTGTCTAGCTCCATTCCCAAGGTGAGGGCTTCAGGATTTTTGTCCTGTTGTTTTCTGAGTACCACCTAGGGGCTTGACTTCAGGTGCTCTTCTCTGCCCCTGAGCAGTGACCAGGTCTTCCAACACCGCTCTCACAGCAAACTCTTTTGCTCTCTGTGGTCTTTCCCACAGCTGCGAGCTTCAGTGCACCACTTTGTCCTGGACCCAAACCAGGGCCTTTGCTCTTCTGTGAGTGCCCAGCAGGGGCCCCACCATTTGTGACTGCTCTCAGCCACAGCCCAGGACCATGTGTGCTCAGCACACCTGGGCTGAGTGTCAGAGCCTGTGGAGGGCTGTGCAAGATGTTCTTGCCCTGACCGCTTGTTTGATCCCCTCCCCCCCCCCCCCCCACACACACTGTCCCAGCTGAGGCTGCCTCCCAGCACACCTGCCCCCAGGCCTTGTTTGTTGATTCAGCAGTTTCTTATATGGAGGCATCTGTGCTTCCGTCTGGTCAAAACAGGATGGTCAGAGGGTGGGTCTTTCCTAATGTCCTCTCAAATTGTCTTAACTGTTTCTGCTGCTCAGAGTTCACATTGAGGCATTATTTTATATTTTTGTGGGGGAATTCAGGAGAGCCAAGTAATTTCCAGCCTTGTTGCACCATCTTCCCAGAATCCTCTCTCATGAGTTGGCTTCTTCAGAAACTAATTCCTTCTTTAATTTTTGCTTTACAGACAATGAGTTCTAAGCCTCCATTCCCACAATCTTTAGACATGGCTCTGAAGATCTCTCACATAGAATGTTTTGCCAAGGAAATTTTGGTGAAGTTTCAGGGCCAATGTGATGTTGAATGTGAATTTGACTACCACATACTGCAGAGTGAAATCCAGCACATCCCCAAAGCCTATGATAATGTTGGTGTAGGTGAGTTTTGTTTGGTAGAAGAAAGAGATTCTGGAGAATGGCATAGAGGACAAGTGGTGGAGAATAAGAACCACGTGTATAGAGTTTTCCTTATAGATTGTGGAAAAGAACTGAGAGTCAGTGCTGCCCACGTGGCTGCTGCAGGTGACGTCTTATTTGAACTCCCTCCAAAGATCGCAGTTGGTGTTTTTGCCAACGTGCTCCCTCTGCGGGAGAAGTGGTCTCCCAAGGCTTTAAATTACTTCATGTCCTTAGTAGGACTCCAAGTGAAGGGACATGTACAGGCCATTCTGCCTCATCGAGTGATTCTTCTGGAGGTGCCAAAGATCATCTCTGATATTCTGGAACTACAGTTAGGAAGACTTGTTGATAAAGATTCATTTCATCTTATTATAGAAATGTTAAAAGAATTTCCCCCGAATCCTTCTAGTTCCCAAATGCCAGATCTGCTGCAGCAACGATATAAAAGGCCCAATTCTTCATGTAGCAGTAATGATATTTCACCTAATTATCAGCATGTCCTAGATAACTTGCAGCCATCTCTGCCGGTTAACTGTATGGAGAGTGTGAGAATTGCTTCCGCAGTCAGTCCCAGTAGATTTTATTGTCACTTGATGAAATGGTTGCCAGAGCTGGAAAACCTAACCACAACAATGTCTTTGCACTACGAAGCAGTCAGCAGAGAGAGGAATCCTCTGAGTGACAATTTTGGCCTGCTTTGTGTCGCCAAGAGGAGAGATAGACAGTGGTACAGAGGGGTTCTCCAGCAGGTCCTGCCTCACGACCAAGTGAAAATCTGGTTCATGGACTTGGGCACCAGTGAAGCTGTGCCCTCCCGGTACGTGAAGAAGCTGAAGCAGGAGTTCATTGTAGGGCCTCTGTTTTCATTCCCTTGTTCTCTGTCACATTTCAGCAATCCAGACAAAGACATCAGGAATTTTCAACTTAAGCTGTTTAAACAAGCTTTGTTAGGGCATGTGGTGTTTGCACATATTGATCAGTTTGATCCTGAGGAGCATTTGTATTATGTGACCTTCCATAGTCAAGAATCTGTGACGAGTCCTAAGAACTTGCTTCAGGCCAACAGACATTCCCCACCACGTAGCCTCACGTCCAAGGGAGAAGCTGCTCAGCCTGTGGGATACAGCAAAGCCTCTCTCAGAAATGGTCCTGAGGAGGAGAGCTTCACAGGCGCTTTAGCACCATTAAGGTCTGCGTTACCAAAGGTGGCTGTCCGCTGCAAGACAGTAGAAATGAAAGTAAATTCTGCCTATGTGGCTTTTGTGGAGTACGTGCTGAATCCATCCAACTTCTGGGTACGCACTAATGACCATCAAAACAGATTCCAAGACTTGATGAAGAAGATAGGAGAATGGTATGATTCTTGTGAGAAGGAAGAGATGCTTCTCAAAAAACCAGAGCCTGGGTTACTCTGTTGTGCTCGGTATAACAAGGACATGCATTTTTATAGAGCTGTCATCACAGAAGTTAATGGTTATGAGATCAACGTTTATTTTTTGGATTTTGGAAATACTGAATCTGTACCATTTTATGACGTAAAAATTTTGCTGCGAGAATTTAGTGAATTACCTGCGCTGGCTATGTGCTGTTCGCTGGCTCACGTGTGTCCCACAGAAGACTTATGGGTGAAGAAAGCAACTGATTTCTTTAAAAAGACAGTGTTTGACAAAGCACTCCTGCTTCAAGTTGTAGCCAAGAAAAATGACAAGTATATTGTTAATGTACAGTGCATTGAGGCCTTTGGGAAAATTAATGTTGTTGGTCTCATGGTGCAAGCTGGTTATGCAGAGTATTGGGAAGTAAAACCAGAATGTCTTCCAAAACTTGGAGCAGATGCTTTAGGAACAGATTTAAAATCTGAGCACAACCTTGTGGTTGCACAAGCCAAGCAGACTCTTTTAGCTGTAACTGGCCACAGTCCTGTGAGCAAGTCAGAATTCTCGGTTGCTGCTTTCGCAGGGTCAGAAAGCCCTTTCCCTAGAAATCTAGGGCATGTGTCTGGGACAAGTGAGTCTCTCCGTCCATACAAAGAATATGTGTTCAAGCCTGGAACCGTCGTTGATGTGAAGTGTTCATATTTCTCTTGTCCTGGAGACTTTTCTTGCCAACTCCAGAGTGAGTTACCAGCTCTGATGCTGCTCATGGAACAAATGCAGAAGTATTATGGGACCCACAGTGACCCTTATCAGGCAGGGCAGGTAGCCTGCGTTGCCAGGTATGCAAAAGATGGCAGGTGGTACCGAGCAGCGGTTCTGACACAAGTGTCCCCCAGAGAAGTGCATGTCATATTTGTTGACTATGGTAATCAAGAAAGAATCTTAATTAGTGATCTTTGTGCTATTAACCCAGATTTTCTTACTTTAGAGGGCCAAGCATTTAGATGTAGTCTTAACAATTTAATTAAACCCATTAATTCTGAATCATTCAATTGGACAACAAAATCTCTCATAGACTTTGGAAACTTTATTTCTTCTTATGACGGACTGTTGACTTGTATCATCTACTCTTTGGTTTTAATACACCCAAATTGTCTGTGCAACATAGTTGACTTGCAGACACCATTCATCAGTGCCCGAGAATTTCTAGTCAGCTCTGGCTGTGCACAGCACAGCGCCTTTTTAAAGCCCTTGCCAGCATCGGTGAGCCTGTACAGCTTCTGCTATTCTTCTTTTAACTTAAAAATTGGAAGTGAAGAAGAAGTGTATATATCCCACATCCAGAGTCTGAAAAAGTTTTATTGTCAACTGAGGAGAAATAGTCGTAGTCTGGAGATAATAACAGCAAAAATCGCGGAGATTGATAACCTCCCAAATTATCCAAAATTTGATGGCAAAGCAAGATTATGTTTATCTAGGTACTTTGAAGACGGTTTATTTCACAGAGCAATAGTATCTCCTGTGGATTTATCATCCTACTTACTGGTGTACTTTGTGGACTTTGGAAATAAACAAATAGTAGAAGGAAATAAATTAATTCCTATTTTAGATCACTCTCCAGAGTTACTTTTTACACCTATGCAGGCAATAAAATGCTATCTCTCAGACCTTAGGGATGTTGACATTCCAGCCGAAATCAACATCTGGTTTGAAGAAAACTTTTTAGGAAAATACCTGAAAGCAGTGGTAGTATCTAGGGAGTCAGATGCCCAGCTTGGCTTGGAACTGTATGATGGAAACCAGCAGATAAATCAGAAAGTTAAAACTTTGCTTCAAGTTTATGGGCAGAAAAATGACAGAGGAAAATGTGTGGAAAAGTTTCATAAGAAATGTAAAAGTAAAATGTTGAATAGGGCATCATTGGAAGACAAAGTACACCACTGTCCTCCCGTAACTAAAGCTGGTTATTCCAAGTATCTTGAAGACAAAGTAGATCAGCCTGTGAATTCCAAAGATAGACATGTTAAACTTTTAAAACCAACAGCCTCTTTTCAAATTGAGCCTGTTTTAGAAAGCAAGGTGAACCAGCCTTTGAAGGGGGCACTGAAAAATACAGATGGAAAAACTGACCCTGAATCTGCTTCCCAGCTTGACTTGATTAGTGGGGGAAAACAGGTATGTGCCGCCTCAGAAGCTTGTGTAACTAGACAGTGCCTAACTCCATTAAGAGCAGAGAGTGTGGCAAGACCTCACATCGCAGACCTTCCTCCTCCTTCTGTCCACCTAAATGCCAGGGTTAAGGGCTACATATCCAATATATGGAGTCCTGCAAGCTTCCACATTCAGCTTGCCGAGAATGAAGACTTAATCTTTAAACTTGAGAAAGAACTAAACAAAAGGGTGGGAGATCTCCACAGGGAGAGTGAACTGATTACACTTTCAGTGGGAGATCTCGTGGTTGCAAAGTATGCTGCTGATAATACCTTATATAGAGCAGTGATTAAGAGCATTGTGTCAAGGAATTCTTTTGAAGTGGAATTTATCGACTATGGTAACACAGAAACTGTAAACTTGTCCCAAATCCATGAACTTGATAGGAAATTTTTGACTGTTCCTCAGCTTGGCCTTCATTCTTTTCTTAGTGGAGTAAAATATAATGAGCCCGATGAATCATGGGACAGCAAAACGGTAGCTTACTTTGCTGAAAAAGTAAATAACAAATTAATCTCTTGTGAGTTTTTGAAGAAACATGAACAAAAATGGGAAGTCAGTATTTTTTGTGATGAGAAGTGTGTTGTTAACGAAATGATGAAATGGATAGCACGTTCAAAGAAGGGAGAGAAAGTATCAAAAACACCTGAGACTCCCTCTAAAAAAGGGAGTCTAGGTGTTGAGAATAAAGAGAAGAAAAGGTCAGATGAAAGCGAAGACTCCAGAGCGTCCGGCCGCCATGCAGCTGGAATCCCAGGTCCTGAGTTAAAGCCTGGGCAGCTCGAGAAGGCTGAGATACTTCACATCTCAAAAGGCGGAAACTTCACCGTGAAACTAAGGAAAAATGCACAAGTGTTATCCAGCTTGCTTTCCTTGATAGTTAAAGAAGCCAAGGAAAATAATTTCCTGCCTGTGGAAAATATAGAAGAAGGTTTAGAGTGCCTGACAAAATCCAGAATCACAGCATCGTGGTGCCGCGCCAAGGTGGAGAAGCGTTTGGGACAAAAGAAGATGCTCGTGTATTTGCTGGACTGTGGCTGCTATGAAGTGGTGCCATTGCTGGGGACCAAGGAGCTCAGCCAGGAGATTAGAAGCATTCCCCAACAGGCTGTGTGGTGCAAATGGATTTGGACCGAAAATGCCAGGAAGATATTGTTTGAGTCCACAGCATACTTGTTTGCACA
This sequence comes from Pseudochirops corinnae, assembly GCA_028646515.1. NCBI lineage: Eukaryota > Metazoa > Chordata > Mammalia > Diprotodontia > Pseudocheiridae > Pseudochirops > Pseudochirops corinnae. The sequence continues at coordinate 2,157,294 of CM053585.1, read as the reverse complement.
CTTGGAAACAAAAATCCTTTTCCTCCGCTATCTCAGGACTGCCTGGGAAGTAGAGATATTGGTGGATGGCTTGTTTCTTTTGGAATACCTAAGCTTTAGAGTTAGTCAGAGTGAGGAGAACAAGCAGAATCATTCAGAGATTCTTAGTGTCAAGTCGGAGAGCCCTGTGATGTCCTTCAGAGTGAACCCCATCAAGTGGGCTCCTCTTCAGAGAGACCAATGGTATGGAGGCTTTGCCACGGCCATTTCTGACCCTTCTGACTTCTGTGTGCAGCTGGAGGATTTCTTTGACACCATGACGTCTCTGTGCAGGCGGCTTTTGGCTCTGCCCGATCATCTATCCTCCCTGCCCCCACAGCTGGTCATTCCAGGGTCCAGTTGTTTGTTCAAATATGGATGGGAAGACCAGTGGAACAGGGTGGAAATTTCTGAAGTCTCCACTCAGTCTGTGCTGCTTCTGTTTATGGACTATGGGTTTTCTGTCTGTGTTCCCCATTCAGAGTGTGCTAACCTCAAAATGATTCCTGAGGAGCTTCTGGGTTTGCCGCGGCTGATTTACCACTGTGCCTTGTCCGGCGTGCTGCCTGCTAATGGGGCCCACTGGGAGGATGCAGCAAAAGCTTTTTTTCAAGACTTACTGAGTAAGCCAGGCCTGTTCTTTCAGTTTCAGGAGCACATCCCTGGTATGAGACTGGAAGTCAAAGTCATATATGAGAAAAAGAGTCTAGCAGACCTGCTAGTGGCAGCTGGGCATGCGGTCTTCTCTAAAGAGGCAACTCATTTTGTGGTGGTGGATAGTGTCCAGTCTACTAAAATTGAGGATACGTTGCAGGAAAGCTATTCTTATCCTCTATTAGATAAGGTTTTCGCAAATGAAAATGTACTTTTGACGTGCACAGGGAAAGAGGGACCACAGCAATGGAAATTTATTCCATGGAAAGATGTCTACAAAAATATTTTGGGGAAGGCCACCCCTGGTACTTGTTTTCATTCCAGAAACTTAACTCTGAGGAAGAAAGCTGGAAGTGGAAAACACAAATCTAAGAGCATAAAGTTTGAGACATGTGAGAAAAATACATTTTGGGAACAACATAATGACTTGAGGGATGAACCTTGTTGCATCAAAAATATTCCTGAAAACCTACCACCAGGAAGAGTATGGAAAACATATAACCTTTGTACCAGAATAAAAGCATTGAACATCAGTGAAGAAGTGGTACTAGAAGAAAATTCAAACAGTAAGTAACTGTTATTATTACTTAAATACTACTTTATGGAGTTTGAAATTTAACTTGGGCTTTTTAAAAAAAAGTTCACAATATACAGTGTGAACACAGACCACAAAAAGGTCTGGTTTGTATAACAAAACTCAGCATGTAAAAAGTCTGAATTTATGAAATGGGCACAGTGGGAATGTTTAATTTGTGTTATAAAATGAGTCTTCACTTTTCCACAAAGATTTACCATAAAGTTTTTTAAATAGAGTTCCTCTAAAAAGAACTTAGTTGAGAAAACTCCGTTTGCATACAAAATGTTGAGGAAGGAGTCATAAAATATTGCCCATCTGTATTTAATATTGTGACTGTAATGTCATCCCATTACTGGTAGCCTTCCCTGGTTGGAGATGGTCCCCATTCTCAAAGGAAATGCGTTTGACACTTGTTATAAACAAGTAACCGTGAGGGAGACTTGCCACGTGTTTTGTCTCCCTTTCTCCTTCATAGTCACAGGAGCTGAAAGAGTGGAAAAAAGCTTCTGAAGCATCGGGGTGGATACCTGTGTCAGGAAATTATTTTTTTCCCTGATTTTCAGTGCCTTAAAAAAACAAAACCCTTTTTTCCTTGTTATGTTCCTGATCCCAAAGACGGAGAGGAGATGCCCCAGAGCCAGAATGTCGGTGTCTTCTGTATATGTGCTCCCAAGTGTAACTTTGAAGAGAGGAGCTGATATTGTGCCTCTGGGCTCATTGTGCTGCCCTGCACCCTGATGTGTGTTAGGGGAGGGCAGCAAGAAGGAAGCGAGGGAGGGGAAGGGTGTTGGGGGCCGAGTGAGATGGGACACAACAGTGAGTTAGGGTTAACCAGAACTTTGTTGTTTGTCAGTCACTTAGCATGGTAAGGGCCTTCTATGTACCAGGCACGGATGCTTCGTTCTTGGGACACAAAGGAAGTCCTTGCTTCGTAGGAGCTCCCCATGCAGTGGGGAAGACGACCTCTGCAAACTACATACAGAAATTCTCTACGCAAGAGAAACGGGAAATCTCGTCAGAACATAGGTCGTAGCTTTGAGGAGAATCGAGACAGGCCGCTCGTAGAAGGGGAGACTTTTGCTGGTGCTTGAAGGAAGCCGGGGAGGGGGAGGGGGTGCTTCAGGCTGGGGGGCAGCCAGCCAGAGTGAGTTCTTGGGGTGGTAAAAGCACTGAGAGCTCTGTGTCCCTGGGTTGGTGGGCTAGGGAGGCTGTGAGGTATGAGAAGACTAGGGAAATGCAGTGGGTGGGCAGGTTGTAGGGGCTTTGAATGCCAGAGAGGGGATGCGATATCTGATCCCGGAGGGTATAGAGAAGCACCAGAGCTTGGGGAGGGTGACGTGGTCAGACCCATCTTCAGGAGGAAAGGGAGTAAGGAAGGGAGAAAAGCTCGGCTTCAGGCCGCGATTCCTGTGCGTCAGGCACCGATCTGAATGTTTTTACTGATGCTCACGTTTAATCTTTGGGGAGTCAGTTCTGTTATTAGCTCTCTTTTACAGAGGCAGAAAAGGTCGGTGACTTACTGACTCAGGGTCATCTGATGAGTAGGGCTCTGAGGCCAGATTTGAACTTGGGTCTTCCTGACTCCGGGCCCAGCACTCTGTGTGCCCTGGAGCCCACTAGCTGCCTCTAGAAAGATCGCTGTGGTGCTCGAGTGGGGACATACTTGCAACTGCTGCGGTGGTCCGGGTGTGAGGTGACCCGCAGCAGGAGGGGGCTGGTGTGAGAGGACAGAAGGCCTTGGCACCGTGCTGGCTCTGAGGGCCCAAGATGTCACCTCGGTTGGGAGCTGAAGTGGACGGAGGGCGCTGCCCTCCACAGGCATGGCAGGGAAGGGTTTGGGGGAAAGATCATGGATTTGGTTCTGGATGTGTTGAACTTGAGTCATCTGCTGAACGTGCAGTTGGAGACCTCTGAGTTTTCAGCCACAATTCTATATCTTGTCTTTATGCTTCTGTATCTTGTTCTGTTTCACTTTTTCCCTTAGTTCTTGAGGTCTTTGTGTGTTTCCTCAAACCCAGATAATCTGAGGGGGAATGTTTGTATGGGAGTTCAGGGTTAGACAGATGGACACCGAAACATCTGGATAAGGATAGGGGAGGGGTGTTTTACCCTCAAAAGCCCCTCCCAAGCTCCCTGAAACATTTAGGGCTGAGACCAATTTACTTGGATCCTTTTTTATTCCTGAGCCTTCCTAGAACCTTGAGGAGGGCCGTTACTCTTGTGCTCGAAATTCAGAGAAGTGGGGCTCTACACCAGACTGACTCCCAATAAGATGATGAGAACCCAGAATGATCCTCTGCCTCTCCTCTTCCCTTCTGTGGTGATTCTTCTCTAGAGGTAGTGGCCTCTGAAAGCTTTGGACTTCCAACTCCCATTCTGGCCATCCTCCAGCTTGCTTCATCTATCAGCCTTTTAGAGTTGAGACTTTTTCTTCCCCGTAGAGGGCTCTTTTCTCATAACCTGAACTTAGAGGTTCTTAGGGCTCTCCTGACTGGTTATTCAGATGCCATGTCTAACAAGAGTGGACATTCTTGTATAAAACAAGGAGCTAAATGTCTCAGGGGGTGGAAATTTATCCCAGGATTGAAATGAGCGTTGTGCCCTGCGATGGTCTGAAGTGCCAGGACCATCTGAACTCACCCATCTAGTGATCCTTGTCAGGGCTAGCTCATGAGAACTTGACTCTGTACTTAGGCCAAAATAGGTATTTATAGAATTTTTAGCCTAAATCGTATTCATATCGCGTTGTTTCATAAAAGTAAAAAAAAAAACTATTTAAAAAGCTTAGTAATCACGATGGAGGTTGCACACTAAATGTGAAACTGATGGGGGTGTTTCAGTATAAACCATCTGGTAGGAATCTCAGCTTCTTGGGGTAAGCGGCCCTGTGGGTCTGTACTCCCCAAGGCCCCTGCCATTCTTCATCAGTCAGGAAACTTGCCCAAGGAGTGTGCTCAAAGGGTCCACAGTGACTCTGGGAGGGCGGCTCCCCTTGGAGCCTGTTGATGGAGAGAGAGCCTTTTATGCAAAGGCAGCTACCTCAGTGCTCTCAGAGGCCTGGGGGCTCAGAAGGGCTTTGTTTGTGGAGTTGGCCCAGGAAGCCTGCTGTCCCCCCATGCTGCCGGCCCTGCTCCCTGTGGCTGCTCCCTCTGTCAGTCCTCCTTTTTGTCTCAAGTATGAGTCTCTAGCCTCTCCAGAAGCTCCCCTTCAGAGTGAAGACAGAGAGTACTCTGATCCTGCTGTTTTGGAACTCATGAGTAGGGAAGGAAGAGAAGAACAGGAACCTGCCTCCTTTGGACCTCCATTCTTCGTCCCCTTGCCTCAGAGAGTCACCTGTGCCTCCCCAAGACCTTGTGATGATGTTTTAGAACTTCTGCCCTCCCTTCCCCTCAGCCGTGAAGAATGAGTAGATGTGCCACGTTCACTGGTCAGTGCTCACGTCATTGATACTGTCTTCATTCTAGACATTCTTTCTCCACCAAGCAGCCCTGGGGGGAGTTGGGGCTTCCTGTCCTATCCATCTGTGCTTTCAGATGTGTGGAGTGAGGAACAAATGGTGATCTCTCAGAACCTACAAGAGATTTGTAATATTAGGCAGCTTTGGATTCTGAAGTGAATTTATTTTTATTCTTAAAATCCTTGACATCCTTAGAAAAGAGTTATCTGAGACATGAGGCTGTGATCCAGTACAGCCTGCCCACTGGCCTCTGCTGTATCTGGTGGCAGGACCTTGGCATGATGGCCCAGTGTTCCAGGCTGAAGAGGCGGGGCCTGCTCTGGTATGTAGACCTTCCTACGTTCACCGTTCACCGGTCTGGTGGTCACCTCGGGGCGGAGCTCTCTCAACTGTCTTTTGAAATGCAGTAAATGAGGCCCCGGAATAGAATCCACAAGGGCTTGATTACTTGAGGGATGCCGTTTATCCAACTTGTTTCTTAGAGGTTGCTTAAATTGCAGGGATTCAGAATGGGTGGTGTTTGAATGACCGTTTTTCCGTTACTCAGAGCTACTAGTAAATCCAATATAGAAAATGCCAAGTGCTAGGACACGGGTAGAGTCCTGGGCCTTGAACTGGGAAGACCTGGTTTCAGATCTGGCTTCAGATGCTCACTGTTGGGCTACTGCTGCCCGCCTCAGTTTCCCCATCTGTGAAATGAGAATAATGATAGAACCTGCCTCGCAGCTTTGCTGTGACGATAAAATGAGCTGTTTGTAAACCTTCAAGTACCACATCCTGTACGTGCCGGCAGTTATCAGAGCATCCGAGCTGGGTGAGCAGCTCGGGACCATTGAAATGTTATTGAAATCTTTCGCATCACAGACTGCGAGAATAACTCACATTTTGTAAAGCGTCCCAAGATTTCCAAAGTCCCGGCCTGGTGAAGCAGGTGATCCACAGGCGTGTTTGTGTCACCGTGTTAGCTTGTTAGCAAATTGTGGGCTATTTATTTTGGCCACTGGTGTCGACTGACGGTAAACTGGACTCGTTGGATCATTTTAACTTTTTACAATTGTTGCCAGTTCCCAAATTTGAATCTAGGTGTCCTAGACTACTAGAGATGGAAAGAGAAATCAAACAGAACCTGGGAAGCAGCCTCCAGCCGGAGCCCCACGTCTCACAGACGAGCAGCCTGAGGCCCAGGGGGCATAAGGACGCCGTTCAGTGTCTTAGAGGTAAATGAGAGCCGAGGCTCAGAAGCGTGATGTGGCCTGATTACAGGCCACTGTTCACTTTTTAAAGGGAAATGTTTAGTGATGTTTCGACTACTTTTCAGTGTACCCCTCCCTTTCTCCTCCCTGTGAGGCTTCCCTTTTTAACAAAAGTTAAGTGGGAGGGGAGGAATTCCTCACTGACTGACCCAGCTGTCTTCTCTGGCACACCCACAGTAAGGGAAGCGCCAGTTCTGGCTTTTTCCCTGAGCCTGAGTGTGGTTGTCCTAATTACGTGGCTTAGTTCTCCCCTCTGCTTTCATTAATATTTCAGTAGTTGTGGATGCCGTTTTCCTGTTTCTGTTTACTTTTTGTTTTGGGTCACACAAAGTCTTCCATGTTTCTCTACATGTTCATCATTTCCTGTGGTTCAGTAATATCACATTAAAAGCATGTGCCGCGGTTTGTTTGTTTAAGTCATTCCCCAGTAGTGAGCACCTCTTTGTTTCTAGCACCTTGGTTCCATAGAAAGTGCTGTGAGGAACATCTTGATGCATGTGGGACCTTTCTGTGTCTGCCTAATCCTGGCTTCTCAGACTCAAGAGGTGGAGACGTTTAATTGGCTTTTTTCTGGCACAGTTGCAAATTCCTTTCCAGAATGAATGGCCAGTCCATAGTTCCACCAGCAAGACTGTGAGGGTGCTTGCCTTTCACGATCCCTCCAGTAGTGATTCTTTTCACTTTGTTACCTATTTGCAAGGTGTGCGATGAAACCTAGGGTTCTGATTTCCAGTTCTTTTATTATGACTGTTTTGGGGCATTTGTTGTTGCGGCTGTTAATAGTCTGAAAAGACCTCTCCTTGGGTATTTAACGCAAACTGAGAAAATCGTGACTTACTGTGGCCCAGGGTTGGAGAACTCTGACCTTTATATTTAGATGATTGAGTTAAGAACTTCTTTAAGAAGAAAGAGGACTTTTTGATTGAAGAGATTAAGACAATGTGAACTTTGGCCTTTGTACTTTATGTCGATTAAGGAGGCTTGCCTTAATTAAGGATGATTGAATTAAGGACTTACTAAATGATTGTTACTAAATGTATCTTATCTTTTGCTTAAAACTATGTGACCACTTTGAAAACTATGGGGCCACTTTAGTGATAAGTTGTGAAGTTATAACATTGTGGATGCTGTACTGTGATTTCTGTGAATGTTTTGCCTTAATTTGTTACTGAATAAATAGAGAGTTCACTATACTGTGTGATCAGAGCCTTGGAGCTGTTCAGAGCAGCAGTCCTCTGGAGAGCTGCTCATGCTCGGCCTTACAGTCTGTCAGCGATTCAGAGAGCAAAGTCCTAGCTGGGTGGATTGATTCAGGAGTCATCTTAGAAACAATTCTAGTCATAATTTTTCAAAATTGTCTGCTTGAACTTAGCAAGTTTTGAAATGAAAATAAACTGAGTTGTTTGAGTAAATACTGCTGTATTACTTAAGAGTGATTTTACCTCGATTTCTGTGTTTTTAAGAAAGGATTAGTATAGTTTAAAAATGTATTTCTAAGTATATCATCAGTTTTAAATAAGTGAATTCATTCCTTTGTGAAAACAGATGAACAACAGCTGGCCTTAATTGCAGCAAATTGAGCTAAAATCTGTGGATGCCAAGCTCCTTCCTCGCATGTTACCATGTTAGCGTTTGAGTAACAAGATCCCTTAACTGCAGAGTGTTTGGCTCAGAGGAGTTTCATAAAAGGGACGTGTTTGATTTAACTCCAGTTAGGCCAGTGGTGCATCAACCCTCGCACAGAGCTGGTGTTTTCTTGCTTTTCTTGTTTTTCAGAGGAGGAAGGTGAGAACCCGGGTCATTTATGCAGCAGTTTGCCAACCACTGTTCAAAAGAGACCCAGTTCTGGAAGCCCCCAGGCATGCCACAGATCCACAGGGTGTGGTGATGGTAAGTACCTGAAAAAGGCCTGAATGACAACAAATTTCTCAAATGTTCTGTCCTGTCCCCTCGGCCACAGAACATTTCCCGGGTTCAGCAGATCTTTGAGTGCTGGTTACGCACAGAGTGGCACACTAATCTGCTCTGGTGTGAGGCATTGTTCAGTGCTCTGGAAGGGGTGTGGGGCACAGGATACACAATGAGCACCCAGATGTGTGAGGGGAGTCCAAACAGAGCTGCTGAGGAGGCATCAGATCTGGGGAGGGCTGAATGATAACATCGGTGCTGACATAAATAGGAGAGGAGCAGGCATAGCCTGAGAGTGAGTCACTCTAGAGGTAGGTGAACAAGAGAGGGACTGTCTTTAATACCAAGGCAAAAGAGACTGTCCAGGAATTCTGCATAAAAGGCCCGCTGGTGGGAAAAGCCCTGCTGGCTTGGTGGACCGTTGAGAGCAGGTTCTGTGGAGTTGTTTCTCGCTCTCATTTTGTCTGGCCAGTGGGTGCTCGCTTTCTCTTGTTCTCTGGGGCCCTCTCTGCCCACACACTTCTTTGTCATCCTCTTCAGCTAGGTCCTTCCCTACCATTGGGGCTTCTGGAACTTCCATTCCACAGTGAACTGAGCTCCCTTAATCTTGGAACTCTGCTTCTTGTACTCACTCTGCTTTCTGGTCCTCAGAGTCACTGGGCTTCCCACAATTGCAGGAAACGTAGGGTGGGCCCAGATGGTAGAGGGTTTGAAAAGCCAATCCTAGGGCTTCCTAGAGGCAGTGGGGAGCCAGTCAGAAGTGCCCCTGATGAAATCACTTTGGCAGCACAGTAAGAAGTAGAATGAGCTGGAGCGGTGAGAGAAATGAGGAGCCTCTTATATTTAGGGGAGAGGCGTGAAGACCTGAACTAAGGAAGGGAGGAGGGAAGGAGGGAGAGAAAGGAGGAGGAGACTGTAGAAAGGATAAGATTTTGTGACTGATACCATGCAGGATGAGAGAGAGTGGGGGAGGAATGGAGGATAATACCTAGGTCATGAACCTAGGCAATGAACAGAGTAGGTGGTGCCTTGGACAGGACCTGAGGTCTTTAGTGGTGATGGGGTCCTGAAGCCCAGGGGAGACAGGGCCTGGACATGCTGACCTGGGAGTTCTGTATATTGAGATAATGGCTAAATCCATGGGACCTGAGGTGACTGAGGGAGAAGAGGGCCCAGGACAGAACCTTGGGGACCATCCAAGTTAGGGCATGATATGGATCATGAGCCATCAGGAGAGGATGGTGTCATGACCTCCCAAGTTGGGGGAGGAAGGGAAGAATGTTCAGGAGAAAAGGGTGCTCACATGCTGTAGAGAGAGAAAAAGACCATCATTTACATGAGCCAAAAGCCATAGATCCAGGATGGTAGGGATGGGTGAAGGTTTAAGGATGGTGGAGACTTGAGCACGTTTGAAGGTAGGCAGAGGTGAAGGATTTAGGGAGGGGGATGATGGAGAAGGGGCAGGTCCAGGCCACATCTCTGTCAGACTGTGGAGAGAATGCGTGATGATGGAAAGGGGTTTGGAGATGAAGAGCGTGGGAGAGGAGGGAAGCGGGCTGCTTGAGAAGACTCCAGTTGGAGCGGGAAGGGCAGGTTCCTGGGTTTTTGAAGCGGGTAGAAATCGCTGCAGGTATTTGCTGTGTTGGCTGGGCAAAGCTCTCTGAAGAGAGCCTCCGGTGGCAGAGCCGGATCCGGGTCCCCAGATGTACCGGGTCAGGGCTGATGATTGTTCACATTAATGAGTGACTGAGTACTGAAAACCATCCCTCCAGCGTTCATGCGCGTGGTCCCATCTTTGTGGAGCTGTGTCCGTGGGCCCATGGGGGTGAGAGCGGGCTTGTTCTGTTCTGTCATTACGATATCCCATAATCCTCTTCTTTCCTCAGCTGCTGAAGATTCCAGCGACTTTCTTCGGTTAGGAGATGGCCCGCTGAAGAGGAGCCTCCTTTCTTGAGGAGGTTTTGCTTTGCCATCCATCTGGGAGATTGTATTTTTGCTTTAGCTTTTCTTTTTACTATAAAATGTGGTTTTCATTAGTTTGGTTAAGCTCTTAAGTTAACGTTGAAATGAAAAGATTGAGATTTTCCTGGAGTGTTCACCACTCTGGCTTTTCCCCTAAGCTTGAGCGCAGTCCCAGCTTCCCTCGCGCTTTAATTTGTCCTGCATCTTTCCTGAGGGGATGTTTTATGATGTTTGCCAGTGGCAGAAATAGACACAATTTGAAAGGGTCTATTTTGATAAGTTCCTTGACATTAGCATCAGAGAATTGGCTTTTTTTTCTTGTTTTAGGCAAAAATTTAAAGTAGTTTAAGGCTCGTGTAAATGCAGCGATACATCTAAAATAGGTTTTTTTCTTCTGCAAGTCCTCGTTAGCTTTAAATTTAGCAAGTTTTTTTGAACCAGCAGTTGCTGGAAGATAGTTAATAGGTTCAGATTTAAGTGGGGCCCAAGGCAAAAGGCAGCACATGGCACACGTCAGCCTGGCTTTGGGTTTTCATTGGATTTGTCTTTTTTAATTAGATAATTCTTTGTTATAGCAGATTTTGACTGAGTTGCATGGTTCTGATACATGTCGAGGGAAAATCCCAAAAGATTATTTTTAAAAAGTCACTTGACCATTTAAAGGCTTTTTTGGTGTTGGGACTTTAGGGCAGCTAGGTGGGGGTGTGGATAGAGCGTCTGGCCTGGAGTCAGGAGGACCTGAGTTCGAATCCTGCCTTAGACACGTACTAGTTGTGTGACCCTGGGCAAGTCACTTAACCCTGTTTGCCTCAGTTTCCTCATCTGTAAAATGAGCTGCAGAAGGAAATGTTAAACCAGTCCAGTATCTCTAAGGAAACCTCAAATGGGATCACATAGATTCAGACACAACTTAACAAAAAAGTGAGACTTGGCTCTGATGCGTCGGGAACCCCTTCAGATTTTCTGGGCGGTCTGCTGGCAGGAAACCCACTGAGAGCGGCAGGGCCCTGGGGGGAACGTTGGCAAGGAGGGGGCCTGGGTGGCACTGGTTTTGTGCAGAAATATGTACAAATTAAAAAAACCTCTGAAGCTTAGATTGTATTTGGAGCCTGTCCCGCCCTCTCCATCCCTTGGAAACTGCGCCAAGTACCGACTGAACTCTGCCAAGCCTTCAGCTTTTCTAGATGTCGGTCCTTCTGCTTCTTGCCCCAGATCGCTTCCTGCTCTGAAACTGCTTCAGTGCATTCAGGTATTTGGTTTTGGTGTGTAGTTAAGTTTTAAAAATAGAAAAAGTATTTTTTCATTTTGAAAGTTACATAAGAAGTTTTGCTTTCTTTGTGCTCTTGGAAAATGCTTCTAAAACTTTCACATTACTTTTTTCTGAAATCAGGTTTCATGTAAGGCATGAAGCTTAAAATGTAGCTGCAGAAAAAGAGTTAGAATTTTGCTTCCCTAAATCAGCAGCACAAATTTGGCGAATGTTCATTTTGTGCCTGTTCAGACGCAGACTGATTTCAAGATGTTGTGCATTTATAGTTTACAGTTTAAACATTGAAGAGAAAAGCTGCCTTTGGGGCCAGTCCCGGGTCTCCATTTTTATTGCTTCAGGGTTTCTACCTGTTTTTTGAGGTAGATTTACTTGGTAATGGAAGAACTTAGTCTTCAGGTTTATATGTGGAGGGTTTGTAAATAGGAGGTTCCATTTGCAGCATCACCAGAATTCCTGGCATTTAGTTTTTAAGAATCAGTATTGTCCTGAGATGATGATGCGTATCATGTGTTTTTGTTTAGCAGCTTCAATGACATGGAAATTCTTTGATGAAAAGTGGCAGATTCATTGAAAAAATCGTCACGTTTGGTTTCTTAATGTAGGATCAAAAAGGCATCTGTATTAAAGCATTTAAATCACATCCCACTGGAGTCTGACTTTTCTGTGTCACTTCCTTCTCTACAGTGAAATGTGTTGAATTGGCCTGAAATAATCGATTCGTTTTTAAGTTGGTTTCAACTAAATATTGTAAGCGGTTTTCCTAAATAGATAACCTTGTTACTAGTGCCAATGCTGCCGTGCGGAGCTTGTGCCACAAAAGCGCTGCCTCCGCTCCGCGTCCAAGAACTCCAGGATCCCCTCGCTTTGCACCTCTCCCTCTCCCTCCCCTTGCTTGGTCCGCACTGTGAGCTCTGATCCCTTGACTTTCAGTGCTCTCCCAGGCCTTCTCCCCTGGACTAGCCACTTTCTCTCCTTCCCATTCTGACACCTTGGTGAAACAAGGTTCCTCTCCGTGCCCTCTCTTGACTCTTTAACCCCCCTGTCCTCTTTCCAGCTGTGCCTTAGCCTTTGCTCCCACATACATCTGTGCTGCTAAACAAAGGTGGGGAAAATCATGCACATGTGACTGTGTCCGTTCCTTATCGACTCACCGTCCCACTCTCCAGCGTGGCTCTTGCAGGCCTGTGGCTTCCCCTTCCCCCGCTCTCTCGGCTGAGAACCCGCTGTTTCCTGCGAGCTTCCTCTTCTCCCATCACTCCAGTGCTCTGTGCTCCTCTGTCTCCCATGACGAAGTGGCCTTATTCCTCACCAAGGCAGAGCCCTCTGCCCAAGAGGTCCCATGCCGCCTCCTCTGGCATCACCACTGTCTATAGACGTGCCCGTGTCTTTCTCATCCTCAGCCCTCACCATCCTCCTATCCCCACTAGCTACCGTCCTTTGTCTCTTCTTCCCTTTCTAGCTAAATTTCTCCCAAAAGCCCTCAACAAGAGGTGCTTCCCCTGCTTCTCCTCGCTCTTTTTAACCCCTTACAAACTAGCTTCCTCCGAAACTTCCCTCTCCAGACTTAGCCGTGTTCTTTAGTTCCTGAAGCCAGTGGCCTTTTTTCTCCAGCCTCATTCTCCTCGGCCTCTCTGCAGTCCTTGTTACTGGCGGTCACTCTCTTCTCTTTTTGGGACAGTATCTCTCCTGGTTCTCTTCCGTGTCTCCCTGGCTGCTCCTCCTCTGGCTCCCTGGTTGGATTCTCCACATCACACCCTCTCACCGTGGGTGTCCCTCAGCGTCCTGTCCTAGGCCCTCTTTTCCTTTCCCTCTAGACTGGCTCCCTAGGTGATCTCTTCAATTCCCATGGATTGACTGACTCTCTATGACGATGATGCTCAGATCTGCCTTTCCCACCCCATTCTCCACTGGTCTTCAACCTCACGTCTCCAAATGCCTCTCAGACAGTTTGAACTGGATGCCGACTAGACATCTTAACCTCAGCATGTTCAGAACAGGACTCGTGATGTTTCCTCCAAAACCTTCCCTCTTCTCCCTTCCTTCTTATTATGGCAGGCAACGCTATCCTCCCAGTCCCTTGGACTCCCAGCCTGTTAGTCATCCTGGAATTAATATCTTCTAAATAGGGCCCCTTTTCTCCTCTGGCACTGCCCCCACCCTGGGGCAGGTCCGCATCGCTGCAAGCCTGGGCTGCTGCCCCGAGCCTCTCCACTCCAGTGATTTTCCTAAAATGCAAGGCCCACCGTGTCACCCCTCACCCAGTAAACTCCAGCAGCTGTGTGTTGCCTCCGAGCTCAGGGTGCTAGCCCCGTCCTCCCCTGTCAGCCTAAGTCAGTGCCCCACGAGCTTCTTCTGTGTCAGGTTTTCCCGATGCCTCCTCCTTTTCGTCTCTCCCTGCTGTCTTATTTGTTCGGAGTCACTCCGTCACACTGGGCTCAGCCCAGGCCTTTCTGTCAAACCACCCAAATCATGACAGTCATGGGCCCTGCTGATACTTTCACGTGTCAAAAGGAAACAGTTTGACCTCATTGAGTCCCTTATGATGGGTCTTTGATGTTTACCCGATCTCTCCTGGGTGTTATGTTGAATTTCCCCTTAAGTTCCAAGGTCTTTATGAAAGAAAAGTCCGTTCGTTGAATGTCATTTTTCCCCATTCAGGATCTTACTTGACTTTGCTGGGTAAGTTACCCTTGGTCAGAACCTCAGCCCTTTTGCTGTATGGAACATAGTGTTTTAAGACCTCCGGTCCTTCAGTGCTGCTGGTCTTGCGTCCTTATTAATAAGTCGCTCCATGACATTTAAATTGTGTTTTTTCTTGTTGCCTCCAGCGTTTCCTCCTTAACCTCGGAGCTTTGTAATGGGACTGTGGTGTTCTGCCTGTCAGCTTTGCTCTTGGGGCCTCTTTCAGGTGGTGATGGGTAGATTTTTTTTCTATTTCTGTTTTGCCTTCTTGTTCTAGAACTTCTGGGCAATTTTCCTCAGTGATTTCTAGTAATAGCATATCAGGATTCTTTTTGTAAATCATAATTTTCAGGTCGTGCCGCTCTCATTACACTATTTCTCCTCAAGGTGTGCTGTAGATCAGCGGCTTTTTCTGATGAGGTGCTGCATTCTCTTCTGTTTTTTCCTGCTTGTGAGTTCTGCTTTACGAGTTCTTGGTGTCTTTGAACATTATTAGTGTCCCTTTGCCCAATTCAAGTTTTCAAGGGATTATTTTCTCAAGTTTTTGATTCTCTGACGTTCTGTTCATGGTTTTCTTGGATTGTTCCTGTCTCCTTCTGGTGATTCTTCCTCAGTCTCTGATTTTTAGGACCTTTTCAAGTTATTCCAAGAACTCTCTTTGTGCTTGGGACTGTTTGACGTTTCCCATTGGAAAAACCAGTGGCTTTTTTAATGCTGCTATCTTCCTCTGAATGGGAACCCAGATTTCTCTATCCCCATAACAATTATGTGTGCCTGGATTCTTTCTCCTCACTCATTCTTATTTATTGTTTGTTTTATTTTGTTTTTAGCAGCTCTTAGTGTGATCAAGTTGTAGTTCTGAGGTGTGGGGAATGATGCCCCGAGCCTCGGGTCCTTCTCAGGGCCCAGCCTTCAGCTCTCCTCTCTACTTCTCAGCCATGGCTAATGCCCTCTGGTCATGCTGTCTGGAAGATGATCTTGCTCCCTGTGGTCCCTCTGGTGGCTGCAGACTACAGCTGTCCTCTCTGCCCTAGCACTGAAACCAGGGACTCTGCTCTCTTACAAGTGCCCGCTGCAAACAGGATCCCTGCTCCTGCACTCACCAGGTGTGTGTGCTGGCTCCTTCCCGCAGCCACAGCCCAGGATGCGTCTGGTCAGCACAGCTGTGCTTGGCATCCCTGGGCAGTGAGAGGTCCTTCAGCCTTTCCCCTCTCAGCCATCAGACGCTCACGGTCTGGGAGATGAAAGGTTCTGAGACTGAGGCTGCCTCTCCGCCCCAATGCCCCCAGAATCTGCAGAGTCAGACTGGAGGTGTTTGTTCTTCCTCAGGCCAAACCTCCACCCTTGGAAATCAGGTCTTTCCTGGGGTCTTTTCAAATTGTCTTAGGAGAACCACTGCTTTACCCCAAGTTTCCTGACCTGTTCTGTGATCTTCCCAGAAACCTCTTTCTTCTGTGGTCTTTGAAAGCTGGCATGGCCCCCAGGTTCGTTTGTTCTTTGATCATTGTGATGCTAAGGTCAGCCTCTCTGAGCTGTCCCCAGACACTGGTCAGACACGATTTCATGGGGTCCTGCTAATTTGCTAGAATGGCTAGAGCTTGCCTCCACGTGCCGGTCATGGCTAGTGCCATTGGGAGAGTGTTCATTCAGTCCCGTATTTGTGAGATATAGAAATGCACGGGATTTCATGAAACATGACCACTTCTGCCCGCAGTTACAGTTGCTCAGTGATGTTTGCTGACCCCTAGTGGCATTAAGGCTTGTGCTTTATTATTGACACGCTTGTATATGTTTTTCACTTCTGCTTACTTTAAAATAAAAACAAACCAAAACCTGATTCTCTTTGTATTAGGTAGATTTGTGCCTAACACAGGTCTTTTGCAGATGCTGCCCTGCCAGGGCTTCTCCCCAGTTCCTCTAGGCCCTGACCACCTGTGTGCTCCTCCTGTCTCCTTTTCTGGATCCTCCTCCGGGTCACGCCCTCCAACCCCAGGGGTCCCTCAGGGGTCTGTCCTGGGCTCTCTGCTCCTCTCCCTCTAGACTACTTCCGTTGGAGATCTCATCAGCTCCGTGGATTTAATGACTGTCTTTGTGCTAGTGATTCTCAGAGCCACCTTCCTACCCCTGTCCCTCTGCTGACCTCCCCCCAACCTCTCATCTCCACCTGCCCTTCAGACTCTCAGCTGGATGTCCCAGAGATATCTTAAACTTTAATGCGCCTTTCCTCCTAAGCCCCGGTTTCCTCCACCTTCCCTAATAAGGTAGGGGACAACACCCTCCCCCCAGTGCCCCAGGCTACCGACCTAAGAGTCATCCTGGGCTCCTTAACATTTTTACCTCCCCCATACCGAAGCCATTGCCAAGGCCTATAGACGCGACCTTTGTAAAATCGCTCAGATACACCCCCTTCTCTCCTGTGATGCCTGCCCTGGCCTGGTGCAGCTCCTCATCATCCCACACCGAGATTCCCGCAGGAGCTGCTGGTGGGTCTGCCCCAAACCCATCCTGCCACTGAAGTGATTTTCCTAGGGTGTGTTTCTGATCGTGTTCTCTTCCCCCAGCCCCCACCTCAGACATTCCCCTCTCAGTGTGGGAAGCCCCTAGTGCCCAGTTTTGTATCCTGGTTTGCATCCCGTTAATTGTTTTCTTTTAATTAACTGGTCTTTCTTGATTGATTGTTTTTAATACATAAAAACCCCTCATCCTTTATTCAGAGCCTTTGAACTGACTGTGGAGTCCGTTGGCCTGTTTATCACGCCTGTTCTGCTAATAAATCATATGGCTTGGATTGTGTTTACTCAGTTATTAATCCCCTCCGGCCCCCTCCCACAGTTTGCTCTGACCATGGCCCTCCCTGGCTTCCTTTGAGCCCCGAACACAAGCCCAGCTTCTGTAGGCCGCCTTTGATGAGCTGCTCTGTTAACCACTATAGGTCGGCTTGGAAGCCTGGGCTTATTTTCTTCTGTAAGAGATCATAAGCTCCTCGAGTGGATTCTTTCTCACCTTTTTTGTTTCCCTAGCACTTGGCACAGTGCCTGAGGGAGCATGAGCCTAATGAGTGTGGACTGATTGAGTGAGTGATTCCCTTGCTCAGATTCTCTGCTGTGCCTGGAGTGGCTCCTTCCTCCTCCCTCCCAAATTCCTCCCTACCCTCCAAGTCCAGATCCTCCACAGAGCCTTCCCAGAGCTGGTCCTGAAGAGCCCAGCCCCATTTGGCATGACCCGCCCACATTTGGCGTGATTAATGGAGAGTTGGCATCCAGAACGGGGTGAGGGCGTAGGAGAGCACCTAGCAGCCCCTCAGAAACTAGCAGGAGGCTTTGAGGAACTTGACACTGTTGAAGGATCCGAGAGCACTGATCTGGGTGTTACAGGAATGTCAGGGAGCAGAGGAGCACCTGAGGCTTCCACGCGGAGAAGGGCCGTCTCCCCAAGAGCAGAAGCAGCTCCCTTTCGGCTCTGTGGCCCTGCCCCTTGGTGAATGCTGACACATGGCAGGCGCTTAATAAAGGCTCATTAATCACTAATTTTCTGTTTTATTCATTATTTTCACAATTAACAACACCGGCCCCACTTTGAGGAAGAAAAAAACCTGTAAAACTTGAGACAGTGCACATAAATTCTAGCTATTAATGTTTTAATTACATTTTCTCAGTTATCCAGTATTAATTTTTCTTCTCACTTCCTTTTCCCCCACCAAGGAAGAAAAAGGGAAAACAAAACCCTTTTAACGAACAAGCCTTGTCAAGGAAGACAGATCCACATGTCGGCCAGACTAGAGTGTGCGCTCCCCCTTCTTGAGTCTTCCTTGGCAGGAGTGAGGAGGGTCATCGTCAGCGTGGCTCTGGGATTGGCTTGGGCCGTTGCTTTCAGGAGACATGTCGAGCCTTCAGAAGCTGTGGACTCTTTACTGCTGTTTTTGTGTGAGCGGTTCTGGTTCCCCTCCCTGCATCCTGCATCAGATCAGCCGGCTCTGAAAGCTTCCCTTCTGCCCTTTCTTAGGGAGTAACAGCGTTCCGTTCCATTCACAGACGGCAGCTCGTGGGTTTCCCCAAGTTTCCAGTTGTCTAGTTCCGCCGGGAGACCTGCTCTAGATGTTTTTGTACTCACGGGTCCTCTTCTTCTTTCTGTTCTATAGGCCTGCTGGTGCTATCTCTAGATCAGAAGTAGCTTTGGGCACAGCTCCAGGTTGCTTTCCCCAATAGCTGAGCTAATCCATGGTTCTTCACTGCTGCAGAACTGTAACCCTCATCAAGACCCTTTGGTATTTTTCATTTTCACTTTTTTGAGGTAACTTAATCTGGTGGGTGTGAGGTAGACTCTCATATTTACTTTCAATTTGAGTTTCACTGATGAGTGATTTGGAGTACCTTTTCATACAACTATTGCTAGCCACATATTTAGTGCCATACCAATCAATCTACCAAAAAATTACTTTATGGAGCTAGAAAAAATAGTGACAAAATTCATTTGGAAGAGCCAAAGGTCCAGAATATCAAGAACTGCATATACATATCCTTTGACCATTGTACATTGGGAATGGCTTTCATCCTTAAAATTTTAATGAATTCTATATGAACACATACATATGCACCTATACACATATATACACATATGTGTATATATATGTATGAGATGAGGCTTTTATCAAAAAGTTTGCTGCAAAGGCTGTGTTTTCCAAGTTAACTGTTTCCCTTAATCTTGGCTTTATTTGTGCAAAAAATGTATGTGTTCAGAATTCCCCGTTTTCCCTTCTTTGATCTCATCTGTGCCTTGTTACTCATGAATGATGGTTCTCCTCTCTATAGATTTAACAGGTATTTTTTTCACTTCTCTTGTTTGTTTATGGTGTGACCTTATATATTTAAGTCGTATCTATATGGAGCTTATCTTGTTATGGGGCATGAGGTGGTGTTCTAAATCTAACTTCTTCTAGATCGCTTTCCAGTTTTCACACAGTGTTGTTGAATAGTGAATTCTTGCCCCAGTAGTTGGGGTCTTTGAGTTCCTTGGGCACTAGGTTCATTTGCTTCTGTATGTTGTATACCTGATCTGTCCCACACATCCATCTTTCTGTGTCTAAGCCGGTACTGAATTGTTCAGATGAGCACCCCTTTATGGGACAGTTTGATGTCTGGTACAGCCAGCTGCCTTCCTTCACTTCTTCATTTATTCTCTTGATATTCTTGACTTTTTACTCTTCCAGATGAATTTTGTTATTATTTTTCTCGCAGTACAGAATAATTCCATGCTAGTTTTTGGTATGGCAGTGAATAAATTAATTTAGGTAGTATTGTCTTTTAAAAATAATATTGAATTTATAGCAACTTTTTTTGTGGTGACAAATAATTGGAAATCAAGAGGATGCCCATCAGTTGGGGAAGGGCTGAACAAGTTGTGGCACATGAATGTAACGGAATACTGTTGTGCTGTAAGAAATGAGGAGCAGACAGACTCCACAATAACCTGGAGAGACTCATACAAACCGGTGCTGAGCGAGGAGAGCAGAGCCAGGAGAACTCTGTACACGATAACAGATACGTTGTTATCTGTGACGACCAACTTTTACAGACTGGGCTCCTCTCAGCAACACAGGGTTACAGGACAGCTCCCAAAGACTCGTGACTGAAGGTGAATCCCCATCCAGAGACGGAGACGTGGCGTCTGAGTGCAGACTGCCTCTCTGCTGTGTTTTGTTCTGTTTTGCTCCTTCTTTCTCATCGTTCGCTCCATTGGTTGTAATTCTTCTTTACGGCTTGGCTAATGTTTAATGCGAAGGTATTTGTACAACCTACATCAGATTGCATGCCATCATGGTGGGGAGGGGAGAGAGGTCAGAGAGGGGGAGAAAATTTGGAACTTGAGGGATTGTGGAACTGAATGTTGTACACTAAAAGTAAATACATAAATTTTAAAAAATAAAGGAAAAAATGGCAGATTTAAGACATACCAAAAATTAAACACATACATACATACATACATATATATATATTTACATACTCATTCTGCCTGTGCGTAATTAGTATTTCTCCAATTATCTAGGTCTATTTTTATTTCTGTAAACAATATTTTAAAGTTGTGTTCGTATAGTTATTATGTGTGTGTCTTGGTAGATAAGACTCCCAAGTATTTTATACTTTCTGTAGTAATTTTAAATGAAATTTCCCTTTCTGTCTCTTCTTGCTGGGGGTTATTGGTAGTGTTCGGAAACTCTCATGACTTGTATGAGGTTTTTATTTTTATATTCTGCAACATTACTAAAGTTTTTTAATTGCTTCAGTTAATTTTTAGGTGTCTCAATTATTGATTTTTGAAAGAATTGTGGGAAGATGGCAGAATAAGGAAGAAAATTACCTGGCTCTCCCAAATTCCCCTCCAGATATCTTTTTCTTAATATTCATTTATTTATTTTCTTGTTTACATCATTCATTTCCACGAGATTTTGAGTTACAAGTTTTCTCCCCATCTTTCCCCTACCCAACACCTCAAAACAGCCACCCCACTGTATAACCCCTCCCCTAATCTGCTCTCTCCTATGTCCTCCCCCATTGCCCCTCTGACTTTCCAGAAGGGCAGGATGGGTCTCCCTCCCACAGTGCCTATATATCTTAATTCCCAATTGGATGTAGTTAATGTTAATAATAATAATAACAACAACAGTAATATATATATATATATATATATATATATGTATACACATATATATTTTTAACATTTGATTATAGAACTTTAAATTCTAGATTCTTTCCCTTCCTCCCTTGTCGC
>CM053585.1:2113077-2128439 GCA_028646515.1 Pseudochirops corinnae | reverse complement strand
TCTCCCTCCTCTCCCTCCTCTCCCTCCTCTCCCTCCTCTCCCTCCTCTCCCTCCTCTCCCTCCTCTCCCTCCTCTCCCTCCTCTCCCTCCTCTCCCTTCTCTCCCTTCTCTTCCCCTCTCCCCCTTTCCCTCCCTCTCTCTTCTTTCTCTGCCCCCTCTCTCCCTCCCTCTCTGTTTCTGTCCTTTCTTTCTTCCTCTGTCTTCAGAAGCAGCAAGAAGAGGCTGTGACCACCAGAGGGAGATACAACACACAGTTTTAGGGAAGCCAGGTTGATGTTTGAGGCAAGGTCTTGATGGCCTTGGACTGATTTTATGGTACAGGGTCCCCCATGCATCTAAGAGGGCTGCGAGGGGGGGGGGGGGGGACTCGAGGCAGGGTGCAGGAGGGGCCAGGCCATGTCAGAAAAGAGCCCACCTGGGGAGGATGCTCATGGGGGACAGTCAAGAGGGGTTGGGCAGGGGGAGCCATTGCCTGGGCACACAAGGGACAGTGACTCAGAGTGGGGGCATAAGGGGCAGCTGCATTCCTGGGAAGGGGAGCGGGGGTGCAGGGTAGAATATGCCGGACTCATCATAATAGCCTCAGACCTGAAAGGGACCTCAGTCACCCTCCAGGCTTACCCCTGCCCCCCAACAGTCCTCTGGTGATATCTTACTACCTGGGGGGCCCAGAGTAAATCCCTTCCCTGAAACCTGATCGTGACCCTCCCTTCAGCCCTGCATCCTTCCTAACTTCATGCTGTGCACAGAGAGGGAAGGAAAAGTCAGACTGATAAGAAAAAAACAGCTGTCTGTGAAGTGCCCAATGTGCATCATGCCTTTGATGCAGTCAGTCATGAGGGCTTATGGAAAATCAGGTCAAAATTTGGTTACCCAGAGAAATTCATCAGTATTGTATGTCAATACATGAATGCGGCATCGAGGTCAGCTACCGCACTGATGGTAAAGTCTCCAACTTGGACAGGCAGCAAGCCAAGACCAAGGCGGAGGGAGTGTCGGTGTGGGATTTCCTGTTTGCAGGTGACTGAGCGCTCAGTGCAGCCTCTGAGGCTGAGATCTAGCAAAGCACAGATCCCTTCTCTGCTGCTTGTGCTAATCTCGACCTAACAATTAACCAAGAAAATGCAGATTCTCCATCAGCCGCCACCACACCGTCCATACATAGAACCATCAGTTACAGCAAATGGAGAAGTTTTGATGGCTGTGATTAAGTTCAGTGTACTTTTCAGTGTATTGATAATGGGATTGATGTAGGCATTGCCAGAGCTGGCTCAGTGTGTGGGAGGCTCCAGAGGAAAGTGGAAGAGACTGAAGGTCCACAGAGCCGTGGTGCCGACCTCCTTGCTGTGTGCCTGCGAAACCTGGACCGTCCATCAGCGCCAGACCAGGACACTGAATCGCCTCCATCTGAGTTGTCTTAGGAAGATTCTGAAGCTCACCTGGCAGGATGAGGGACCAGACCAGATGAGGTCTTTACTCGGACTATACTGCCAGGCCTTCAAACTCTTACTATGGAGGGTGCAGCTCCGAGAGGCTGACCATCCTGTTTGAATGCAGAACATACCTTTGCCTAAAAGACTATTTTAGGGAAAACTCACGCCGGGCAAGCGCTCACATGGCAGTCAGAAGTGATACAAGGACTCTCTCAAGGTCTCTCTCAAGAACTTTGGAATTGATTGTATGACATGGGAGACACAGACACAGGACTGCCCAGCATGGCTGCCCACATCAGAGAAGGGGCTGTGCTCAGTGGGCAGAATTGAGGCAGCTCAGAGGAAATGCAGGATGCACGGATTTGGAGGATCCAGCCCAGATGTTCACACGGACAATTTGTGCTCGACCTTTGGTAGAGCCTTCCAAGCTCTGTTGGTCTCACCGGCCACAGCTGGACACACTGAAGCTTGACTGTAGCGCAGTGAGGTCATTTTGGTCCTCTTGGAGAATAAAGATGTGTGTCCAGCACTGTGCTGAGCACTTTACCGGTATTACGTGATATATTGAGGCTCCCAGAAAGCACCTTCTCTCATCCCCTGAAAGAGGGAAGAGCAGACATAAGAAGTAGAGGTCTCATCTCTCTGAATTTCTGGCCCCTCTGTCACCTGTAGCCCCCACCTCCAGCTCCTTCAGCTTTGTGCCCCTGGCCCCTCTTGTGTGGAGCCTGCTCCCATTAGGGACCCACCTGGTCAGTACCAGTCATTCCCACCGTGACGCGTTGTAGACCTTCGTGGCTATCAATAACCTGCTCAGCTCAGTCTGGAGCTTGTATTTTTACTCAAGCAAGAACCCATGACACCTGTGCCAAAATGCACCCAGATGCAGCCCTGTCATGGGGATGTGTTCTGTCAGAGCACAGAGGGAACCAACTGTGCCTTGTCATTGCCCCCAGGACAGAGACAGAGACGAACCCCCTAAATCAGCAGAGGGCCCTGTGGGCTGTCTAAGCTAAACCTGGGCCCCAAGTGAGACAGACAGCTTGGGGTCCAGGAAGAGTCCTGGCTGGACGGCAGAAATCCTGGATGCTCAGTGTTCCTGCCTCTGGCTTAGCTGCTGAGGCTGAGTGAGTATCCACTTTCACTATTCTGAGCCTGAGGCGTTTCATGAGGGAAGTGTGTGTGTGTGTGTGTGTGTGTGTGTGTGTGTGTGTGCGTGCGCGCGCGCGCGCGCGCGTGCGTGCTCCCAACCCAAGACCCTTGTGCAGTGACACCAAAGGTGGAAACTCGCCCCTGGAGAAGGGTCCTTGTTTCCTTCCTGACATTCTAGCTGGGAACAAAACCAGACAACGAGAAGCCGCAGCCATGTGGAAGGAGGCTCAAGAGACAAATTAAACAACAGGAAGAACTGGTGTGATCATGAACCCAAAGGAAGCCTCATTTATGGGACCTCTTGGTCACCTCCCATGGTGCCCATGATGAGCATTTGGAGAAATGGGCTGTAATATAAGTGCTGCCCGTCTGCTGCAAAGGGTGTACAAGGAAGGAAATCCAAGGACAGGTTCTCCTGGACGTTCCACATGAAATCAGTGTGTGCTTTCATACTTGGCTGGTGCCTCTGAACCCCGGGGTGGGGCTGGGGTGGGGGGAGAGGCCCTCTCCTTCCGTGGTTCTTTGTATCTGCTTTTCTGTCTTCAGTGTGTCTCCCTTGGGTGGGTTGTGTCCCCACAAGCCCCCTGAGTTTCTCGAGAGCTTGGCCATTTGTGGGCCTTCTTTGTCTCCCCAGCTTTTGGCCAGGAGTAAGCCCCTAATAAATGCTTGTTGGCTGACTGACTGGTGCTGGCCAGCTGTCTGGACACTCCTGTGCCCCCAAAGCTTCAGCAGCTCAGCTGACTCTGTGGCCTCCAGGATAAAATGTCAACTCTGATACTATTTAAGGCGGTTTACAATCTGGGCCTTCTCCTTTCTAGTCTGAAGCCTTCCCAATTACTCCCCACAAGTACATGTTTATGTACCCTCATTCTCCCTGACCAAAAGCTCCTTGTTCGTTCGAGCCAAACAGCAGTCCAGAAACCCTAATCCGGTTTTTAGAAACCATCTGAGCCGGTGGCCACTTCCCAAGCCTGCTGCTCTTGCTGAAGCCTCCTGTCCTGGCGTCCAAGTCAGCTCCTCATCTAGTCAAACACGCTGCCTCTAGATGGGGCTGGAATAGGGCCTGCAGCTTATCCTGGCCTTCCGGCATTAGGGAACTGAAGAGAAGGTATGTGAAAACAAGCATCCTTTGTATTGGATTTCAGGTTGGATCACAGCACCCGCCGTGAAGTTATTCCTGGTGACAGACCACAGGTCTGTTTGAAGTCACGTTAAATGGCCTCTCCCCAGGTCTAGGCGACGGTGGTATCTAGATGGCGAGATCCTTCCCTGCTTGGCCCTGCAGCTAAATTATGTGGCTCCCACCCAGGACACCTCACACAGCCAAACAGATCTGGGTTTTCTGTTTGAATGAGGGTGTGGCTCCCTCGCAGCAGGATTAATCAGCCAACCAAGGGACAAAATGAAGCTTTAAACTCATCAGCCAGATGGTTTATACCCTGGATGTCTTCCCAAGGGGAGACTTACTTCTCTTCTCTGGGTCGAGAAAGAAAGGGACTGGATTGTTGAGAGGCTCTTTCACGCCATTGAGCCACGTATAGCATTGGAGTCTGCCCACACGCTTGCATGGAGGGCTCCTGTCTTAACATCAGCCCCTTGTGCAGACCCTTGTTTGCAGTTGTCACTTCTCCAGTGTTTGCTGAGTGGAATTGAGTCCAGTCTCCTGACACTGGGTCTCTGCCGCTTTTCTATGGCCCAACCTGAGGGACCTCAGACATCTTGTCCAGCCAGCCTGTGAGCAGGCATGCCCTCAGCACCGGCCCTGACAAGTCATCTCCACTTGAAGATTGCTGGTGATGGGCAGCTCACTGCCCTCTTGAAGGGACCATTTCAGTTTTGAACAGCTCTGATTGTTAGGAAGTTCTTTCTGACACTGACCCCAAGCCAGCCTCTGCTGCTTTCTGCCAGGGATCCTGGTGCTGTCCTTTGGGACTGAGCAGAGGGTCGACTTGTTTTCCTACTCTCAATCCTTCAAATGAGTGGAGACCCTGAAATAAAATCACTGGTGTTTTCATAGAGCGCATTGTCCTGCTGAGTAAGTACTGCAGGGCTTGTTATTTCTGTATTACAGATGAAGAAGCCACAATTCAGTGACTTGCCTATGCCCACACAGTCAACAAGTGGGTCAGGGTCCACTTTCTTGGCCCCTGTTCCAAGGCTCTCTCTGTCTTCTGTCCCAGGCTGCGGCTCCATATCTTGTCTTTTCTGGATGAAAAACCAACCAACAGGCATTTGTGAAGCAAGGACCGTTCGCCAGACATGATGCCTGATAAAATAAGGCCACACTTCCCACTCAGGGAGCTCCCAGTCGAACAGATCCTAAACCTCTGAGGTCCTTTAGCCATTCCCCACATGGCGTGGTCCCCACTGCTCATCAGACTTCTCTTGCCCTTGTCAGTGCCTTCCCTAAAATAGACACCAGACGTGTCTGACCAGGGTGTTGGACAGAGGGATGACTCCCTCTCTAACTCTGAGGCTGTCCTACTTAGGCGCCCAAGAGGCAGTGGGAGTGACAGATGGGGCATTGTGCTTGGAGTTAGGAAGACAGGAATTCAAATCCTGCCCCCAATACTCACTAGCTGTGTGACCCCTGATGAGTCTCATTTCTGGGCCCAAGTCATAGAAGGGCCATGACCTGCAGAGCTTTGTCATGTTATTGACCTTTTTGGATCCACGTCCCACTGGTGTCTCCTTGTGGTCCCACTGTAAGACTGTAAACTGTCTTGGTGCTAATTTTGAGCTCCCTGGTGCCCCTTTGGTGACCTGGCGGGTCTGACAGTAGTCAAGCCTGGAAACAGCAGTGATCACATTAACTAGAAGCAGTTGGGCAAGATGGTGCCATGGGGGAAGGTCAAGATCAGGAAGCTGACCCACTACCTGGAAAGTTAAGGAGGGTCCAGTGAGGATGCTAACACTGGTGGGCGAGGCAGATCTGACTTAGATTTGATGAGTGGCTGCCCAGCTAGAAACAGAGGAGGAAGCTACAGCCGATGAGTTCCCAGAGTCTTAGGCAGGAGGTGTCTCTTGCAAAGAGAGCTGACTTCTTTACTCCATGCCTGCACTCCCAAGGAAAACAATCAGAAAAAGGCCATGTGGTTCACCCATCTCATTTTCCTTCTTTGACTTCCTACCATCCTCACTGATTCCTTCACTGTATCCAAAGTAACAGGCCTGTGTGCACTGATACAGAAATCACCTTGGGGCAGAGTAAGTAGAAAGCTGGCTTCAAAGCAGGAAAATCTGGGTTTGAGGCTCACTGTCACACGCTGGCTGTGGCCTTGAGCCCATCACTGACTCCCTCCGGGCTCTGAGTAACTTTCCAAGGACAGAGAGTCACAAAGCCTCTGGTCTTGTGACCCCTTTACACTCTTAAAAATCATCAGGATCTGCCAGAGAGTTTTTGTGGGTCACACCTATTGAGATTTGCCACATTAGAAATGAAAATGTCTTGGTATTATGAGATTAGTTCTGACCCCACAGATCCTCTGAAAGGGTCTCAGGGACCTCTAGTGCTTGTAACTCAGAGTTAGAGAGAAGATGCATGAGTGAAATCACAGGACCAGGCTCTTTCCTCAGCCCATCACCCTAAGGCAGTGATAAGCGAGCAGAGCTCCCCTGTCACAAAAGGAAGAGCATTCACTGATGGCCGTCATCAGAGCAGATGACAGGCAGACGGGCTCACTGCACACAGAATGACCTCTGAACACTCATTTGTAACTCCCAGGTGAACGGTGAGCTCCCCGTGTACCCACAGCCCTCTCTTCAGACAAACCCATTTCCTTCCTCTTTCCTGGAATTGTCCCACTTCGTGTTTGAGGATTTCCTTCTTGAGCCCCTCTTGTCCTTCCTGGGATGCTTCCCTGAAGCAGTGAAGCCCACGGGACCCGACGTGCTTTGCTTCTCCCCAGGATCTGGGCTGGGTGGTAGGTGATACCCAGATCTTCTCCCCGGGCTCCCATTGTTACCAGCCCAGCAACCAGCTCTTCCCTGTCAGTGAGGGTGAGATTCAGGTGGAATCTGCCCTCGGTGGCTCCTCCGCCTTTGATAGAATGCGATGGTCGTGGATTATCAAATATCACTCACAGTCACCAAGGCACATCAACAGCTGCTCAGCTGCTCTGCCAACATGTGGACTTCAGTGTTCCCCATTTCCCGTGTCCTCACCACTGTCCTTTGCCAGTGACAGAGAAATTGCCTTTCGAGGGGGAGGATGTTCTGCAGAATGTAAGAAACAGACCTTCCTCTTCTGCTCATGGCATGTCTAGGTTCTTGCTGTTTCATTCCTGGCCTATGGGAGGCATGTGCTATCCTGGAAAGAGTTTATCCTGTCAGAATGGTGGAGGTTTAACCCTCAGCCCTGACACTTACCTGTGACCCTTCTGCTTGCTGAGACTCAGTTTCCCCTTCTGTAAAGAGAATGCACTCTTAATCCCTGCCTCTCAGGTTCCTGCTCTTGCGAATAAAGCATGGAACAGACCTTCAAAGCGCCCTGGCCGTGATATTGTGATGTTCCTCTAGCTGGTTGGATGCCCCCCAGGCCCTCTTCTCTCTTCCCCTCTGACTGGCCCTGCCTGTTATCCCTAAACCACCAGCTTTCCTGCTGAAGAGCCCATTGGAGATCGCAGCCAACCCAAACTCCAGGCGTGTATCCTGGGGATGGGATCCCATCTGCAGGTATTTTCAAGGCTCTCAGCTGGAGATGTTAGACTGGTGGCAGCATCTGTCCTCTGCCCCTTATCTGCCTTCAGGGGGGATGGTATTCAGTGCTTGGTATGGCCCCTTTCAACTTCTCAGGGCTCCCCAGGGAATGGGAGACTTACAGAGAAGCCGAGGGTGTGGGTGGGAGCTATAGGAACAGGGAAGCTGGAGAAGAGACCAGCCCTCAACTCGGTCCCAAACCATAGGAAGGAGAAAGCCCTGTGCTTAGCTCTCAAGCCAATCTTCAGCCGGTGGTATGACCCAGTTACACAGCCAGAGGCATCCCAGGGCGATGCAGGTGGAGGCAGAAGACCTAGGCTCACATCCTGGCCAGAGTACTTCATGGTAATAAGGTAATGGTAGCTAACAGTGATTTCGGTACTGTGTGCTGGACATGCTGAGCACTTGCCACATATCCCACTGGATCCTTGCAGCAGCCCTGGGAGGTAGGTGCCATCACTGTCCGCATGTTACAGATGAGAACACGGAGGCAGACAGAGGGGAAGTGCCTTGCCCAGAGTTACATCACTATTACGAATCTGAGGCCAGATTTGAGCTCAGGTCATCCTGACTCTGAGGACGTTGCTGTCTGTCCACTCTGTCACCCAGGTCATGTTGTTTGTTGTGACCCATCTGTGTCCCTCATGCAAATCTCCATTCCTGCTTGGGTGGCCTACAGTCTTGACCTCTCTGTCCCTGTGATAGTCCAGGGTCTGCAGATGTAGGACATTACCAGAAGGAGATTGGCCTTGAGAGCATTGTGTAGCTTCTGACATCAAATCTAGCCCACTCCTTTTCTGCCCTCTCCTATCCCCAAGATCCAATCCTGCCTCAGGAAGTCAGTCAGTAAGCAATGATTGAGACTTGCTGTGGTCCTGGTACGTGCTACGTGCTGGGGGAGCAAACACAAGCAAACAAAAAGACAGCCTCTCCCCTTGAGTGACTTACATTCTAACAGGGGAGACAGCACATTGAAAGACAAAGGGAAGCTGAAAAGGTGGGCTGGGGGAGAGGGTCCCTGGTGGAGTCCAGAGCCATGCAGCCTCGGAGGGAGTCAAGCGATGGTTGGCTTGGATGCCCTTCCAGTGGAGGTTCCAAAAGGACCTGTCCACCTCTCAGTCAGAGGCAGGGACCCAAGGAGGTTGCGGATCCAGGACTGAAGTGACTTGGCTCAGGATGGAGAAGTCCCAGAGTAGAGCTGGCACATCACCAACTGCTCTGGGGGCATCTCCAACAGGATGTGCCACAGACATTCAATTTAATGTGTCCAAAATGGGACTCATGCTCTTCCAAACCCTTTCCTCTTCCTCACTTCTCCATTGCTGTCAAGGATGCCGGTGTCTTTTGAGTGTTGCTGATTCATAATCCTGTGTGATCCTGGGCTCCTCCCTTGCCCTCAACTCCACGTACCCAGTCAGCTCCCAGATGTGGTGGTTTCTTCCTCCACATCAGCAATTCACTCTCATATCTCCACCTGGACAAAAGAAGTTCTTTATCACCTTGATTTTTCTCATGTGGCTGAGTTAGACCCCAGAGCATCTCTCTAACATTTGGACTCTGCGCTGGAGAGCCTTCCGTGATGACATGTCGGAGAGTCAGCATCTCTTTGTTCTATATCTGTTCTTCCTGTGCTGTGAATGTCAGGGTCATTCCTGCTTCCTGATAACCACCAATGATTATAATATGATTGCCCAAATGTGGTGTCTCCATCCTTGAGGAGGAAAAGTGCTCATTGGAGTGATGCTGACAGATCTTTTATAATTTGGGGTCTCTTTGTTGGCCCTCTTCCAATTCTGTCCTGTTCTTTGTAAGAACAAACCCCAAAATCTGAAACAGTTTTATAAAGAAAGTTATTAGGTAGTTTGGTAGTGATAGAGCTAGAAAGAAGGGGTGGCTCCCTCCATGAGTCTTTGTGAGATTACATTTTACAGAGTTCAGACAAAAGTGTAAGGAACCTGCCTCATTGTAGACGGTAGGTAGTTTCCAGGAGAAGGGCAGTTACTTACATCAGAAGGTAAGTCAGTCTAATTTGGGGAACCAAGCAAACTTTGGGTGGGCCCAAAACAAGCACTGGGTGGAACCTGAGCATTCCTTATAACCATTCAGCTTCCCTGGGGTGTCTCTGAGGTCAATCCCATCTTTCTCCCAGTTTCTCGGCCTCCCAACCTAGGAGTCATCCCAGGTTCCTCTTTCTCTCTCACCTTCCTCTAATTTGTTCCACTGATCTACCTCTCCATTTTCTTAACCAATAACAATTGGCTTTGATGACTATTGTTTCATAATATAGTTTGAGATCTGGAATTACTCTTCTTCCTCATCATTTCTTTTGATATTCTATTTTTTAAAATATCTTATTGTGTTTTATGCAGTTCTGTAAAGTATTGTCATTTTCCTTATTTTGGCCCCGCTCGGCACTCATGAACACTCAATATTGCTCCAGCCATTTCTGTTGTTTGTTTCTAAGGAACTTTTGTAATGGAAACAATACAAGTCCTTCGTGTACTTTGGCAGATTGATCCCCAGATATTTGGTGTGTTTTTAGTTATTTAGAGTGGGAATGCTTTTTGTTTCTTGACGTTTATTTTCCTGAGAAATTAATGATTTGTGGTTATCCTGATGAATTCTCTCCTCTGACGCATGACTTTGAGCTTCACCACTTGTGACCATCTTTGATTTTGTCTGGTCTTTTCCTTCTGTTATTTCTGCCAGTTTAGTCATTTCTGTTCTTCACATTGACTTTGTTAATGATCTCCACCAGATTTTCCAGATTGTTGAGCTTTTCATGTGTCTCTTTGCTCTTTTTTTCATTAATTTTAATCCCATCTGCATTAATGCCAGATATTTCTTAATTTCTCTTATTAGGCTTTCATTTTTTAGACAATGGTCTTGGTACAGATTTATCTTTGTTTGGGGCACTTTGTTCTCTTTCTGGTATCCATTCCTCAGATTTTTTTATTCCATAATATTCATTGTGTTTTTTGTTTGTTTGCTTGTCTAGCTTTCTAGTCATGCATTTATGTATGTGTTTATGATAAATAATTTACTTATAACATTTATTTATAATAAATAATTTATATTTATTTAGCATCTATCTCTCAGGTGACCATTTCCCTTGTCTATGAAGTGGTTTCCCTTGAGAAGATTTTTGTTTCTTGATTCAGTTGCTCTTTTGTTTTGCACGTTTCTCGCCATTTTTGAGGTGTTGTGAATACCCCGGGTTCAAGCCCAACTAATCCCTCTACCATCTCATCCTTTCTTGGTAGTGGTATCTTCCCTGGAAAACAGCAAACGCAGACAAAGAATAAAACCCACTCATTCCCTATGGCCTGTTTGACCTTCAAAGACCTTCATCACCTGCCCTCAGCTCCCCTTCCAGTCTCCTCACACCTGACTCCCCAGCATTCACTCTGTGACACAGTGACCCCAGCCTCCTAGCTGCTCCTTAAAGAAGCTCCTCCATCTCCTGACTCTAGGCATTTTATCTTGCTGTGCGACAAGCTTGGAATTCTCTCCTGCCCTGCCTCTGATCCTTTACCATCTCAGCTAAACATTTTAGCCACATCCTACAGAAAGCTACAAGAAGCAGTTCCCTAAGTGCTGGAGCCTTCCCTCAGGGTTTTCTGCCGTGGCCTGTGTGCATTCGTGTCGCCTGCCGTGGCCTGTGTGCATTCGTGTCGGCCTCCCCCATTGGAATGTCAGCTCATGAGGGCAGGGACCACATTCTTGCCTTTCTTTTCATCTCTCAGCACTTAGCAAAGGGCTCAGCATTTTGTAAGTGCTAATTAAGTGCTTGTTGGTTGTCTGTCTGACAGAAGTAGACAACAAATGTACATAGTAACCCTTGTAGACTGACATAGCTCTAAAGAGGGAGGATATCCTGGAGGCAGTTGAGTGGCATGGTAGACAGAGCATAGGACATGGAATCAGGAAACCCCGAGTTCAGATCTGGCCTCAGAACAGATTTGATCTAACCCCACTTGTGTGATCCTGGACAAGTCGCTTCACCCCAGTCTGCCTCAGTGTTCTCATCTACAAGATGAGAACAATCAAAGAAACTACCCTACGGGGTTATTGTGAAGAGTAAGTGAGATAATATCATGAAATCCCTAGATAAATGTAGCTGTCCTCATCGTCGTCCTTGTCACTGTCACTGCCATCACCACCATCATCATCACCACTACCACCATCATCATCATCACCACCATCATCATCATCACCATCATCACCACCATCATCACCATCACCATCATCATCACCATCATCATCACCATCATCACCATCATCATCATCACTATCATCACCATCACCATCATCATGATCACCATCATCATCACCATCATCACCATCACCATCATCACCATCATCATCACCACCATCATCATCACCACCATCATCATCACCATCACCACCATCACCACCATCATCACCATCATCACCATCACCACCATCACCTTCATCACCACCATCACCACCATCATCATCATCATCACCATCACCACCATCACCACCATCATCACCATCACCATCACCATCACCATCACCATCATCATCACCATCACCATCACCATCACCACCATCATAACCATCACCATCACCATCACCACAATCAAATTCGTTCAGTTGATCTTCATATGGGAGGGTCTCAAGGTCCTTTACCATCCCATCTTCTTTCTCCTGGACCTGCTCCAGCTTGTTGGTGTCCTTCCTAAAACACAGTACCCAGGACTATACCCAGCTTTGTAGTTTGTGAGTGGTTGTATCCCCATATCCTCACTACACATGTTGGTCGTTGTTCAGTTGTGTTTCAGGCGTGCTCAATTCTTTGTCGCCCCATTTGGGGTTTTCTTGGCAAAGATACTAGAGTGGTTTTCCATTTCCTTTTCCAGCTCATTTTACAAACGAGAAAACAGAGACAAATAGTTAATTGACTTAGTTAGGATCACACAGCTAGGAAGTGTCTAGTGCCAGATTTGAACTCAGGTCTTTCTGACTCTAAGTGCAGCTCTCTATCAACTGCACCACCTAGCTGCCTCATTAGCCATTAAGCTAGTCCTTCTCCCTATCATCAAGCCTGATGTTCAGCCCGTTTTCATGAGGGCCTTCATTCACTGCCATTTTTAAGGCTGTAAAGAAACATTTTCAGTTTCTATTTGCATCAAGACGTGTGGCTTTGAGAAGAGGGGCCCTAGGTATCCTGGGTCCCTCTGCTGTCAGCAGCCAAATGACTGTGACCAAGGCAAGAGAAATGAGAAATCATTGCTAATGGAAATGCCAAAGCAGCAGGGGACAGTTTATGGGAGGCTGCATGATGGTGGTGGGAGAAGAGATGTCACCCAGAGCCAGGGCTTTGTGGGCTCAGGGCTGATGCTCATTAGGCAGAGGGGAGCAGGTCACCCACGGGGCCTTTGGGGCTTCTAAAAGTCAGCAAAAGCCTGCCTTCCACAAGAGGCTTTCCCCTGTCTGCTCTCCCTCTGCTGAGTTTTCCCCCTGTCCATGTTTTGATGATTGTACCTAGTTGTTGGCCTGTCACCTTCCTCATTAGGGTGAGAACTCCATAGGGGCAGGCACCATTTTTGCCTTTCTTTTTGTTCCCAGCTCTTCCTTAGCACGGTGCCTGCCATATAGTAGATGCTTGATAAATGTTGATTGATGGATGTAACAGCGGGGATTGGACAGAGGTGTAGTGCCAACACAGTATTCATAGCACTGATAGTGACTATGAATATGCTGGCAGATTTCTGAATTGCAAAATATAACAGACTCTCCATATAGAAAACAGAAGCAAAAACATTTATTCAGACACTAGAAAACTGAATCCCAACACCAGGAAACAGAGTCCATCATAGCAACAAGGAAGTTAATATACCATAGCACAGCAGGGAGACACACCATGCTTTAGCTTTCCCACAAACAAACACTCAGAAGCCTAGCTGTCTCCTTGGCTGCATCCTCTCCTCCCTCAAGGTCTAACTGATCTGACTCTCAGCTTCCTGTGGTCTCTGCTCTACCCTTCAGCAAACTCCTCTCACCACAGGCTCCATGTGATTACATTTGGCCTATTAGGGGGCAGAGAAGATCTTCAAATTTCCATTACCATTACAAGAGGCTATAAGTCACTTGTGAATGGCCTTAAAGCAAATTTATTGGAAGTTTGAGATAATCTCAAGACAACATTCTCCTTACTGTATTCTTTTTCAGGGCAAGTGATGAATTAAAACTGATTGCCATGGAAGAAAAGATAAACTGAGTCCTCTGGCCTGTACAGTGGAAGTCAACTAGGTGATCAAAGAAAATTCCATTTGCCTTGAAATACCACTTTGGGTTTAATTTATTTTTAAATGTGGTTATGCAGGAGTGTGTTCTCACCAGCTCTCTGGGAAAAAAAAAAAATCCTCATAACACTTTTTTATTCTATGTTATCAACATATTCCCTATCACTTTCTTAAAGCTAGACAGTCAACACCACAATCAAGCCTTGATTTGTTTTCATTTTTTGTTTTTGCTTTTTGGAGGGGGGGAAGGCAGGACAATTGGGGTCAAGTGACTTGCCCAAGGTCACACAGCTAGTAAGTGTTAAGTGTTTGAGGCTGGATTTGAGCTCAGGTCCTCCTGACCCCAGGGCCAGTGCTCTATTCACTGTGTCACCTAGCCTCCCCTTTGATTTGTTTGTTTTTTCTTATTTAGTTTTAATTGTATTTTCTCTCAATTAAATGTAAACAAACATTTTTTACTTTTTTTTTAATTTTGAGTTCCAAGTTTTCTCCTTCCCTCCCTTCTCTTTCCTCCTCATTTCATGGTAAACAATTTGATATATGTTATACGTGTGCAGTCCTGCAAAACACATTTCCACATTCACATTGTGAAAGAAAACAAAGACCAAAAAAAAAAGTGACAAAAAAAGTAAAAATTAGTATGCTTTGATTTACATTTAGGCTCCATCAGTTTCTTTGGAGGTGGATATGTTTTCCCCCATAAGTTCTTTGGAATTGTCTTAGATCATTATCTTGCTGAGAATAGCTAAATTATTCACAGTTCTTCATCATACAATATTGCTGTTACTGTGTACAATATTCTCCTGGTTCTACTCATTTCACTCAGCATCAGTTTGTGTGTCTTTCCAGGTTTTTCTGAAATATTCCTGTTCATCATTTCTTATAGAATAGTAGCATTCCGTTACATTCATATACCACAACTGGTTTAGTCATTCCACCATTCCCCAATTAATTAATATCCCTTCAATTTCCAATTCTTTGCCACCACAAAATAGCTGTTATAAATATTTTTGACAAATAAGTCCTCACCCCTTTAAAAAAATCCCCTTAGGATATAGACCTAGCAGTAGAATTACTAGGTCAAAGAATTTGCACAGTTTATAGCCTTTTGGGCACAGTTCCAAATTGCTCTCCAGAATGGTTGGATCAGTTCAGAACTCCACCAACAATGCATTGGAATTTCATTTTTCCCACATCTTCTCAAACATTTATCACTTTACTTTTCTGTAATATTATCCAGTCTGATAGGTGTGAGGTAGTGCCTCAGAGTTGTTTTAATTTGCATTTCTGTGATCATTAGTGATTTAGAGCATTTTTTTCCAAAAGATCGTAGATAGCTTTGATTTCTTTGTCTGGAAACTTCCTGTTCCTGTCTTTTGCCCATTTGTCAATTGGGGAATGACTCATATTCTTATAAATTTGCCTTAGTTCTTTATATATTTGAGAAGTCAGGTCTTTATCAGAGAAACTTGCTTTGAATTCTGCTCCCACCCCTCCCCACTCCCAACCAGTTTTCTGTTTTCCTTCTAATCTTGGCTACCTTGGATTTCTTTTTTTTTTTTTTTTTTGCTTTTTTTTTTTTTTATTGATTAGTTTATTTACTTTTAGGTTACAAGATTCAGTTCCAGAGTCCCTTGAGTTTCAGGTTTTCTCCCCTCCCTCTCCCCACCCCCCACCCCCATGGCGGCATGCAATCAAGTATAGAATCTGCAAATACTTTCACATTAGACATTAGTCTGGTTGTATAGAAGGGTTGTAACCGATGGAGTGAACAGTGGGAAAGAAGAAACAAAACCAAACATGGAAAAGA
>CM053585.1:2046084-2103680 GCA_028646515.1 Pseudochirops corinnae | reverse complement strand
GGGCCAGAGAGGCATTTTTAAAGATACAAAACTGTCAATCATAAGTTCATTAGGCTAATTAGGGGTACAGAGGTGGAGTTAGGGAGGGACCTGGGAGGAGCCAGGGTGTGACTAATACTTAAAGGGACATGCACCCTTCACACCAACTGAGCATGTGTTTTACCCATAACTCACTGGGACAAACAGCAGGGTGCCAGGGCTTGGAGGCGTGGTTTTAGCCCTGAAATGTCATAAAGTCAACCAGGGTCAGATTTGAGGTCAAATTAAATGAGATGAACCCATCCAGATTTGCAAATGGATGAGTTTTGTTTGCTAGGACAAAAGGAGGTAGTGCCTTGAAAGGATTCTTGTTATCATTGCTAAAGAGTTAACGGTTTGAGAGAAAATACCTCTAGGCTGGGGGCAGGGAAAGCATAGTTGGGGGAAGGGGAGAAACAGTTAATGCTTTACAGCTGGGGGGGAGGGAAGGAACAGAGCTAAACTGATTTTATAAACTGATCATACACAAGACTGAAGTTACAACCATGCCACAAGAATCACCCCAAAATTGATTACAAAGGCCATTCAGCACCGCTTCACCTGCTCCGTGTTCTGGCTGCCCTCCTCTGCCCCCATCTCGTTCCCCTTTCCCCCAGACTTGCCCTCCTCCCTCAGGGCTCAGCTCAGTGACCTCTCTCCACCCCAACTTTGTCCCACAGTATGGCTGTTTCCATATTGTCTCCCCCCCCATCAGACTGGAGCTCTGGGAGGGAGGGGCTGGTTACGCCTTTCTGTGTGTAACCTCAAGACTGAGCACAGGAGGTGCTCAGGGAAGCCTCTCTCAGTTCTTCCCAGTGGAAGTGCTTCTCCTCAGCCCGCCTCTTCACTTGGTTTGACTTGGTCTCTTTTTCATACAGACTTAACCGCTGTCTGTGTCCTCCCCCACCAGAGGAATGGAAGTTCCCAGAAGGCAGGGGCTGCACCTAGTACAGTGCCCTGCACTTAGGTGCTTAACAGATGCTTGTTCAGATTGAATGGTAAATTTTCCAGCTGAAGTTTTTAGCCCTTGAAGTCACGCGCACAGCTTTTATTTATCCTGTCTTTGCTAATTCCAGGGTCGACAGGACAGGTGGTTTTGTGCCCATTTTGCTGATGAGGAGACTGAGGCCCAGGGGAATGATATGCCTTGACCTGGGTCACAGAGAGAAGCAGCAGCAGGGGAGGGGCTCTCGCCAGTGCCGCACACCCTTCCTCTGCCGCAGTTTGTGGCTTCCCTTCCAGAAGCCTGGCTCAGTCCCTCATCTGTCGTTTGGTGACTTATGGCATCAGAGTCCACTTGGCTGGGAGCCTGGTGAGGGCCTTGTGGACTCTGAGGTCATGTTCATGTCTGACTACTAGGAGTTCTATCCCTGCTTCTATTGAAAAATTGAGAGGAAACACACTATCTCCAGGAGGCCCAGGTGGCTTCCCTGTCCTTAAGAGACATCCTGGTGGCTTCTGGAACTGGACCTTAGGCTGGGGCAGATGTGGGGTTAATAAAAAACAAACCAATACAATGCTCTGGGCAGTCACCTTGGAGTGTGGCTGGACAGGCCGCTGTTCTCCATCACAAGTTCTTCTGGGAACCCTCATGGAGAAGTCTGGGCAGTGTCCAGGGAAGGGCCAACACCTGCAGGTCCTCAGGCAAGACGGCTCCTAAGATCTCTGGCATCTCTTACCTTCTGTGGCTCTGACCTGGGTTCGAATCTCAGCCCTCTGTGTGACTGGCCAAGCTACTTGATCTCCTGGAGCCTCAATTCTGCAACATGTTAAGTGAGGGGCTTGGACTCTAAGGTCTCTTTCATCCTGTGGGATGGGACCTGTTTTGGCATCAGTGGGTCTCCAGGGACAGAAGAGACCAGCTGTGGCCAAACTGTGGCTTCAGGGGTGGCTCTGCCTGCCCACCCAGGGCATGGGGTCATTCAATCACCGCACCAAGTGAGGGAGAAGCTAGCCTTTCACTGCCTGCTTCTGGGGGACCCTCCTTACTGAGTCACACATGGTTTGCAGATGGAGAAGACAGGCTGAAAGAGGCAGCAGCAGGGCTGGGGCTGTCTGGTGCTGCTGGGTGACCTGCTTCTGGTAGTGTTGCCCTCCTGATTCCTGGGTTGTGTGACATGCATGTGGTGTGTATGTGAGAGAGAGATACATGTATGTGGTGTGTGTGTGAGAGAGAGGAGAGACAGAGATAGAGAGACAGAGACAGAGAAACAGACAGAAAGAGGAGTGAGAAAGAGAGGAAGAGAGAGAGAGAGAAAGAGAGAGAGAATGAGAGGAGGACAGAAACAGACAGAAACAGAGAGAGAAGAGAGACAGAGACAGAGAGATGCATGTGTATGCGTGCCCGTGGGCACCATTGCAGGTGCATCTGTTGATCCCCTTCCCCAGCGGTGCCTGAGCCATCCATTCTTTCGCAGACCCTTGGGAAGAAGTCTTGGGGTCTTCCGGGAAGGTGAGGGCCCAGGACCGAGCGGAGAAGCACGGGGAGGCTGGCGAGACCCGCGGCAGGGGCCGCTGCCCGACCCGGGCATCTCCCAAACCACTTTGTGGGCAATGCCTTCGTGTCCGTTCGTATTTCTTCTGTCCGGGCTGCTCCGGGTCCTCCGTGTCTCCAGTTCCAGTGTAATCTTACTGGGGAATGGGGATTCTTCGCTCTTGGGAGCCTCCGAGCCCGTACGCAGACGCGCGGAAGCAGCTGTTTGTGGCTTGCCCGGTTTGCTGTTCTGTCCCTGCCCTGGGGCACCCTGGCAGCCGCCAGCCCAACTGCCGGGTGCCCTGGGCTGGCTCGGCCCGGAGGCCGGGCTATCATCCCGGCAAGGCGGCGGCCCGGTGCCCCCTGCTCCCGGCTTGTGGCCTGGCCCAGCTCGGCCCAGCCGTCCCTCCCCATCCTCGCCCTCCCGCTTTCCAGCTCTTATTTAAGGCTGGCTTTCTATGGAATGTAAGCTCCTTAGGGCAAGGGCCATGGGCCCTTTACCCGTGCATCCCAGGGCTTGGCACAGAAGTGATCAGGTGATAAATGATCTATTATTGGCAGTCTGCCCCTCCCTCCCCCTCCCGGCCCATCTCTCAGTCTCAGTCTCTGTGTCTCTCCGCCCCGCTCCCCCCAGGCCTGACCCCCAAGGCGCCGACCTGCCCGGAGGGGATTCACTGCTTCTGTACATTTTTATTCCCCTTTAGAATTTTTGTTTTTCTTATGGTATTTCCACACACCCGCCCCCGCCCCCCAGCATAAAGCCCGGCACGCAGTAGGTATTTAATAAATGTTTGTTCATGGACTGATTGCTATTTTCGCAAAGCTCACTCAGAGAAGAAATCCGTGTTGGGTTAGTTAGGGCAGCAGTCGGCTGTGCTTCTGCCCCTCTGCACAGAAATCCTCGGTCTCCAGCCAGGCACCGCCAGTGGCCTCCTCTGAGACGACCCGATGAGGAGAAGTGGCCGCTTGGGGGCTGCTGAGCACCCTGCTGCGGGGCTCCAAGCGGAGTCTCCTCCTAAGTCTGGCCCGGTCCTTGCAGCCAAGCGGGGGGATGGGGCTCCCCCCTCCCCACTGTGGCGGATCCTGGCGGTGCTATTTCAAGCCCACCTCCGATTCTGACATTTGGACTTTAAAATTAAAGCCAAACTTTTCAGTGTTTGAGTTCATTAACCTTTCGCAGTAGAGAAATTGCCTCTGAAAATCACCAGGAGACCCGGGGAGGGAAGGCTTCCCTTAACCCTTCTTAATAGTAACACTGTTTCCAGCTAGCGGCTGCAGGCTTTGTATTTTAAATGGGATTAAGATATTAGCAATCAGGCAAAGTGAAAGCAGATAAAAAGCCAGTGATGGAGAAAGTTGCTTGGAAAGCTGTGGGGCTCGGGGAGCCCAGCCGTCTGCAGAAGCATCCTGGGGCTCTGCGGACTCTCACTGTGCTGGCTTGAATGGCCGTCATGCAGATGCTCATTCTTTTCAGACCCTGGCAACCGAGCTCTGGGTGGGAACAGATCTCTGCCCGCCTCGCTCCTCACTCACAGCCTCTCCTGGCGCCTCGCCTCACCGTAGGGGCGACCGAGGGGAGCTCTGGACCTGGGACGGGAAAGCCGATTCGTGGCCGGCCTCTGTGACCCCGGGCCAGCCACTTACCTTCTGCTACCTCAGTTTCCTCACCTGTGAAAGAGGGATAATATTACGACCTCCCCCCCAGTTAAATTCTAACCCTAAACCTAAATTTGTGTTGTGACGATTAAATGAGAGAAGATAAAACAATTTGCAAACCTTGATGTGCTTTGTGAATGACAGTTATTTTTTAAAAATTATTGTTGTTATAAATCAAAGCCTTTCCCCATTTCCTTTGCCTTTTTTCTGGAAAGCTCCCACTTCTCCGTGGCCCCCCAGATGGAAACACTTGAGATACGGTAGACAGAGGGGTTCTCACAGCGACTCCATTGTTCTGGACACCAGGACTCTCTTAATGTTTCCTAGGAGAGAAGGAGCCCTTTGTCATGGCCTGCCCTCACCCTCCCCCGCCCCAGACTTTGTGATGGAGACTTTTGGAACCTGAGTGTTGAGTGTGGCTCTTAACCACATTAACTTTCATCTTGGTTTCGTCACTTAGAAGCTTCCTGGGCCCTGGCTCCCCACCATGTTTGAGTGATCCATGCCCACAAGTGTGCCATCTCTGCCTTCACCATGTCATTGAGAGACATGGTCTGCTCAAGGACGGGTCCCTAGGATCTTCCACCATTGACCTCATGCCAAAGACAAAAGGATCTATGGATGCCTCCTTGTTTCCAGCATTCAGCTGGACTACATACCCGCTAACTAGGCCACCTACCTTGACTCCTTCGACCTTGTCCACATCTCTTCATGAAAACTGATGAAATCATTTGCTAAAATATGTACATTTCCCCATCTGTCAGTTTCCTCTTCCTCCCCCTCTTCTTCCTGCTCCTCCTCCTCCCTCTCCTCCTCCCTCCCCTCCTCCTCCTCCTCCTCCTCCTCCTCTTCTTCTTCCTCCTCCTCCTCCTTTGTCCTTTATGCTAAGAGGACTAAAATGACACCACAAGGTCCAGGTCCGGTGTCTGCCTGGGGCTGATCAGACCAATATGAGCTTGAAAGTCTCCGCCACAGGTAAGGCACAAATGCTCCACATGAGCATTTGGAGTGGAGGTAACTCTAAATCTGCACACCTTACATCCTTTTGAGCTGTTGCAATTCTGTTTTGCTCACAGAGCACAGCCCCTTCTCTGATGTGGGCACTACATACTGAGCTCTCCCATGTCACACAATCATTTCCAAAGTTCTTAAGAGACCTTGAGAGTGTCCTTGTATCACTTCTTCTGACCTCTGTGTGATTTCTCCATAAAATAGTCTTTTAGGCAAGTGTGTGTTTGGCATTCAGACGGTGTTGCCAGTCCATCAGAGTTGTCCTATCTAGAGTCTGAATGCTTGGCAGTTCAGCTTGAGAAAGGGCCTCAGTGTCTGGTACCCTATCCCGACAGGTGATCTTCAGAATCCTCCTAAGACAATCCAAGGGGAAGCAGTTCAGTTTCCTGACGTGGCATTGGTAGATTATCCAAGCTAACAACAATGAGGTCCGTACCACGGCTCTGTAGACCTTCAGTTTGGTAGTCAGTCCAATGCTTCTTCTCTCCTACACTGTTCTTTGGAGCCTCCCACCTCATAATCAGGGTGGACATCCCTGGAAAGTACAATGCCAAGGTAAGTGAATTTATCCACAGCACTCAAAATCTATTTACTGTAACCAATGGTTCCATGTGTAGATGGTGTGATGCTGGCTGGTGGAGAACTTGTGCTTTATTGAGGTTAATGGTATGCCAAAATTAACACAAGCAGCAGAGAATTGATCCCTACTTTGTTGCATTTTGGCTTGAGAGATTGCATTGAGAGCACAATCATTTGTGAACAAAAAGTTGTGCACCAACTCTCCCTCCACTTTAGTCTTGGCTTGTAGCCTTTTCAGGTTAAATAATTGACCGTCAATGCAGTAGCTGACCTCAATGCTGCACTCATCCTCATTGAAGGCTTCTGACAACATCGCTGAAAACATCATGCTAAAAAGCATGGGAGCAAGCACAGGGCCTTGTTTCACTTCATTAGTGACCGGCAAAATGCAAGAGCCTGGCCCATTATCCTGAACCTGGGCAAGCATGCTGTGGTGAAATCAGTGTACAATGCTGATGAATGTCTCCGGGCAACCAGATTTGGCCATGACCTTCCACAGGCCCTCATGACTGCCTCCTGCATCAAAGGCCTTGGTGAGGGTGACAAATGTGCACAGAAATGCCAGGGCATTTCTCCTGGAGTTACCAGGCAGCAGACTGTCATATCGACCATTCCTCAGCCCTCTCTGAAGCCACACAGGTTCTTGGGTAGATGACCATCTTCCAGGTGAAGGATCAGCCTGTCAAGGAGGACTCTGGCAAGAATCTTGCCAGCAATGACTAAGAGAGAGCGCTGCCCCCCACCCCTCACCCTCCCACCCCCCAACCATGACTGTCACAGGAAAATCCCTTTCTATTACCGTTGTAGAGATGGACAGTGGAGGCGCCCTTGAACTCCTGGGGGGATAACTTCCTTCTGCCATACAACCTGGAAAATTTCTGTCACTTCTGTATGAGCTGTGGACCCCCTGCCTTTATATATGCCTCTGGCGGCATGAAATTCTGCCGGTCTTACCCTGTCGAAAAAGGAAATGTCATCTGTCTGATGTGACCTGTTTTTTCTTTTCCTCCTCCCTCCCAGGTTCTATTGGTATCTTTTTTATATGTCACAATCATCTCTGGCTTT
Organism: Pseudochirops corinnae; assembly: GCA_028646515.1. Taxonomy (NCBI): domain Eukaryota; kingdom Metazoa; phylum Chordata; class Mammalia; order Diprotodontia; family Pseudocheiridae; genus Pseudochirops; species Pseudochirops corinnae. The sequence goes on along the minus strand of CM053585.1, from coordinate 2,096,878 downwards.
AGCCTGACCCCTGAGACTCTAAGGATCTGTATCCAGTCTTGCTCACAAGCTTCCTGGAATTCACTCCTGGACTTGCATGGGACTTTTGAGGAACTACAGCAGAAGTGTGCACAGGTCATTGGGAATCGCCCCTAAACCACTCGGGGCAATTCTCAGTCATATTCTGGTTTCTATAGCTCCAGAAGGAAAATGAACAACCATTGGTAATTCTTGGGTTTCCTTTGACTCATGCACAGTCATTCCCCTGTTACAGTCTGTCTCCAATCTTCCAGGCATTTCTGAGATTGTTGTGCCTTTTTTGGTAGAAACAGATGTGGGATTTCTGGAGGAAAAGAAAAAAAGAGAAATCCTTCTCAGAACAGAGTTAGTCCCGTATTTGTCACCGGCGGTGGAAAGTAACACTAACAAGATTTTCCGCTATAGAGAGTGAAATGCGCGGCTCTCCAAGTCTTCCAAAGTTGACGAAATATGGATTGTACTGTGGATAGGGTATAATATGGCTAAGGTAACCCCAGGAGGCTGAATGGGCAGCTGTGGAGGAGATGGCGAGGTGTCAAAGAAGTCTCTCCAAGAATGAGAGCTTTCCAAAGCAGCACGGCCTGCCTCAGGTGGTAGTGCATTCATCTTCAGTAGAGCCAAGTGAAGACTGGATGGCTCCTGGGGCATCAAGGAATGGATTCTGGTACATGTACAAGTTGGGCTGGGTGGTCTCTGAGGTCTCTCCACACATGGGAATTTTGAAATTCTCCTCCTAAAAGGGAAAGCTGTTTTAAAGAAAGCTTAGCAAGAGATAAAACTGTGCAACACCATTTTGAGGATATTTAAGGATAAAACTGAAAAGAGAAAAAATAATGAAAAAATATAAATGGTTTGTAAAGAATTTTATCACAAATTCTTTTTGGCCCCAAGGACAATGGGGCTACCACATTTGGACTCTAGTCTCACAGTCCTGGATGTGCTCATAGGCAGCTTTTGACAAAGGATATTCCACCATCTAGCAATCATTTAGTCATAAAAATTCAAGCCTCCCACCCCAAAACTTGTTTTTGCCAACTATATGAGCTCTCCTCCAATGAAGTGTCTCCTACCCATATGTCACTATCTTACAAGAATCCTCAAAAGATATAGCAACAGATAATATTGTTTAACAAGCCTCCCATTTCTAGTTGAGTTTAAAATATATGAAGGCAGCAACCCTCTCATAGATAGAACGCTGGACCTCTCATCTTCAAGAGTTCAAATCTGGCTTCAGACACTTACTGGCTGTGTGACCCTAGGCTAGTCACTTCATACAGTTTCCCTCAGTTTCTTCACCTGTAAAACTAGTTGGAGAAGGAAATGGCAAACTACTCTGGTATTCTTGGCAAGAATATCACAAATGGGGTCATGAAGAGTCAGACACAACGAAAGTGACTTCACAACATCTAGCATTTATGTAGCAGAATGTTGCTATAAAAGTGTTTGCCACTGTGACAGAGAAGGACCATTGTGGAGGCCAAATCAAGGACTTTTTATGATAATGAGGCCATCTAAGTGCTCCTGTTAGTGAGTGACATTGTAATGAGTAAGTACATGGAGCCCTGGAACATGGCAGAACTTCTGGGATGGGAGCCATAACCACTCAATAGAGTTTGGTCTGACCATCCACACAGGAAAAAACAAGTGGATGAAGGGTTGGATGGGCAGTTGGATGGGCAGTTGATACAGTTGGTACATTGGTACATATAATTTGGATAGGCACCATGAATGGATAAAGAGCTGTATACAGAATAGAACAAGAGGAGCAGAGCCTTTGGGAAAATACACAATTCTTTTAATGGCCATCTTTTTCTTTAACACTAATATTCTTTCATTAATGTACTGTAAACCATGTTGGCTGTAAATCATGGAACATCATCTCTGAAGAGTTAGAGTTGAATATCTCCCAAAGGACAATGGGCAAGCACATAGTGGGTGTGAACAGGCATTTAGGGATAGAGTTAGGTGACACATCTCTAAGGAGGAATCATTCAGGAAAGTGGAGGAAAGGATGTTTTTGTAGAAATAAGTGATCAGAAATGATGGACCAGTAACATGGCCAGAATGAGAGATGGCTGATGGACAATCCTTGAGCTTCGTTGGCTATCCTAGATCAGGAGACACAAAGGAAGGCACACGGGTGCTGGGTGGACCTCCTTTGATGGATTTAGGGGAGGACAGAGACAAGGGTGGCTCAACACCAGGAGAAGCTGGTGATTGATGGTCTAAATTGATGAGCACAGAGATTCGTGCAAGTACAAAAGAGATGTAGTTTTCCCTTCCAGGAATTTACAATCTCATAGAAAGGATGAGGAGAACCAGCCTTGTAGTCAGGAAGAGCTGGGCCCAGGTTTTGCCATATGACCCTGGACAAATCACTCAATGTCTCTGAGCCCCTGACAACCCTCTAAGGAGACATCTTTTAGGTTTGTTGACAATTTGCATGAGTGGAAGGAGATTCTATGCTGGACATTCTCCACACTGTTGAATCACAGATCTCCCTGATACTCACTCAACAAAAAGAGGGAAGAGGGAAGTTTTGGCAGTGACCCAAATCAAACAGATAAGAGGTCTTTGGTTTGGACCCAGGATCTCATTGGCATCAACACTCCTGGTCAAGAACCTCCCTCCACCAACTATTCTTTGCAGCTACTGAGAGGTTACATCCCTTGACTGGGGTCTCACAGCCAGTATTTGCTAAAAGTGAGACTTGAACCCAGCTGTCTGTTTCTCTCCTCTCTCTCTCTCTCTGTCTCTCTCTGTCTTTGTCTCTTGCTGTGTTACTCTGTAGAGTCAGCTGGCTTTGTGCCCACCTTACCTTGCCCCCCATCTTAGAAAAGCAGCAGGCAGAAGAGGGCCTAGCAACAAGGATTTAGACCTGCCTGAAGAGCTAGAGCCACAGAGGTGTGTTGCAGGGTCGCCTTGGAAGAGAGAAGGTCTCCAGTGGGGTGCCCGGGGGTCTGTGCTTGGCCTTTGCCATGTAGCATTTTTGGTCAAGAGCTTGAGTGAAGACATAAAAATCTTTTTTTTTAAATTTTCAGATGGCAGGAAGCTTGGAAGTTGGCTAAGGCACTGAATGCCATGGTCAGAGAGGGTCAGTAGCCTAAAATGACAGCCTGGAGTTGGGCTGGAGACATCCTATCCCCAAAGACAGGATGGAGGCCTTGTGTCTGGATGTTGCCTGAGATGATGTTGTCATCTGAGGGGGGGCATCCTGCCAGCTCAGTGTGAAGCATTGAGGGGACATGGCCTCCAGAAGAGCCAGTGTGATCTCAGGGTATGTGAGGAGAGCCAGAGCTTCTGGAAATAGAGGGGGTGGTCCCTCTGCCCTCTGCCTGAGCCAGACCTCCTCTGGGGGCTTGTGCCCAGCTTTAAGCCAAAGCCAAGCTAGAGTTTATCCAGAAAAATGCAGGGATATTTGTGAGAGACTGGAAAGGCCCAGAAGGTCTGTAGATTGGGAGCTGGAAGGGCCTCCAGGGGCCACAGGTGAGGAAAATTGAGGCCCAGAGAGGTAAGTGATTTGCTCACAGTCACCCTGGTCACCAAGAGCAGATCTGAACCCAGAGCTCTGACTCCAGACCTATTCAGGGCATCCTTCACTCCACATGACCACAGCCTCAGCTCCAGAAAGGTCTGGGGCTGTGCCCTGGATTAGAGGGACAGCCCAAGGAAAGGCCGCAAGAGCCAAGGCCAGCTACATAAATCGATGGGATGTGGATTTATGCTCAATTAAGGGAAAAACGTCCAAATAACGAGAGCAGCTCTGCCGAGGCGCCAGCCTCCAACTCTGTGTCCTTTGCGAAGAAGGGGGGGGGGGGGCGGGGCAGTGGAGAATAAACAAGCAAGAAAACTGCCCACGGCCCGGACCGTCCAGGGCATTGTTGCCTATCTGGGGCTCAGTCAGCCCCATGGCCCATCCAGCTCCAAGACACTGGTCTGTGGCTGGCCAGGCCAGTAGCCATGCTGCAGTCACTGGCAGAAGAAGTTCCATTTCCTCTGCACACTTCCCTGGTGTTTCTGAAGTGTGACTCTCAAATGCTTTCTAATTCATGTAATCACTTCACAGGCTGAAGAAGCAGAGCCCTCCCCATCCTCTCCTGAGGCCTTTACTTTCCCTGTTCTTTCTTAATTGTGCTGATGTAAGAATAGGGAAGAGGAAAGGTGGAGAGCAAGACAGAGTGGATCCTGCCCAAAGAGAAGCCACCTTCCTGCTTTCTCTATAACACTCTTAGATTAATGGACTGAGCAGGAATGTGGTTCCTTTCCAGACTGAGAAGATGCTTCCCTCTTTCCTTCCTTCCTTCCTCCTTCCTTCCTTCCTTTTTTTTCCTTCCTTCCTTTTTTCCTTCCTTCTTTTCTTCCTTCCTTCCTCTCTTCCTCCCTTATTTTTCCCCTCCATCCTTCCCTTGTTTCCTTCTCTCCTTCCTCCCTTCCTCCCTTCCTCCCTTCCTCCCTCCCTCCTTTCCTTTCTCCCCCAGATACAGTTCCAAAAGGCTGACATGAGTTAGCATGTGCCCTACTCAGCACTGTTTTCCCATTATTCACATTCTTTTTTTCCTCATCTGTCTGGCCCTAATCCCGGTGGTTTTTTCTAAGAATTGTCATTTTAGGGAAAGAGCTTTGGACTTGGAGTGAACGTATCTAAGTTTGAATCCTGGTCTTTAGGCCCACTTCCCTGCTGTGTCAATCCAGGCAGGTCCCTTGTAAGCTGGACCTCAGCCCTAACTCTGCAAATAAAGAGGGTGAGGGAGATGATGCTAATATTCTGACTAGCTTGAAATTCCATGTTCTTATAATAAGCAGGTGCCCTGCCTCTCTGCTCCAAGGCAGCATCCCAGAGGCCTGAGCTCTGTCTGTCCATGGCTGACTCCTGGTCTGCTCATCTCTACTGTGGCTTTTGCCTGACCACCATATATTGCCAGCCAGGAATCCAGACAAAGCTTGAGGGAAGGAAACTGGGAAATCAAGGGCCAGGGACAAGCACCGATGGTGACTCAGCGTCTTTTGAGAGAACAGATTTCAAAGGGTTCAGGGAAAGGATGAGAGGATCCTGTGGATAAGACTTGCCAAGGGAAAGTCATCCAGGAGGGATGGGTGTCACTCAAGGATAAGATGTTGGAGATCAAGGAAGGAGAATATTCTTTGTCAGAAGAGACTGGTGTGGATGCACAGGGAACTCTCCAAACTCAGCTGGATCCTAGAAAGATGCGAATAGAAGTAGGAGACAAGAATAGGTAACAGGTAGTGACCTGGAGCCAGGATGTGGAACCAGAATAATCTATTAGAATCTCATTCATTCCTCTGGGTTCAATGATCATCTCTATATAAATAATTCCCACATCTCTGTATTTAGCGCTAATCTGTCTCCTAAGTTCCAGTCTCACGTCACCAATGGCCTTTTGGAATCTGAAATTGGATCTCCTAACAGCATGTCAAATTCACTGGGTCTAAAACACAATTTCTCATCTTTCCCTCCAAACACTTCCCTTTTCCAAGTTACTGCTGAGGAATTTTTATAGTCAGTGTCTCTGATAAAGGCCTCATTTCTCAAATATATAGAGAATTAAGTCAAATTTATAAGAACACAAGTAATTCCCCAATTGATAAACGGTCAAAGGATATGAACAGGCAGTTTTCAGAGGATAGTGATATAGTCATAAGAAGATTAGAGAAATGCAAATTAAAACAGTTCTGAGGTACCACCTCACACCTATCAGATTGACTAATATAACAGAAAAGGAAAATGGTAAATGTTGGAGAAGATGTGGGAAAATTGGAACACTAATGCATTGTTGATAGAGTTGTGAACTGATCCAACCATTTTGGAGAACAATTTAGAACTATGCCCAAAGAGCTATAAAGATGTGAAGATCCTTTGACCCAGCAATACCACTTCTAGATCCATATTCCAAAGAGATCATAAAGGATCCACATGTACAACAATACTTATAGCAGCTTTTTTTTTTTTGTGGTGGTCAAGAGTTGGAAAGTGAGGGGATGCCCATCAATTGGGGAATGACTGAACAAATTGTGGCATGTGAATGTGATGGGATTCTATTGTGCTATAAAAAATGAGGAGCAGGCAGACTTTAGAAAAAATTTGTTAAGACTTATATGAACTGATGCTGAGTGAAATGAGCAGAACCAGGAACACGCTGTACACAGTAACAGCAACATTGTACAATGACTGATTCTGATAGCCTTATCTCTTCTCAGTAATGCAAGGATCCAAGACAACTCCAAGAGACTCATGATGGAAAATGCCATCCACATCCAGAAAGAACTTGGGAGTCTGAATGCAGATGGAAGCAGACTATTTGCTCTTCTTTTCTTTGGTTGTTTTGTTTCCTCTTTCTCATTGTTCTTCCCATTGGTTCTAATTCTTCTTTACATCATGACTAATGTGAAAATATGTTTAATATGAATGTCTATGTAGAGCCTATATCAGAGGGCACACTGTCTTTTGGGGGAGAAGGAGAGCAAAGGGGAGAAAATTTAAAACTCAAAATCTTACAGAAGTGAATGTTCAAAATTAAAATTAAATAATTGATCAAATAAATAATTAATAAAATAAAATGAATTATTTAAAAAATTACTGTTGAAGGGGTCATTACCCTCTCAGGCATCTAGGCTTACAACCTCAGAGTCATCCTCCACATCCTTCACTTCCAATCATCCTCCATATCCCAACCTGTTCTGTTAGACTGTAAGTTCCTTGAGGATAAGCACTGTTTTGCCTTTTTTCCTGTCCAGGGCACCTAGCACAGTGCCTACTTCTGTATAGTAGTTGCTTAATATACATTTATTGTCTGACTTCTCAAGCCCTGTCACATCTACATCCCCTTCCCTCTACTCATCCACCCACCATCCTGGTACAGGCACATTCTCAGGACCAATGGCTTCTATACTCTTCTGACATCTCCCTTCCTTGTCTCTCTGCTCCAAACTATGCTTTACTCAGCTGTGAGAGTAAACTTTCTAGAATATGGGTCTAACAATACCATTTCCCTACTTAGTAGACACTCTGCACTGACTGTGTGCCCTTCCCAGAATGCGCTCCCTCCCTTGAGACTGGCTTCCAGTCTCACCTTCTACAGGAGACCTTTCCCATTTTGTCCCCATTCACTCCTGGGGAAATCACCTCCGTTTACCTCATATAGACCCTGGATGTCCATCGTTATTTGCATATTGTCTCTTCTGTTAGAATGAGGGGTCCTTGAGAGTGGGGATTGTGTTTTTGCCTTTATAGTCCTAGAATTCAGCAGAGGACATGGCTCAGACTGAGTCAGAGGGGCTAAAACTTAGAAAGATCTGAGGCTGGTGAGGAAACCCATGAATACCAAACAGGTGAGTTTTGTTTCTCTTGGGGGAGGAGGCTCTGAGAAGAGGAGGAGGAGGAGGAAGAGGAAGAAGAGCCTGATTGGGGTAAGCGGAGCGAACAGCAGAGAGTGGGCAGAGCTGCTAAAGTATTGGTTTGCTTTCTTTTTCTTTTTCTGCAAAGGAAAATGACCTTTGCATTAGGAATGACAGAATAGAAGTGGCTAAGAGGAAGTTGTTCCCCAAGAAAAGAGAGGAGCCAGTCAGATCACCTGGAGGTCCTTGATCTGAAAGAACAGCCTTGACTGCTAATGGCTGAGCCATTGCCAATGGCTTTTTTTAAAACCAGATTTTATTTTTACCTCCCTTAGATTTCCCACGTACCCCTGCTCATGTCTTCTCCCAAAAAGCCATCCCTTAAAATAGAGAACTTTTAAAAAGAAAGAGAGGAGGAGAAAAACTCAGCAAAACTGATTGACACATCCCCCAAATCAGATGTTATATGCCGCTCCAAACTGATGACCAACCCCCCTCCCCATCTTCACATGAGATAAAGGAATAGAAGGAGACTCCATCTTCCATCTCATCTCTGGGGCTATTCCACAGACTCCACTTGGGACTTCTTAGTGGTGGTTCTCCCCACCTCCTAGCGTTGCCCTCTGGCATCATTGTTGCCCGATTTTTCCCTTAATTTCCCTCAGTTCCTATGAGTCTTTCCAGGCTCTTCCCCATCCATCACAGTTGTCATTTCTTATAGTACAAGAACATTCCATGGTATTCTTGTTTAGCCAGTCCCCTGTGGATGAGCTCCTCCTTTGTTACAAATATGTTGTAATTGGGGACTTTCTTTTTGTCAATGACTTCCTTGGGGTCTATGTGTAAAAGTAGAATCTTTGGATCAGGGGAGTAGACATTTTAGATACTTTAGATGCATGATTCCAGAATGGTTGTATTGTTTTCAGCTCTACTAACAATGTACCAGTGTGTCTGCCTTCCCACAATATTGGCCGTTCCCATCTTTTGTCATCTTTGCCAATTTACTAGGTGTGCATTGTATGAAGAATAGTGTGGGGTTTATGATAGGAGCTCAATAAATGATTGTTGAATTGTCTGAATAGAACTGAATTTGACAAAGTGAGGAAGGAGTGTGTTCCTGAGATGAAGAACAGTGGAATGAAAAGGCACAGAGATGGGAGATAGGGGATGGTTGTATGTGAAGAACAGTTAAGAAGGCCAGGCTGACTAAACTGTAGTGTGTGTGTGTGTGTGTGTATGCAAGTGTGAGTGCATGTGTATGAGAGACAGAGAGACAGGCAGAGAGAATGAGAGACAGAGAAAGACAGAGAGACAGAGAGAGAGAATGAGAGACAGGGAGGGAGGGAGAGGGAGAGAGAGGGAGAGAGAGAGAGAGAAAGAGAGAGAGTCAATCATCAGCCTGGGGAGGTCAGCTGGAGCAGCTTGTGAAGGCTTCATGAGCCAAGCAGAGTAGGTTATGCTGGATTCTAGAGCCGAGGTTCTTAACCTGGGTCTGTGGATATGTTTCTTGGGGGTCTGTGAGGTTGAATGAGAAAAAAATTACATTATTGAAAATAATAAAATTTACATAATGAAAAAAGTTTTCATTAGCCTCTGACAAAAACTTAGCATCTCCTTCAATAACAAAAACATTGTTCTGAGAAGTCCCCAGGCTTCACCAGTCTGCCAAAGGGCCCACCAAATAAGACAAAACTGGCCCTAGGGGCCACAGGAGCTATTGGTGCTCATAGAGGGCCAATGATAGGGTCAGATCCCTCCTTTTGGCCTGGGTCATTTGCTAGTCTTTGAGCACACTGGCTTAAACCAGCTAGTGTCAGAGCTGGTGGCAGAGCAGGGGTCACTTTACCCCGCTTTGTTGTTTTACAGATAGGAAAACAGGTTCTGGGATGAAAATGCTCCCATTTGCAGTCAGCAGCAGGGCCAGGACCAGAGCCTCCAACCACCACTGTCACCATGGTCTCCTCTGGGCTGATGCTGGGATTGGTTTTAGCTCAAGCTTTCCCCTGCAATTTGGTTCTGGGAAGCCATGAAGCACAAAGTGAGGGGCCAGAGACCCTTGGGCAGGGGGCTACCTCCTCACCTCCTTGGGACAGAAATCCTGTGTTCCAGAGGCGCTGGTGAGGTGCCTGGTGGATGCTCAGAAACCTTTGTCTCATTAGTTTTCAGGTCAGACTCGATCTTCACAGAGGAAACAGCATGGCCTCAGTCACGCTATTAGACTGACAATCTCAGGTTAATTCACTGATTGCCTTTCCCTCTGGTCACCATCGATTTAGAACAGAAGGCTTAACAGCTGAAGGAAACTGGAACAGGGAGATTTCGGCTTGCGATGAAGGAGAGGCAGGAGGAGGGAAGGCCTGTGTGGGTTGGGGGGAGGACTGTGTCCAAGCCAATATGGAACAGATGTCTCAGAGACATCTCTGAGTGTCCCAGGGATCCTGGGGAGGGGGGTGGGGAGACTGAAGTTTTCTCTCATCTGTCTGTAGGAGTGAGAGCAAGTCCAGGCTGACCCCCAGAGGGCTCTGATCAGCCCCTTACCTATCTCCTGTCACCTGGACTTGTCCTCCTGAGTCTGGCTGGCTCACTGACCTTAGCGCTGACCTTGACTTTGAAAGAGTCAAGGTCTCACCAGGAAGAGATCCCATAGACAGAAGCAGTCACACCTGGAGGTTCTGTTTCACATGTGCCCCCCTGGACCAGGGGTTCCTCCTATGTGCCATGAGAGGTCGGACTCCATGCCGTCTGAGCAGCCTTGCAGTCCTCAGTCCTTGAGAAGCATGGACTCAAATAACCTCTCCCCACCACTGGCTGGCCATAGGCTCTTGGTTAGCCCATCTTCCCACCAGCCATAGGGAGTAGGCAGGGCAAGGATGATTAAGGCCGTGAGGCTCAGCGGACGTGCCCTGCCAAGGCCCTTCAGTCCATGGGTACCAGAGACAGCCAAAGCCAGGCTCTGTAGCCTCAAGGTCACTGGCGAGATAGCAGCAGGTGGTGTAGAGGAGTTCAGGGACTCTTCACCCTTGTGACTGTCTGTGATTGAGGTGCAACATCAGGCTTTTGTTGTCAATCAAAAAATCAGATATTTTTAACCTCTGGTGGATTGAAACATATATAGGTGTACAGAGGAGACACGTGAAAGGGCCAAGGGCCACCCGAGATAAGAACCTCTCCTTTTCTCTTTGCATGCAACCTTTCTAGAATGTGGATCCAGGTCTTTGTCCTCAGGAGCTCCAGCTCATGCCTCTTCTGAGAACCTGAGAATCACAGCAAACCCTTAGAGACTCTACTGAGGACCCAGATGCATCAAGGGCCCACACCCACTGCCTATCCGGCAGCTCTATCCTTGGGGTGGGGGGCGGGCTGAGAGTGAGAAAGAAAAAGGTGCTTTCAGGAAGGAGAGGTGAGATGGAGAAGTCTCCCTGGAGGGGGTGGAGCCTGAGGAGGGGTATTTGAATAGGCAGAGATAAGGGGGTCTCAGACCGGCATTGCCTGGAGGCAGCTGTGTGAGAGGAGGCTGGAGGGTGGAAGAGTCTCTCACTGGGGAGACATTGAGGAAATGTGTATTTTCTCTTGACTTTTAATTAAAACTGGATGTTCTCTCGGTCTATTCCCCTGCCAGGAGTACTGTGTATTTAAACAAGGGCCTCCCACTTGTCTCATTCATATTGGCCAGGGGAGGTCAGACAGCAGGGGAGGGGGTGCTGGGGAAGATGGGTTTCAATGGTTTCTACAATGAGCACCAGATGGGTTATGTGGAGGGGACCCCTGGGCAGCAGGCCCCATGATGTCCAGGCCATACCTCTGGCCAACCACTCCTAGCCCTCTCCTTTCCACAGCTTCCTGTGCCTACTCTGTCATCCCACAGCTCTGCAAAGTTCCCAGAGAAATTCCATTTGTTTTGGGGAAAGGGGTTGTTATGCATCAAACAGCCTCCAGAGGCAAGGTGACCAGGCCTCATGGGATTTCTCATTGCTAGGACCATGGACAGCCTTGTTGCTGGGTCTGGGGCTCCCCAGCCCCCAAGAGCCCACCCTCTTCAGTGGGTCCATTCTGACTGGTCTGCTAGTGGGAGCTGGCCCATTCTCAGGAGTGAGACAGGGGCGGAAAAAGCCATCACTCACCTCATCTCTCTCCCATCCCCAAAGAGGTAGTAGCATCCAAAGCCCCAGAGCTGGCGAAATCCAGTCACTGCGTACTTTGGGGCGCACGTTATCTGTGCACTCGTCTCTTCCTAGGAACAAGCTCCCAGAGGACAGGGAGGGGTCCATGTTTGTGCCTTGTGTTCTCTACTGCCCAGAGCACCGAAGGTGCCTCATAGACACTTGGTCATTGACTTGGGCGGGGGTGTTGGGGGGTGGCGCGAGGTCTTCACATGCTTTCTGCACTCGCTGTCACCTCTAGCACAGGCTCACCCGCCGTGTCATCATGGGGTGGAAATGACCCTGAATCACCACCCAAGAAGAGGTAGCCATGTTTATCACCATTTTTACAGCCATGGAATCGGAGGCATAGAGTGGTTACGTGACCTACCCAAGGTCACACGGCTAATAGGTATCCCAAGGGCAGGATCTGAACTCTGATTTCCTGGCTCCAAGTCCTCACTCTGTGTGTAATGGGCTATCTAGCTGGCTGACCTTGAGTAAGTCCCGTCCCTCTGGGCCAGTAAAATACGGGATTAGAACAGTTTCTCTAAAACCGCTTCCAGCTCCCACTTCCGACTCCAGACCTCTGTCTTTGGTCATCTATGATCAGGACAGCTCACGCCCATGGCGGCTCGGTGCTAGCCCCACACGGTGGACGCGAGGCAGGTCTAACCATGGGTTAGGTTTGTGTTTCTGATGCAGGGTCAGACCCTGTGTTCTAGGGAGCCGTTCCCAATTCGGGGTCTCTGCTTCTCTCTGCCGCCGTCTTGTCTCGAGAAGCCTTTGGTCGTGTGCTGAGATCGTAAAGGTCCAGAGTGAGGCCACCCGCACGTTGGGCAGTCGCTCCATGGAGAACTCGGGCGAGAACGTGACGCCAGACACACGGAGGGGAGGCGCAAGCGGGCTGGCGTATGCGCACTGAGGACGCGTGTCTGGCAACCCAGCCAGCAAGCACTTATTAGGCGCCTACTGCGTTCCAGGCACTGTCTAGGAGGCAAAGAATGGCCAACGCCTGTCTCTGCCCTCAGGGAGCTCCCAGGCTAAGGGTGGGGAGGGGGGAGGGGGGAGGGGACAACATGAGAACAGCCACTCGAGTACAAGCAAGATCAGGCTACCTTCCAACATGTTCTAACGCTTTCCCAGCGGGAGGGCAGAGCCCATCCGCCATAGGGAGGGAACCCCGGGACGTGGGCAGTTTTCTGTTTCCCTTGCTGGCACGTGGCTCGCTGCTCCCTCTTTCTCACCTCCCCTGAATCACGGGTCGGGCAATTCTGGTCACACTGAGACGCGGTGGCCTCTGTTCTTGCCCTCAGTGTCTCTCCTTTCTCTGTGAAATCCCTCTTTGGCTCTGTCTGCATTTTCTATTAAAGAAGAAAAATCAGTGGGTCAGGACAAAAGTGACCTATGTAAACCCACGAGATTTCTTACAGAGGTAGGACATTATAACTTGGGAAAGAAAAAAATGCCCGATTAGCCGTCCATCTCAGTTTGCTGGTCAGAATCACAGGACACGGGTCCTGGCGGGGGAGGGGGGTCGATAAGGCAGGAGCATTTGGAGGATTAGAGATAAGAAACAGGAACAGGGATAAGATCATATTTCAGACGGGGAAAATGCAGCCCGATCTCTCAGCAGAGCAGACGCCGCAGCCAGCCTTCGTGCTCCGAGGGAGCAAAGGAAGGTCCCGGAGGGGGAAGGAGAGTTCTTGACGATTGACTCCTGGGAGGTCTCCAAGGAAAGGCTCACAGATATTGTGGCGGGGATTCCATCTAGGTGGCAGGGTGGATGGAGTGGAAAGACCTGAGTTAGAATCCTCCCTCCAGTACTGACTAACTGTATGTCCTGGGCAAGTCACTGAGCCTCTTCCCCAGTGCCCTTCACTCTAAAGAGGGGTAATTGTAGAATCTGCCCCCTGGGGCGTTGTGACGACCAAATGAGATGGGTCTTTGTGGGCTCTTCACCTAGCACCTGGCACAAAGAGGCCCTGAAGAAACGCTTTTCCCCTTTCCTTTATCCTGGGGAGGTTTTCCCCTTCAGTGCTAGAGCTTTCTGCCTGTTGGTTATGTGCATTAATCCTGCCTACATCTTAGTTGTAAGTGGTTACTTGCTTTCTTTCTCCTCCATTGGATTCCTCAAGAGGAAGGACTGTTTGTTTTCTTTTATCTCTTTTTGCATTCCCAGCACGTAGCACAGTCCTTGGCACACAGGGGGTCCTTAATACCTGCTTTTTCTCTGTCTCAGTTGGACTGGATCACCCCTGCCCCCCAGCTCTGGCTGTGAGGGTGGGAGAGCAGGGGTTAGCTGGGCTCTGCTTGGACCCAGAGAGGTGCTGGGCCCTCTCTTCTCTCTCCTACAGAACTGTGATTCTGAGAAAGGGCTTCCTGACCTTTCTGGAGATCCAAGGCTGCAGAGAATTAGCCTGTGCAGTTCTCTCCACTTGCCCCAAAGCCAGAGCCTTCTGGCCAGTCATGGGAGGCTGTGATTTTCCAGTGAGCTAGTGTTGGGGGTCAGCCCCACCCTTCTGTAGAGCAAAGCCTTGCTGAGTGGGCTGGGTCCACTTTGACGGGCTGTTTCCTCTTCTGCTCACCCTCCCACCTGGTGTCTTGGTTATTTTCAGGCCACTGGGGAGGAGAGAAGAAAACATTATTAGACCCAGGATGCAGCCAAAATAGGCCTTGTTAGCACTTGAGCTCTGATGTGATACAAATTCACCACCAACTGCTGAAGGTCTGGGCACAAAGCCATTCTGTGTGTGGGAGCTTGGGGGCTGGTGCCCTAAATAACCCAGCACCTCCCAAAGCTAAGCGCAAGTGTGTGGCCAGCTGGCCTTTGGGCCCAAGGCACTGCGAGTCTAGGGCCTGGAGACCGTTGGCATTTGGGGACATTTGCTGGGATTTCCTTCATAGCAATCCAGGATGTAAGAGCTGGAAGAGAGCATAGAACAGGGGATGTCAGAGCCAGGGAGGACCTTTAGAAATCTCCCAGTCCAAGTGAGGCCTGATGGGGTTAAAGCACTTGCTGTAGTCACCAGGCAGGAAATGCAGGGCCTAGGCATCAAGCCCAGTTCTCATTCCACTGCTCAATGCTGGCCAAGGCCTAGTGAGGCTGGGACAACAGTAGCCAGAACCTTGCCTGAGCCTGGTGCTGGGGAGACAAGCCAATCTGGGGATTTATATCAGAGCATCAAAGGGCTTAGGGCTGAGAACCCTTAAAACAGAGAGTAGCTGAGTATCTGAACTGAAAATCTGTGGGCATTTAGTCTAACCCCGTTGTACCCGAGTGCCCAGGTCACAGAGCTAATAGAAAACAGACCCCAGCATCATGCCCAGATCCCCCAACTCCACTCTTCTTTCTACTCTGTCCTCGTTGGCGTAATGCTGATGGGATTTAAGATCTTCCCTGCCCATTAATAGGCTTCAAGTGGGGTCCATTAAGAGAAGCTTGCTCAGGCGGGGCTTGCTGGTAGGAAGACTTTCACACTTTTTGCTAATTTCTAATTAGGCCCTGAGTCATGAGGGCTGTGATGCCCTCTGGCCCTAAAAAAGGGTATATATACTCTGAGGCTAGCATTTGCTTTGGGGCTCACTCATTGGAAAAGTGTTCATCTGATGTAGCCAGATGAGACTCTGGGTAGCCGTTAAGGAGTGCCACTCCCTCCCTTTGGAAAAAAGCCAGATGTTGGTGCTTCTCTCTCTGGTAACTGTTGCCTTGGTCAGACAGTTGGGTCTCTCTGTTGATCTCTGCTAATTTCTCAGACAGTTAGAAGCCCTGTCTGTTGGTCTTTATTTCTCTGCTTGTATTTTCTCTGAAGTTCAGGGGGCCTGGTTTTTCCCCCTGAACTAGTGAATACAGCTTTAGTTTATAAGAAGCAACTAGGGAGTACCACAGTCCCAGAGCCCTAGGCCTGGAGTCAGGCCTGGGTTCAAATCCAGCCTCAGACATTTTCTGACTATGTGACCCTGAACAAGTTGCTGAACTGCTACCTGCCTCGGTTTCCTCATCTGTAACCTCCCTCCCAGGGTTTTGGGGAGTATAGTCTTTGTAAAGTTCTTTGCAGACTAAAGGAAGATATAGATGCTGCCATTTAAGGCTCTCTCCAACCTGGGCCGTCTAACATTTCCAGTGTGTGCAGCTCTGCCCTGTGACTGCTCCAGACTCTGCCCAGACCCTCCCTCACACCCAGCCTTCTCTCCCTCTTTGTTTCCAGACATAGCCCCACATACCTTCCACAGAAGCCTTTGCCCATTGGTGCTGGCACCTCCAGGGAGTTTCCATCTCTCTGTCCTGGACAGACCTCATGGGCCTGCAGTGACTTCCATACTGCCTACTCCTGCCAGTGCCATCTCCCTGAGGACAGGGCCAGTTTGCCCTTCCTCTCTACCTCTGGCACTTAGCTCAGAGCCTGGCACAGACTTCATAAATGTTTGCTGACTGACAAGGGCACCTGGCCAGTCTGGGTGGCTTCTTGGAAGGGGAGGAACAGAGAGTCGGCCATTGTGTCCAGGGCACCTGAGGGCGGCAGTGGCTGAAGGCCGGGCTGGCCTCAGTTAGCACTTCCGTTTCTTCACCTTGGTTTGGGGGTTGTCTGGGGGTCCCCGACAGGAGACAGACCCCCAACTGATGGCGAGAGCTCGCTGGAACACTAAATGTTTCATTAAGCTATGAAGGCGCCTCTGCAGGAAGTCAGACAGGAAAATGTCCCAATAACGGGGTTCACAGAAGCCTCTGGAGAGGCTGCTTTACTTCAATGAGTGTTAAGTAACTTAAATCATTTACAAGACTCTTTTTTTAAAAAGTTAGCTCTGAAGCCACAGAAGCCTGAAATTTGTGTGCAGGCTGGGAGGACCCACGGCTTGTTTCTGCTCTGGGGAGGGGGCTCAGATGGGTGGCCCAGGAGTTCTGTGGCCTTGAGCTTGGGAGGAATGGGAGGCTCCAGGCCCACCAGTCCCCTGTTTGCTGCCTTGATCCGAGCCCTCAGCCCCACACTCCTCTGCAGGGAGCTGCTGCCACAGTGGTCACAGTCTTTGTTCTCATTTCATCTTGCAGGGGGTGGGGAGGGAGCTGTCCTGAATGGGATTCTGAGTGACCAGGAGGAACTGGCTGCTGAAGTTGGAGTGACAGTGCTCTCCAGGTAGGTGGATGGAGCTGAGCTGAGGGTCCCTGAGAGGCGAAAGCAAAACCAGAAAGGTTGGACCTCAGCTGTCACATAGGAAGAGAGAGGGCCTGGAGCTCAAGCAGAGAAGAGGCAGAGCCATGAGCTGAGACTCCTAAAGCAGGACCTGCAGGGGCCAGAGGAGGGGAGGTGGGAGAGGATGTGAGCCAGGCCTGAAGAACATTTTAAATTAAAAGGTCAGATCTCAGCTGTAAGGGTCCCTGGATGTGAAAAGGAAAGGGAAATGGTCTGGCCCAACCCTTTCATTTTACAGAGTGGGGCACCAAGGCCAAGAGAAGGGAAGAGACTAGCTTAAGGCAATGTAAGCAGCAAGTTGGAAAGCCAGGATCTGAACCCAGAGCCTCTGACTTCAGATCCAGCCCTCCTGCCCTTTCCCCTCAAAGGATCCTTGATGAGGCCTTGGAAAGAGGAATTGTTTACCTGCATCCTGAGATAGGTCATTTCCTGGGAATCTGACTGTCTAAAGCAAATGGTGCCTCTTTTCTCTCTTTGTCAATCCTGCCTCTCCGGTCTGGTGCAGGCTGTCTTAGTAGAAAGCCACAAGCCCTGGGCCCTTTGGTGCCTGGGGGAAGAGAGCCAGGGGGCCAGGGCTGTCCGCAGTCCCTTCTCTGAGCCATGTGAATCCTGGGAGGCTTGGTGTGAAGCCTTCTTTACTCAGTGCGGCTCTCTGGCCAGATAAGGCATAATGTTATCTCCTGTGGCTGTGTGGTTAAGGACCAAAACAATCTAGTTCCTGCCTGCAGAAAAGACCCAATTAATATTCTATCCTCAAAGGTGAGACTTAGCCCCCATACAGCCCATAAGTTTTTTTTAATTTTTAGAGGGGTGGAGTCCCTCAAATGCACTCATACATACTCATAAGCAGGAATTGAGCATGAAGTCAAAAGGAGCTTCCAGCCTCAAGTCAGAGAATTGGCTGAGGTCACAAGTCAGTACCATGAAAAATCTCATACAAAAGTCCACACTCTCTGGGCTTCTGGTAGCTTTTGCTGGTATGGTGGAGCAGAGTCCTTGGCTGGGCACCAAGAGAGCCTCAGTGCCCCAGCCTCCATCAGGGAGAGGCTTTCTAGCAGATGGTAGCAGGGCAGAGCAGCTGGCCCTGAGGAGGCCAGCAGATGGTAGCAGAGGCCCACCCAGCAGGCAGGAGCCCAGCAGAAATGCTGAGAGGAGGCTTCAGTGCCTGACACAGCTCACGGCCAAGATCGGCCCCTGATTCAGTGCCTGCCGAGAGCAGAGCAATGACATCACCCAAGCCAGTCGATGAATATTTATGAAATGCCTACTGTGTGCCAGGCACAAGGCTAAGTGCTTTTTACAGTTAGTATCTCATTTCATCCAAGGCAGGGCCTATTATCAGCTCCATTGCACAGTTGGGGAAACTGAGGAAAATAGAATTTAATTGGTTTGCCCAGGGTCACACAACTAGTTAGTGTCTGAGGCCATATTGAATTCAGCTCTTCCTGCCTCCAAGCCTAGTACTCTATCCACTGTGCCACCTGCTTCTACAGTATATGTGCCCTTTGCCACAGGTTTTGTGGCAATCCGTGAGAGTTTTCTCCATGGATTCGTAGAAGTGAGGGTGTATTTGTCGCTGTACTTGACGAAATGTCTTTTGTTTTGAAGCATAGTGCTCTGGCTGATAAAAATAAACACACCAGTGGGGGCTCATGAGCTAGGCTTGAGTGTGCCATGCATGCTTGGCCTTCTTGTGCAGCTCTTGTCAATGTCCTCAAGGTGGCTTTGTGAGAAACAAATGAGATTGTATTTGTCTGGCATAGAGTAGGTGCTTCCAAACAGGGGTGTTCCCTCCCCCTCCCCATTTCTCCCCCTACTGGCATACCTGGTTCAAACCATCTGACTTGTGGTTTTCAGTTTTTGAGAAATGGAATGACTGATGTCAGAGCCTTGGACTCAGTGAGCCAAGAGCCTGCTTGATTTTTGACTCCGGTACTCACTCCCTGTGACCTAACTTCCCTGAGCCCAAGTGGCTAGGACCCAAGCCTGGGTCCTTTGCCTCTAAGCCTACCCTACTGGTGAACCTGAGCTGTGGCCGCCCCTTGCCCTAAGCTCCAGCCCAGCAAAGACCCTCATTTCCCCATGCCCCTGTCGGTCTCCCCTCGGCCCCTCTCATTGTGCTGTGCTGGTCATCCCCCTCTCTGCCTTCCAACCAGGGACCTCTCTTTAGCCGGGGTTCTATTTACAGGCCCTCTCAGAAGAGAATGGGAGACAAGACCAAGGCAGAATTAATTTGATTTTGAATTAGTGCTCAATCTTTGGGGTCATATGGCTGGGGTAATTGAGTTGTATTAATTAGCATTTTCTTTTAATTAACTTTGCATATGACAAGTCCACTAGCACACACCCCAGAGAGGAGGATGACTTGGCCTGAGGCCCTCTATTAAGGACCTTAGAATAGTCATTATTGGGGCTCCCATGAGCCAGGGCTCCCCAGACTCTGCTCCCTGGAGTCCCCAGGTCCTACATAGGATGTCTCAGTTAACCTTGAGCCAGTCACTAAGGGGTCCCAGCCCCCTCCTTCCCTGCCCTGTTCCATGGCCTGGGTGCTCAATCCTGGACCTTTCCCTGACCTCAGCCTAGACTTCTCACTTAGCCCATTTTTACTGCTTCACTTTGAGAGATGGGTTTGTATGACCGGATGGGTCAGTGTGTCCACAGGTTCAAATGTCAAGATGCCGGGGCTTGAGGACAGTATAGAAACTGGCTTTGAAGATCCTGGGGTTATTGGTGGAGGCTGTCCATCACCTACAGACCCTTCTCTGTGGCCCAGGAGGGTCAACTCCACTCGGCACAGCTAGGCCTCGAAGGAGGGCCAGGATCCACTTATCAAAGATGTGTGTGAGGAGCAGCAGAACACCATCCAGATCCTCAGGAGCAGAAGCTGGGTGCAGAAAAGCCACAGAGACTTCCTTCCATGGGGCTTGGAAGGCAGCTGGGAGGGTCGGTGGAGCTCCAGGGAGCTGATTCCTCAGAAGCAGAAGTTTGAAAGGAGGGGTGGGGAGTGAGTAGGAACAGGGGCCAGGATGACGGATGTGCCCTAGTGACCTGGAGATGAAGAGTGATGGACAGAGTTTGTGCAAAGCCTTCAAGGACCCCAGGCTGCCTTCATTCCATGGCACTGGGTAAGGCCCTTAGCGAGCTCAAAGGAGTCATGCATTCATTCAGGGGCACAGGGTAGGTAGTTGATTTGAACCCATGGAAGAGCTTATTACGGGGAGCTCAGCAGAGTTACTGGGGCTGAATTTTCTGATCTGGGAATCGTCAACACAGAGATAATGTCTAGCCAAGAATCCAACGAAAGGGGCCTGGAATAAAAACGACTTCCTCAAATCTCTCTTCACAGATGTCCTGGGTGAAGGTAATGGGGCTGGGAGTGGGGGCAGATCTGGCTGTGGGGGCAGCCACGGCTCTGGATGAGGTTACCCCATTTTAAAGAAACAGGAAGGGTGTGGAGCAGGGGTGGCAGCATGCAGGATCACACATTCAGAAGGTCTGCTTACTTGAGAGAATCTAGGAAACGGAGAAAACAACATGGGGAGCATTTGGCTGAAGGTCAAAGGAGAGAGAAGTGGGGATTTTGTCTGTGGAGTATACTGTAGACCACCTGCCCTCTCCCCCCCCATTCCACACTGCATTATCCCAGGCCCTCAGCAGGTGGGAGATGCTGCTTCCAGAGGAAGCCCACCCCTCTCAGGGACAGCAATCTTTGCCGTCAGTAATAGATGGCAGAGTCAGGATTTGAACTCGGGCCTTTCCTACTTTGCCCCTGGTTTCCTCCGAAGGAAGCCTGGTGCCAGACTGGGCAGCCTTGAAGTTCTGGCTGAGGACTTCCTGTTTTGTCTTAGAAGTAACAGGGACGCCTGCCTTCTCAACAGCCAACCACATCCTGCAGGGGCTGGGAAGGGCGGAATCAATGCCTCAGTCCAGGGCATCCACCCTTTTGTCTCATCGTGATTGGTCCGAGGCAGCTCTTTGTTAGCCTTTGGAGCTGTTGACCCAGAGCCTTTCTGGAGCCTTTCTGGAGCCTCCCCTGAAGCTCCCTACTGCTTCAGGGACCAGATGTAAACACCTCTGTCTGACCTGGCCAAGTCTTCTTGCTATGGCTCACACTCAGCATCCATCTCCATCTCCACCCTTTGCCATTGTTCCTCTTCCACACTTGAGTCCCTGGTGGCCTTTAAGTCCCACTTCTGCAGGACCTGACCCCATGCCTGTGCTGCCTTGCCTCTCCCCCCTACAGCTCGTGAGGACACACTCAATGTGTGCATACACACACATATGAGTCCCCACCCCACTAGCTCCCATGTACTTTGGGCGGGCTTCTCAGGGCACATGTGATCTTCCCTTGAAGGCATCATGCTGACTGGTAACTGATTGGCTCTGCTGACTCTGAGTATGAGCTTAGATCCAGTGTGTGGATCCCAGTGAGGGCTATGGGAGATGAGTCTGAAAACAGGCCGCTCTTTGTGTCTGTGCCAATGGCCCACAGTGTGCACAGGGAATACCCAGGAAGCCATATTGGCATTGGAGGGTCAGTCCTAAAGACTGGGTGGGTCTGAAGGCTGATGGGGGCTGATGTCCACCTGCCCCAGACTCTCTTTTAGCTTTTCAAATCTTTGGTCCAACCCCCCCCCCCCCCCCCAGGGAACAAGGTGGGTAGTTTGGGCAGATGGTCCACTCCTGCAGGGACTGCTCAGTGACTTCTCCTGGCAGGGCAGGAAGCCCGAGTGCCCCTGGTGTCAGGATATTTACTGGCTGTGTGACCTTGGCAGGTCATAGAACCGCTCTGGCCTTCACTCTGAGGAGGTGACCTTGGTGACTTTCAAGGTCTTGTTCAGTAGCCGGTTAATAGAGACTGTTGGGACAGGGAGGGCCAAAACAAAGTTGGATGAGAGTTTGGCAAACCCCCTTAGACCTCAGGTCCTACAGTTAGAGCTGGAGGGAGGGGGAGGTCTTCACGCCCATGCTTCAGATGGGGAAATTGAGGTGAGGTGAAGTGACCCTGCCCCACGCTCACAGGAGCAGTAAAATGTGTTTCTTGGATGTACCTAACTGTCCGTGGTGTGCAGTGTTAGACTGAACTCCTTGAAGGCAGCTCTGGCGCTTTGCACAGGGCCTGGCACACAGTAGTGTGTTCCTCCACACACACTAAGTGACCTACTAGGAAGTGTCAGTAGAGGGGATCCTTGCTGGACTGAGACCCAGTGCTTGGGCCTGCTCAGAGGCTCTGGCGCCTGCAGGAGCCCGTCCCACACCGCTGCCTGCATGGCGTAGATTTCATAGCCCCGGGAGATCCGCACCTTGTCTCCTCTATTACAGTGAGGTCTTGAGGTCTGGGGCTGGCCTTCTGCTTCTCTCTGTGTGCCCTGTGCTTAGTAGTGTTTGGCACACAGTAGGTGCTTCAATGATGCCTGCTGACTGACTGGCTTCCCAGTACTCTCCCTTGGGCCCCAGCACCTAGCGCTGACAGCTGCATTTATCACATTCAATTAAAGTCCCAGACCCAGGGAAATGAGATTTCCTTTCATTTACAATGGATTTCAGGCCCTATTCAGTTGTAATCCAGTCACCGTGAGAGCAGCTCTTAGGCGCCTCATCTCCCTAGCTCTTCAGGCTCCCCGTTGGGTCGGACCCTCCCCCTTCTCCTTGCTCAACGAGGGGCGGGATGGCGCTGGCAAGGCCGATTCTGGTCTGCGCCCTATCTGCCTCTCATCCTGCGGGGGTGGGGTGGGGGTGGGGGTGAGGTGGGGTGGGGGTTAGACTGGGAAACTCACTCAGATTCAGCAGCTGCCGGGCAGGCAGTGACTATTTCATCTAAAATCTCATATCCAGGCCAGACAGAGCCAGCTCCCCAAAGCAGAGCATTGCCAGGATGAGCACAAACAGACCGGCCCTTTGCGCCTTTCCCGCAGCTGGCTTCCCGCTCCCTCCGGTGCTCAGCTCGCCTCCTTCTCGGCCCAGATCTCTGTCCCGAGTGCTTCCTCTCACCTCCCGGTCCTGTCTGTGTCCCTCATGCATAGGTGTGGGCCCGAGCCCTCGGAACTGGCAGGGACCTTGGGCATAATGGCGTTGCAGGGGCTCTGCCAAGGGCACTGAGCGGGTGCCCAGGGGCTTGGTGATTCCAGTGCACTGGGAGGTTATGGGGAGCGGCTTTGTAAACCCTCAGCCCAGCCACAAACAGGATCCTTTTCCTCCGTGATTTGTGGTTCGTCTCCTTCGTTGCCTGCTTGGCCGGAGCCTCCATACAGGTAGGGCCAGTCTGCTTCAGCTTGTCTGTGCCCTCCATGCCCTCCTGTGCCCCCATGCCCTCCAGTGCCCAGCACCGATCTGCAAATGCAGACGTTGAAGCACGTATTCTTTCACGTGTGTGTGTGTGTGTGTGTGTGTGTGTGTATGTGTATGCGGGGGGAGGTGTCTGTGGGAAGGCTCTGACAATCGCTTTCAGCTCCAGCGTGTTCACGCCTGCTCCAGCGCCCACGGCACTCAGGCTTCCGAGGTGGAATTTCATTGACTGTGCCTTGAAAGTTGAGCTAAGTTTTGGAGAAAAGAGCGGATGTTGCTGATGTGCTGTCGGCCTGGCCCCCTGAGGCTCGGGCTGGGACCCAAGCACGTTCTGGCCCAGAAAGCAGCTGCGCTGCAGGAGGCAGCGGAGGAACCCAAAGCCCGGAACGAGCCCAGGAATCCTTAATGAGCGCGCGCTGCGCTTAGACTGGTTTTCTAGAGAGCCCTTGGCTGTCAGAGGCAGCCAGTGTGGCCGCTACCTCTGCCATCACAGCCGCGGCCGTCTCTGCTCGCTGGGACAGTGGGAGCTGAAGCCTGGAGGAGCTCGACCGGCCTCAGGCCAGCCCCTCACTGGGCAGGGGAGCAAACAGCACCTAAGAGAGGAAGGGCCCTGCCCCCACAACACAAGCTTGTTATTTGCAGAGCTCAATCTCTCTCTCTCTCCCTCCCTCCCTCCCTCCCTCTCTCCTCTCCCTCCCCCTCTTTCTCCTCTTTCTTCCTTCCTCCCTTCTCCCCTCTCTCATCTCCTTTCCTCTCTCCCTTTCCCCCTCCTCTTTTTCCTTCCCTTTCTTCCCCCCTTTCTTCTCTCCTCTGTCTGTCTGTCTCTGTTTCTCTCCCTCTCTCTCTGTCTCTGTCTCTGTCTCTCTCTCTCTAATTCTGGACCCTTGCTAATGTCATTCCTTATGCCTGGTATTCCTGAATTTTGTCTTCTAAAATAATTTGTTCACTTAAAGGCACTTAAAGTAGCAGTGCTCCTTCCTCCATTATCCCCTCTCCCTTCAGGAAAAAGCACTCCTTCCATCCTCTGGGGCTTCCTTCCTACCCCACTCCCAACCTCGGGATTTTCTTTGTGCTTGTCTTTAGAGCATTTATTACATTTAGCCCAGAATTGCTTTTCATCATCATCTTCTTTATCAGTCACATTGTCACAGTGCCTTAAGGATTCCAAAGGCAGCTGTCCAAGAAAGCCTGCTGACTTTGACACAGGAGGGAGAGGAGCTCATTTAGTCCTATTTTCCCCCATCTCTTGTGGCTGGACTCATTCAGAAAGTCATCTACAATTGACCCTATACTTCCTCTCCTCTCACTCTCTCCTTAACACTCCATAGTCTGGCTTCTACCTTTGTCATTCAACCATAGCTGCTCTCTCCTCCCTCATGGCTGCCGCCTGTCTTTCCTGGCTTCCTTCCAGTCCCAATGAACATCCCACCTTCCTAGGAAGCTGTTTCCAGCTCCCCTCTCTTCTGGGGTTATGTGTGGTTTGTTCTGTCAGGAGCTCCTTGGTACACATTGGTTTGCAAGCTGCCTGCCCCATTAGAGTGTAAGCTTCCCAGGGCAGGGCTTGTCTTTTTCCTCACTTTGTAGCTGGGCACCCGGAACCTGCAGATGCTTGAGAAATGATGATTGGCTGGATCTGTGATTTCTTGCCCATAAGGGCTCAGATAATGACAGTAAGGGTGCAGCGGAGAGAGTTCTGAGGCCCAGAGTCAGGAGGATCTGGGTTCAAATTTGACCTCAGAAACTTCCTGGCTAAATGACCCTGGAAATCACTTCATCCTGTTTGCCTCAGTTTCTTCATCTGTAAAATGAGATTCCTGTAAAGGAATTGGCAAACCCCTCTAGGATCTTTGCTAAGAAAATGCAAAATGGGGTTGATGGTGTGCCTCTGAATATTTTGGGGTGATTTTTTGTGGCATAGTTGTAACTTCAGTCTTTACCATCAGTTGTGAGATCAGTTTGGGTCTGTTCCCTTCCTCCCCCCAGCTGTGAAGCATTAACTGTCTCTCCCCCACCCCCAGCCACAAAGCATTATCTCTGTAGCTATGATAACAAGGGTCTTTTCTAGGCACTACTAGTAACTGGCCAAAACAAGACCCCTTCCCAAACTGGATAAGGTACTTCTCCTTAGGAATTTGACCTCAAATCTGACCAATGGTTGACCTTATGACGGTTCAGGGCTATAACCACGCCTTTTGCTCCCCCTCCCCTTGGAATGTCCCAGTGAATTATGGGTAAAATGCATGTGCAGTTGAGGTGAAGGGTTCATGTTCCTTTAAGCACTGGCCCCTCCCTGGCCCCTCCCAGGCTCCTCCCTAACTCCACCTTTGTATACCTCATTAGCTTAATGAACTTATGACTGACAGTCTTGTACCTTTAAAAATGCCTCTCTGGCCCTTAGAACTTTGCAGGAAAGCCTTTCCTAGCAGTCCATCTGTCTGTTGCAGAGCGTCACACTTCCAAGCTTCTCTGACCCCCGCCCCCTTGCACCTTGCCAGCTTTTCCTAGCCAGGTTCCTATCTCTTTTTGCCCTGTGAATCAATAAAACTTTTATAAATCTGCCAAAGGACAGCTGAGCCTATAATTCTTTGAAGACACGAACCTAGAAAGGATTTCTCATTAGAAATCCCCCCAAAACCTATCCCTCAACAGGGTCATGGAGTATCTGAGATGACTAAAAAGTGAGTTAGGAACAGCAAGTACCAGTAAGTGATCCTGATGTGTGTGGGGTGATGGGGAATTCAGCCCATCCCACTAAATGGGCTTAACATAACCGTCTACACCCTTAAGGGTTCCTTTTGTGTGGAAGAAAACAATGTCTATCTCATCACCCACAGAATATATTCAGTATCTTTTTTGGAAGGAGCCAGACTTGTACATGATCTTTCCAGGCACTCCAAGGTGGGGGGCTCAAAAACAGTGAGAAAAGCAGGTCAATATTTCCCATGAACGGATCCACCATGGGCATGAAGTGAAGTTTGAACGAGTAGTTTATCAAGTGGAGAAGCAGGAGGAGAGGCTTTAGTTCGTGGACTGAAGTGATCAGGCAGGAAGGCATTGGGAGGAGTCGAGCAGTCTCAGATGTGCCTTGGGGGGCTTTAGATAAAATAAGACAGTTTGAACACAAGCCTTCCCGGTGCTGACCCAGCTCTGAGGTGGGTCAGAGCCCACTTTAGCCCCAGATCCGTGATCTCATGATTACATGGCCTCCAAGGACCTGTCCCATTCTGAGGCTGTGATTCAGTGGAGGGCCTTGAAATCAAGCCATCCACCCTCTTCATTTCATGGGGATGGGGAACTGAGACCCAGAAAGGGTGAGTGACCCAAGGTGATGGAGTGAGTCAGTAGGCAAGTCAGCACAGGCACCAGTCCTCCAGGTTAGAAAGAATGCTCCCTCTATCCCCGTGGTTTGTGGATGGTCTCTGTTAGCTGGCAAACCCTTTGAGTACTGATGGAGCTAGGCATGGCTTAGCCCACCAATGTTAAGTCCCCATGAATGGGTCGGGGGTGAGGGCAGGGGTGGGGGGTGGGGTGGGGGGGGGATGGGGAAGGGCAGTAAGCAGGGTTCTACCACATTCTCCTTTCAAACTGAATCCTGGGAGCCAAGCTAGAGGCTCTCTGCTTAAAGTCTTTGGAAGTCCAGCCCGACCTACATTAGGGGGCTATGGAGCCCATTGTGTTCTCTGGGAAAGGCGAATGTCTTTCCAGGGGAAAGGCCGTGAGGAATGGGAAACAATCTACTTTCAAAATGTGAGTCTCAACATCCGGGTCCTCCTGGCCATCCAGCCCCCTCCCTGCTCCTCACTGCTCGACTTCCTTTCCCTTCCAAGGGACAGGCTTCTGATTTGAGTGCTTGTGATCCCTTCCTTCTCCAGCTGGGGAAAAGATGCTCCCAGGGTAGCTTCTGTCAGGCTGGTGCAGCCGTCAGCTGCAGTCATCCCCAGACACACGCAGACACACAGACACAGACACACTCAGTCACACACACAGACACACACAGTCACACAGACACAGACACACTCAGTCACACACACAGACACAGTCACACACAGACACACTCAGTCACACACACAGACACACTCAGTCACACACACAGACACACACACAGACAGACACAGACAGACACACACAGACAGACAGACACACTCAGTCACACACAGACACACACAGACACACACACAGACACACTCAGTCACACACACAGACACACACAGACAGACACAGTCACATACAGACAGACACACAGACACACACACAGACACACACACACACTCAGTCACACACATAGACACACACACAGACACGCACACAGATAGACACACAGACACACTCAGTCACACACACACAGACACACTCAGTCACACACACAGACACAGTCACACACAGACACACTCAGTCACACACACAGACACACTCAGTCACACACACAGACACACACACAGACAGACACAGACAGACACACACAGACAGACAGACACACTCAGTCACACACAGACACACACACAGACACACTCAGTCATACACACAGACACGCACACAGACAGACACAGTCACATACAGACAGACACACAGACACGCACACAGACAGACACAGTCACATACAGACAGACACACAGACACACACACACTCAGTCACACACATAGACACACACACACAAAGACACACACACAGACAGACACACAGACACACTCAGTCACACACACAGACACACACACACACAAAGACACATACAGACAGACACACAGTCACAAACACACAGATACACTCAGTCACACACACAGACACACACACAGACACCCACACCCACACCCACACACACTCCTTTCAGTTGAAGACAGATCAGATAAAGCAGCTTCTTAGCTTTCAGACTTTATGAGTTCTTTCCACAGGCGTTTTTATAACCATTTGGAAGAGAAAAAAACCAAACCCCACAAGGTAGAAAGTGGGGAGGAATGGAGGAATCGGACATTTTCTTGTTCCAGAGCCAGCGTTTGGGGCAGATGAACAGAGGGCCTGCTGACCAGTGGGGAAGTGGTTTCCTTGACAATGGTACTAATTGGATTTTTGCTGTATGAGATGGCCCAATTAAGGCATTTTAATGAGTTCCAGAAAGGCATCGAGGCAAATAGGTGTGTGGGAAGTGGTTGGTGAGGTCAGAGAGTTTTTCATCGATCACTCACTCAACCAGCCAATTAATCAAGACTTCTAATGTACCCACTGGGTCCTCAGCCTCGATTGGGGATGGGGGCGTTACTGTTGGTGTAGGAGACACAGAGGCCCCAGTCCCTGCCATCAGGAAGCTCATGTCCTGGGGGCTGAATCAACCCACATAGCAAGATGGATGGATAGCTCAGCACCCCAGATGATATGATCTGGTCTGGCAGGGGTGGGGAGCCTTTGGCCTGGTGGTCATGTGTGTCCCTCTAAGTCCTTGGGTGCGGCTCTTTGATTGAATCTTTGAGTGAATATAAACTTCACTGAACAAACCCCCTTCATGAAAGGATTTTTTCTATAAAACTTGGACTTGGTCAAATGGCTGTGCCCGAGGACATAGAAGGCCACACATGGCCTGGGGGGGGGGGGGGATTCCCTCCAGGCCAGTCCCATTGCCAGGAAGGTCTTCTCCTGTAATGTTAGAGGGTGGCTTAGACACTTCCTCCCCAGAGGCTCACCATCTGGGGTGCACCAGGGCCCCGGATTAGCCTTGGTCTAGTCCGGCTCCTACAGAGAGGACGCAGCCCGCTTTTCTCACTGTTTTTGAGACCCCCGCTGTGGAGTGCCTGGAAAAATCACTTACAAGTTTGGCTCCTTCCAAAAAGATACTGAATATATTCTGTGGGTGATGTGTGGGACACATTGTTTTCTCCCACACAAAAGGAATCCTTAAAACTCTGAAGCTCTATTAACAGGAAATTAGAAAATGAAACATTAACCTGTTGTGTGGGTTATGTGGCATGTCTCTTATTGTACTGTCCTGGGAGGGCTGCATTAAAATACGAAATATCACGCGGGACTTCTAAGGAGAGTGAGAGAATGAGCAGGGCACAGAATGGGGTGGGCGGCCAGTGTTCTCCCTGGGTGCCCTCCCCATGTCAGGAGGCAGTGAGGAAGGCCTCTGCCCTTTGGGTGGGCCCCCTCAAGAGAGCACTGCTCAGGATGGGGAGCAGGGATGGGTCCCCATCCATATTAAATAGTGGAGGCAACACGTGCCTCCGTGAAATCCCAGCCTCCTGGTGCTTTGGACTCGATAGGTTCCTGGGTGGGTGTTCCAGCACACTGTGGAACTTCTGTGAGGGCAGGGGCCAGGTCGCCAGCAAGGCCACTGGCCTTGAATTCCTCCTGCTGGCCCCACACTGTGCCCCTCTCAGGACGAAGTGGAAGATCGCCAGGCTCACCTGGCAATTCCTCTCTGAACCCTGCTTCCCAGGACGTTTCCTCCATCCCTGGAGGTGCCCTTCCCTCTGCCCCTGGGCGTCACTGGAGCCCCTGAGAGAAGTTTGAGGTATAGTCTGTCTCAGGCACCCTTTGTACCTTCTAAGTGCTGAGCTCCCTCTTGGGTGGCCCCTCTGGTCGCCCCAATTTACCATGGATTCCTATGGCTGTCCAGCCTCTTCTCCCATTACCACGCTAACAGAGGTCTGTCATGTCCCAGACCCAGCAGGAGCTCTTCCTGAGGACAGGAATGGTTCCTCCCCCTGCTGCTCACCTGAGACCTCTGGAGGTTCTAGACTCTGGAGTCCAGAGCCCTGGGCTGTCAGCGCCCCTCCCTTCCCCCCCCACCCATGCACACACCCACCCACACATACTCACACACACACTCACCCACACATACCCACCCACACACCCATACTTGCCCCTCCTCCCAAAGCTCTCTCTATGGTCATGCAGACAAATGGGCAGGTTTGCGGGCCCCAGCAGGGCCAGCCTGGCTCCTTCCAGCCTCTCCTGGTTGGTGAGGGCAGCTTCCATCTGGAAGGAGGTAACGATTGGTCTTCTCTGGGCTGTCAGTCCCACCTCAGCCCTTTTGGGCTCCCAACCATCTGGACTAATTGAGCAATTCACAACCATTTACCACAGGCTCCCAGACTTAGAGATGGAGGAACCCTTAGGGGCCAAAGTCCAACCCTCTCACTCTTACAGGGGAGAAAACTGAGACCCAGAGAGGTTCCCTGTGACCCCAGTGTTAACACCCATGTCTGAGGCATTCCCAGATGAGGAAACTCCTTTCACTATTGCAGATCACCACCCTTTTGCTGCCAGGCCCTGGCTGTGAAGGGTCTCTGAGCTGTCTCCAGGGGGCCTCACTTCTCCTTCGGGAGCAGGGGCTCACTACCATTTGTGCCCCCTCAGCAACCCCTAGTCCCCTTCCTCAGAAGGCCCAACGCCTGGCCTTGTTCACATCTCTTCTCTTTGCCTCAGTCTGTTTCCCCTTCAGAGGCAACGCTCTCAACTCTGGTGCTGCTCCCACCCTTACATTCCTGACTGTGCCCCTCCCCTCCAGGCTGACTGGGGCTTGGACAAGCTGCCCTTGGCCATTCGGGCTCGTCCTTAAAGGCAGCACCCCAGAAAGAGTCATGGGTGACATCTCTCTCTCTCTCTCTCTCTCTCTCTCTCTCTCTCTCTCTCTCTCTCACACAC
The DNA here is from genome assembly GCA_028646515.1 of Pseudochirops corinnae. Classification (NCBI taxonomy): domain Eukaryota; kingdom Metazoa; phylum Chordata; class Mammalia; order Diprotodontia; family Pseudocheiridae; genus Pseudochirops; species Pseudochirops corinnae. The sequence goes on along the minus strand of CM053585.1, from coordinate 2,066,258 downwards.
ACACACACACACACACACACACACACACACACACACACACACACACACACACACTCTCACTCACTCACTCACATATCCTGCCCTCAATATAATCTGATTGGCTCTGGTGACAGCTGTAAAGGGGAACCCTGAAGAGAGACAATCAGACCAGCCCGAGGAGATGCTAATGCAATCAGGCCTCTGGAGAAGAGCGGCAATTTCGGCAGATTATAAATCGTGTCTTGGTCTGGATCCCACCCAAGACGGGGAGCTCTTTTCCTTCAGGGAGGGACAGCCAGCTCTGGCACACCTCTCGGGGCTTGGAGGCTTCCCCTCACTGAGGGCCTGGTCCTGCTGGCTTGGGAGCAGAGACCCTGCAGGAGTCCGAGACCACCCCCTCCTCAAGTTCCTGGGAATGAAGGGCATTCTGCTCCCCCCAGCTCCCCCTTCCCAGCGCCCCGCCCCCAGGGCCCCGCCTTCCCAACGCCCCGCCCCCCTCCGCGGCCAGGTCTGCCCTCTCCTTGCTCTGCTGGCCCAAGCTTCTTTCTACTGGTAACCTGGGAAACTCTACAAGTCTAAGACGTAAATGTCAGAAAGCCAGCTTAGGGCAGAGGCCAGACTCACGGAGGCCTGGGATGACCGCTGAGCACGGCTGTTAGGCCAGCAGGCCCATATCTGCTCTGCTTGAAAAGCCTTTTGCCTGCGTCGCCGCCGTCCCAGCCCGCCTGTGCCCTAACCTGAGAGCGGGCATCTTCACCCGTGAAGAAATGGGGTGGGGAGCTCGGACTCCCTTGCCCAGGTCCTCACAAGCGGAGCCTATATGTCAGAGGCAAGACTTGAACCCAGGCCTCTGGACTTCCATCTAGCTTTTCTTTTGTCTACACCTGACAGCGTCTACAACAGTGTCAGAACCAGGGTGGATCTTGGGAATTGTCTGGTGTGCTCAGGTCCTTCAGAGGGGAGGAAACTGAGACAGAGAAGGGAAGAGGCTTTCTCAAAATCAAATTGGCTTGGCAATAAAATCCAGAAACCGTGACTATGGGCCTGAGAGCCCCAAGGGGTGGTCCAGGTCAGCTTTGTGGCCTTGGAGAGAGGGAAACTGAGGCCCAGAGCTCCGTGCCAGTCGCTGTGTGAGGAGCTCGCCAGGAGCACAGTCACCCAAGCGGGGATTCAAAGCCTATGCCTATGGGCTACGGGCCCAGGCTTTCTCCTACCGCCCCCCCCCCCCCCCAGGTCAGAGGAAGGGCAGCCTGGGAGCCCCGCCCAGGAGGCGCTCTGGCCATTGTCCGTCAGAGAGCTTGGGGACCGTCAGAGCGGCGGCAGCGTCGGCGGCGAAAGGCTCACGATAGATCCTTCCTGCTTAGAGACATCACCCAGCCCGAAGTCCAGCAGGGATGAGGGCTTGGGGAGGGGAAGGGTGTTGCCTAGGAAACCGTCAGATCCCATCAGCTGCCACCGACTCTAACATAATCAGCACTGCAGGGAAATGGGGACATTGGGCTGAGGACGAGACGTGTTTCATAATGTGCTAGTTAGCTCTTGCTCGGCAGTTGGGGAATAGACTGTGCACGCACGTGTGTGTATGGGGTCTGTGTGTGTATGTGGGGTGTGTGTGATGTGCGTGTATGTGGGGTGTGTGTGATGTGTGTATGTGGAGTGTGTGTGGTGTGTGTATGTGGAGTGTGTGTGGTGTGTGTATGTGGAGTGTGTGTGTATGTGGAGTGGTGTGTGTGTGTGTGTGTGTGTGTATGTATGTGTGCCTGCCTGCTCTGTTCAGTTTTCCAGGAGACTTGTACTGGGTTCTATGCTTGCAGCCGCCCGCAGCCCACATGGGGTGAAGAAAAGCCAAGAGCATCCTGAACCTCTCTGGGGAGGGACAGAGATGTGCAGGTGGCCCCAGGACACACGGAGGCCGAGCTGGCAGGGCAGCAGGGATCACCTTCTCTCTGCCAGCCCCAACTCCCTCAGACAGCCCAAGCCGACTCATCTTGTTTCAATCCAATTCAATTCAACCTGCTTTTAGCCAGAGAGGGCCCCCTCTGCTCGGGGCTGGAGAGAGAGGGATGCTACCTCATGGTTCCTCCCTGCCAGGAGCACACAGTCTAACAATAACGTTCATTCATTAAATCACTCGTTCCTTTGTTTATCCATCCAGGAATCACTCTGGGTGTGACAGGATGGCTTGTGCTGGGCATTCCAAGACAAAAATAAAAAGTGTCCCTGCCCTCAAGGAGGTTACATTCTGGGGGGGGGGGCAGCGGAAGGGGTTGGAGGGATATATTTTTTGACAGAAGTAAATTAAAATATATGTACAATAGAGTACAACATGCCAAGTTCAGATACAGAAGACCCGGCTTTGACTCTCACTTCAGACACTACTTGTGTGACCCTGGACAGGTCTGTTCACAAAGTCCCCTGACCCTCAGTTCTCTCCTCTGTAAAATGAAGGAAGGGCTAGATGGCCCCAGAACACCCCTTCAGTTCTGAATCTAGGGTCCCTGGAACCCGAGTCATAAATACAAAGTAACAGGGTGAAGGTGGTGGGATGGCGGGGCTGGGGCGTCGAAGGTGATCAGGGCAGGCTTCCTGTAGGAAGCGGCACAGAAACTCCTCAAGGAGAACAAGGACTACATGCCGGTGGAGGTGAGGAAAGAGAGCATCCAGGCTTGGGGGCAGACTGCACAAAGGCATGGAGATGGATGCTGGACGGCTGAGGATGGGAAGCACGGGAGACACAACCCATCCCCTGCTCTCTCAGGGATATTTCTGATCTCTCTGTCCCCATTCCCTCCTTGTCTAGGTCTCGGTTCCGCTTCCAGAACAGGGCTCTTGGCTGCCTTGACTCTGCCCAGCTGGGCACTGGGATGCCTCTCTGGAGCTGCAGCCCTCTAGGGGTAGAGAGAGATGTGGTTGGAGCTGTCCATGGTGAAGAGAAGGCAGAGGTCTGAGAGGCCCACTTCCAAGCCTTCTCTTCTCTCTCCCAGACCAGAATGCCTTTGACTGCTTCTAGAATAAGAAGAAACCAGACTCTTGGAATCCTGCCTGCTTGCCTGACTTCTGCTGGATCCTGGGATGCTGAAAGCTTTTCAGATAGAAGGTCGCTGTGCTCTGCTCTCCATCCTTCCTAAGAACGCACAGAGGGGTGCAACCCACCTGTACCTGAGTCTGTGGCAGTTTGTGAGGGAGCTGTTGGTCCCTTGGAGGTCTTAAACTCTTTACTATTTGCTGCTACATAGCAGGAGAGGACTCCTTCACACATAGGCACTCTCCTCCTACAAAGCTACCAGGAAGGCTGCCCCCTGCCCTCAAGCTAGCCCTCTACCTCTGGCTGCTGCCTGAAATTCTCCCCTCACAATTTGTCCCTTTCACTGAAGGTCTGAGGTCCAGTTAAATGCCAGTTTATCCTTTAAGCCATTATCAGTTGTTCACACTTTAGTTTTGGTGAATTCCAGATCCTTTCCTTAAAGAAAGTTGTGGTAACTGGGAGAGTAGGTAGAATGCATGAAGGAATGGGGCTCCTGAAAATGGAGGGGGGTTTGCCTCAAGGGGTGAAAAGGGCACAGGACAAGGACCTCGGTGTGTGGACACTGTAGACTCAGAAGCACCATTGACAGGTTGGTGGCCAGAGTTCTGGACCTGCAATAAAGAGGTCCTGAGTTCAAATTCAGTCTCAGACACTGACTATCTGTGTGACCCTGGGCAAGTCACTGAACCTCTCTCAGACTCATTACCTCATCTGTAACATGGAGTTAACAATATCACCTGCCTTCCAGGTTTGAAAGTGAAGATAAAGGAGACAACATATGTGAAATGCTTTGTGAACCCAAGAGGGCAACCACTTTCCCTGGAAGTACTTTCTGCTCTAAAATTTTAGGGTCCCACAGTAAGAACAGCCCCTTTAGGTTTGCAAAGCACTTTACAGAATAGCAGTTAGGTGCAATGGATAGAGTAAGACTAGGGGATATGCAGTCAGGCAGACCTGAATTCAAATCCAGCCTCAGACATTTAGTGACTTGAGCAAGTCACTAACCCTCTATCTATCTCAAGTTTCCTCATCTATAAAATGGGGATTACAATAGCCCCTCTCCCAGGGTTGTTGTGAAGATAAAGGGGGATTTTTATGGCACTTTGCAAGCCTCATGAATGGCAGCTATAGTGATAAGAAGAGTTACAACGACCATCATCTCATTTTCTTCTCCCAGGCACTTGTGAGGTAGGTGCTACAGGGGTCACTATCCCCACTTTACAAGGGGTAACTCAAACTCAGCGGAGTGAGTGGCCAGAAGACAGTGAAGGCCAGAGGCAGAATCTACAGAGAAATCTTATTAAGGAGATGGAAGGGGACTTGGATCAACTGCAAGCACAATCCTCCCCTCAATTCTTGCCTTACTTTCCTGCCTCTATTCTCCAGGGCTTGTTCAATATTAATCTTGCTCTTCAAGGTGCTGACTCATATCTCTTTCTCTTTCTCCCTCTTCCTCTCTGTCTCTCTTACATCTCTGTCTTTTCTCTCTGTCTCTCTCTGTCTGTCTCTGTCTCTCTTTTTATGTCTCTGTCTCTCCTACACTTCTTTGAGTAGTTCCAGTAAGGCAATCTGTGAGAAACAAGGAGACTAAAGAAGGGGTATAGGTGGGGGTTAAGAAGAGGGTGAAACAGACTGAAGTGACCTCAATATGTCATGCTTGGGAACAGCAATCTCCAATCTAAGGCAGAGAGAAGGTTCTACAAGGACAGCTTGTTGTGGGATTGAGTCACTGAATGTTTACTTCAGCAGTTCTGAAAAGCAAGATTGGACAGAAATATGAAGGCAGTCTTGGGATTAACAGAAAATTTGGCACTTGTTTTCAGGAAGATTGCTCTTGATGTTAAAAAGTCAGAGAACTCTGAAGGGAAATAGAGAAGCTTATAACAGAGTAAGAGAAAAGTGAGGAAGAAGATAACTGAGGGTAAAGCTCTGACTAGGAGTCAAGAAAAGCCTGGGTTCTCATGACCGTGGCTATGGCTTCCTGTAGGGCCACAAGGATGCTATCATCATTGTTAACAATCAGCCGATCTAGTCCTCCCAAAGACACATGGCCTACCCAAGGACTGAGGAAGTGAAGAGGCTCATTGAAGATGGGCTTCCTGGCTAGGTGGGGATGGTTTTGATGCCTGCGATATGCTGGTCAGTTCTAGATTTAGGGATTCCATAAAGTTGAGAGAGGAAATGAGGGCTTGCTGGAAGCCAAAGCTTCCTGACTATGAGATACTGAGAAGAGGAACGGGCTACCTCAGGAGAGGGCACATCCTCCTTTTCTGGTAGGGGCAACTTTAGCACAGACTGGGTGACCACACACACACTGTAGGGAGAATCCTTCAAATATGGTTTGGACTGGACAACCTCTGGGGTCTCTTTGAACCCTGACATTGTATGATGCTTCCAGGATAAAATGAAGACTCCTCAGTCTGCTATTGAAGATTTTCTCCAGTCTGGCTCCAGTGTACCCTCCTAGACTGATTTCATCTTTCCTTGGAGGTGCTCTGCTTTAATCAAACTGGCCCAATAACTGTCTCTGAACTCAACATTCAATCTCCTGCCTCTGGGTATTTACACAAGCTGTCCCTCAAAGATAGCATACACCACCTCCTCCTCTTTAGCTCTTATAATCCTGTTCCATTAAGGGCCAATTCAAGGGCTAATTCCTTGGTGAAGCCTTCCCTGATGCCCCCAGCTAAAGATGCCCTCTGCTTTCTACCACATTCCTTGAACTCTTGGTCTGACCTCTCCTTCGCCCTTAGCATAGCACTTGGAAAATAGTAAGTACTTACTAAATGATTGCTGACTTTCATTCCTGGCCTTCTGTTTGCTTTTCTTTGACCATATCATGCCTGGGCTGCCTGGGAGCCTCTGTACGAGTTGGATCCGGCTTTCCTTATTTTGAGTTCTTGTCTCCCCCCAGAGTGCTAGGCAAAGAGCCTGGCATGCAGCAGGTGCTCAGGGAACATTGACTGGATGGGTTTGGACTGGACTTTGTAATAGGCTCTCAGGAATATAGCCACTATTCTTAGAACCATTGACTTTCCTGGGGAGTTGATGGCAGTTGTGACACATTATTCCATATTTGTGCTACTTGTAGTATTGCTGAGAACCATTTGGACATTGTTAAAACTTCCCAGGAAGCCTTTGGAAGACTTCTGTGTCTGTCCCTGAGAGCTAGGCATACACCCAAGGTTGCAAAAAGCAGTGGTCAGTGTGTCCAAAGAGATCTCCAATCTAAGGCAGAGAGAAGGTTATACAAGGACAGCTTGTTGTGGGATTGAGTCACTGAATGTTTACTTCAGCAGTTCTGAAAAGCAAGATTGGACACAAAGATGAAGGCAGGCTTGTCCCTCCATCCAAAGGATGGAGCCCCAGCCATACCCTTACGGCCGTGTGTGAGGAGGGAGATAAGACTCAGTGCCTGATCTCATGGAACTCATAGTCTGGCAAGGAAGAAAAGGTGCACGGAGTACACAGAACCATTCAGAGAGTCTTGCTGAATGCTGATCTGTGTGTGAGATGTCTCCTGGAAGAGGCAGTGTGGGTGGTGGTAGGTCTGCGGGGTTGAATTTGTGGAATTGAGTTGGTTGAGTCTTATTCACAGCTTCTTAAGCATAAGCTGAGGAAAGATCCAAGGCTTTGAGTGACACAGATTGGGGTTGGGTGGTTGCTGAGGTTCCTCCCAATTCAGAGATTCAGAGTGGACCACAAGTGCCATAGGCATCGACAGTGAGATGTGGGCATCGAAGCAAACCTCATGAAACCTTGAACTGTATTAAGAGGGACAGACACTTCCTAGCTGTGTGACCCTGGGCAAGTCATCCTGGTTGACTTCTTCATCCTAGTTGCCTCAGTTTCCTCTCCTGTAAAATGAGCTAGAGAAGGAAATGGCAAACCAGTCCAGGATTTTTGCCAAGAAAACCCCAAATGGGGTCACAGAGAGTCACCACTGAACAGCAAGAAGTAAATGTAAGACAGTTAAACACAAGGAGAGGAAGGAGGGTGAAGGAGTTAGGGGAATGAAAGATTTCATGCAGAAACCTTGAATGCTTGAATGGACTCCTGAAGAGCAGTGAAGCAAGAGGGGTGTCCTGGGGGCTGGCATAGACTAGTCAGACTATCAGTCAAGCTCCCCAGGGTGGGGACCCCTTCATGCTTTCTTTGTATTCCCGGGGCCAGGCAGTAGTAAGCAGATAGTTATTGAATGTCTGTTGATTGACTACGTGCATGCATTCTTGGGTCAATTAACCTCTGTGCATGGCAGCAGGCTCACTTGTCCTCCATGTTTCACAGTTTGGAACTTGCCCTAAACACAAAGACTGGACTTTGGGTTCTTGATAGATTCCACATGAGATGTGATGTATGAGCAACCTGCTGAGTTCAGCTGAGGTGGGATTCATTTACTCCCTAAAACCTGCAGGGGTTTCCTGCAAATCGAGCCTGTTCCCAAATGCCCTGATTCTTTTACATTCATGGAGAGAGCAGTTCTGGTGACGGAGGCGGAGGTGTGAGGGGAGAAAACATGGCAGCTCCTTGCATTATTTGCAATCAAGATAAAGAAATCGCCCTTCCCTCCAGCAAGAAGGCCCAGGGATGGACCTAACTGACCCTAATTGGACCCTCTCTTGGATGGTCCCAAGCCAAGCATCACCCCAGAGAAAGGAGGTGGGGAGGGAGCCTTACAGTTGCCCACTCCATATGGAGAACCAAAGAGGTGTGACCTGTCCAGAGTCACAAGGCAGCATTCAAACCCCCGTACTCTGGCCCCCAACTCAAAGCTCTTTCGATGACCCCAGCAGCAACTGAGAGTTCTTGAGGACATGAAAATTCTTGTGGAAACGGCATGAAAAAGTCGGCTTGAAGGCTTTGACAAAAATCTTATGATGACATTTCTCTCTTGGTAAATTGCAATCCGTTAATATCACGGCCCCAACACAGTGACAGAAGGGCCTTCCCTTCTTCTAATCCCGACAATTTTCTCCCCTGTACAACAGTGGGATTTAATTTTCACGAACACAGACCTCCATTCTGCCTGCGAGGTTGTCAGTTAAGGCCAAGAAACCCCAATAAAACATTTCTAAAAAGCATTTCTCAGCAGTAAACTTTCCTGGAGGATTACCCACTGTGCAGAGAGCCCGGCTCCCGTTCTGAGCCCGAGTCAGCTATTTCGGGAAGGTGGCCCCTTTCATGAATAAATGACACGGTGACATTTACAGATAAAGCCGATTTCCTGGCTATGAAAGGAGACGACAAATGTCAGGATGTCAATAATGATCTGGGAACAGAAAGGCTTCGTGCCTCAGTAGGTGCAGAATGTAGCTGCGCCTGCCTATTCAGCCAGCCGGGGAGAGCAGCGTCCAAGGCTGGGGGAGGGGAGCTGCTGCCGGATCGGAGCCCAGCAAGTCCGACCCTTCCACCCCTCCAGCACCGAGCCCCGAGTGCAAATCCAGGCATTTACCAGCTTTAATTTCACCCTTGTCTGTCTCAGTTTCCCGAACTATACAGTGGCCCTACCTCCCAGGTTTGTTGTGGGAATCAAGTGAGGCAATATTTGTAAAGCGCAGGAGAGCATAGCAGTGTGTGTGATACGCGTGTGCGCTTCTCCCCTTGCCCTCCCTCCCCATCCCCTGGCTACCCAGCTGGCCTCTGAGGCCTTGGCGGAGGTGGGTGACCCCAGAGTGGTCCTTAGTCCCTCCATTCTCCCCCTTTCCGGATCCTCCAAGTTGTCACAGTCTCCTCTCCCTCTCACTGTGTTGTATTACTTGGCATGTTACCTTACTGATGCCTATTCCCCCTGCCCGGCTGAGTGTGGTCTCCTGGAAGGCCCCTAGCACAAGGGCCTGGCACATGGGGGGGCCTCGGTGGCTGTGGAACGAATGCTCGGTCCTTCCCTGCACTGGCTCCTCAGCATGCTCTCCAGCTTGGGAGCCCCCTTCCTCAAGGTGCAGCACGCAGTCAATCACTGCCTCGGACTGGAGGAATCCATGCAACGGAGGAAAACATGGCAGCCTCGGTGAAAGGCAAAGTTGAGGATGCAGACTGGGGGCTGTTAACAGCTCAACGGGGGTGCTCCTGCTTGTGTGGGAGGGTTGTCCTGAAGAAGGTTTTAAAAAAGAGAAGAATCTTAACCTTTTGCTACGTCTTAAAAAAGAAATATAATACATAACACATGTATATATCAGGTTTAATAAGGCTGTGCTAAATTTGCAGTATCCCCCACGGCTCTTCATTTTTTCCTTCAGCACATTTTAAAAAGGTTTTTCTGATGTGCTTTTTTCTCATATCTATCACTTCCCATTAACCCACCTCCCCCTATTCCCCTACCCCCAAGCCTGAGCAGAGCCCCTCCTTTGCACAAATCTGGCTTGTCAGGCAGAGCAGATGGAAACATGGGCTGCAGCTGATGAAAGTCCAGACTCTCCTCTTCATGGGCTGCTGAATAGCACCCAAGGAGACCCCCCACCTGAGCAGGCTGGCTCTCAAAGTTCTGTTCTTTGAGCTCAGCTGGGCCCTCACCGCAGCAAGGCAATCCTTGGACTCCTCTCTAATTGACTCCCTAGCCCATTCTCCACAGTGGCTGCTCCAAATCTTCCTTTCTCTCTTCTGGCCTCAAGGCACCTTACTGTATTCTCAGCCAAGGATCTCACCTCACACTTCCCCCCCACATCAAGGTCATTTGCCATCTTCTCATGTGCTTCTGACATCATTCCTCACCATTTCCTCCTTCACTCCAGGCTTGGATGAAGAGGTAGCTCTTCCCTTTGCCAAGGCCAACTCTGCCAATGTGTCTTTCTTCCCATCCTACCTTGCCTCTTCCAGGAGATTGCCCACCTGGCATGAATCTTCATTTTCTTCCCATTTACTGGTTCTTTTGTTGTGCAGAGAATAAGAGCGAGCTGAGACCTGGGTTCAAGGTAAAATTTAGGTGTGGATTTATTGAGCAAGCCCACCACTACCAGAGTGTTCACCACTCAAATCGACTACCAGAGTGTTCACTCAAATGGGTAGTGATCCTTGGGAGTACAGGCTTTGATTATAAAGGCTAAAACCACAAAAACCACAATCAGGGAGGGGAGCTAGCAGAAGGCATGACGTACAGAAGCAAAGAACAGCCATTGGTTAGATCTATAGGACAGGGCTACTTTTGGAATATGGTGCAAGGGTACAGGGATGCAATCTTCCTGTGACTCAGGTGTCCCTTGGGAGAGCAGGGTGGAGGATCATAGTCAGGGCTTTCCAGAACAGGGTGGAGGGTCATGGGGTAAGGGGGAACTGGAAACCCCTAGAACAGGCTGGAGTCACATTCCAGGCAAAGGGTGTGGGGACCCTGCTTGGTCAGCGGAACAGGACAGGGTGGTCTCTATATTTCACCATAACCCTGAGTTGCACTTTGTACACTCATACTGATTCAAGGAAAGAAATATATATAGAATGCTAATTTGGGGAAGGAGGGGACAGGGAACTTTGCCCTGAGCAATGCCCAGACATGCCTTTAAGCTGTTCCAAGCTATGACAAGGCATAGGATAGGGACAAAGACAGAAATATAAAGGGGCTTAATGGTGGACCACAAATCAGGTGGTGTGCAGTGACCTGGGGTTTGCGTTTCTGTACAACACTTTCTCTACTGCCTACAAAGACACCTGTGTCTCCCTTTAAAAAGCCCAAGCCTGGCTGTGTCTCACTGTCCTCACTGGCTTTCTCTCTCTCTCTCTCTCTCTCTCTCTCTCTCTCTCTCTCTCTCTCTCTCTCTCTTTCACCTTCACTGTCTTTCCTTTCACTCTCTTTTAACCCCTCGTGGCCCAGCTTCCAGCCTCACCATTCCACCAACACTGCCCTCTCCAAAGTTGCCAATGACTGCTTAGTTGCCAAATCCAATGATCTATTCTTAAACCTCATTCTTCTTGACCTGTCTGCAGCCCTGGATACCATTGGCCACTCTTTCCTCCTGGCTACTCTCTTCTCTCTAGGTTTTTTGGACACCTCTCTGATGGTTCTCCCCCTCCCTCTCTGACCACTCCTCCTCTGTATTCTTGGCTGCATCCTCCTCCAGATCACACCCTCTAACCATAAGGGTCCCTCAGGGTCCTGTCCAGGACACCCTTCTCGTCTCTCTCCATTCCACTTCACTTAGTGACTTAACCAGCTCCCGTGGACTTAATGACCACATCTCTGCTGATGATTTTCAGATCTACGTTTCCTGCTGTAGTCTCTCTGCAGGCTTCCAGTCTCAAATCTCCAACTGCCCCCAGACGTTTGGAGCTGGACACCCAGTAGACCTCTTAAATTCAGTATGTCCCAAACTGAGCCCATGATCTTTGTTCTAAACACTCTACCTGTCCTTTCCCAAAAATTCTAATGAACAGACATATCCCAGAATGGATGGAGCCTCCTGGGGGGGGGGGGGAGGCTTCTCAGAGCTCTCCAAGCTGAGGTAGGAGGGGGATGTTGGGGATATTTGGCCAGGGCTGGTCTGGTGAGGATGGCTTCTAGGCTCTGTGCCAGTTCTGAGATCCAGTGAGTGAGAGACACCAGGCTGAGCATGATATGCACACGAAAGGGAGTCCTGAGTATCTACTGGGGATTAGAGCACAGAGACATTTTTTTCTGACTGGGGTGTGTGGTGGATGGGTCAGGGGAGGAGGAGGAGAAGGAGGAGGGAGGAGGAGGAAGAGGAAGAGGAGGAGGAGTCCCTGGTCTCTGCCTCCAAAGAAAGGCAGACACCCTTGGAGGGGCAGGAGGCAGACATGAGGGTCGGGGTGGGAGAGCCCACGTATCACAAGCACCGTGAGGCCATGCTAGGGCCCCTCAGGGTCTGGGGCTCCCAGGAGGGTCCATCAGAGACTCCAGGATGCTGTGTGCCTCACTCATGCTGGCTGCTGCCCCTCTCACTGGTCACGGAGTCAGGGACAGGGCTCAAGGAACTTTGGGCCTAAGTCAGAGGACTGTCTTGCCTGTGAGCCTTGGGCATGTATGACCTTGATTCTGCCCAACACTTCCCTCTATGGGTCTCAGTTTCCTTACTTGTCAAGTGTCTTGGTTGAATTAGATGTTTTCCAAAGTCTTCCCAGCTCTTAACTGAATGGCTTGGGTCTATGGCTGGGAAAGAAGGAATTAACCCTTGTCTTCTCATGCTGTGGCAGCAAAACGGAGACATGAGACCTGCATTCAGAGTCTGCCTCACCTGGGACCTGCCCTGTGGTTCTGAGACCTGGGCAAGGGCTCAGGGTGCTGTGGAGCAGTGTTAGGGGTGGGTCTACATGCTCACCAGGAGGCCAGGACATTGGGGGGTCTGGACAAAAGTGAGGGCATCATTTTTGGGTTTCTGCACCATCTGGGGCTGTCTCTGCACTGGTGGCTGGCACGGCTGCTCTGCCCTCAGGCCTGTGCAGGAAGGCACTGGGACCCTGGGCATTGCCTGTTTGGAGGGTCCAAGAGTCGGACCCTGGGATCCCTGTGAGGGAGATAGCAGTTTGGGGTTCTGAAGAAGACGGTTCTGCTTCCTGGACTGTCTCTATTATGCCAAAGGGCTCTCCCAGAGACTACTCTTTTCCTTCCAGGTCAGGAAGGGGGGGCGCTCTGCTCTCACCGATGTGTACATGTGCAAAGCTGAGCACCCCCCCTCCCACTCTGCTCCTTGCTGTGTCTGGGCAGCTGCTGGAGGCTGCCTGTTGGACAATGTCTCCAGGAGTCTTGTGTGCAACCAGAGCTACTGAACATTCTGTATGATCTCCCTGGGAAGTGGGCTCATGTGTCTTTCTAATCTCCTAAAACAATTTCTGAAGCATCTCTCCTGGGATCTGTGGCTCTAAAAATCCAGAGAAGTTTTAATCAGCCTCCGAGACACACATGCTAGATGAGGGCACACCAGGTAGGATAGAGGGCGCATGGGACTAGAGAGGGGGGCACCAGGCTGGTGGGCAGGGGGAAGCACCCAGCCCTCTGGAATGGTCAGTGAAAGATTTTAGAACTCCCCATTGGCCCTGGGCCAGTTCTCTGGTCACTGTATCACTTCCCCCCTACCCCCTCCCTTGCTGGTCCTGCTGATAGTGTGACCAGAATCCTGGGAGACCTTGGGTCCAACTGAGGTCAGAGGGGCACATGAGCCAAGAAGCCTCCTCTGTAGCCCTCAGCAACCCCAGGCTGGTGGGCAGCCCCTCCAGGCTCGGACTGAGGGCCAAACTCCTCACTGATGCTGGGACTGCCACGTCCCTTCTCATCTGGACAAAAGGGATGGTTTGTAACTGAGTTGTTTCCAGGCTGTGGGAGACAGACCTGTGAACTTTCTCTCCTCTCCCTGTTGTCTCATCCCTTGGGAACTTACACGACTTCTCTAGCCTTAATGCACACGACACCTGTTGGGCTTTCTATGTTCCAAAGAAATGTTCATCTCTCACCCCCCCCCCCACCCGTGTGTTTGCCCAGGCAATCCCCTCAGTGCCTGAGACACTCTTCTCTGAGAGTCTCAGAGCTGGGAGAGACTAGTCTGATCATACTTCCTAGGACTCTTTAGTCCTAGAATGGTGGTATGTGACCTTGCCTTGCAGACCTCCAGGGTGGGAAGCTCAAGAACTCTCATAGAAGATCATTTCCCTTTGGTTTCAATCCAAGGATTTGGAAGGTTTTGCTTCTAAACACCATAACTCAGCCTCTCTTTGCCTCCCACATCTTTCTTTGAATTCTGCTACCTGAGATCCAGAATGCCAGTCTGGCTCCCATAGGGCCATCCTTCAAATCCAGAGAGGGTCTTCCCCCTGAATTTGGGATCAATATGCCTGGTTTCTTCTTGGTAAGACTTCATGATCCTACACCATCTTGGTCACCCCTTCCTCTGGAAGCTCCCCAGCTCATCCCTGTATCCCCTACAACATGATTCCTAGAGTGGAACCCGATCCTCCGGATGGTGTCTCTCCAAGACATAGGACACAGGCCTCTCCCCGGCCTTGTCCTGGACCCCATGATTCCCTCCATGCAACCTAAGACTCCTAGCTATGGCCTACTCCCAAGGAATTCCTGGCTCTTAGAACTTTGTTCCAGCAAATGGGCATCTTGCTTCAGCCCTCTGCCATAGTGGTGAACTTGACAGCTGAGCCGAGGAGTGAGATTTTACATTTATCCCAGGGGAATTTTATCTTAGGCTACTTGGTCCGGCCAATCGAGAAGATCCTTTTGGATCTCTGTGTGTTGTCTGCAGATCTCCACCATTTATTTTATTCAAACTTGATAAAAATGTCAGACAGCAGCTCAGGGTGAAACACAGATCCCTGGGGCCTTCCACTGGAGACCTGCTCATTGGTACTGCCTCGTGAATGACTTCTCTGAGTCTGGCCACTTCACCATTTCTGAATCCCACTCCCTGTGCTCTTGTCTAGCACACCTTTTCATGAGAAGAGCATGAGGCACTTGCTCAAACACTTGGCGAGTCTCCATCATATTGGGTTCTGGACGGTCTGCTTTTCCTGTTCAGGAAGCCACAGGGCCTGTTCTTGAGGATGCCAGGTCGGCTTTGACTCTGGCGCCTTTTCCAGAGGCTCACAGATGGCCCCGTTACTAGCAGCTCTGGCATTCTGGCAGGAGTTGAAGCCGAGGCCACGGACTGGTGTTCCCCAGTCTTCATTTTCTCCCTTCCTTTCCCACTTCCACTTTGGGGCTCACCTGGCTGGGGCTGATGTCCTGCTTCTCTTGTCTGACTCCCTTGCACCCTGTCCTGCTGTAGAGGCAGCTGAGGCCCAGTGCCCAGTGCATAGAGCACTGGCCGGGAGGCAGGAAGCCCCAAATTCATATCTGGCCTCAGACACTTACCTCTGTGTGACCCTGGCCCAGCCACCTCATCTTTGTTTGCCTCAGTTTTTTCATCTGTAAAGTGGGAATAATGGTGATACCGGCTTCCCAGGCTTCTTGTGAGGCTCCAGTGAGCTGGTGCCTGTAAAAGTGCACAGCGCACAGAGGTGCTCTGTACACGCCTCCGAGCCCAGGCTCCCCAGCCAGCATCTGGGGCCATGGCAGAAGCACCAGGAGGGGTATTTCCCTGCAAGCAGGGGCTACAATGTGTTCTGTCTCCAGGGAGGATCTCACACATACAGACACACACATACGCACACATACACACACACACACACACAAAATGCACATGTGTACCCAACACATGTGTGTACACATGCACACAATGCACGTACACATAATGCACACATGTGCGCACACACGACCATGCACACAACACACGTGTGCACACAGCAACACAACACACAGATGCGCATACACATGCATGTGCACACATACACACATGCACACAACATGTGCATGTACACATGCACACATACACATGACACACACACAGATGTGCATGCACATGCGCACACACAGACACACATGCACACAACAATGCATGTATGCATGTACACACGTGCATACACACAACGCACACACATACACAGATGTATGTACACATACACATGCACACACACACACACACATACACACACACTCCCTGGTCTCAGGAGCATCTCGTGTCTCAGTGTGGCCAATGCCCAGGATACCTGCCTACACAGGCATCATCTCTCACCACTGAGTACCTGGTCTCGCTGGACGGCTATACAAACCTTAGCTGTCTCACCTTGTGGATGGACAAGTGTGGTTTCTCGTGGGAACCACCAGCAAAATGTGATCTGTGGGTGCCCAGACCCAAGGCCAGTGGCTGGAGGTCCAAGCCCTGGGCAGAGCACACAAGGCTTGGCAGGCCCAGCTGTGTAGTGGGCACGTAAGCTTCTGTAGCTGTCCCAGGAGGCCATGTCTACACAGCAGCGTGTGGAGGCTCCCTGGTAAGATGAGGAGTCGTTAGCAGGACCCCAGAGAGCTGATGAGGAGCCCCCCAGCTCTTTAGAGGCCCCTTTGGATGCTCTGACCCACGGCAGGCTGCTGCCTGGATGTGACCCAGGGCTTGGGCTCCCCTTCTTGCAGGTCAGCTTTTGGCCAAGTGCAGTGTGGACACAGACCAAGAGAGGTAACTGTGGCTGGGCAGTCTGGGCCTTGCTCAGGGCTGGCCACTTAGAGGACTGCGGGAGCCTGATCAGCATCCCAGAAACAACAGATCTCAGCCCCCGGGAATGACTAGTTAGAGGAGAGTGTGCGGCTCCCCGCCTCTCCCCCACCAATGTCTTAGCAAGCTGGATTGTGGGAGCACTGGGACCCCTGCCCCAATCCTGCCTTCCTTCTGCCAGAAGCCCTTCCCAACCCGCCTCCAGGCAGGGCTGACCACCTCCCATTCATCCCATTCTCTCCTCGCTAGACGGGGCGCTTTCCGAGGGCAGGGGCTCTCCTTTTCCTTTCTCTGTGTCCCCAGCATTTAGCATGATGCCTGGCACACAGCAAGGGCTTTACTAATGCTCTCTGACGTGAGGCTGTGACACCCCGTGGCTGGGCTGACTCTTCTGGAGCCAGCTGCCCCTTCAGTCCCACGCTGGAGGGGCATGCCTTCTGTCCACTGTGAGGCTGTCCTGCCCCAGCAGATGGACACCCTGTCTCAGCCTGGAATAGGCTCCCTATGATGACCATCAGCAGGCTCCCTATTCACAGACATGTCTGTGAGAAGAAGGGACTCCACTGGGCCCAGAGCTGTCATTCCCAGGGTTTGCATAAGTCTCACGGCCAGGAGCAGCTGCTAATTAGGCCCGGGAGCTGAGCCATCCCCATCCCTGCTCTCTGGCCTGGGCAGCCCCAGGACATTGGGGGCTGGGGGTGGGGACCAGCCCCCTGCTCCCATTCAGGATCCTGTTCATAGGAATTCCAGGGATGTCCTCGGGCTTTTCATTAAGCGGGGCAGGCTTCATCCATCCCCTGGGGGATTTTTTAATATTATCTTTGCAACATATCATTAAGTCAGATTGCATTTTTATATGCAGGGAGAGGTGCTAAGATACCAGCCTCAATTATTCATCAGCTCACTTCAAAAAATCACCGCAGACAGGCTCCTAAGATGGGCAATATTACAAAGAGAAAGAGCTTTTTCTCTCGCTCTTCTGAGCCGTTCCTCTCGCCTGATCTGTGCACGTGTGGCTGTGTGGCCTTGTGGCCCTTGCCCCTTGGGGGGGCAGGCTGCAGGCTCCGGAGTGGGGGCTGTCTTGTTCCTGGCTGGCTGTGGGAGCTGGGCTTGGGTTCTGCTCTGCGGAGACCCCTAAGCAGTCTCTGACCTAGAGGCTTGAGCCCCTGAGAGGCTCCTCAGCCTGAAAGTTGTGGGAAGTCACGGTAGAGCCTGGCTTTTGGCCTCAACACTCAGAACAGTGGGATGAGAGGTCGCTAATGTCTAGAGTTTAGGACTCTCTTCCCTGGTCCAGCCTGGAGCCCACCCTCAGGTGGGATCTTCTCTATGCCAGAGATGAAGAAATTTGAACCTGAAGCCTGAGCGCAAGACCTGGGGGGCTAAGGACCAGGAGTGGGACAGGCTGAGGTGCTGTGGGATGGCCGGGAGGAGATCATGTTCTGTCTGGTCCCCAGGGCTTTGGAACGATGACCAGAAGGCAGGGTTTTAGTGTAATGCTAGGTGTCCCAGAAGCGGACCAAGGCTGCGGGGCGAGTAGTGAGCCCCCTGCCACGAGCAGCATTGGGGAGGCTGAACGCCCCCCAGGCAGAGCGCCAGCCCTGGGACTTGGTTTACCTTGTGCTCTGTGGCCGGATCACCTCCCCTAATCTCTGTGGAAACCTAGCCTGCCCCTCAAGGCCCACATCCAATGCCTCCTCCTCCAGGAAGTCCCTCCTGATTTCTCAAGGAGAAGCTCTCCCGCCCTCTTCTGAGAATCCAGAGTCATCAGTTCTGCTCAGGCCCCGATCTGACCTTGCCTTGGATGATTATTTAGTCTGTCTGGGAGCTCTGTGAGGGAAGGGGCCTGTTTGCTACACCTGCCCAATGCTGACCACAGGCCTGAGCACACAGGGCTCCCCAACTATGCCGTGGACGATGCTTCTTACAGCCTTTTTCTGCCGGGGCAACACCCTTGGTCACCAGGAAGAGAATTCCTGGGTTCTTCTAATCAAACTGACCTTCTTACATGGGATACTCCATCCCTCCTCCCCTTCCCCTGCTTCTGGGGACTCCTCGCATCCTTCAAGCTCAGCCCAAGGGCCACCTTGCATGGGCTCCTGGAGGGCGCCAGGGTTTCCCTTAGATTAACTTGGATTCATTTAAAAATACTTTTATATATTCTCCCCTCCCCTCCTCTCATTTCTTTTCTTTCTCTGTCTCTGTCTCTCCCCCGTCTCTCTCTGTCTCTCTCATCTCTTTCTCTATCTCTGTCTCTCCCCCATCTCTCTCTGTCTCTGTTCCCCATCTCTCTCTCTATCTCATCTCTCTGTGTCTCTGTCTCTGTTTCTCTGTCTCTGTCTCTTCTCTCCCTCCCTCTCTCCATCTCTCTCTCGCTCTCTCTCTCCCTCTCTCCCCCCCCCCTCTGTCTTTTGCTCTTGATTCTTTCTAATACAGAGCTTTCTGGGAGGGGGAAGGAGGCAGGACAAATGCAGGTGATATAAAAATCACTTTCAAACCCCTCATCCTCAGGTTGTGACACGGGTCCAGAAGAGTCACCTCTGTTTGGAGCCCAGACAAAGGTCCAAAGCTCTGCACATGGCTCCTGGCCAGCCCGAGCTTTGGGGGTGGCCTCCCCTCCTCAGAATCATGGGAATTCACTCAAGGAGCAGTTAGGGACAGTGGGTGCAGGCAGGGCATCTGCCCATGGTCTGGAAATCAGGGAGGAGCCCATTGAAGTACAGGGCATCGAGGGAGGGATCCAGCCCTGGGCGGGGGAGGAGGCTGGGCTTGGAACTGAGAAGTTTGAGGGAAGAGGGATGTCCTGACACAGTGATGGACTTCAGCGAGGGGAGGGCCCTAGGCTTGAACCCTGCCTCTAACCAGAGCCCCATGATCCTGCCTCAGTCTCCACACCTATATAATGGGTACATTCATACTTGAGGCCCAAACCTCACTGGACCCTTGTCAGGGTCACAGAATCACAGAATCAGAGACTTAGAGTTTGAGGGACCTTAGAGCCATTGAGTTTGACCCCCGCGTTTTACAGATGAGGAAAGTGAGGCAGCCCCAAAGAAGTCACACAGCCAGCAAGTGTCTGAGGCTGTGAGGTGATGTGTGTGTGTCTGTGTTGTGTGCATGTGTGTGTCTGTGTGTTTCTGTGTGCATTGTGTGAGCATGTGTGTGTGTGTGTGTCTGTGTGTGTGTGTGTACATGTACATATATATACACCATTAACAGGCTATTATAACAGATTAGGTGTGAGGAGATGAGGGCCTGCACCAGGGTATGAGTGTACATGTGTAGGTCCTGTGGGCTCAGGGCCCCCTGCCTCAGCCTAGGCCTTGGTCCCCCCTGGGCCTGGCTGTCCCTGGGCCTGAATCCATCCCGTGTTGGGCTTCCCCATTGGCTGCAGGCTGCCTGAATGTCTGTCACAGGCCCCCACTCAGCAGCTAGCCCCACCCTGGCACGCTTCTCTTCCAGCCCCAGAACCCGAGGGAAGTACGTCCTAATGAGGCGCCATGCATCGACTGTCCTAAGCCAATGCGCTGGGCCTGCCAGACGCTCCTACCCAAGACGCACAATATTTTACCCAGCTCTAGAAACACACATCAGCCCAAGTGGACCAGTTGCAGAGCCTGCAGGAAGGGCCTCCAGAGATGGGAGGGAGGGCTGGGCCCACCCACCCGCTTCCCCCATCCCAGCTTTACAGATGAGGAAACTGAGTCCAGAATGGTGATAGGACTCAGTGTGATCCTGCCGGGAGTCCGGCATCCAAAAGCTCAGGCCGTCTCAGGCTGCACTGAAAGGCCTCTAATGCAGAGCAAAGACTTCTGGGATTCCAGGAAGGTCAGCGTGCCCTCTTGCTTGTGCCCAGGGACCAGGAGGCTCTTAAGCCTGGCCTCGGTGACCAAGGCTGGCCAGCCAGGCTGCCACAGGGCTCCAGGGCTGGGGGCTCTGACAGGCAGGAGCAGGGAGTACATGGACCTTGTCCTCCCTGGGCCTTGGGGACTGTATCAGCAAGCACCCCAGCATACCTAGGGCGGCTACTAGCACAGGTTCTTAGATCTGCTTTTCTAAAGGAAAGCAACTCAAAATGGGTGAACCATCTTACTTTAATCAAACATATCATTTACCTAGTTCAGGGTGAAAAGTCAGCACCCTGA
>CM053585.1:2027997-2045584 GCA_028646515.1 Pseudochirops corinnae | reverse complement strand
ATCATAGAAGTGGGAGGAAGACCCAGATGTACAAAAATATTTATTGCAGCTCTCTTTGTGGTGGCAAAAAACTGGAAATTAAGGGGATGCCCATCCATTGGGGAATGGCTAAATAAGTTGTGGTATATGAATGTAATGGAATACTATTGTGCTGTACGAAATGGAGAGGAGATGGACTTCATAATTACCTGGAGAGGCTTATACAAACTGATGCTGAATGAGAAGAGCAGAACCAGGAAAAATTTGAACACAATCACAGATACATCATATATGTGAGGACCAACTTTGATAAACTGGACTCTTCTCAGCCACACACAGCTGTAAGACAACTCTACAAGTCTCAGGATGGAAGGAGATATCTACATTCAGAGAAAGATCTAGGAAGAAGATAGTTTAAATGGAGACTGAAGCAATCTACATGCTATCATTCTTTTCCATTTTTGGTTTTTTTTCTTCTTTCCCATTGTTCGCTCCATTGGTTACAATCCTTCTATACAACCAGACTAATGCCCAATGTGCAAGCATTTGCAGATCCTGTACTTGATTGCATGCCACCATGGTGGGGAAGGGAGAGGGAGGGGAGAAAATTTGAAACTCAAGGGATTGTGGAACTGAATCTTCTAACTAAAAGTAAATAAACAAATCAATTTTAAAAAAATAAAAATAAATAAATGGAGGCCTAAAAGGAAATAGGTCATGCCAAGTTAGTGACCAGAGAAGTACTTGAACTTAGGGCCTGTGACTGCTGAGATAGGGATTTGCCATGCACCTCTTACTTAAAGCTTATTCCCTTGGACAGTAACAATAATGGAGTCTGAAAAAAATCTTTTCTGCTTCTCTCCCTCCTCAAAGCATCTTACTAGTAGCAAGACTTTCATCATCAAGTTGCTGTCCTTCCTAGTAGACTGTGAACTGTAACTTCCTTAATGATCAGATGCTGGGGAAGTGCCAGTCACACAAAACTCAGTGTGAGCCTGTCAGTCTCCAGTTATAACTCAGCAACAAGTCCCTCAGTTTAAACTGGGCATCTCAGCCCTCTCATCTCTTACCACATATGTATTCTGGCTGCAGATGGAGTTCAGAACCCATCCCTGTTCCCATTCCATGAACTTCTCCACTAAACAGCTCCTCCTTCAAAGGACACAGCTAGGCTAATTCAGCCTCTCCAAGTCCCATTTATCCTTCAAGACCAGATCAAGTCCCACTTTCTACAAGAATCATCATATCAAAAAAAAAAAAAACATTCTAAATCACAATTGATCAAAGAAATACAAATTAAAACAACTCTGAAATAAATTAAAACACCTCACACCTATCAGAGTGGTTAATATGACCAAAAAAAAAAAAAAAAGGAAAATGTTGGATATTGGAGGGAATGTGGAAAAATTAGGACACTAATACACTGTTAGTGGCATTGTAAATTGATCCAACCATCCTGGTTGGATTTTGGAGAGCATTCTGGAGAGGAACTTGGAACCATGCCCAAAGGGCTATAAAACTGTGCAATAGCAGCAATGCTGCTGCTAGGTCTATGTCCCAAAGACCTCCAAAGAAAGGGGAAAGGAGTTATTTATACAAAAATATTTATAGCAGCTCTTTTTGTGGTGGCTAAGAACTGGAAATCAAAGGGATACCCATCAACCAGGGAATGGCTGAACAAACTGGGTAGATGTTTGTAATGAAATGTTATTGTGCTGCAAGAAATGACAAGCAGGATGATTTCAGAAAAACCTGGAAATATTTACATGAACTGATGCAGAGAGAAATGAACAGACACCGGAGAACATTGTACACAGTAACGGCAACAGTGTAACAATCATCTGTGAATGACTCAGCTGTTCTCAGCAAGGCAACAACCCACAACAATCCCAAAGGACTAATGATGGAGCAGACTATCCACCTCCAGAGAAAGAACCAACCTCGGTGGAACACAGACTGAAGAAGGCCATTTTTCACTCTCTTTCTTTTTTTCCTTTTATTGGAGTCTTTGTCTACAAAATGATTAATAAGGAAATGCTTTATGTGATTGAAGTTATAACTTATATCTTATCGTTTACCATCTCATAGAGGGGGAGAGGAAGGAGGGAAGGAGGGATTAAATTTGGAATCCAAAACTTTAAGTAAAAATGTTTAATTGTTTTATTTTAAAAAGAATCATCATGTCATTATTATCATTCCCTAAAAAAAGATGAGAATGAGATAGTATTCATACAAGTGACAACAATAAAAATTATGATGATGATGATGGTGATAGAATAGGAACTAAGTGTGTAGTTTCAATGGTTTATGTATACAACTGTTGGGTGGTACATTGAAAGGCAGTCAGTCCTTTCTTTTCCCTCCTCCCTTTTGGAAGGAGCAGAGCTAAATCCTACCTATTCCTTCTCTATTCAATCTCGATTTTTCCCATTTCCACTCTTCCCCCTTTGCTTCCCCAAAACAGAGATTAAAAATTATATTTACCACACCCAGTCACAACAAATAGGTCACGTTTAGCCTACAGGCAATATAATAGCCCTTAGGTCCACGTACCCCTTTCTCTGCAGTCTTGTGGAATTCATACCAGATGAAAAGTTATTATTATGATTACAATAACTCAGAACCCCCAGTTAGTAAGTCAGTCAGTCAATAAGCATTTATTAAGTACCCACTGTGTATCTGGAACTGTGCTAAACTCCAGGGATACAAAGAAAGGCAAATCCTGCCCTTGAGGGTCTCACAGCATAATGGAGGAGACAGCAAGCAAACAAACATATACAAAGAATCTATATATATGAAAAGTAGGAAGTGATTAACAGAGGGAAAGAACAATGATTAAAACAGAATTGGGAAAAACTTCCTGCAGAAGGTGGGATTTTAGCAGCAACTTATAGAAATGCAAGGGAACCAAAAGGGAGAGATGAGGGGGTGGTACAGTAGAGGCATGAAGGATAGCCAGAGGTAGAATGCCTTGTTCATAGCACAGCCAGAAGACCAGTGTCATAGTTTGAAGAATACATAGAAAGGTGCAAGAAGACTGGAAAGTGAGAGAACATGATGTTTTGAAGGGTCAGAGGATTTTGTACTTGATCCTGGAGACAACAGGGAGCCACTAGAGTTTATTGAGTAGAGGGGCGGTCATATGATTAGGCCAGTGCTTTAGGAAAACCACTTGGATTGTTTAATAAAGATGAGCGAGAATGTGGAGAGAACTGAAGTAGGCAGACCCACCAGCAGGCTATTGCAGTAGCATAGGCATGAAGTGATGAGAACCTGTAATGTCCGAAGAGAGGAGGGGATATATTTGAGAGATGTTGCAAAGGTAAAAATCAACTGGTCTTGGCAACAGAATGAATGGGGGAGTGGTATGAAAGAGAGTGAGGAGTTGAGGAGAAGCTTGGGGGACTGCAAGTATGATGGCACCCTTGCTACTAACAGAGAAGTTTGGAAATGGGTGGGGCAGAAGGTTTGAGAGAAAAGATAAATGAGTTCTGTTTGGACCATGTCTACTGAATATCCATTGTGAAATGTCTGAAAGGCAGTTGGGGATGTGTGAAACTAGAGGTCAGCCCTGAGATAAGAGTTGGATAAGAAGATTTGAGAATCATTAACACAGAGATGATAATTAAATCTGTGGTAGCTGAAAAGACCATCAAGTAACAGAGAAGGAGAAGAGAAGAGAGCCCAGGATAGAGCGCTGTAGGATACCCACATCAAATGGGTATGACCTGGCTAAGGGTCCTGGAAAGGAGCCTGGAGGAGTGATCTGATAGGTAGGAGGAGAACCAGGAGAGAGGGAAGTATCAAAACCCTGAAGAGAGGAGATTACCAAGGAGAGGAGGTGATCAACAATGTGAAAGTCTACAGAGAGGGTAAAAAGAATGAAGATGGAGAAAAGGTCATTGGATTTGGCAGTTAGGAGATCTTCGGTAACTTTTGAGAGAACAATTTTGGTTTAATGATGAGGAAAGAAGAGGGATTGTAGGGAGTTAAGAAGAGAGTGAGAAGACAGAAATTGGAGGCACCAGTTAACATTCTCAAAGAGTTTAGCCAGAAAGGACAGAAGACATAGCAGATGATAGAGGGGTAGAAGGTTCAAGTGATAGTTCTGAGGACAGAGAAGACAGGTGTGTTTTGAGGCAGGAGAGAAGCAGCCAGTAGAAAGGGAGAAATTGAAGATGAAAGAGTAGGGATGACAGAGGGGGCAATTTGTTTGAGGACACAAGATCTCATGCAGATAGACGAGTTTGCTTTGGCAAGAAATAGGGATATGAATGTGATATAGGGATAAAGAAGGAGGTAATGACAGAAGACATTGGAGTGATGTAAAATGAGGAGGAGGGAAGGAAAGGGAGCTCTCAGTCAATAACTATGGGCTGAACACTTGATGATAAACCTTTTGGCCTCTTATGAAACAAAAGAAAAGATGATACCATCTTCAAGGGCTTCTTCTGGCATGGTGGTAGTAAAGAAGGCAGAGTATACCAAGAATCCAAGTGCTTTTAAAAATATCTTTAAACTTCCAAATGCCTCTTGGTTTTCTAAGGGGGATATTTTTGTCCCATGACCAATGAATAAGTCTGCTACTGGTGGAGCTGAATCATATCCATCCAGTGGCCACCCAATTCTACCCACTCCACCTGCCATTACTGCACCACAGCTCTAGAGGAGGAGAGAACCACAGGGATCCCTTCAGAGGCCATCTAGCCCAAGCCCCTCACTTACAGCCCCATAGAGGTTAAAGAGGCTCGCCCAAGGTCATGCAGAGAGGCAGGAGCAGAGTCAGAAATGTATTTATTCATTGCTGTTTCATTATTTTTATTAGCCCCTCTCACTCCCTCTCCTTATTTTTCTTCACTTTTATTTATTTTATCATTTATTTCCTAATTTTAAGCTCCAAATTCTCTCTCCCACCCATTGAGAAGGTAAACAATGCCATGCGCATTATATATGGGAAGTCGTGCAAAACATATTTTTATGTCAGTCACGGCAAAAACACAAAAAGCAAGAAAAATCACGAGAAAAAATTATACGCTTGATTCTGTCCTCCCAGTTCATCAGTTCTCTCTCTGGAGACGGCAGCATTTTTCATCATGAGTCCTTTGGAATTGTCTGGGATCATCGTATGGATTGGAGTAGCCAAGTCATTCCCAGGTGGTCATTGTTACAATGTTGCTGCTTCTGGACACAATGTTCTCGCAGTTCTGCTCACTTCACTTTGCATCAGTTTGCATAGATCTCCCCAGTTTTTTTCTGAAACTATCTCCCTTGTTATTCCTTATGGCACTAATAGTATTCCATAACAATCATAATTTGTTCAGCCATTCTCCAATTGTTGGCATCCTCTCAATTTCTAATTCCTTGCCACCAGAGAAAGAGCTGCTATAAATACTTCTGTACATAGAGGCCCTTTTCCTTTTTCTTTGCCCTCTTTGTGATACAGACCTAATAGTGGTATTGCTGAGTCAAAGAGCTTACACAGTTTTTTATCTCTTTGAGCATAGTAGAGCTCAGATTTAAACCCAGGTCCTCTGCCTCCAAATCTCTTTCCCCTGTATTTTGCTGCCTTAAACTAAAAATGTAAGCATCAGACTAGAATCTGTACTTTTCCTTTAAGAGGCATTGGTACAATTGCTTTTTACATTGTGACAAAGGCATTAGGAAGTATTTCATCTCTTGGTACTTGGTCATCTTGGTACTTGGTACTTGGTCATCTCTTATTGCAGCACTCACAAGAAGTCTTCTATAGAAAGCCCACAGAAATACTTAGAGCTCATGCATCATCATCAGTTGTAGAGGATGGAGAGGTAGATGAAATATGAAGAACATAATAAGACTTTGCAAATTAAATCAGCATATTTTAGTATTCTGTGAATTCAATGTAAAGGTGAATATAGGGGAGAGTGGCCAAAAATTGCACTGGAAATCATGGAAAAAATAAGAGTTCCCAAAGGCTTGTTGAATTATACAAGTGCTCCACATCTATGTGTCATGAATACTTTCTTTAAAGAAAAAGAATCAGAAGGTGTAGAATATGGTGAAAACCAATTAACACTATCCAAAAAATTAATTATGTTTAAATGGATAGCAAGTGACTGATTGATGATGTGGGAGTCATTTCCAACTCTGCCTACAATCAGAATACCAGCTTGTTAGAACAAAAGTCAAAACCAATACCAAACTAGAAGAAAGAATAAAAACGAGAAGACATATGGTATCCAAGAACAGCAACTCCAGTATGATCTTTTTATATAATCTGTTGATGCCAAAAAAAATGGGAAATGATAAAAAGAACATGCTGATACAGTCTCCATTTCCTAAAGAAGTTTAACTGATGTAAATCCATCATTAAAACAATGAGGCCAAAATAGCTTAGAAACTCCTTAGCCAGAAAAGATGTGATCTCCTTGCCAGGCATAAAGTTATGGCATCCAAGGGAAATACCATTTTTGAATACAAACTCATTTGCAAAATTTTATAGCTGTGTGTGGTAGAAAATTATGAGCAGTTTCAACTTTATACAAGAATAAGAACTAGTAAAGGAAAAATGAGCTTAAACAAAGTTTGGTGAGATACTCAGTTAAGAAGATATTCCAGCGGCACTTGAGTACAAAACTGGAAGGAAGACAAGGGCTCAAAAAGTGGAAATGATCTGTTTAATTTCACTAATAAACTAAGCACACTCTTCATCAATGATGATAGGGTCACTACATTGTACTCTAACATCACGGTCTCTGGGATGCTACAGAACGAAGCAGAAACAACACTGGAGAAAGCAAAAATGGGAAGAGCAATTGGACTAAACCCAATAGACTCAGAGGAAGTTCAAGCTAGACATAAACATATTTTTTGAGGGCACTGAAAGACTGACTGTCAAAGTAGCACTTTAAAAAGTGGGAACACTAAAGACTTAGAAAAAGCTCAGACATTATTACCAACAAAAACGTGAACTGTAATATATCACTACCTACTTGGATGCCTATTTTTCTTCTTCTCTACCAAATTTTATTGAGTGATATACAGAAGCATCAAGAGCATCCTTGATGAAGTCATGGAAGAAAGAGGTGGGGTCTGCAAATGATGCTCCAGAGCAGGGTCTGTCTTGACACTTGACACTACTAGTAGAAAAGGACAGAAAATTCAAGATTCTTTTGTACATGTTGGTCATTGACTAGAGAAAAGCGTGAGATTCAGTTTCGGCAGATGGAGCCGCAATTGGTTCTCCCCTAACAAAGGTTCTTTTGTACACGTCAAAATAGCGTAAGATTCTTCAAAATATGTAACAACAACAAAACTTTGTTGAATGACCTCTGTTTGGCCTCTAAACACACCTGACACTCTTTGACCTGGTGCCTTTGACCTCTAGCTGCATCTTGTTCAGGACCCTGCATCTCTTACCTCCCTCAGGACATTTCCCTGCCTGTCCCCAGTACCTGAAATGTTCTCTCTCCTCGTTCTCCACCTCCAGACTTCTTTGGCTATAATTCCACCTTCTAGAGGTATCTAGAAAGTTCAGATTCCTCTTGATTCTAGTGTCTTCCCTTTGTTGGTTATTTCCTAATTATCCTGCCCATAGTTTATTTTTATGTAGTCACTTGTCTGGTGCTTCACTAGGTTGTCAGCTTCTGGAGGGCAGGGACTGTCACTTGCCTGTCTCTGCATCCCCTCTGCTTAGCACAGGCCTGGCACACGGGAAGACATGCTTAATATTGATTTATTTAAGATTTATTCCGTTTATTGGTTGATTGACCAACAACCTCTGCTCATTCAAAAGCACAATGTGTCAGAGCCTTACTAACGGCTGGACTCCATGAGAGAGTGTAAAGGCCTTGAAGGTCCCTTCCAGCTCTGACTACATGATAGCCATACCGAAGAGAAACTCTAACATTACCTCCAAGTGGTAATGGCCAACCAGCTTCTTAACCAGTTTGGCTTCAGCCGCCATATTTCTTGAATTCTACTTACTCACTATGAGAGTGGCTGCTGTCTCTGTCAGAGAAGGCGAGACCTCACTGCCAGTAGTCCAGATAGATTCCAGCGGTCTTATCACCATTCTTAGCATTCTCATTAATCAGTGGGAATTCTATTGAGGATGTTCAGGAGGACCAGGCCTCCTCTGATCCTCAGATCACTTGGCACCTATTTTCAGAATTTTCTCAGACCCCAGGAGTGTCCACAAAATGCTGGATGGGTAGAGTTTCAAAGCACTAGTCATCCCAAAATAGCTCAAGAGATTGAAAACTTCAGCAAGTCTGCAGCACACCCTGCCAGGGTGCAGCTTCCATCTCACCTCCAATTACGGATAGCCTGATCATTTGAGGAAAAGAGAGAAACAGCTGATTTTTCAGATTCGAAAAATGAAAGCCCTTTAAGTCCAAGATTTCATTCTGATTCCCTATCTCTGATCAGGAAATCCCTTCCAAGCTAGATTTCAGGAAATAGCCATTAAAAATGCCATTGAAAACTTGGAAATTATCTCCTTACAGAATTTAGGACAGAACAAGTGGAGATTGGTGATATTTGTGGGGGTCTTGGGGGGGGGGGGGGTAGAGCTGAACAAGCTCTTAAGACAGTTTTCTGCACCTAGATTTGAGTGGGTGTCTCTAAGTTTGGCCAGCCAGTTTCCTCCTTTCTCTGTCCAGAATGAATCTGCCTTCCTGGGCCTGAGGAAAATGAATAAAGCCAGAAGGCAAGAGGAGAACAAGGCTGGTCTGAAGAGAGGAAGGAGGAGGAGGAAGAAGAAGCCCATTCATGAGCCTGAGGTAACTTCAGTGCCATAAGCTTTTATGACATTCCTATGATGCCCAAAGTCCCAGCTGAGGGATGGAGATAGGAAAGAAATTCCAATAAGAATCAATAGTGAGCTCTCCCATAATGCTCTAAGGGTTGGGCATACTTTGCCTGTGGCATTCACTTGGTCCACTTTCTCTGCCAGAGAATGAAATATGGTTAATCCAGCATGATCCATCTTTTAGGAACTCAGATGCTGCTTCCATTTCTGAGTGTCCACTAATCCTCCATTCTAGGATTCACCAGAAATTCAAAGGAGATCTCCTTCACTCCCAATCAGTATTCGGCAAGTTGATTTTCTTCTTTGATGAAAAGCAGAACATCCTTCCTCCCTCTCCCATCTCTAGGCTCCTCTCCCATTTCTAGAGGTCACTAACAAAAAACATCTGGTGAGCAGTGGAGTCTGCCCTGGGATGGATTGCCTCAAGACCCAGTTTCTTGAACTCATCAGGGGTGGCCAGGTGCTCTCTGATCCAGTTATCTTGGGTGCCAATTCCCCTCCATCCTTTACAGTCTGAAGCTCATTGTGATTAATCAAGAAAACAGAAAGCAAATGGGAGTTATCTTCAAAATGATGTTGACCTGGCAGAAAGGGCCCTTCACAGACCTCCCTGGGCTGCTGCCTGGGACCTCCCATGTCCTAAAGGGTCATCTGCAGGTGCTTTCTGTCACCACCAAGCACAGAGAATGGCAGGATCTGTCCCTGTTGCCCCTTTCTCCTTATTACATAGGATTAGGGTCACACACTCTTTCTATCTTGCCTGGAAGGTTCCAGGAAAGCCAAGCTGAGCATGGATTTTCTCTAGAATGGAAAGTGGATCACTTCAAGTTTTCCTGGAAGGGATAGACTGGCATTTGGATGCCAAGTGGGGGGCTCAGAAGTGATTGTCAACCATTCTGCTAAATGAAAACAATGTGCATGGATTATTTTTCCATTTTCCTGAAATGTATATATTTGTCATGCCTCAATTCATCATCTCACTCTTCCCCATCAGAAAGGCTGAGTTACTGGTGTGACTGTGTACTCTAACATGAGAAAGAAGGCCTGGAGACTCTTGTTTGCCTTTCTTTCATTGATATATAGATGATGTGCTGCAAGTAAACCTCCCTGGGCCTCAGTTTCCCCTTCTGTAGAATGAAGGGATTGGAGAACCTGATCTCTCATTCTTTCTGTGATCTTTTTCCTGGGTCCCTCTGGGACAGCAGGCAAGCCACGAAAATTACCATTACTCACTCCTGTTTTCCATATTCATTTGGCTCTTCCCTGCTTACAAGTAAAGAAACAGGAACAATTCTGTGGAGACTTTAAACCAAATAACCACTCTCCACCCCTGGACATCCAGGGGGGCCTCTCTGTGAAATGTAAAATCTCGTGCTTTGTATGAAACAGCATAGATAATAGGCTCTGAAATTGAATAAAAGGCAGCAGGTCCATTTCTATCCTTTGTGACGCTGTCTGCGAGAAGGAGCCCAGACAAAAGCCTGATCCCCAAGAAGCAAGGATTCCGGAGTCCTTCCAATTTCAGCGAGGACTACTCCATTACTCTCGGAATGAAACAGAGGCTTCCTCAAACGGTTCTTTGAGGATGTCTAAGCTTTGTCCCAAGTTCTTAAAAATAGGAGCAGACAAAGCTTTTCCCTCCTCTATGAGGATTTTTTTTTCTATCTGAAAATGCCTGATGCTGGCCTGGAGCTCATTAGCAGAACAAATGTTTCTTCCATGTGCCTCTGGGGATGTCTGGCCCAGATGAAGGGCGAGCCTTCTCCTCTAGTGGAGTCCAAGATGAAGGCGACAAGCCCAGGCTGGGAAACGAAAAGCATTGCCTTTGAGGGCAGGAGGCGAATGGCCTTGTGGGGAGGGATGCTGAGGGTCTCTCCTCTTCGGGGAGGGCGCCGGCCCACCAGCCAGCCAAAGACTTGTCTGTAGGGACATTTGAAAGCTGCCATCATGATCCACTTATTCCAAGACCCCACTCTAAGGCTCCTCTCCCCCGGTCAACCATGGCCCTTGCCTTCGACCAATCCCCATAGCCAGAAGCTAAAGCACCTCCTGATTGTGCCCCATTGGATGAACTCCGGCTTGTCAACTTTCTTCCTAAAGTGTGGCATCCAAAGGTGACCACCATCTTCCCTTCGGGTCTGGGGAGGACAGAGTCACTTCCTTCTTCCTAGAAGCCAGACCCCTCCATGAAGCTGCAAATGCCCATGACACTCATGACC
The DNA here is from genome assembly GCA_028646515.1 of Pseudochirops corinnae. NCBI lineage: Eukaryota > Metazoa > Chordata > Mammalia > Diprotodontia > Pseudocheiridae > Pseudochirops > Pseudochirops corinnae. The sequence continues at coordinate 2,034,595 of CM053585.1, read as the reverse complement.
CAAGTGAGGGAGTCTTTGTGACTGCCCTATTGGACTCTTAACAAACCCAGAGTTCACAGTCCCCTGAGACCCTCAGAGTCTTTTCAGAAAAAGGTCTGCATGGTCCTGATGCTGCATCTCACACTTATGAAGTTGATTCTTTGAACCTCAGGGTAAGACTTCACATTTATGCCTGTTGGAGTACAGCCCAAGGTTCTAGCTTGTCAAGGTCTTTGGGGATCTGATCTTGCTAAGCCTCACTGGAAAGAAATACCTTAGTCCCCGGGCCATAGGAGGTACCCAGCTCAGCCCAGGTGTCTCTAGCAGGTGACCTTCTCACCTCTGCCTCAGAGGGGTGGAAAGACCTTCCTCAGTTGGTGAATTCTTCTCATTTAAGGAAGTCCCCAGGCTGGCCAGGCTCACCTCTCAGCCAGTTCAGCTCCTGATTCTGGATTTCTCCATCATGCCCTCCCCCTGACCCCCACCTTTCAACTCCCTTTTGCATATTTTTCCAATCAGAATGTAAGCTTCTTGAGGGCAGAGCCTGTCTTTCTGCTTGTAATTTATATTCCCAGCACTTTTCTAGGAGCTCCAGCCTTTCACCATAAGCATTTGAGGATACTTTGTCTAATCTCCAATCTAATCTTTGGGCTGGAGAGGCTCGCAGCGGTGCAGCCTTTAGTAAGGGTGCGGGTTGGGTGGGGAGGGCTTGAAGTACAACCTGGCAGGAGAATGGGAGGAGGGGCTGTTGTTACTCATCCTTGTTTTGGAAGAGGACCAATGACATCCGGTGATTGTGAGTGAAATGGATTTAAGTGAAACAAAGCTGCACACAATCCTCAGTTTCACTCCTGGGGGAAGGGGGTCTGAATATGTGAGAAGTGGGGAGTGTGTGTGGAGAGAGAGAGGGAACCAGAGGGGGAGGTGGAAAGACAGAGACAGAGAGGGTCCTTCAAACTGAGGTGGGGAGTCCTGGAGCTGAAGGGGAGCTGGTCAGTCGGTCAGTAAACATTTATTATTAGCTCCTACTACATGCTAAGCTCTGGGGATACAAAAAGAGGCAAAAACCAGCCCAACTGCCTTCAATGACCTCCCAGTCTAATGGAGGAGACAGCATACAAGTAAAGGCACAAATGAGCTACAAATGGGATAAATAAGAAATAATGAACTGGTGAAGGCACCAAGGAGTCAGGGAAGGCTTCCTGTAGAGGGCAGGATTTTGGCTGAGACTTGAAGGAAGCCCAGGAAGAGAGGAGGAGAGAGACTCATCACCAAGACATTGCACCTAATGAGATTCATGCAGGCAAAGTGCTTGCAAATATTAATAAAGCCTACGTGAATACGGCCACTGTTATCACCCCCTTCCCACCCATCCCCTTCTAGTAAGTGGCTGGATCGATGACTGAGGGGTCAGCCTCCAAGAGTAAGCCATCGTAAATGACCCAGCCTCACAAGGAAAGGCCTCCTTCTCCGGTCTCCTTTGCCTGTTCTGTATTTTCTGGGACCATCTGGCATTCCTCTGGACACCTTAGCAGAGTGGTGGAGGGCACAGAGACAGGGAGCATGGAATGCCTAGAGGGCCAAGCCAGGATTCCAAAAGATCGTGGCAGGGCAACAGGCATCAGGATAAAGCAAAAGAATAGGCAGAAAGAATAAGTAGGAAGCGATTACATATAAAGATTATACTTGGTATTAAAAAATCAGCCCCACAAGTACCAACTGGGGGACGGGGGAGGCAGGACAAGAGAGCAATTTCCATAAAAAGGGGCTGCGGGATCATGAACTTCAAATGCAGTGAGTCACTAATGTCACAGACATGGCTGACAAAAAAGCCAGTGCCATCTCTAATTTAATTAGGAGGCAGGGAGGTTCTAGAATGGGGGAGGAGGTGGTCCCACTGCAGTCACCACAGACAGACACCATCCAGGGGAATGGGAGGGGGGTAACAATGAACTGGAGGGGAGCAGGATGGGGATGGAGTATGGAGAAGAGGGATGATGAGCTGGAGGGGGAGCAGGATGGAGATGGAGTGTGGAGAAGGGGGATAACAAGCTGGAGGGAGAGCAGGATGGGGATGGAGTGTGGAGAAGGGAAGTGATGAGCTGGAGGGGGAGCAGGATGGGGATGGAGTGTGGGGAAGGGGGATGATGAGCTGGAGGGGGAGCAGGATGGAATGGAGTATGGGGAAAGGGGATGAGCTAGAAGAGGAGCAGGATAGGATGGAGTGGTAGGAAGGGTGATGAGCTGGAGAGGGAGCAGGATGAGGCAGGGCTGCAAGTTCAGCCATAGCCAGCCACGGAAGTCAGAGAGAGTACACGTGGTGGTCAGTGGGACAAAGGTCAGTAGCTTTCCACCTTCTCCAGCCAGTGAAGCCTCCACAGTTGGCCTAGAACAAAGGGGATGAGCAGTGACATCTGAGCAATTTTCCCACCCAAGTCTCTCAATCTCTTTTCTGTCCGAGAAAGGAGAACTCAGAGGAGACTGACCTCAGCCATAGGCCTCAAATGAGGCCCCGACCCGACAGTGGAACAGAGAGAGCCAGAGGAGACAAGAGAGGAGAAGACAGAGCAGAGGTTCAGAGAAGCAGCCAGAGGAACCTTCTGAACCAGAGTTCAAGGGGTGGACCTGACCCTGCCCAGGGAGCAAGAAATCTATGAACAAGTACTTACTAGGCACCTACTGTGTGCCGGGAACTGCACTGGATGATACAGATACGAGGACAGTCAATGGAATGATTCCAACATAGGACTAGCATCTTGATGGGGCTACATGAAGGACAGACACACAAGGAAAACACACACACACACACACACACACACACACACACACACACACACACACACACACACTGCAAAGTGCCTGAAGATAAGGTGGTTGGGGGGAGGGCACTGGCAGGTGAAAGGAGTGGAAAAGGCTTGGTGCAGAAGGAAGACCTTGAGCTGCAGCAGACACAGGAGGAGAGAATCTGTGAGGTGGGAGCAAGGAGGGAGGACATCCCAGGCATGAGGGAAGGCCAGTGCAAAGGCATGGAGATCAGAGACCAGAGATGAGGGGTTGTCATGAGGAGCAGAGAGAAGACCAGTTCAATTGCATCACAATGTAGGAGAGGGAGCCATGGCCAATGAGACTGGAAAGGTAGTTTGGGACCAGTTTGTTTAGATTATTAAAAATTTAATCCTGGAAATGGTAGGGAGCCAGCAGGATTGACTGAGTAGAGAAGTACCCTGCTCAGAGCTTTGGTAGCAGGATGGAGGATGGAGTGGAGTGGAGAGAAACTCAAGGCAGGGAGACCAGTGAAGAGGTGAGGACAGTCTTCTAGGCTGGAGGCCATAAGAACCTACCATCAGGGTGTTAGGTGTGAGAGGGGAGGGAAGAGGAGGGCTCAGATCCTAGTGTTGTGGAGGGCTCCAAGGCTTCTGCCACCTCTGCTGAGGACTTGCTGAGGAGGGGGCTTCATAGCCCCTGGCTGAGGAGCTTTGCTGAAAAAGAAGACAATTTCATTAGCTGAAGGCTGAGAATAAGGCTGGTCGTAATCCCCTCTGACTAATCACAGCACTTCTGCTAGAGAGAGAGGAGCCTCTCTGGTGGCTCAGCTCAGGACCATGGACACAGTGCAAAGGAGAGGCTTACAAGTCACAGCTATCCCAGCAGAAGATGGAGGTGCACCCTAGGTTCTAACTGAAACACCTCTAGTCAATGTCATTTCGGATACTAGGTGCTAGAGTTACAAAATATCCAAAAGAAAGAGAAAGATGTGGCAGGGACTGGTGGGACCCCCTATTGTGATCTTGGGCTCCATTAAGAGAAAGACATACTTTCTAGGGATAGGGAGGTGTTGGCTCTTCTGCCCTCCACCCAGGTAAGTCCTCATCTGGACAATTCTGCTCAGTTCTGAGAACACCATTTAGAAAGTGCATTGCTGAGCCAGAGAGTGTCCAGGGAAGGGGCCTGGAATCCATAATATATGAGGGATATTTCAAGGCCATTCGGCCTAAAGCAGAAAAGATTCAGGAGCACCTGAGGGCTGCCACATAGAGGAGGGAGTGGACAGGAGGACGGAGCCAGGAGCAATAAAGAGAGAATGCAGGGAGGGAATTTTAGATGAGATGATATTAGGAAGAAAGATTTCCTAACACAGCTCTCCAAAGCAGCGGGCTAGGCTGCTCCCCATCCCCTGGAGGCTTTCAGCAGAGTCACAGACATTTGTCCTCAGGTCTGGGTGTGGCTGGGACATCCCCTCCCCCCTCAGAGTTGTTGACAGGTTGAGGGGAGAGCCTTTTAAGCCCTACCCCGCCCCCCCTGCTCTTGTCGCGTGGACCCTTGTCCAGCCTCATCCCCCAGACTTCCACAATGAGCTCTGGAAGACTTTTCCAGACTCCTCATTTAGCCCAACACTCCAGCCTGTCAAGAGCGTTCTCGATGCCGATTCTGTCATCAGCCACATCAGCTATTCCTCCCACCCCCGTGTCAATCTCCAATTTGATAAGCATGCCATCTGTGCACTTGGTAGCCAGGCTTGTTCCAGGAAGAATCGTGTTCTGAACTCCGCTCTTTAGAAAGCAGACAAAAGGAGCTTGTCTTTGCCTGGAGGGGCCCTGGACCAGAGTCCATGGAGCCAAGTCTTAGAAAAGGAGGAGGAGGAAGAGGTGGGGGGGGAGGATGAAGAAGAAGAGGAAAAGGAGGAAGAAGGGAAGAGAAAGGAGAAGATAGAGTGGGGAGGAGGAGGAGAGGGAGGAAGAAGAGGTGTCCCTGAACCTTTCTTCTCTAGGCCACATAGCTCTAGATTCGAATGACCTTCAAATATCCCTCATATACTCTGGATTCCTGGCCCCTTCTGGGACGCACTATCACCTACTGGAAGGAGGGAATGGAGGGAGGGAGACAGGGAGACAGGGAGGGAGGAAAGAAGAGAAAGAGAGAAAAAGAAACTGGAACCGTCAAGGGCCAGAGACCCCAAGAGGTCCCTTACCCAAGGCAGAGAGGCCCCTCCCTGGGACACCGGTGAACTGAAAAGCTTCTGAGCAAATTTCACAAGCCTGAGGTCTCTCCTCTTCCTGCCTGGAGGCAGGGACCTGGCCCACGTGCCCCCGGGGGCACCTCCCAGCCTCCCTTTGGCTCCTGTCTCTGCTCAGTCACTCTGGACACAAACAGAAAACCAGCTCCAGATAAGACAGGTTTCCCCACATCTTCTCAAACCCCCTAATTTATGAAGTTTGTGTTCAAACCTTACTAACCAATAAACACGCCTTTCTTGGGTCTGTGCCCAAGACAAAAGTGCCCAACTTTCTGGGCGCGTCTCCGAGGCTCCTGGTGCTGGAAGATGCTTGTCACCGACCCTGAGCCAGCAAACCCCTTGCCAGGGAACAGCTCGGCGAGCTGGGTGCTCTCGACCCAGAATGCCAGCCGGCGCCTGGCAATAGGACGCCAGCCTTTGCCAAGCTGCCAAATTTGCCTGCACAGATTCCATCTGTCCCAGCTCAGGGTGGGAGGAACAAGATGTGCCCCAGGCAGAAAGCAGCAAGGGGAGGGAACCAGAGTTGGTTGAGCTAAGCTTCTATGTAAAGGGGTGTTGTGGGGAATGCTAGAGAAGAACGCCTACAAGTCCCCCGAACAACCCCAAGGAGAAGCAGATGTCTCAGAGGTGGAGGGGAGTTCAAGCTGGCATCCAGTTTGGGGCCTTCCACACGCACGTTTTAGGCCAAAAAAAAGCATTCCATTAATGGAGAAACTGAGGCCCAGGAAAGTGAGTAGTAACCACTCATGTTTCTAAGACAGTAGATGGAAGGAGGATGTGAAGTCCGGAAAGGCTGGGTTCAGATCCTGTTCCTGACTCTCCCTTGTGTTGACCTAAGCAAAGAGTCTTCAGTAAAGCAGGCCCCCCATTCTGGGATCCAAGGGAGGGCCTGAGATGAACGAGGCAGCATATCTAAGAAGCCTGGGTTCCAGTCCTGACGTAGACACCGGCTGCTCAACCTTGGGCATGTCACTCCTTGGGAGCAGTTTTTCCCTCTGTACAATGGCGCCAGTAGCCCTGTCTTCCCCTCCCTGCAGAGTGCTGATGAAGCCTCAGAGCACCATAGAAAGAGGAGGGGTTACTGTGATAGAGGACTGCAAGAGAGACTTCAGGGAAGGCATTCCCAGCACAGGGAAAGGTGTAAGCAAAGGTCCAGAGGTGAGAAATTATAGGGAGCCATCCACCAACAGGGAGGGAGGACCACAGGGTTGTTAGTGCTGAGTGTGAAGTAGCAGAAGTCAAGGCAAGGGTGGGACCAGATTGTGAAGGGCCTCAAATGCCAAGCCAAGGACCCTAGGCCACCTTTGGAAAGCATCATGAAGGCCTCCAGGGACGTGAGAAGGGACCATTTCCAGAAGACTCAAGTCTCTCCTGGAATCCCTTCCTCATATCCTTGGGCCAGACTCCAGGGCAACCCACCTGCAGCCCTGGGGAGCCTGGGTCTGCTGCCTGCACTTGGGTCCCTGTTATGGGAATCTGAAGATCTTCCCTGCCCCTAGGCCCTTTGCTAAAGTGGCTACGTGACTCTGAGGACCCTTGGATATTTGAAAGTATACTCTGTTCCCTAATAGGCTGAATGTGGTCACGTGGAGCCTGTGGCGCCAG
>CM053585.1:1880263-2027497 GCA_028646515.1 Pseudochirops corinnae | reverse complement strand
GATTTAGAGCATTTTTTCATATGCTTATAGATATCTTTAATTTCTACCTCTGAGAATTGCCTGTTCATATCCTTTGACCATTTATCAATTGGGGAATGACTTGTATTCTTATAGATTTTACTCAATTCCCTGTATATTTTAGAAACTAGACCTCCATTTATTCCCACATAAAGTGGGAGAAGGTGAATGAGGAGATCTCTATGATTCCTCCCTATGAAAACAATCAATGATTCTATTGCAAATTCTAAGTTTGACCCCATTATGTGCATCACAGAATCTGGGAACTTGAACAAGTTCAGAGGCCATGCAGTCCAATGTGAACCTGAGGAGGAATTGCCCTTCTACAACATACCCAAGAATTCACTATCCTACCTTTGTTTGGATACTTGCAGGGATGGGGAAACTTTTACCTCTTAAAGCATCCCATTTATTTTTGGGATAGCTTTGACTGTGTGGAAGCTTTTCCTCATCCTCAAGCCTATATTCCCCTCTGCAACTTTTACCTGTTGCTCCCAGTTCCGTCCCTTGGGCCAAAGCAGGATCAACTAAACAGTCAATTAGCATAGATTTAATGACTTCTATGTTCCAAGAACTATAGTGAGTACTGGATATGCAAAGACACAAGGGAAACATTCTTTGCCGTGGGGGAACTAATATTCTAATGGGAGGGAGCAATAGTAGACATATAAGTATAATGTGACATTTTTGTGTTGTTCTTCAGTAGGCACGCCATCCTTTCTGCTTCCTTCTCCCTTCTGGAAGAGGCAGAGCTTAATTTCACCCATGTAATTCTTATCTCCACTCCTCACACATTCCTTTCATATATTGGAAGGTGAAGATTTAATCTTCAACACACTTATAACGATATGTTTAAATTAAGAATTCACTTTTTAGCAATATCACCTTCAGGTCTGCTGGGTTCCCTCCTTTGCTGTTTTATGGAGTTTAATATCAGGCACAAGTTAACAATACAATCATAATAGCTCAGGGCCCCCAGTTAGGAAAATCTCTCACATTTAGACAGAGTCTTTCTCTCTGTCTTAATTTAAATATTTGAGTCTCTCCATCTAACTTAGGACTTCTCTGTATTTGAAATAATATCAGGACGACAAAAACGTTTAAGTAAAACAAGTGAACTAAGTATATGATAGTGATTATTAGTGGATAAACATGTAAGGAGAAATCTGAGGAAGAACAGATTTTTTAAATGGAACTTACCTCAGTCCTAGAAAAGGTGAGACAACCAGCAGCTTCGGTCTGAATTCTCTGTTCTAAGTTGCCTGCCCACTGTTCTAGATGACTATCTACCTTGATCCCTCCGTTCTCTGCTACAGCTTCTCTCTCCTTTCAATTTCTCCTATCAGCTGTTGCCTCTGTGCTTCTGAGATTTTTCAGATTGGCTTGATAAGTCCCTGGTGGGACTAGGAATGCTGTCTCCCCAGTCATTTCCTCCAATCCCTCCTCTCACTACTTGTGCATACTGATTTTCTAAATTCCTGGATGGTATTCAAATTAATCTGCCAGTTCAAAGATCAAAATACTTCAACTCTCTCTGTGGACTCAGAGGAAATTTTTGTCCTGCCAACCTATAAATCCCAGAATTCTAGTCAATTCAGAAATGTGTGTACATTCATATACAAATACACATCTAATCTATACAAAATACACAAAAATAGCAACAAAGGTAACCTGTGGGTATAGTCAGCAGCATCTAGGGACATTAGGGAAATCTTCATGTAGTAAGGCAGAACTTGAGATGCTTGGTTCAGGAAACCAAGGATTCCAAGTGTAGAAACAGAACTAAGGAATGAATGCATTGCAGCCATGGAGCAGCCAGACCAAAGGCACAGAGATTGAACATGGATTATTGAGTGTGAGGAGCAGGGAAAAGACCAGTGTGGCTGGATTGTAGAGTTCAGGGTACAAGAAGTAATGTACTGGGAAGGTAAGACTGAGTCAGGTTATCAAGAGCTTCCAATGCCAAGTAGATGTTTGATCCTAGAGGTGCTAGGGATCCACTGGAGTTCACTGAGTAGAGAGTGAATGTCATAGACACTTCTGAACTTAAGGAAAATCATTCTGGGAGCCATGTGGAGAATAGATTGGAGAAGGCAGAGACTGGTGTCCAGGAGATCCAAAAGGAGGCTATTGCAATATTCCATGGGGGAGGTAATGAAGACTTGAGTCAAGGTTGTGACTGTGTGAGTAAAGAGAAGGGACAGTTACAAGAGATGTAGATGTGGCTATGGAAGATTTTCCAAAGGAATGGATATAAGGCATGAGTGAGAGGCAGTGATTAAGAATGAAAATGAAGTTGGAAACCTTGGTGACCAAGAGGATGGCAGTATACTCAGTAGATATGGGGAAGTTAGGAGAAGTGAGCCTAGTGGGGACATCATGAGTTGTTTTGGATAGTATGGGATAGAGATATCTACAGGACATTCAGGTCAAAATACCCAATACATAGTCAATGATCTGGGATTAGATATATAGTCTGGGAGTCATCTACAGAAAGACGATAATTGAACCTATGCAAGTTGATGAGGTCATCAGGTAAGAAAAGGGAGAGAGAAGGAGAAGAGAGTCTAGGACAGAGCTTTGAGGTATGCCCATATTTAGTGGTGCTGACATGGATGTTGATCTAGCAAAAATGATGAGAGGAAGTGGTCAGATAGGGAGGAGAACCAAGAGATGATAGCATCACAAACAACCCATAAAAGAAAGTCTGGGTGGAGGGAAGGAGAGGGCACAACAATGGCAAATACTGCGGAGAAGTCCAGGAGGATGAAGACTGAATAAAAGTCATCAGAGTTGGCCATTAAGAGACTGTTGATTCAGGAGAGTGGTCTTTGTTGAACTCTAAGGCTGAAAGTCAGTTTGCAGAGAGTTGAGAAGGGAGTGAGAACACAGGAATTGAAGATCATGAATGTGTAGAGCCTTTTGTAGGAGATTGGCTAAAGAGGGAGAAGAAATGTGACCTGATAATCTGATGGTAGGTTCCATCAGGGTTTTTTTCATTATGGGGAGACTTGGACATATTTGTAGGCATCAGGGAAGAAACCAGTGTATAAGGTGAGACTGAAGATTAGAGAATGAGTGGGCATAATGGAGGGGGCAAACTTTTAGAAAAGGTGGAATGGGATCAAGGCTAGATGCAGAGGGAAGGGATTCATGATCTATAAATAGAAATATAAAACCATCTGTTCAACAATTGAAGTCTCGCACTGCATTTTCCCTCTTTCTTTTTAGTCTTTTTATACTTTAGTCTGCTTTCTGCACACTACAATTCAGTAATCCTGGCATTCTTGCTGTTTCTCATTCATTTCCTGACTCTATGCCTTTTCATTTTTCTTTTGATTAAATTAAAATTTTTTTAACATTCTTTCTTATTTTGAGTTTCAAATTCTCTCCCTCCACCCATCCCCTTCCCCATCTATTAAGAAGGCAAATAGTATGATACCCGTTATAGTGTGAAGTTATGCAAAACATTTCTATATTAGCCATGTCCCCCAAAGCCAAGAAAAACAAAGAAAACTAAAAACAATATTTTTCATTCTGTACTCAGATGTCACTAATTCTCTGTCTGGAGGTGGATAGCATTTTTTTTTTTCATCATGGGTCCTTTAGAACTGTCTCAGGTCATTATCTTGATCAGAGTAGCTGTGTCTTTCACATGTGATCATTGTATAATGTTGCTGTTGCTGTGTATGATGTTCTCCTGGTTCTGCTCATTTTACCTTGTGCCAGTTTATATAAGTCTTCTTAGGTTTTTCTGAAACCATTTCCCTTGTCATTTCTTATAACATAATGGTATTCCATCATGATCACATACCATAACTTGTGCAGTTATTCCTCATGGCTCTAGTGGATGAAATAGTCTGGTACTTACTAGGCTTACTTGCCTCAAACGTCTGGTATGGACTCCATTTTCTGTACCTCTGTTGTCTGGCTCTCCTGATGTTTCTAAGCACACAAGGCCATCACCATCTCCAACAGAACACTTCCTAAGAGCAGGAAAGGATAGACCCAAAAGAGACAGAAGCAACAGAGGGACCCTGCACTTATGGACTACAGGCTAGGGGAGAGTGGTCTAAGTCTCCTTTCCCACAAGAAACCCACAACAATTTGTCCTCTTCGCTCATATGCATCCAAACAAGAAAGAGACTGAGTTGTTTACATGGGAATCTTTTGTATGCACAGCATCTAATCTAATCCAAAAGGTCATCAGTTGGTGGACTGGAGATGTCCACAGAATACGTGCACATGCTCTGAAGCAGACAGGTCCCTCCATTGTGTGTGCCTGTGAAGAGACATCATCAGAGCTCCACAGTGGCTCCCTCTTGGGGAGGACTGACTTCTTACTGTCCCATCTCTCATGACAGACACAGTCATTTCTGTAAAGGGCATGGAATGGTTACCAAACACTCATGTGAGTCCCCTATTTACGGTCCCAGGAGTGGGCTCCCATTGGCCAGTCCCAAATGGCGGTCACAATTATTTCTATAAAGGGGATGTCAGGCCTAGAGAAGGCGCTTAAACGTTTGTTGACTTGCCTTGACCTGGAATTATATGACCTCTGATCTAGTTCTTGTGATCTACAATCTCTCAGCCAAGGAAGAGGAAACAGAGAGTGTGGGCGTTGTGGCTAAACTGTGTCAATGATTTCTAGAAAGAAAGAATAGCATGACCTCTTAAGGGTATCCAGAGAAGAGAAGGGGGTAGGACCTCTCATGTGGGTGCAAGGAGAGCGACTGAGATTCCTAAAAAGAACAGAAGTTTTGTGTACCCAGCCCTGATGTCCTTCTCACCATTTCTGGCATGTGCAATTACTAATGGGGACTGAAGGGGCCACAGCTGTCTGAGCATGAGGAAGGCTCGGAGCAGTCTCCAGTGCTAATGGGGCCCCAGGCTACAAATGATCATGACAACATTTTCCTGATGCTGGTAATCAGGTAATGGATGGAATGAGCATGTTAGGGAGGGAGTCCCTGGATGATTGGGACAGAATGTGAAGTGCTTTCTGAATGCATATGGTGGATGGTCATGGAATATCAGTAGTGTGAGAATGAGAAAGAAGGAGGGAGAGAGGGAGGGAGGGAGGCAGGGATGGAGGCAGGAAAAGAGAGAGAGAGAAAGAGAGAGAGAGAGAGAGAGAGAGAGAGAGAGAGAGAGAGATCAATATGGCATGGATATTTTGACACCAAAGGAATATTAGTTATGATGAGTCAGCACATGTGTTTGGGGAAGTGCATTGTGGGTGACATAAGGTTGAGAAGGCTAGCTATCAGGATAGAGTATAGCACCAAGATCTAGAAAGACTTGGATATTCTAAAGTAGGGGTTCTTAACCTGAGTTTGAAAAAGTATTTTTAATTTTTTGGTAATTGTATTTCAAACTGACTAGTTTCCTTTGTAATCCCATGTATTTTGCTGTATGCATTCAAGCCATGATTCAAGAAGGAGTCCATAGGCTTCATCAGACAGCTCTGGGATCCAGAACCCAAGGAAGGTTAAGAACCCAAAACTCCAGGGTGGGAGTGGGGTCAACAAACTACACACCCCAGGGCCAAATCTAGCTCTGTACACCAAACTTGACTTCACTGCAGCACAAAACCAGGAGGGCTGGATGTGACCCTTGGGATGCAGTTTACATTGGGCTGAATTCCGCTAATGAGATATAATTCAATAGTGATGAGTGTAAGTCTTTACTTGGGTTCAAAAAATCAACTCCCCCAAGTATAAAAATGAGAGAGGCCTGATTAGAGTGTGGTTTGTCTTAAAGAAAATCGTGTCTCAGACTGACTCCTCAGAAGCTAATGTGGTCTTGCACTGCCTTGCACGGTGGTTGGCATCAGGGAGGGGACAGCCCCAAAGTCCTCTGTCCCAATCAGACATCATCATAGGGTTGTACTCATTCTGTGCACCACAATTTAGAAAGGATATTAATAAACCAGAGGGAGCCCAGGAGGTTCGGTCAGGCGGACAGAGGGCTTGGAGCCCTCATCATATGAAAGCTGGTAGATAGAAGTGGGCACGTTTCACCTGAAGATGGGCAGACTCACAGGGGACAAGATCAAGTATTTTAAAAGTTGTCCTAAGGAGAAGGAAAACCTCATAGCCATAAGAGCTGTCCACATGTGGGGTGGCTGCCTCTAGCTATAGGGCTTCTCCTTCTTTAGAGGTCATGAAGCAGAGGCCAGATGGGCACCTGTCATCTCTATTATAGTGGAGATTCCTTTGGTGGATAGACTGCCTTGTGCAGCCCTGCCTCACTTGAATCCAGTTTACCAGCAAGTCGAGACATCTCCCTTGTGACACCATTGGTTCTCGTCAAGAATGAAGGGTTAACAACACAGACTGAACTCAATGGCCCCCATCCACTTCTCCAGTCCTGTGGTTCTGTGGCCCTGAGGTATCTGTTCTGCAAATACTTATGGATCACGTTTATGATGAAGGAACAGGATAGAGGAGCAGCAGCCTACACCTTTGTCCTGACGCCTGCCAATTAAGTGTTATGTTCTGAGATATTCCCCAGACCTTGTGTGAGTGAAGGCACCATCATTCAGCAGCAGAGAGCCCAGGGCCAGGTTTGTGCCCAGGAGTTTATCTGGACTCTCAGCGAAGGGCATTCCCATCTCCCTGCCTCCCTTCGTCTGTCCTTGTGCTGCTCTGTATGTGTCTCTGTCTCTTCTGTCCCACACACATCAGGGAGGGGTCCTTGGGAGATAATCTTGGTGGGATGAGCTTTTCCAGGGAGACCTGCTTTGTGGGGTCTGGGACACCTCAGTTATCTTTGGGATTATCCAGAGTTCAGGGAAGTCTGAGGTAAAGCATCAGCACCAGCTCCTTCTAGGCTCTCTGCATATTAACTGGAAACCCAGGGCTCTGGTAAAGTGTAGTCAGAAGAGAAAGCAGGGGGGGATTTGGAGAAGATCTGATTAAACTCTAATCTCTTCATTATTACCATATCGGAGTGAAGGCGGCTGATACAGACAAGCAGGCCTGCTTTCATCCCCTGTGGGACTTGGCCATGAGGAGGAGCAGCAGAAGAGGATTTCTTCTGAGCTCAACTCAGCAGACAGCTCTGCGGAATTCCCCTTCGCTGATGGGATCTTACCCCAAGAGGCCGGGGGAAGCCTAGGGTCTCGGCTGGGGCTTGTCCTCTTCCTCACCTCACCCATCAGTCAGGGTACCTCTCTTCTCATTTTCACCTGCCCAGCGTCACTCCTATCTGTCCCTGCCTCTGAAACAACTGCCCCCCCTTCCCCAGGTTAGTCCCCACCCCCCCTCCCCGAGCCTCCCTGCCCCAGCTCCCTCACCTCTGCTCTTCCCCAGGAACCATTCTTCACACTGGCATCATCTTACATACAGGTGGATCTGGTCACATCACTCCTTTACTCAAAAATAGCCAGTAGCTCCCAACTGTCTTCACATAAAATTGACCCTCTTATTTGGCTTCAAAGCCCTCCACAGTCTGATGTCGCCCTATCCTTCTGTCTTATTTCTTCCTCCTCCCCTGAGAGTGCCCTGGACTCTAAGCAAACTTGGAAGACCTGCCCCTGAACACTCCTGACTCCCCAACTCTGGCTTTTTACTTAGAGTCTCTTTACCCAGAATGGCCTGTCTCCCCCGAAGCTGCTTGGATTCCTATCCAATCATTCAATTCAATTCAAAAATCTTTATTAATTGCATATTGGGTGCCAGGCACCGTGAAGAATGAAGCATAAAGAGACAAAGCCTTCCCCTTCCCCCGTAGCTGATGCCCCATGAGGCAGACACTGCCTCCACCAGGAAGAGAGGAAAGCCAAGGCAGATGAAGGAGCCAGACTGTGGGGTCTGGGGGAGGAGGAGATCCGGAGGAGTCTAGTGCTTGTGGAGGGGAGCAGACAGATGGGGCAGTAGTGGTTGGCTCAGAAGGGATGCCTTGCTGAGGGGTGAGACTCAGGTCTCCTCCAGTCTCACAAGCCCAACAGCACATCTGAATCCCTATGACTGACTCCTGCGGGCAGTCTGTCTTCTGTTCATTGCCTCCCAAGAAAGGGAGGAGAGCAGTGGCCGTCTGAGGGCTCAAGCTATCTGTGACCCCCGCTCTGTGTCTTTAGAGACCATGCCTTCCAGCGTTTAGCATAACCTTGTGAAAGAAGCCCTGGTCTAGGAGTTGGCTGATCTGGGGTTCAGTCCAGGCCTGACCCTGGCCGCTATGTGGCCTTGGACAGGTGACTGTGTTGCTGGAAACCTCAGTTTGCTGGTCCATGCAACCAAGCTCGTACTATTTACCTCTGAGAGATGCTGTGGGGGTGTTATCTGCCTTATGTGGACAGAATGCTGTGCAGTAAATAAGGTGGACCTGGGAGTAAGGTGAGGAGTGACTAGGGTCAGTATGAGTAGGGCAGAGATTTTAATGGAAGCCAGGCAGCCAACCCCAGGCAACTGGGGAAGCTAGTGAAGAGGAAGCAGGGTGTGTCAGGCTAGGCACAGGGCAGGTTTGCATGCCAGCCCCACTACTTCCTCAAGGGGAGAATCACTCTCCCTGATTCTCAGTATTTGTATCTGTCAGACAAGGGCGATAAAGCTAACATGTCTTCACTGCAGAAAGGTTTGCAAAGTGCTTTCTCAAAGTTGGTGCTATCACTATCCAAATTTTATACAGGAGAAAGGATTTTGCTGGTGGGATGGGTTCTTGGAGTTGATTCTGATTGGATGAATAAATCCACACTAGCCTCGTCCTCTAGATTTAGCAAGTTGGTACAACCACCAAGGGAGAAGCGAAGAGGGGGCATTGCTCAGAGATTCACACAGAGCTGAGTGCTTCTCCAGCACATTAATTCAATGGGGATAAAGTGATATAATCACCAGAGTGAATGTAGGACTTGCCCAACTGAATGGGATCAGGTTAGGGGCTAAGAGCACCACCTGCTGGTTAAACTTACACATATCCCTTCAGTGGTGTTCATGCTCTTTGAGGGAAGGAAAAGTTCTTCACTTTGTCTTTATTCCCAGCATTCAGCAAGTGACTTGGACTAGAAGGTACTCGATGAAAGCTTGCTGGGTGAGAACTCCACCCCACACAACTAAATGGCCCTAGTTGATATAGCTAGTAGTCAGCAGATCCAAGATTCAAAGCCAGCTCTTCAAATGTCGAATTCAGGGTACACTTCAACCTAGCATGCTTGTGCTCCTGTACATTGTGTATAGGATGTCACCAAACAAATTCTGATCCACTTGAGTGATAATTATGGTCCTGAATTTCCTGTGGGGAGTAGGGAGCGTTTGGGGCTGTCCCAGAATCCGTGTACACTGATGGCATCTGTAAGGTCCAGACAGAAAGGCCCCTGCCTGCACCAAACTTACCAAACCTCCTGGGTTCCTTCCAGCTGTCATCCTCCATGCTCGTCCATCTGGTGGCAGTTGCTTGGTACAAGCTGGTGGCTAACAAGCAAACATGGCTGTTGTGAGAGACCTGGCTCTCTTAATTAACATCCTCCTGCTTCCCCTGCCTTTTCGGAGGCCAGTGCTCTGGAGATCTCCGGCATTTTGTGAGTGCCTGCACTGGTGTGCCTGTCCTTGGGCACATCCCCAGCCTCTCTTTGGTTGGCTCTCTACGTAGTATTGTTAACCTTTACCCTAAGTGGATTCGGTGTTTTTGTAGCAACTTGATGATGAAAACTCCAGCAAGACTAATGGGGAACCTGTGACCTGGGTGGCTGCCCAGACTCACAGCTCTCTCAGTTGGGACTGGGATTGAAAATCAGGGCTTTTGGGTCAGATTCCAAATACCAGGAAATCAGGCCACCTTATGAGAATTGAACTTTCACATCAACCCAGGAGATGGAGTTTTATTTCCTGATTATAAGACCTGAACTGATATTCAGCATTGCTTAAGTATTCTCCATAATTACTGGCAACACATTCCTACTCAGGCACGGCTGGGATTGGACTTTCTTGGTGGGCCTTCCAGGTGTGGAGTATTGGGACACGAGTCTATTAGATGAATAAAAATGATGAAATACCCATCACGTTCATGGCACTATATGAGTTTGGGAGGTTTTACTGAGTGCCTGTGTACCCAAATCCTGTCCTTGGTGCTGGAGGCTAAGATGAATGAGGAGCAAATGCTCTTGTATGTGCCAAACACTGTGTTAAAGGCTGGTGAAACAACCATAAGACCAAAGAGATCCCTGCCCTCAGCCAACTCACATTCTAATGGAGCAGACAATGTTCAGGAGGGCTGAGTATAAAGGAAAGGCAAGATTTGGTGTGTCCCCTTGAAGAGCGTGCTGTGGTTGGGAAGACTGCAGTGGACTGCCCCTGCCTGGAGGCCCCCAAGCAGAGGCTGGATTACACTTTGGGGCTGTGTCATTGAGAGGATGCCTGCTTAGGTTGGGTTGGACTTGAGCTCACCTCTGAGGTCTCTTGCCAGGTTGGAGATCTGGTGATGCTGTGGTCCTGGTGCAGTAGAAGCAACATTGGATTTGGGGCTAGGACACCTGGATTGGGATCCCAGTTCTGTAATATGTTCCCTAAGGGACTCTGGACAATCCCCTCTACATCCCAGGCCTCAATTTACTCACCTGTAAAATGAAAAGTTTGGCTCTAAATGCTCTGACCTGGGGACAATGATCTTGTTACACTCTATAGGAGATTTTGGTGCTTAGGGTTGCTGGGGCACCTCAGTGAGGTGGGGGAGCCTGGAGGAATTTCATAGGGACAGTTTACTCCTCTTGTCTCCTCCCTCCCCATCCCAACTTTACTTTTTTCTACCCCAGTCCCTCTGGCCTACTCTGCCATGAGGTGTGAAGTGCTAATTGAAAAGGCTTGACTTGCATCTCCAGTTTCATAAACCCAGAGACCAGCATCTTCAACCCAGTAAAACAAGAGGAAATTTAGTCTCAGTAACAAGGGAAACCTGGCACAACTCCCGACTGCTTCCTGTTGGACACTGAAAGTGCAGACAATGTAGCAGCTCTCCTTGTGTGACCAGGAATGTTGAGGCTTGGCTTTAAAGAACAATGAGGTTCCCCAGATCCAAGACAATGAAGTGACTCCTGACATACCTGCCCACTGTATGCTCATCTCTACTATGATAATGCCCCCAGGTGACCCATGAGCATGGGTTTGATTGGACTGGGCTCCGTCACTGGTGCCCAGAGATCTTTGGGTGAAACAAGGCTGGGAGGCTGGATAGCAACTTTTTGGATACTTCCTCAATTTCAGGAGCAAGTTCATCAAAACCATTGGATTCTATCTTCTTAAAGATCTGTAGGAAGAAAGTTTCACCCCATAGATTGGGGTCTAGGGAGTAATTGGGATCCAGGGAAGAACTAACTGGCAGCATTCTTAAGTTGTGCTTCTTATCCATTCTTATCCATTCATCCACCCATCCATCCATTCATCCATCCATCCATCCATCCATCCATCCATCCATCCATCCATCCACCCATCCACCCACCCATCCATCCATCCATCCATCCATCCATCCATCCATCCATCCATCCATCCATCCATCCACCCATCCACCCATCTACCCATCCATCCATCTATCTTTCCATCCATCCATCCATCTATCCATCCATCTACTCATCCACCCATCCACCCATCCACCCATCCATCCATCCATCCAGCCAGCCAGCCAGCCATAGCTTAATAGTTTTTTATGAGCCCTACATATCAACTTCAGAAAGAAAGGTGTCTCAATGATATTTTGGGTTGTTCTTCATGGTTCAAAGTTGTTTGTAATCTGATACATATTTATTCTGTGATGCAGACAGTATAGAAGAAATAAATCAGCTAACCAGTCTACTATGGACCAAGCACTGTGCTCAGTTCTGGGGACAGAAAGACCCAAATGAAATAGTCCTTGCTTTCAAAGAGTTTACCTTTTATTGAGAACAGTCCATCAACAAACTGGAATTTACTAAGTGCCTACTGTGTGTGGGCTGAGCACTGGGCTGGGTGCTGGGAATACAAAACAGAAATTTAACTGAGCTGTCCCAAGGGGACAGGCTACCTGGGAAGGAGGTCTTCAAGTGGAGGTAGACAAGCATTCATTGGGCATGTTAAAGTTACTTCTGTACATGAGGTGCACTAGATGCTGCGGAGATCCCTCCCAGATCTCAAATACTAGAGGATATGTACAAAGTCAATGCAGTGGAATTGGGGTGGCATCTGGGGTGCTGGGGAAAGGCCCCATGTCAAGCATGGTACTTGGGCTGAGATTTGAAGGACAATTAGACATATTAAAAGGTGGCCTTGGGGATGGTGTCCATTCCAGCAGCTGTGCAAAGGCACATGGATAGAAGATGGAGGATCAGTCATTCAGGCAACAAACATGTATAAAGTACCTTCTCTATGTCAGGCCCTGTGCCAAGTACTGGGGATATAAAGACAGGCAAAAGACAGCTCCTGCTTGTGCGGAGCTCACAGTCTAATGACTGAGAGACAACAACCACACAACTTCATATAAACAAGGTAGGTATGGAATAAGCTAGAGACAATGAACAGAGAGAAGGCTCTCCAATTAAGGGCGAGTCAGG
The DNA here is from genome assembly GCA_028646515.1 of Pseudochirops corinnae. Lineage (NCBI taxonomy): Eukaryota > Metazoa > Chordata > Mammalia > Diprotodontia > Pseudocheiridae > Pseudochirops > Pseudochirops corinnae. The sequence continues at coordinate 2,014,965 of CM053585.1, read as the reverse complement.
AAAGACTTCTTGCAGAGGGTGGTCTTCTAGCTGGCCTTGCAAAGAAGCAAAGAAAGGGAGTGGGCAGAGATGAGGAAGGAGAACCTTCCAGACATTGTGGGTGGCCAGAGAAAGAGCCTGGAATTGAGAGATGGAGGGTCTTGTCCAAGGATAAGTCAGGAGACCAGTATCATGGGATGGGAGAGGATGTGGAGGAGTCTGGGATGTATAAAGACTGGAAAGTGGGTATGCAGATTATGAGGAACTCTGAATGCCAAACAGAAGACTCCATATTTGATCCTAGAAGTCATAGGGAGCCACTGGGGTTTATAAGTGAGGGGAGCAACATGGTTGGACCAGCACTTTAAGAAGATCAGTTTGGCAGCTGAAGGGAGGATGAACTGGAGTCTAGTGTGTGAGGAAGAGCAAAAGGGTTCATTAGTCTGGATACAGGAGTATGTTAAATGGGAGCAATGTGCTGGACTCAGATCTCAAAGAACTTTAAACCACAGAGAAAAGAATTCTAAGCTGACTGTTGAAGCCTGAATCCAACTGCCAACTAAGACAGTGATTTCAGGTGTGTGTATGTGTGTGCACATGTGTGGACATGCATGTATGCATGCGTGCACATTCCTTTGCACTCAGACATTACCTCATCTGAATCTTACTGGACAGCTGATGGGCCAAACCTGGGGACTGGAAGCCACGAGGAGCACAGGCCAGTGCTTGGTATCCTCCTGGTTTGGGGCCAGGGAGGAGACACTTGCCCACCCTCTCTATGGACACCCAAGTGAAGGGGACTTCAGCCCATGAGAGAACCTCGATCAGCAGAGTGTGGATCTTGGTGAGGGGCTCATTGTCACAAAGGGTTTCTGTTGCAGGACTCTGGGGGTGGGGTGGGGTGGGTTAAATGTAACCATATCTTTTTTTGCTAGGAAATGCTGTTTCCTCCCTTATTCCCTCTGCTCCCCCTCCCCATATCCTGCACTTGGCAGAATGCTGGGGCAGGCATGGGCTAGAACTGAATTTATCCGGTTCTCAACTTTCCCATTGATTTGGGCATTACTGGGGAGCATTCTGCCCAAGAAGTAGAATCCATTTACAGCCTCCAACTCTATGGACCCAATAGAAAGCTTGGGCTGATGAGAGACTATACCTACTTCTCTACAGTGAGAATGAATGAATTATGCTTTGAGTCCAAGAAATACAATTGAAGCGATTTGCCTTGGAGAAGGCGAGGGGCCATTCTGGGCGAGGGAGCATTCCAACCTCCCCTCCCCTCTATGTGCCTCTCAGGTGCAGAAGCTGCTATGCTGGTTTGGGGGACTGGTTCGAAATGATCCCTTTGTGACAGGAAACAAGTCTCTTGATTATTCTCAACAGGAGCGAATGAGTATTGTTCGCACCATTTGAAAGCCCCTCATTCTGCACCTCCCCCTAGACACAGAGCCGCTTCCTGTTAGAACAATGTGATGTGATGAAGGGTGCTTTTCAAGGAGAAAGTGCTAACAATAGTGTCCTGAATAATAATCTTTGTCTGGCACTCCTCTCTTCTGGGGAGGGGTTGGGTGTCCTCTCATGTAACAGGGGTCAGATGAGGAAAGAACTACACTTCCTAGTGGGCCGTGCAACAAATGCCACTGCTTGATTCGGAAATACATTTCTCATGAAGCCCCAGGTCCGAGACTCAGGTGGTGAGGCTCTGGGCCTCTACAGGGCACCATGTGGGCAAGGGTGGAATGTTGCCATAGCAAAGAGATGGGGAGAGGCATAAGGAAAGAGAAGAGGGGTCATGTGGGGGGTTGTTTTGGGGTTTTTAGTCTTGAAGTTGACCTGAGAGAGTCAAGGAATAAGTGGATGAGCAAGCTGCCAGCCAAACTCCGAGTGGGTGAGCTGGCCAATCTTAGACAATTGTCAAGGTCTGCCAAGGTCATGTAGCAGCTGAAGAGACCAAGAGCTCTAAGTAATGGCTACTTATGGCTGTCAAGACATTCTGTGGTTTCAGCTAGCTTTGTAGGTGAAGCACCCAGTGGGGAAATTTCGCTACTTGATTTAAACTGGAGAAGAGAAGGAAAAAATATTCCCTTGGGGAAAAGTTGCTGAGAAGGGTACTATGTTTTTTCATTTCTTTTTCTGTTACAATGAAATGATTTGCCAGTCTTATGCTGTGGTTCACCTGAGATCACATTAGCATGGACATAACTAGATATCTTGGCTTGAGTTGACTTTAAAGCCCCCCTCCCCCCAGTTTTACGCTCGGGTGGAGTCTTGAGCCACATAACCAAGGCCAGAAAATACTCTTCACAAACATGGAACTAAACCTACGAGGGGTTGATTATTCTCAACAGGAGCTAATGAGTATTGTTCACACCATAGGCTGGCCTATGGGTTACATTCATATGGTAAGAACATCCTAATCTGGGGCTTGGGATATCCTGTTTGACAAGATGCCCAAGGGAGGCTGTGGGAGGCCCTGACTATCATCACTGACATCAAACTCCAAAGGCAGAGATGGCTCCTCACTCTTGGTTTTCCTCAGGAATCCTTAGCCTTTTCCCTGCTGGAACAGATCAAAACCCACTCTGCCCTCTTGTGTATATATGTATATGCATATATACATGAAAAGTGTGTTTATATGTATGTATATATATGTGTGGGTGTACACACACATATTACATATATTTATGTTTTAATGAAGTCTGAGTTTCTTGGTAGCATTTATCACAGTTGAGTCAGTGAATGAAGACTGGACAAAATCCCTTTACTCTTCTCAGCCATCTCAAAATTCTACTTCTCCTTGGCTGAGGGGACCCAGGCTCCATCTTTTATATGGGTCCTGCATGTCCTAAAGTAGTTATTCAGAATAATTTGGGGCATCAGAGGGAGAATGGAAATGTCCAAGGAAATTAGACTTGTCAGCTTGTGGGTCGCATCTCTACTACAGAAATGTTTCATCACTTCAGCCATGGAAGGAGTGGGAAGGGACGGCTGGGTGATGTGCACCATTCTCAAGTTCTACAAGGGGATAGATACAGCTAATTTTGAAGTCAGCTGAAGGCATTAATTCTATTACTAAGGTACTTCTGGCTACTTACCAAACCTATGAGAGTGGAAGAAATTCTATTCAATTCAACATGCATTTATTAAGTTCTCAGAATTTGGTTCTTGAAGAAATTTTAGTGATGATGGAAACTGAGGAAGTCTGGAGCAGACCCCACAGAGCCCACATTCAGACCCATGTCTTCTGATCCCCAATCAAGCCACTCACTTTCCCACAGACACCTCCACATACACTGCCTAATTCTAGGGTTGTGGAGACAAAGAAATGAGACCCAATCTTAGCCCTCAGGAAGTAGGCAAGCTCTTAATACAATGTGTGTGTGTGTGTGTGTGTGTGTGTGTGCGTGTGATACATAGCAATAACCAGATAAATCACTGAGGCCTATAACCTTGCCTCCATGAAAGCTCCCTTTCAGTAGTCAGTAAATATCTCCTCTCATCACCCCTATGTGGCACCTTTTATGGAGTCAGAAAGATTATGGACATGGGAACTAGGTGGTCGCATGGTTAATGGAGGTTGCAGATTAGTAGGGGACAGGACATAAGAATGATAGGGCAAATGCAGACAAGGATTAACGTCCCACTATGGCTCTGCCATTGACTTGGAGCAACAAGGGACCCAAGACGTTGTCTATTTCGCCATCTCCTCTTATGAAAGAAGAAGTTCAAGTTCAGTCATTTGCCCAAGGTCACATGAATCATAAGTGGCCAATTGGGGACTGGACCCTGGAGTCAGTTCTTTCTCTATTGCATCTCACCATTGGAGATTTCTGGTCCCCAGTGTTAGCCATGGCCCAGTTTATCATTCTTCTCATTGCAGCATCTTGAAGTAGATCTGGAGGTGCTGAAAGGCATTTCTGTCATGTACCTTGGGATGTTTTTTACAGCTTAAAGGACCTTAAGTTTCCCTTCCTTCACAGACCGGGTCCCTTCAGATACATTAATCTCTCAATAACATGGCCTCAAGGGTCTACTAGAAAGACGATTTCGATAGCTCCATCTTTGAGTGGTCTGACAAAAACTGGACATTGACAGATTTTACATGATTGCCTTTGTTCATTGAAATGCGACCTGACCTGGCCACCTCCTTGTCTTACAATCACAACAAGAGGATGTTGACCTAGAGTGTCACCCCCCTATCCTTGTGGACTCTAGTTCCTGACTGGCCACAAAATCATCTTTGCTTTTGCTGGGAGTCTGATAATGAACACAATGGGACAATGGACTAAGTATTTGAGAAGGCAGAGAGGGGTGGAGCCAAGATGGTAGAGTAAAAGTGGGATTTACTTGAGCTTGTCCCTGAATACCTGTAAAAATGACTAAACAAATTCCAGAGCTGCAGAACCTACAGAATGACAGAGTGAAACACATCTCCAGTCCAAGACAGCCTGAAAGACTGACAGAAAGGGTACATTGTACCAGGCTGGGAGTGGAACACTGTCTGGCATGGGCTGTGCCAGGTACAGACAGGGCTGGAGCAGGCCTCAGGGGACTGAATCACTGGCAGCAGTAGCAATTTCCAGACTTCTTAACCCACAAATGCCAACAACAGCATTGAAAGTCAGTGGGGGAACTCTGTGGGACCTGGATGAGAGAAGAGCTCCCCGTCTGGCCCCAGCCCAGGAGTGGTGGAAGTGGTGGTAGAGGTGGCAGCAGCAGCTGCTTCCAGAGCTCTGGGCCCACAGACAATGGGGGATTCAGTGATTGATACCAAACCCCTGAAGCCTAGGACAGTACACCCAACCCCAGCCCCACACCCACCTCTGTTGGAAGCTTGACAGGGAATTAGTCAAGTATTTGACTGAGAAATAACACTGTGCTATTTATGGCTTTTGATTGGATAATAGAATAAATGGCTCACTCCCTAGAATGACCAGTGACACGAAGTTTGAGAACATAGCTGATGAGCTATGATAGCATCAGAAGCCACAAAATTCTCAGCAGGGAAGAATTGTGGACTGAATCTAATGAGACAATGTTGCAGGTGGTGACGATGATCATCATCACAACCACTCACATTTTAGTGTGCCTTACTGTGGGCAAAACCAGTTTCCTTAAAACAACCCTATGGATGAGGCAGATGAAATGTGTGAAGAGATTTATGTAGACTTTTATACTTTGGTTCAAAAAATGAACTTAACTCAGTGCATGAAGGAGGAAGTATGGTTAGACAGTTGTTTACATGAAAAAAATCTGAGGGTCCAAGTGGCCTGCAAACTCAATACAAATCAGCAGTGGGAGGGGGCCAACAAAAAACTGTAAATTGTATTAAGAGGGACATAGATTTCAATAGCAAGGAAGTGATAGTCCCACTGTCCTTTTCCCTGGTCAGACCACAGTTGGTGGATTGTATACAGTTCTAAGTGTCACAGTGTAGCAGCAACCACACTGCCCTCCCCAGAATGGCTGCTAGCACAGGTTCTTAGATCTGCTTTACCAGGAAAGATAGTTGTTTAAGGAATCAACAATCTTTTTAAAATTACATTCACTAGTTCAGGCAAAAAGTTAGCACCCTGAACTTCAGAGAAAATACAAACACAGAAAATACAAGCAGAGAAATAAAGACCAACAGACAGGGCTTCTAACTGTCTGAGAAATTAGCACAAATCAACAGATCCAACTGTCTGACCAAGGCAATATATACATAGTTACCAGAGAGAGAAACACCAGCAGCCAGGGTGTTTAAAGCCGGCTGGGATTCTTCCTGGCTACCCAGTCTCATCTGGTCGAATCACAAGAACACTCTTTCAATGAGTGAGCTCCAGAGTAAAATGCTCAGAGTATAAATGATTTTTTAGAGGCAGAGGGCATCACAACCCTCATGAGTCAGTGCCTAATTAGAAATTAACAAAAGGTGTGAGAGCCTTCCTTCAAGCAAGCCTCCTCTAAGCCAGCTTCCCTTTATGGGCTCCACATGAGACCTACTAATGGATGGAGAAGATGTTATATCCCATTAACACTACACGAACCTTAGGAAAACTTTGATAAAGCAGAGAATGAAGATGGGGAAAAGCCTTGACTCCAGGTCATATGAGAACCAGTTGAAGGAACTGGGGATATTTACCCTGAAGAAGGGAAGGCTCAAAAGAAATGTGAGTGCTACCTTCAAGTGTTTGAAATGTTTTCACTTGGAAGAGAAAATGACTTTGCCCTACTTTGCACAAGAAAGCAGAACTAGGATGGGTGGACATTGTAAAGAGACAGATTTTGGCTTGATGTCAAGGGAAAATAGAAACAAGCTCCCAACAGTTACCACAGTCCCAAAGTGGAATGGGTTGCTTCAAGAGGTAGTGAGCTCCCTGTCACTGGAGGTTTGTAAGAAGGGACTAGACAAGGCCACTGCTCAGGAATGTTGTTGAAGGACAGGTTGGAACAAATGCCTGTAAGGTCCCTTCCTGCTCAGAGAATTTATGCTTCTGTGATCTCATGATTTTCAGCAGATGTGGCTGAGGGAGTTGTATGATCATCATTTCATCTGACTTTGGATTAAAAGAACAGGTGGTTCCAACAGAGAGGAATTTTTAGAAGGTTACTTAAGCATTTTGATTTTCCCATCAACCATTCATTACAACTATCAGTATCCAAAGTATTTACAATTAAAGTTAATGCGTGTTTCATTGCCCATGACAGTGCATGACCATTTAAAGATGTGCTGCTTCTTTGCACCTGGGAAATGCTCCAGAGAATGCCCTCTGGCCTAGTGGATGTGCCCAGATGTATCCATAGCTGCCTCCTTTGGGCATGTAGCTGGTCCTGGGAAATGATGGTGGGAAGTCGGGGTGAAAATTCCTGTGGTGAGTGCTGATGTGGATCAGGGTAGGGCTTCTCCAAGGGCATTTATGGCTGATTGGCTACCTAGAGTTCAACGTGTACAGGGTGTGTTGAGATTATGAATTCTGGTAGTGCCCTGGGGAGCTACAGAAGGAAGACCTAAGAAGGGTTCTTGTGGCTTTCCTAGCTGTGGGTTAACACCTCTGCCTTCCTCCAGAGCTTTTGCCATCAGGTACTACTACAGCCTTTGGTCTTTGTGGGCAGAAGCCACTCAGCTGTAGACATGTGCCAGGGCTCAGTCTCTGGGGCTTTCTGTTCTCTCTTCCTTCTGAAAGATATCTCAGGAAACCTTGAAGTTTAGTCCTGATTCTGACTAGCTTCCTGTGTGACTTTGGGTAAGTCCTTTCTCATCTGTGAAACTCAACTTACTCATCTGCAAAATGATGAGGTCACAGTAGATGAGCTGTAAGTTCTCAAGCTTTAATAAGAAACTACTGTGATCAGTACAATTGCATGGCCTAGCAACCAGCTGATTAAAGAGAGACGAGAATGTATTTGATAGTCTATTTATTACAGAACCATTTCATACAGAGTCGAAGATATAAGGAATTTACAAGGCTTATATTCCCTTTAGCAGAAATTCATATGTAACCAGAATGCAAGTACCCTCCTTTGGTCTTGACCACTCTCTACCCCAGCCTAAGGCTAGTTATTCATTAAGACTTCACCCTAAGACCATGTCCAGAGGGACAAACAAACAGTCAGTCACAAACAAGACTTGCTAATTAACTACCCTGAATTTTCCTTAGTTATTCATAGGACCAATGGAGACATCAACAAATAAGATTATTTCCTTAATGGGGGGGGGTCCCCTGAAAGTCTAGTCTACTACAAGAAATCATGGCAGAGTAGAAATGAAAGGAGATTCTTTTCCCCTCATGCAAAGGGAAGGCAATGATCAATGCCATGGAGCCTACTATGTGCAAGGCACTGTGCTAAATACTTTACAGATATTACCTCACTTGATCCTCACAATAACTCTGAGAAGTAGATACTATTATCACCTCCATGTTGCATTTGAGGAAACTGAGGCAGGCAGAGGTTGATGACTTGTCCAGGATCACACAGTTGGTAAGTTTCAGAGACTGGATTTGAACTCAGGTCTTCCTGATTCCAGGACCAGAGATCCAGGCACTGTGGTGCCTTCTAGATACCTCTAGACCAGTGGACTCCTCTCCCTGATGAGAAGACTTAGACCCACTGTGAAGTAGCTGCTGTATAGTGCACCCCCTACCTATACATATATACTATATATAGCATGTACTTCTATGTTTATTTGTAAATATATCATTACTGTGTGGTACTGTGATCTTAGTGGGGCAATTGACTAGAGTATTTCAGGTCAATTGCTTTTCCGGCCAGCTTGGACGCCATATTTATAGAAAGGAGGGGATGTTTTCTCCATCTGTAAAATGAGGGAATTGGATTAGAAAAGTCCCTGTCCACTTTAGATCAATGATCTATGAGCCTATGTATAGAGACAGCAATGTATCAGCTAATCAGGGGCATTTGTAGACTGCCTGCCAGGTGTCAGGCATATGAGAGACGCCAAAGTGGTGATGAAAACAATCCCTTTGCACATGGGGCTTATGTTCTAGAGGGGGGAAGCAACAGGGGAACAAACCCACCCAGAGGATAAATACAAACATGCACAAGGTAATTATCCATAAAGTAGTTTGAGAGGAAAGACACCGCCAAAAATCTTCAATAGTTCCCTACTATCCATTCCATTCCATCCAACTCTTCCATGTGGCAATCAATCTCCCCTCCCGAACCTGGCCACAGTCCCCACCCCAGAGCAGCCTGAGCCACATTTGGCAGCTCTAATTGGTAGAAAGGTCCTTCTCTCTCTGGTATATCGTCTGTCCCTTCCAGCTTCATGTCACTTGCAGATGTGATAAGCCTGTCATCTATGCCTTCAATCAAATCATTGATTAAAATGTTAAACAGGGCAGGTCCTAAGGCATGTATCTGGGGCACTGCACTGGATACTTCTTTCTGAGTTGACGTTGTCAACATTAATGACAACTCTTTGGATCTAGGTATTCAACTAGAGGTGAATGCATCTGGTTGTACTGTCATCTAGCTGACATTGATCTATCTTGTCCTCAAGAATAGCATGAAAGCTTTGTCAAACGCTTTGCTGAAATCCTGGGGTACTGTGTCTACAAAATTCTCCTGATCTGACAGTCTGGTAACCCTGTCAAGAAAATGGAAATGTACCTTGTCCGGAATGGCTGGTTCTTGCTGAAACCATGCTGACTCTCATCTCTTTTCTGGTTGCTCATTATTCACTCTTTCAATACTACGTTCTCAATAATGCCCAGAATTGAGGTCATCTTCAATGTTCTAGAGGTTACAGTCTATACTCTCTTCTTTGTTTGGAAAACTAGGGTGACGTTCGCTCGTTTTGAGTCTTGGAGTCTCCCCTTTTCAGAGAACAGACTTAGAAGCAAAGATTTGAAGCTGCAAAGAGGCAAACTAGGCTTATTGTACGTAAATACTTCCTGACAATGAGAACCATCTAAAGGTGGAATGCTCTGTCTTGGGAGGTAATGAATGCCCCTCAATGGAGTTTTTTGAGCAAACACTGGCTTACCACTCTCTAGGGGTGCTCTAGAGGGTATTCTTAGGGATGGTTGTATTGGATTGCCTCTGAGACCATTCTAGCTCTAGCATTCTATTAGAAGAGAAAAAAAAAAATCTTTCCAATTCTCCAACTTCCTCCTGTAAGTCCAACAAAAATTCCTAGAACAGTTAAAACAAGGGTTATAGACGTAGTTAAAATGATTGTAAAAACCAAATGAGAGAAATAGAAGGAAGAATGGGAGAAGAGGCAGGAACTAGGGAAGAGAGACATGAAAAGAATTAATAGCTTGGAGAAAAAGGTACAAAACCTTACTGAAGAAAATGATTCCTTGAAAATTAGAATTGGACAACTGGAAGCTAATGATCAAGTGAAACATCAAGAAATAATAAAACAAAGTCAAAAGACTGAAAATATAGAAGTAATTGTGAAATATATGGTAATAAATTCAACTACTTTGAAAAACAGATTGAGGAGAGATTATTTAGGAATTATTGGGCTACCTGAAAGCTATGAACAACAACCAAAAAAACCCTAGACATTATACTTCAAGAAATCCTAAATAAAATAGTGCATTTATTAAGAACTAGAAATTGAAACAACCCACTGATCACCTACTGAAAGAAAACCCCAAATGAAAACTCACAGACATAGTACAGTCAAAATTCAGAAATTTAGGGTCAAGAAAAAAATACTATAAACAGCCAGAAAGACAGAATTTGAATACTAAGGAGACATAATTAGGATAACACATGATTTAGTAGCCAGATCTTAAAAGGAGCAGAATATGATATTCCAGAAGGCAAAGGATCTAGGTTTACAACCAAGAGTCGTCTACTAAGCAAAACTGAAAATAATCCTACAGGGGAAAAAGGGAACTTTAATGAAATAGAAGACTTTCAAGCATTCCTGATGAAAAGACCAAAGTTAAGTAGAAAATTTGACACACAAACACAAGAATAAAGAGAAACATAAAAGGTAAGCATGAGTGAGAAATCATAAGGAATTGAATGAGATTAAACTGTTTACGTTATTATACAAGGAAATGGTACATGAGGCCCCTCAGAACGTTGTATCAACAAGGGTCAGAGAAGGAGTCTAATTAGACAGAAGGCCTGGGTATGATTCTATTGTGTTTGATGACTTGAAGAGAAGAATAGACTGGATGGGGAAGAGGAATACACTGGGAGAGGGGGGAAAGGTAGAGGAAGAATGGGGAAAATTATTACAAGTATATGGAGTATAAAAGACAGAGTCAATGGGGAAGAGTAGATGACATTGGAACCTCACTCTCCCCTGAACTGGTTAAAGGAATGAGGAATATGCATACACAGAGTGGGGTATGGAAATGTATCTTATCAAACAAGGAAAGAGAAAGGAGGAAGAGGTTAAAGGAAAAGCAGAGGAAAAAGAGGGCAGATGAAGGGAGGCATTAGATGGAAACAAAACAGATTCTTTAAGAGGGATGAGGAAGTAAAAAGAGAAGTAGAGAAAAATAAGGTGGAGGGAAATACACAGCCCAAGATGATGTGCAATTTGATATAGTCTCTACGTAAACATTCATATGAAACCTATTTTCATATTAGTCATATTGTAAAGAAGAATTAGAACCAATGGGAGCAACTGTAAGAAAGATGAAACAAAAAAGAGAAAGAGCCAATAACATACTTTGATCTGCATTCAGACATTTCTTTTTCTGGTTGTGGTTGGCATTTTCCATCATGAATCCTTTGGAGTTGTCTTAGATCCTTGCATTGCTAAGAAGAGATGAGTCTATCAAAGTTAGTCATCGCACAGTGTATACAATGTTCTGGTTTTGCTCACTTCACTCAACATCTGCTCATGTTAGTCTTTCTACATTTTTCTGAAGTCCACCTGCTCATCATTTCTTATAGTACAATAGTATTCCATTATATTCATATACCACAACTTGTTCAGTCATTCCCCAAATGATGGGCATTCCCTCAAATTCCAATTCTTACAACATGTAAGTTTTTTTTTTTCCTTGCTTTTTGGAGGGGGGAAAGCAGGTCAATCAGAGTTCAGTGACTTGCTCAAGGTCACACAGCTAGTAGGTGTTAAGTGTCTGAGACCAGATTTGAACTCAGGTCCTCCTGATTCCACGGCCAGTGCTCTATTCACTGGACACCCAGCCTCCCCAAGCATCTAAATTCTTAAAGAAAAAGTTAAGGGGTTGGTAGGTGGTGCAGTGAATAGAGCACTGGCCCCTGGAGTCAGGAGGACCTGAGTTCAAATTGGGCATCAGACACTTAACACTTACTATCTGTGTGACCTTGGGCAAGTCACTGAACCCTGATTGCCCTGCTTTCCTCTCTCCAAAAAGCAAAAAAAAAAAAAAAAGTCAAGTGAATTACAAAAAGAAATAGACAATAAAAGTACAATAGTAGAGGACCGATGAACCAAAAAATAAATAAACTTAAGTTAAGGACTTGAGAATTTTAGAAAAGTTCATATGATAGACCTCTGGAGAACACTGAATGGGAGTAAAAAGGAATGTGTCTTTTTCTTAGCTGTGTATGTCACCTTTACAAAAACTAACCATGTATTAAGATGTAAAAACCTGACAAACAAGTGTAGAAAAGCAGAAATATTAAATGCATCTTTTACTGGTCATAATGCAGTAAAATTACATTCAATAAAGGGTCATGGAAACATAGATTAAAAATTAATTGGAAATTAAATAACTCAATTTCTCCCCAATGGGTGGGTCAAAGAAATAATTAGAGAAACAATACTTTCATTAAAGATAATAACAGTGAGACAACATATCAAAATTGGTGGGCTGTAGCCAAAGTAGCACTTAGAAGAAAATGTATATCTCTAAATGTTTACATCGATAAAAGAGAGAAAGAGTGGATCAATGAATAGACATTCAGCTAAAAACCCCAGAAAACCAACACTTTAAGTACCCCTAGTTAAACAGAAGAGTAGACATCTTGAAAAACAAAGACGAGATGAACGTAACTGAAAGTCTTAAGGACCTACTATGTGCCAGGCACTATGCTAAGCATTTTACAAATATTTTCTTATTTGATCATCACAGTCCTTCCAAAATTTGGCTTCTGGGCCTGTTCTGGCACCTGGATGGGGTCCTGTTGACTGAGGACCCTTTACCTCTGTGCTCTGTGGTGCCACCAAGCTACCCCAATGCTGAGTGTCATGAGGGCCAAAGAGCTCAGAAGCTTGTTGGGGCTGGAATGTGCTAATGGGATAGGTGTTCCCTGAGCAGATGGGGCCATGCCCATTTCCCCTGTGTTATTTGCAGTAGCTGAGATCCTTGCCAGGGTTTTCTTTCACAAGTTACTGCCTCATCAGAGTTGGAAAGTTATTGATGTGGCATTTCTGTGCCTTTTACAAAGTCTGTAATTTGCTTACATTAATTTCTCTTATCCTGGTGTGATCGAGTAACAGCATCTTCAGGTTTGCAAAGTACTTTATTCAGGTCAACCCTTCCTGCTTCCAAGTCCAAGGCTCAGGGGGTAATAAGGAACAGGGAGTAAGTGGAGAAAAATAAGCTTAGGTAGCGTGAGACATGTATCTTCTGATATTTATGCAAAATATTCACACTGCACATAGAATGCAGATTTTTTTCAAATTAAATTTATATTAACAAAAATACCTGCATTTACATAGGTTTTAAGGTTTGTAAAGTGATTTGTATATGTTATCACATTTGATTCTCACAACAACCCCAGGGGTAGGTGCTATTATGATCCCAACTTTACAGGAGAGGAAACTGAGTCAGCAGAGGTAAAGTGACTTGCCAAGAATCATACTTGCTGTCAATGTCTTAGGTTGGATTTGAATTCAGGTCTTACTGACTCCAAGTTCAGCACCTTATGCATTTTACCACCTAGCTGACAATTCAACTTTTTTAATGAATTAAAAAAAATGGATTTGATTCTTTTCCTCCTTCATGCTCCTCTCAGTGGAATTATTTTTCTTAACAAATATGCATAGTCAAGGGAAACAGATATTCCCATTGGCCACATCCAAAAACCCATGTCTCCTCTTGCACTCTGAATCCATCACTTCTCTGTCAGCAAGCGGGCACCTCTTTCTTCATGTGTCCTTTGAAATCATGGCAGATCTTTGCCCTGATCCGAGTCCTTTCAACATTGCTTATTTTTACAAAGTTTGTGTCACTGTTATAAAATACTCTCCCAGTTCTGCTCCCTTCACTCTGTATCAGTTCACATAAGTCTTTTAAGGTTTTTCTGTGACTGTCCCTTTTTGCATCATTTGTTATGGCACAGTAGCATATTTATGTGCCCTGACTAGTTCAATTGGACATTCTATAATTATGGACATCTGCCTGGCCTCCAGTTCTTTGCCACCACAAGAAGAGCTGCCGCATATGTGGGTACTTATGGGCCTTTGTCCTCTTTCTTTGAACCCTCTGTGGTATAGGCCTGTCGTAGTATTGCTAGACAAGATACCACATACAGTTTGGTAGCCTTTGGGCACATAGTCCCACATTTTGGAATGCATATGTATTTCCCTCCTAAACCCATTCCTCTTCTCGGCTCCCCCATTTCTGCTCCATCCTTCCAGGCACTCAGGCTTGCACACTCTCTCTCATTCCTGCATAACCAAGCAGTGGCCAAAACCTGTCTCTTCAACATCTCTGCAATACGACCCCTTGTATCTTCTGATGCACTTCTCCCTAGTACAAGCCTTCATCCTCTTGAGCCTGGGCTATGGCAAGAGCCTCTAAATTAGATTCTTTCTCTTATCTCTACTGACTCCAGTCTGGCCCATAGTCAACTGTCCAACTGATCTTCCTGTAGCATTAGGCTGATCATGTTGTGACCTTCCAGCGTTGTGATCCTCTCTACACTACCCAGTCAAGTCCTTTGGCTCGCTATCACCTCCAGCATCAAACTCTTTTATTTAGCATTTAAATCATTTTACAATCTGCCCCAACCTCCTTTTCCAGCCTTATTACACATCACTCCCCTTCACACACTCAACAGTCCAGCCAACCAGACCTTCTTACCATGCACTATGCATCCTCCCTACCACCTTCCCCCCAGCTCCCATCTCTGTCCTTTGCACTGGCTTCCCCCATGCTTGGGATGCTCTTCTTCCTTATCTCTAGCCACCTCTTAGCATCCTTCATTCCTCTCAAGGTGCAGCTCAAGGGCTGCCTTCTACACAAAGCCTTTCTTGATCTTTCCAGCTGCTAAAGCTTCCATCCCAAATCTTTGTTGTTCAGTTGTTTCACTCATGTCTTCCTGACCCCATCTGAGGTTTTCTTGGCAGAGTTATTGGAATGGTTTGTAATTTCCTTCTCCAACTCATTTTACAGAGAAGGAAACTGAGGCAAACAGGGTTAAGCGACTTGCCCAGGGTCACAGAACTAGTCAGTGTCTGGGGCAGATTTGAACTTGGGTATTCCTGACTCCAGGCCTTCCCAAATTACTTTGTACCTATTTCAAATCTATTTTATACACACACACACACACGCATATACATTATATAAATATACATATGTGTTTATACACACAGAGGTTGTCTCCCCTCCTGTCTAGACACTAAGCTTCTTCTTAAGAAACTTGAGCAAAGTTTCCCTTTTCCCTTTTATCCTTAGTCCCTGGCCCATGGTAGGCACATAACCACTGCCCACTAATTGATTGACATCAAATATGTCTCTGCTACTTCTGTGCTTGTGGAAGGTAGGCATTTCCCATTGGAGGGGGTGATGCTGCTTGGGTGGATAGCTCAGCAGCCCAGAAGGTTTTCTCAGATCTAGAGGCTCCTGCCTCCTAAGAGGAAGCTCAGGAAAGTCACTAATGGGCAGGTGTTCTTCTGAACACCCTTCCCCCCACTGCCACCCGACATGGCTGTGATTCAGCTTCTTCTCTGCTCAGTCTGGGGTTTAAAATATAAAATCATTCCCATGTAGCGTTTCACAAATTTATCACAAATTGGCTCATTTGCCCCCACCCTGAGTTAAGCTCTGGGAACATCTCCAAATATGGCTCATGCCCCATTTCCCGTTAAGATTCTTATCTCCCTTCCAACTTTTCTTGACCGAAAAGGAAAACACCCTTACATTATCGTGTAAAGTACAGCTGCTGCATAAAATCAGAATTTAAGAAATGTAAGACAGAGCTCTACAGAACTTTTAACTTTAGAAAAACCCTAGAAGTCCTACCAAGGCCTAAAGTCTTGGAATTTGGAGCTGGTGATCATAGACTTTGCATTCTTCATCCCAGGGTTAGAGCATTGGGCAGATGCTCTTAGCACCAAGCTGGCTGTAGGGCCAGGAATCTCTTAGCCACAGCAAGTTTTAGAATTATCAAGATACATTATAGATTAGCCAAATTCTGCCTTTAGGAGTGAGAGAGGATGCACTCTTTGGGGTCAGAAAGCTGGGAAATTTAGTTGTTTCCCTTAGATGATTCCAACAACAGGACCCTGCAGGCAGCAGAGTATATCAGAATACACAGAGTGTAATCATACAGGTGACTTAAATTAAATTCATGTGTCATTGTCCATGAGGCACTTGTGTTTTTGCATCCTTAGCAGTATAAGGATATGAAGAGGAAGAGAAGGAAAGATGGAGAGAGGGAGGGAGAGAGAGAGGGAAAGAGAGAGGAGGGAGAGGGAGAGAGGGAGAGAGGGAGGAGAGAGAGAGAGAGAGAGAGAGAGAGAGGGAGAGAGAGAGAGAGAGAGGAGGGAGAGGGAGAGGGAGAGAGAGAGAGAGGAGGAAGAGGGAGAGAGGGAGAGAGAGAGAGGGAGAGGGAGAGAGGGAGTGAGGGAGGAGAGAGAGAGGGAGAGAAAGAGAGAGAGGAGGGAGAGAGGAGGGAGAGGGAGAGGGAGGGAGGGAGGAGAGAGAGCCCAAGCACAGAGGAGATGGAGAATAGTTGCCTCTGTGCCCCCCTCTTTTGGGTGACTTGATGGCAGCAGTCAGTTTCCCAGAAGCCTCCTCCCAGTGCCATCCTAACAGAACCACCCCATTTTTGGTTGTCGCGGGCTCTGCTGGTGTTGGATCCCTTCTACCTCAGGAGACAGATGTGTGAGTGTGACCTGATGATATTGATTGATATCCAGTCCTGAAATAGACCTGGACAGTCCCTTCTCCTATGAGACTTGTACTCCACAATGAACCTGACAGTCAGGTCAAGGCGGATTACCTTCTAATAAACAGAGGAGACTCAAAGCTACAGAGGTTGAGACTGAGAAGGGGAATTGGGCTGATCCCGGCCTCCCTTCTACTTACTCCCCTCCCACCTCCTTGGCAGTTGGTCCTCCAGATCTGCTTGCACACTGCCAGTGATGGAAAGCTCCTGCCCTCCTGGGGCATTCTCGTCAATGGACAGTTCTCATCTTTGGGACATTTTCCCTGACATTGAGCTGGGATTTGCTTCTCTGTAAGTTCCCTCTCCTCCATTCCTAGTTCTTCCCTCTAGGTAAGCAGGGCAAATATGAAGTTATTCAAGTGTCTGAAGGCAGAGCTTTTATTGCACCATTATCTTCTCTTCCCCATATGTCCAATGAGGCTTTCCCCAAGTTCTAGGGGATGACTAGCTGGCTTCAAACAATAGTCAATACAACCTGAGATCATAGCTCTGGTATCTGTTCCCCTCTGGCCCCCCACCTTCTCCTTTAAAAAAAGTCACTACAACAGCATTTCAGAAGACCTGGTCAGACATGTTGCTCCCAAAGCCTTGGAGCCTGTCTAAGTGGGATTAGAACAGAGGCTGCACTTCCAGGGCTTAGGTAATTCATGGAATCCTGGGATTTCAGAGTCGGGAGGAGCCCCAGTGGGCATTTAGTCCCACCATGTGTATCCTCCAGAGCCATGATCCCAATAGGTCTAGTCTCTACTTGCCGCCTCCCCCACCCCCAGGAGGGAGATCTGTGACTCCCCATGGCAGATCATTTTACTTCTCGACAACTTTCATTACCAGGCAGTTTTTCCCTCTTGCAGGTCACTTGCATAAGTCACTCTCTCTTTAAATTCATGCATTTTCAGTCATTGATCTGGGTTCTGGGCCTTTCTTTAAGTCTCAGGTGAAACCTCACTTTCTGCAAGAAGGTTTTTCCATTCTCCCTTAACATGAGTGCAGTTCTCTGTTGACTGCTTCTAGTTCGTGCTGTATATATCCTATCTGTGCTTGACTGCTTGCATGTGGTCTCCCTTGGACTGGGAGCTCCCTGAGGGCAGGGCTGTCTCTTTCCTTTCTCTGTATCCCTGGCACTTAGTACAGTGCCTCACACATAGTACATTCTTAATAAATGCTTGTTGACCTGACTCAACTTGGAGTCTGAATTTGCCCTTCAACAACCCCTGTCTTGCCCACCCCCATAATTTTTGGTTCTTCCCTCTGGAGTGAAAGGGAACAAGTCTGATCCTTCTTGCACATGACAGCCCTTCAAATACTTGAAGTTAGCCATTCTACTCCTTCTCTTCCTCAGGCCAAGTGTCCCCACTTCTTTTATGTGACCTGGGTGTTGTCTGCACCAACATCCTTGCTCACATGTGACATCCAGCATCAAACACGATGTTCCAGGTGGGGTCTGGGTAGGGCAGGTGACAACTGCCATTCAGGAAGCATGAAACTTTCCCCCTTGGCCTCTTAAGAAGACCCACATTAACTGGTCCCAAGTGAATGTTCTTTCACTGTGCCCAGATCTAAGGAACCTCCTTGGGTTAATGGCAAGTTAGTGAGCATGCTTAGTGGTGAAGAGCTCACAAAGGCTTGGATTGGTAACTGCAAGTGGTAACTTGGGCTTTCTTTGCTTCCCTGGAGAGACAGCATGATGTTGGAGAAATGCCATTGGTCTCTAACTAGGGGATATGGGTCCAAGTTGCAGCTCTAGCAAGTGCTAGCCACAACACCATGCACAAGGGATTTAACCTTTATGCCCCTCAGTCTTCTTGTCCACAAGACAGAGGGGATAATTTTTGTAAATCTCCCTCCTAGGGTTGAGGGGAGTAAAATCCTTTATAAACCTCAATGGGCTGCAGAAACAGGAGCTACTGTGAGGCCACTGGCTGTTGGCCAACTCAGTGCAGTGAGTGCATGGCCCAGAGCAGGTACTTCATATAGGTTCCCTTGTATGTTGTGGATTAGATGACTAATTGATTCATACACATGGGGATTAAAGATATAACTTCTCATTCTGTCTTACTTCATTACTGTTTGTGTTTGTCTGTCTCTAGGACATAGGTCTCAGTGCTCTTCTATCTTTCAAACAGAATTCTGCCTTGTCCCCCAGTTCAAGGCAAGTCAAGCCAAGTTAATAAGGATTTATGAAGGACCTATTAAGTTCTAGGCACCGGGGATACAGGAATTATTAGGGTTTTGGACAGTCCCATTGGCTAGACACATCTCTGCCTCTCCTGACAATCTCAGCATCTCCAAGGAGAGACACAACCAAAACCCCAGTGATGGAGGGAAGTGGGAGGGCAGAGAAGTGAGGGGGCAGGGAAATGGGAGGGCAGGGAAGTGAAAGCCAGGGAAGTTTAGGGTCAGATGTTCCCCACCCTCATCTAGTACCTCAGCCAGGCAGATAGCAGTCCCCAACGTACTTTCCTGCTTCACATTCACACCTCTAGTTGGACTGAGTCTCCAGCCAATGAAATGGCTGCAGCACCAGGTGTGGGCAGAATGTGGCCATTGTTCTGGATCCCAGACACGGAGGAGCCATTTCTTCTTAGGAGCTTGGCTGTGGCACTTTCCTTCCCACCCACTTAATGGTGAATCATCGCCCATTGTCTTTATGCTCCAGGTCAAATGATTCTGGGGGCAAAGTGGTTGTTTTCCACAGTTGAGCTTTGTATGGATGAGTTCCAATGCAACCCTTTCATTTAACTAGGGGAGAGTCAGCCTGTTACGGAGGTACTTACCAGAAGGAATCATGCATGGGCCAGCGTGTAACGTTGGAGGAGCCCTGACCTAGAAACTAGGAGATCTGCAGCCCCGGCTGAGCCTTGCCACTAACTAATTGCACTGCCTTGGGTGAGTCACTTCCCTCTCTTTCCTCTAGATAGAAAAGTGGGGGCTTTGGAAAGCATGCTCTCTAAGTCCTCTCCCTGCTCTGAAGCACTGTTATTCTCCACGTGCTGAGAACGAGACCTTTATGCCCTCCTACTTCATTTGCATACTCAGAAGCATTTAATGAGTCTTTCGGGACAAACCACCTAGAATAATTAGACTTTATTTTATTTTCAACTGCAAATGAAGTACTCAGGATTTTCTGTTCTCTCATCAGGCTTCTTCAGGTTCCGCATGTTTAACACGGCGGTAGGTTGTGGAGGTGGGGCTGGATGACGGTATTACTAGATATGGAGCCTAGAGAGCTGTCCCTTGTCTTTGGGGTTTGTGTCTCACCCCATGCAGTGGCCTCTAGCTGCACTCAACACACACACAGCAGATTGTTGAATGGATAAACACAGAATCTTCCTGAGTTGGGGTAGGAAGTCAGTTTAGCCCAAGGGTAACTCAACAAACTCCCAAATCACCTTCTCGATGCTTTTGATGTGTCTGGCACCATGCCAGGCCCTGGGAGTACTAAGACAAATCCATTCCTGTCCTTAAGGAGCTTCCTTTTTACTGATAGAGGCACAAAACAGTGCAGTAAACAGAAAGGGGAGGAAGGAGAGAGTGATACTATTTGGGGGAACCAGAGAAGGCATCAAGGAGGAGGTGGTACCTGAAATTAGCCTTGAAGGCAAGAATTCCAAATAGTTAATGTGAGGGACTGTTCTTCGGTTATGGGTGGTAGTGGGTGGAGATGGTTTATGCAAACGCAAGGAGGTGGGAGACAGCCTATCATGTTCAGGGAAGAGCGAGTAGTCCAGTTTGCTAGGAATCCAAATTGCATGGAATAGAAGACCTTATTAGGCTAGAAATAGTAGGCAGGAGCCAGGTTGTGGACTGGGCTAATGAGTTTGTATTTTATCCTAAAAGGAATGGACATCCACCAAAGGATTTTAAGTTGGGCAGTGCTAT
Source organism: Pseudochirops corinnae (assembly GCA_028646515.1). NCBI lineage: Eukaryota > Metazoa > Chordata > Mammalia > Diprotodontia > Pseudocheiridae > Pseudochirops > Pseudochirops corinnae. Next base: position 1,994,520 of record CM053585.1, on the reverse strand, counting down.
GGTCGGAATTGTGTATTCAGAAGCTGATTTCGGCAGCAGTTGTGTGGAGGATGGCTTGGAGAGGGGCAAATCTGGAGGCAGAGAGATGGGCTGGGAGGCTGCTACAGTGGTTTGGGCAAGAGGCAAGGAGGGTCTGCATGAGACGGGTGGCTACAGAAGGGAAGAGGACAGAAGTGAGAGATGCTCTGGAGGGTCCTGCTGCATTCAGAGTGCAATATGTATAATCGGCATCTCATTATTGAGAAAATCCCCAGATGTCTGGGAATTTGGTCAACAGCTCAGTGCCTTTCACAAAGTGGGCTCAACGAATGTCCTTCCAATTAGCCTGAAGAATCACAATTCAACTCAAGTAGTATCTCACTTCTCCTTTAGAGAAATAGAGCACTGAAAATTTTTATCTTTCTATTGGGTTTTGGGCTATCAATTAGGAGAAAGATATTTATGATCTTCATAAGTTTTTTCCTGCCCACAGACACATAGGTAAGGAGAAGCCCCAGGTGATAAAAAGATCAAAAGTTTTAACTACTCCATCCCCTCCCTGCCCCCCCTCATAATAAGAGTAGTTAGCATTTCTACGGCACTTCTAGGTTTGTAAACACTTCACAACTGCTATCACCCTCATTTTACAGGTAGAGAACTGAGGCTGAGGTTAAGTGATTTGCTCAGAATCACACTGCTAGTAAGTGTCTGAGTCTGGATTTTCACTCAGATCTTCCTGACTCGAAGTCCAGAACTTTATTCACTGAACCACTTAGCTTCTCTCAAGCCCTCCCCATCCTGAGATTTTTCCTTACTACAAGACCAATATCCAACTATTAGTTTAATGTCTGAAAGTATTTCTCCCCCCCTCCCCCCCCCCCCCCCCCGTAAATTCGTATCCTTTCCCAGATGGCCCAACTCAAATGATACATTCTTCAGGATGGTTTTCCTGGTCCTCCTGGTCAGTACATTGGGTGGACATCATAAATGCCACCATCATCAGAAGGTTCCCAATACATTGGGCAGACATCATAAATGCCACTATCACAAGAAGATTCCCAGTACATTGACTGGATAGCCCTTCCCCTCCCCTCTTACTGGGGTGAATTTTTAAGGGAATGTGAATGAGAGTTACACAGGGTGGGAGAGAGACGAGGAAGAGGAGGAGGAAAAGGAGGGGGAGGGAGAGAGGAAGGGGGGAGAGAGAGAGAAGGAGACAGAAAGACTGAGAGACAGATAAAGTAACAGAGAGGAGATGAGATAAGATGAAGGGGTAGAGAAGAGATGAGGGAAAGAAGAGAGGAAAGGAGAGAAGGGAGGAAAGAAGAGAAGCAAGGAGAGAAGAGAAAGAAGGGGATTCTTTATGGAAGATGTAAAAGTATCAAACATCTGAGAAATGCATGATCACAAATGCTAGAGAATCTCCTTTCAAAGATGTCCATGAAGCTGAGTGGTGTAGTGGCTAGAGCACTAGCCCTGGAGTCAGAAAACTTGAGTTTAAATTCCGACTCAGACAGTTCCTAGCTGTGTGACCCTGGGCAAGTCACTTAACCTCTATCTGCTACAGATGTGAAATGGGGATAATAACAGCGCCTTCCTCCAAGGATTGTCAGAAGGATCAGGTGAGATGATCATAAAGTGCTTTGCATAGAAATGTTGGCTCTTTTTATGACAGATGCTTTGCTGTGTATAATTATTGTTCACAGCCCAGGTTTGAACAGTTCTTGTGACCACTGTTTACAGAAATGAGAGATTTTCCTTGATTTCTGGCATAACTACATTTTTAAAGGGAAATAAGACGCAGGACCACCTTGATTCACAGCACATAATGCTTTAATTATCTCCGAGTTTGAAGCGAAGTGGGGCAGTTGATAGGAACATTTGCATATCAATATCCCCAAATGCTCTCCTAGCTCATCCATTTCATGCCATTGACAGTATTTAAGCTCCCATAATAACCTGAAATATTCACTTGTGCTTTTGAATAGAAATGAGAGTCCTCTGTCTGACAAAAAACCACGCTAGCCTGGGCCAGTTGGGACCCACATGACTCTATGCTTCTCTTAGATACTTATTATATTATCATTTGTATTAGATTTCTTTCTGAATTTGCCTTGTTTTCTTCTACTCAGTTTTAAACTCCTTGAGGGCAGGGCTCTCCCATCTTAGTTTTGTTTTTCCTTTGCTGCCTATGGTACATAGCTGATGCAATGTGGAATGAATGTTGTTGATTAAATGATTCAAATGAAAGAGGCTGTTAGGCCACTTATGCTTGAGCTGGGTTGCTATGCAAAAAGGCACGCACACATGAGAACAGACCTAGACAGTCAGTGATTGCTGGCAATACTGAGTTGGCAGGCAAGGCAGAAGTGACGGCTGGAGTAGCAAATAAAGCAAAGGACTGGGCCAGTGCTGAGGAAGCTGGACGAAGGGCAAAGGCAGCATCCTGGTAAGGAGAGTTCTTATCTGCTTGAGGAATGACTACATCGCCGAAGAGGCCTGACTTCAGCACCAAGGAGAGCAACCATGTGATTGGGACTTGGGTTTGAGGGTCAGATTTCAGCAGGAAGGAGAGCTTACTATTGAGGTAGGATCTGACTCCAGACTCGCAGAAGGAGCATCTTTAATGCCAGGATCTGACTGAGGGCTGAGAAGAGATCCCAGCAATCTGAAATTCCCAGGTAATGGTTAAAGGCATGAATTTGGCCTTTTAACGACCCTGTTCTGTTTGTCTGCCCATCAGTCAGACAGGTAGGGTATGCCTTCCTAGGCTTTACAGGACCCAGGTTCATGATGCAGGTCCTGGTCCAAATACCTCTTGGAGTTCATAGGGTCCACACATAGCAGGACCGGGGACAAACTCAGAAAGGAGTTCAGGGCCGATGCTGGAGCAGCAAGTGGTAGTGAGGGCTTCAGCAGGAGCAGCAGCAATGAGTGTAGCAGTTGGAGGAGTCATGACAGAGGAGGTGATAGAGGTGAAGAGCAGAGCCTAGAGCTAACCTTGTCTCTCTCAGCCCAAGGAACCCGAGGCAGGCTCCCTCTGAACCTGGCCAGCCAGCCAGAGTGGGTTCAGGCTCCAGCCAGCTACTCTTCACCAACTGCAAACAGCACAACATGTCTTTAGCTGTTGGGAATAAATCTGCTCCCAAAGTCTTCTCCCTTTTCTCTGTAGATGAGCTGGGGCAGATTTATGAAGGTATTGATACAGAAGAAGTGTGTACTTTGGAGAGATTGTTTTCAAGTATCCTGGCAGCCATGTTAGCCTCAGAACTCTTCAAGGCTAAAAGTCAACCACTTTCAGAAGGGGGCTGAAAGATGCAGTTATAACTACACACCATACAGTTATTATACCATATTGGCAGTTAGATGGAATAGCATGAGTTTGATAGTATGTTTAGAAGAATGACTGCATATACACAATAGTTGTGATATGAAGGTACTGTATACAATCAGGAAAATTCCCCCTACCCCTGCAGGTTTGGGTGCACTGTCAATAAAAATGACAATTGTCACCTGGTGATCTTTGACTCCCTGAATTTGGGGGCTACTAATGTGATACCAGCTCACAAGAGTGCCCTAACAGCCTTGGCTTCTGATGTAGAAGGTACCATATTTGCCATTGCTTTGGAGAAGGGAACCGTCATGAGGGTACTTTCCATTCCAGAAGGACAGAAAATCTTTGTGCTCCAGAGAGGAGTAAAGAGGTGTGTAAGCATCTGCCCTTCGGTGTTTGGCACGGATGGAATGTTCTTCTCTGCATCCAGTAACCCTGCTGCAGTGCCATCTTCAAGCCTGAGACCCACCACCTAGCCTGGTTACCTTGGGAACCTGCTTCTGGCCTCCGCCATCTATTTGGTCTCTCAAGTAATAGGCGTGTTTAACCAGCATAGAGCATTTGCCACTGTCTGACTGCCATTCTGCATTCACAAAAATATCTGTTCAGTTGACACAATTTGGAAGAGTCCCTGATGCCTAGTGGGAATTTCTAATGGATACTTATATATGTACAACATGGATCCTCAGGAAGGAGGGGAGTGCACACTGATGAAACATCCATTCATGCAGGATCAGGAAAGTCTACACACAATGGACAGAAGCAGTGTCTGTGTTCAACAAGACCTGTCCTTAAGGGCTGACAGAGTTCCATCACACACTTGGAAGCAGGCTCACCAGCCCTCCACTTTGGTTGCCAGAAGACAGATGTATTGCATGTGCACTATGCTGAACTCTCACTGGCCAGTATCCTCATCACACACTGTTGGTCATGCTCATCTGCCTGGGATGCATTTGGGATATATTGTCTTTATCCAGAATGGTTTTATAGCAGCGGTTCTCAACCTGTGGGTTATGTTCAATTTGTAACAATGAAAATACATCCTGCATAACAGATAGATTCATAACAGTAGCAAAATTACAGTTATGAAGTAGCAATGAAAATAATTTTATGGTTGGGGATCACCACAACATGAGGAACTGTATTACAGGGTCGCGGCATTAGGAAGGTTGAGAACCACTGTTCTATAGGAAACTGGAGAGATTGTATTCCCATTTGCTTCCCTAGTGCCAGGCAGGGAAGACTTAATGTGACAGAATTTTTTGACAGTCAGATTTAATTTTTATTCTGAAGATTGTCCATGATACTGTGAATATCTGTTATGTACATTTTGCTTTTCTTCTTTCAAGTATATAATAAATTCACTGCATCATTTTCAATTAAAAAGGAGGAGGTGTGGCTTAGCTACAAGGTCAAGTCTTCATTTGGTGTTGGGCTTATCTTCTTCTCAACCTTCTTTCTCCATGTCCTAGGGGCCCCTGAACAATCCCCAGAGCTCTTGATCACTACGGTGGCAGGGCAGACCTAAGTTGCCGAGATGCAGACTTCACCTTTCTGTAAGGAAAAGTACCTATTGGACAGACCCCGGATGGCAAACTGGTGGGAGGGCATGAGTGGTAGTCTCTTAGGAGGCCAGGCAGGGACATGCTGTGAGCTACATCTTTGGAAAGAACTTTGAAATAGAGGAGAGTGCAAACACATTTGAATATTTGAGAAGAAGACTTCAAGAAGCTTCCTGATGAAGACAATTGTTCTCCAGTGAGATGGGCTTCCCTCAGGACATATGGTACTACTCTACCCCCAGGGGCTTCAAGCAGAAATGGGAAAACAATTTGTCAAGGATGTGGTCAAAAGGCTTCTAGGTCAAGTGCATGTTGGCCCATTGAATCGCTACTCCCTTTCAGCTCTGAACTTCTCTGATTCCATGAGTCTAGGATTACCGATGACTTTTGCGCCTCATTAGGGATGTAGCTTGACCTATTGGAAAGAAAACTGGACTTGGAGTCACAGGACCTGTGTGGCTTTAACATCACTCATACCAATTGTGGGGAAGTCACTTGATCTCAAATCTTATCATCTGTAAAATGGGGAAATAACTTTGCCATTCTCTCCCTGCCTCCCTCCCTCTGAAAGCTGGGAGGAGAGGAGGTTGTAAAGCACAAAGTGAATCAATGTTATCTTCATTTGGACAACTCCCTTCTGAACCAAAGAGAATGTTTAACTTCTAAGGGCTGCCAGAAGCCAAGTATAAATGATGTCCTGGAGGTGGGCAGCACAGGAAGCCCCTTCCCCACTTTGACCACATAAGCTCCTCCCATGATTTGCAGGCAGAAAGGAAGGCAGCCCACTTCCTTTGTTAGCAGGAATGCTTCACATCTCAGGGCCCTCCAGAGGAGGTCATTTCTTGGGCTGCCTGGTGAGAAAGGTTGCAGAGCAGAACTCTCTCTCTGCTTGTTTCCTGCACATCACACAGCTGTCTGAGCTGCTCTACTGATGCATAGTTCAGATAAAGCCATTTCTCTGGATATGGCCATGCTCTCTCGAATCCAAGACAAAAGCAAGTGATGGAGGGATATAATCCCTGACCAGGAGGATGGGGTGTGAATTTGGGTCTGCTCAGAGTCTGCAGCTTCATAAAGAAGGGAGGCTAGTGGGGAAGACGGTGAGAGGGGAGAGCCTCCAGCGAAGAGCTACCTTGTGCATGAATCATTCAATCAATAGTGTTGAGTAGCATTCTAATGAATCAGCATTTATTAAGGACTAGGCACTGTGCATGAAAAGGCAATGATGAAACAATTCTTGACCTCAAGGAGCTTAACCCCAACTCCAGAGCTCTTTCCACTCCAGAACATACTTACCTATAAACTTAATCAGAGCCTAAGGTCATAGAGTGAGGGCTAGAACGGACCCAGAGAGGAAGCTGAGGCGCAAAGCAGTGGAGCAGCTTGTGGAGACCACAGAGTCATTGTCTGAAGACGCTTTCAAGGCCAGCTCTTCCTGACTCCTGGCCCAGCACATGGGCCCCTCCAACCTTAGCTATTTTCATGCTGTACATTGCCAATAGCCTATAAGATCCTATGGTCAGGGCCACTTTCTTTTGTCTTCATATCCTTAACACTGAGCACACAGTAGGTGGACAACAAATGTTTGTGTGATTGCATTGGATCACCATTGTGATCAAGGATGAGATTCAGATTTTAGGATGGGGATAGTGGTGAATGAGGTGGAGTGAAGCAGTATGGGAATGAACTGGGCAGGCAGAGGTCTGGGGAGAATTCCAAAGAGATATCAAACCCTGAAAGTGTGAAGGCAGGGACTGGGCTGTACAGTAATACTCTGAGCCAGGCCTTAGACTCCCTGATGAAGAAGGACCAGTGATTCGGGATTGGCAAACCAAGTTGGGTGTTCGCAGGAGACACCTGTGGACTCGATCAGACTCCAAGCATGAACCCGGCTTTTCCATTAGGAAGGGAAAGGACTTCATTTTCTGGAATCTTATTTTCAGAATGTTTGTCATTTACAGTCACACTTCATTTATGGCCTGGGCCCCTTCTCCTTCTTCCTGGAAGAGTGAAATGGAATAAATAAATTGCCAACAAGGCAGAGTGAGATGGGAGCTGGGAGCCGGAGCTGTCATATGGTAATCAGGAGAGGCAGCCACGGGGCCTTCCTCCTCCATTGTGATTGTGGAAGGGAGATGCAAATGTGAGAATCACACTCATCTCTGCTCAGTGATGCTTATTGACGTCCCTCGTCTGCCATCATTTCATGCTAAGAGGGAAGATAATTTAGGCCATTATGATTACACCTCTCAGCTCACCGCTCTTTCGAGTGTCTCAGACGCATCGATGTGGGGAATGGGTCCCTCCCACCTCCAGCAGTGGCCTGCACATGCATGCACTCACACACTCAGGCACACACACGTGCTGGGTGGGGGCTCACAGCTGCAGCATTCCTCCACCTTCAGTATTTTTAGAACATTTTGCTCTCTGTGGAGAAAGGGGGCTATGGCCCATATGTATCTCAGCCTGTGTAGATGAGGCCAAGGCAAGAGTTCTGAAGGGAGGGGGAAAGCTGCCAGAGCTGTTCTTCTCGGCTCTTGTCTGGACACAGGTCCTGGACATTAGCTGGGCTGTGCAGCCAAGGGAGCTGGCAGTGTGCAGAGCAGGAATGTTTCACTTGGAGGCTGGAGAAATGAGACCTTCCCTTGGCACCTTCCCTACCCCAATCCACCAGCTGACAGGGCTCTTCCCAGGTGGATCCCACCTTTGCCTCTGCAAAGCTCTTTGAGGGCAGGGTCTGTCTGCCTTTGTCTTTGTATTCCCAGGGCCAAGCACAGGCCATGGAACACAGCAGGAACTTAATAAATGTTTGTTGGATTGAACTGATTTCCATCCCAGTAAATGCTTCCTCCCTGATGGTCAGAACCAGATCCAGAATAACATTTCTCAGCCATTTGCTCCGCCTTTTGAAGAATGAAACTGTCTCTAAAGTCAGCCAGGAATCTATGGACTTCTAGGTTGTAGAGGAAGAGAGAGCTCTGGAGGTCAAGTCCCCACTCTGACTCTGTCTACTTTCATGCCAGACTAGGCACATTCCCTAGATGCCTCATCCACGGCCTCCTTCTGACCCAGCGGTCTGTAGCGTTGTATGATGACAATATCTCCTTTGTTGGTCCTTCCACCAAGCTTCACCCAAATGTCCTCTGCCATTGTCCCTTTCAGCTCCTGTATTTTCTCACATAATATAAACAGCTTAGATAGCAGTCCAAGGTCTTTCCCCAATTCAGTTCTTCACTGCAGACAGATGCAGGGCCAGGGAGGACCTGATGCTCTCACCCAAGAGGCCTCCAGCACTGAAGACAACAGAGAGACACCAAAGCCAGGGTGGAGGAGAAAGGCATTGGACTTCATGGAGAGAGCTGGAGACATGGTTGGAGGCTGGAGACAAGGCTTTGGGGGCTGGCTCAGTTCCAGCTCCAACCAGTTGGGTGACCTTGGGTGAGTTACAGCCCCTTGTGAAACTTCAGTTTCCTCATCCCTGAAGTGGGGATCCCTGTGCTCCCAGAACCACCTCACAGGACTTTGAAGTTCTGGATAAAAGGTGGTGAGGAGATGGCCAGAGGTCAGGGTTTACAGACCTTCTTTATCACCCAAGGAATAAGTGCAGAGAATATTGGAACTGGCTTGGGAAAACAAAAGAAACATGGGGGCAGATGGGAGAATTCCTCTCTTGCTTTCTCTCTGGCCCCTAATTATCCCTCCTGGCCCAGCACAAAAAACATCCCTTGCTGTCTCCTAACTCAAACACCTATTCTGGGGCTCCTGGAGCCTGTGGGACCACCCCTCCCTCCTCACAGTGGGTGACGCAGCCTCCTTGTCTCCACAAATATCAGCCTCTTGGGGTGGTCCTGAGAAGTGGGAATTCTCCCAGTGCCTCCTGCTCTTTCAGCCCACCTACTGTTCTGAGGCCTGCAGGACAGGAATAGTCATTCTTACCTTAAGGGAGAGATAGGAGGCAGCATCTACCAACCAAGCCAAACCATGACCACCACCTTGACCACCGTCTATGTCCTCGCAGTCCTGATGGAGATGACCCAGGATCCTGAGCCCAAGGACCTTGGGAATAGCAAGGCTTCCAAACCAGCGCCAACAGCCACCCTGGGAACCCACGGCTCCTGCAGGGGTTACAGACATGGCTACTGGAGACCCAGGAGGGAACGCTCTCGTCTCTAACGTCCTTGGCCCTGTCTAATGGCTCAACATCAGAGACTACTATGACTTTATCAGTGGAAGCGACATTTAAGTAGAGACATTAACATCTGCTTTGCTGCTGCCCCCTAAGGACCACGAGACCTTTCAGTCTGACTGGAAGCTGAAACCTTCCCTGTGTGTTGTCTCCCCAGTGGAATGTGAGCCCCTGAAGAGCAGAGATGGATAAGACAAATGTGTCTGTCAGTGTCCACAGGGCTTAGCACAGTACCTGGCACATTCATTCACTCACTAGCAAAGAAGAAAGTAAAACCATGGCTTGGGTCTATAAGACCGTGTTTGTGGCTCTAAAGTTCAGTTACAAAAGGGTAACTTTGGCCTATGTTATGGGCTGGCATCAAAGCTAGGGCTGGGCAATGGGAGGTATGGAATGGCTGAGGATGAGCAGGCTGGGTTCCTCTCCTCTCACCTTGCTTCTATTCTCTCTGTTAAGAAGAATCATGTTGGATCTGGGAGAGGAAGAACAGCAACGCCTCATAGGGGGTTGATAGCCAAGAAATGTGAAATTCTTGAAGATCACCTGGCAGTCGTCCCCTGGTGAATTCAAGTCACCAGTCCAGTGTACTCATCATGGGTGGGCTGGTCCGGGGGGCTGTTGAGCTACCCTCAGAGACTTCTGAAAGATTCTGGCAAGGAAGGGACAATTTCCCAATGTCCAGACAAGAGGAGAGGCTTGACTATGGAAGCCATAGACCAATGATTTGACCTTTTTGTCCCTGGGAATGTCCTAGATCTAGAACTTATTTTTCAAAGGACTCTTTGTGATGTTTTAGAAAGGGAGACCGTTGTCCCCAAACGCCAGGAGGGCCTCGGGAACCACTGCTCAGAGCAGACTCAGCTTGTTTGCTTTGATAGGGTGTCTACCTGTGAGGTGAGGGGGTGCTAGAGACAGAGAATGCCAGGTCTTGGGTAAGTATTTCATAAGATCTCTTAGGATATCCTTACAGACAGGAGGGAGTGACGTGGGCTAGAGCAGAGGGGCCAAGGACCATGCCACTCTCAACACTCCCAGGCTTGGGCTCACACCAGGTCAAGATGGAATTGGGAAAGATTTGGCAAAATAAATACAAACACCACGGAGCCTGCAGGCATCTTTCCAAATGGTTTAGTGGCCCTTGTTTTCACCAGTGGCTGTTGGAGTCTGGGGAAATTAGGGGATTGAAAACCGGTCAAGCCACTGGACTCTGCGAGCAGCCAAGCCTTCTGCGGCTGGTGCCAGTTTGGAATGGGGTCTCTGTGGAGGGCCTCAGGGACCTGGCCTCACACGTTTCCTGTTCAGCTGTTTTTGTTGGTGACTTATATAGAGTCACTAAAGGCTTGTTTATCATATTTAGAAATCACATGAAGCTAGGAGGGATGAGATGAGATGGTCTTTGAAGTTCCTTCTAATGCTTAGATTCTGTGAAACTAAAATCAAAGTTCTGGTGTGATATTTGCATAAGAGAGACCATAGAGAAGGATCACATTTTCACATCTATAAAATGAGGTTGTTGGCTAGATAACCTCTGGCACTCCTTTCATATATCTGGGGTTCCTTCCATATATCTGGGGCTCCTTCCATGTATCTGGGGCTCCTTCTATACACAGATACATATATGTACATATTAGATTAAAGCAGATTTTAATCACCCTAACACTTAACTAGATTGAAATCTAATTGGGAAAGATTTAGTAAAATAAATCCAAATGTGATGTGCTCCACAGGAGCTTTATGTGTGGTTTCGTGACCCTCTTTCTATTTGAGTTGGACTCTATTGGGCAGAGCCTGGTGCAACTGAAAGAGAGATTCAGAACTGGCCAATGGCTTGACCCTGAGAGCGGTCAAGTCATTCATGACTTGTGATGTGTGTGGTGTGTGTGTATGTGTGTGTGTGTGTGTGTGTGTGCGTGTGTGTGTGTGTGGTGTGTGTGTGTGTGTGTGTGTGTGTGTGCGTCCACAGGGGGAGGCTCCATGGGCCAGCAGCCCATAGGTCTCTGCAAATAGTAGGTATTTAACCAATGTTAGTGATTGGAACAAAGGTTCTTCATTTCCCAGCTCTTGGAACAGAGCACTTTGGTCAGTCTCTGGCCAGCTAAGGCAGGGTCATTTCCAATGTGGGCCTCAGAGTGCTCTCCAGCCCCAGATAAATCCTCTCTGTGTCTGGGTTCATGAGCCCCTTGGTCTGGGGGCCCGCCCGAGTGCTTGATCTGGACCGGCCCTTTCCTCGCCTCCTGGAGGGGCTGCTTTCATTGATCAATGACGCGCCCAGCCACTGGTAGCCTTCCTTGTCATCTAGCCTCAGAGGGAGGCTTTGTTTGCTTGCTCTGGAAAATCTGGACAATTTTCTCTCCCAGGCTTGTTTTCAAATATGCCCGTGACCCTTGACATTTCAGAATACACAGCCTGCTTTGCTTGAAAAATGCATTTAAATAAATTAGTGGAGTGGGCTGCTGTGAGGCGGCCTTCTTCAGGCTCCACGTGGAGACGTTCTGAAAGGACAAAGTTATCACCGATGATGACTGGGCCTCAGCACAGGGAGAAAGCCTGTGAACAAGCCTTACCTGAGGCTCACCCAGAAAAGGTCGTCTGACAAAAGGCCAGCGCAAAGGGAATTTGTTTTCAAATGATGAGGTTAAAGAATGTTTCCCTGAAGAAAATGTTATCATAAAGTATCGGAGGAAGGAAAGGGACCCCAAAGTGGGGAGAGGACAGTTAGTGTGCCATATCCCGCTTCCTACCGCTCCCACCCAGGGGATGCGGCCAGGCTCCTTCCCTGTGCACGGGGCTTTCTCTCTCCTCTTCTGAGCTACACTAGCCCCCAAGGCAAAGCTGGATGGGGGGGACTTGTTAATGGAGGAGCTAGCGTCATTGCAGCAAGGACCTGAGCCCTGGAGGCTAGGGGACCCTGGGCATAGAGGAAGGAGACATGGGGTTGAATTCTGGCTCCAGCCTGTGATCATGGACAAAAAGTTACCCCTCGGACCCCCAGTTTCTTCCTCGCTAAAATGTAGACTATCACCCACAAGGACAGGTGCACACAGTAGGAGCACATAGCACATAGTAGTTAGTCCTGACTTCAGTGACTTGCAGTGAAAGTTGCCCAGCTAGCCAGTGGGAAGGGGCAGCTACAGGGTGGTGGGCCCTTATTTACCCTTAAGAGCACCAAGCACACTCCTCTAGGGTGAGGCATTGGCTCTGCTTTCTCTGGGAGAGAGTGGGAATCCTTAGGGAGCCTCTCATATGTAGAGGGGGGCAGGCCTCAGACTCCCTGGCCAATGGCCACCAGGCGAAGAGCCAACGCCCCATCTCTGCTCATCCTTCTAGTCTCACGGTCATGGTGGGCCCCATGTGGAGTCCTCTGCTCTGGCCAGACTGCTTTGCCTGCGCAGCCTATGCATACCTTCCCTGACGGTCCATCTCTGCCCAGCTCTTCTCACCCCCGAAGGCTTTCCTCATTACTGGGCACTCATTTGAGTCAGCTCAGGCCAGTCCAAATGCTATTTTCTCCATGATGTCTTCCTGGCATCGCTCCCAAAGTCAGAAGCAATCTTTCTACTCAATCAATGATCATCACTGCTTGTCTCAAAACCACCATTTTCGAGACAGGGAGCCTGAGTTCAAATATTGGCTCTCTCAGTGACTTACTATATCATCTTGGTAGGTAGGTCAGCTACATCCTGTTGAGCCTCAATTTCCCCTTCGAGCTCTGAACCCACCGGTCCCATGGTCCTATTTCCTACTACAATTACTTTCCTTGACTAGGAGGTCTTCCATCTCTGCTGCTCTGCCTCCTCCCCCCCCAGCAGCACAGCTCTGCAGAGGATGGTTGTGGCTTAGTGCAAGGACATTGGTGCTGGGAACCAGGGGACCTAGGAGCATTGGCAATCTTGTGACTTTCTGTGGTTTCAGGTGCCAAGAACTTTCCCAGTCCACAGAGGAAGTTATGGCCACACCTGTCTAGAAGAGGGGGAAGGATGGCACATTCCCTGTGATCCTAAAGTCCTCTCTGATGTCCTGTCCTAGGGTGGAGCCAAACATGACTCCAAATGGAGTGCAGAGGTTCAGGGATGAACCCAACTTGGTATTGACTCAGCTTCCCAAGGATCAGCTAAGCGAAATATGGAGTCGGTCAGTCAGTTAGTCAGTCAACAAGCATGCTTTCTGTGTGCCAAGCACTGTGTTAACAGGGATACAGAGAAAGGCAGAGACAGGATGCCTGCTCACCAACAAGAAGCCTTTGACCAGCCTTCAGTCTTATGAGGCCTCTCTCAATCTTCACTGATAGTGGCAGAGTGGTGGTGGTACAGGGGCCCTGAAGAAAAAAAAAAGATGGATCCTGATATTTTTGGAATGTTTGGAACTTTAGCTGGTCCACTAACTATGAGGCAACTGTCCAGTGCCCCATGGGGGACCTGCTCCTGCATCCATCTGGACACTCTTGCTAAAACTGCAATGAGAAATCAAGAGAAGGCTGCAGTTCTAGAGCAGCCTTAGCTCCCACCTGATCCTTGGAAAAGGAACAAAAAAAGATGTTGATGGAAATAGCTTTGATATGCATCCAAGGATGGCAAAAACATCATTTCCTAGGACATTTGGTCATTCTGTATTGCAGTACTCACAATAAGCATTTACAAAAAGATCCCCGTGGAAAATATGGCGGCTTACACACCAACATCATAATTGCCTACTGAGCTGAATAAGTCTCTTCCTCCAATTGAATCAGCACGCGCTTTAGTACCTGGGGACCACAGTGCAGAGGGGGCCACAGGGTAACCCAGTGAAATATATCAGGGAACATGGAAGAGGAAGAAATGAGAATGGCCCAGGCTCACAGCCTGGTCAGAGGCACCCCGCAGAGATGCCACAAACACTTGAAAGCTGGACCATTTGTTTTAGTGTTCCTCTGACTATTAGCGTTAGACAAGGGAGAAAAGAGGCAAACATATGCTAGCCAAAGGTTTTACTTTTGTTCTGCAAGTGCTGGGCAGGTCCAAACGAAAGGTCTCTGGAGGAAAGAGGGTGTCTTTCAAGTCCTGCTGTTGAGGATGGTGTTGTGCTGATTATGTCAAGCCCTGGGGCACTGCAGGTAAAGGATGGAGAGGGGAGAGGAAGGGAAAGAGAAAAGAGATCAGGGAAAAAGGGGGACAGAGAAGGAGATACAGAGAGGAGGAAGGAAGGAAGGAAAAGAAAAGTAAGCAGGGAAAGAGGAAGGCAGGAAAGAAAAAAAATGAAGAAAAAAGAAGGGGCAGCTAGGTGGTGCAGTGAATAAAGCACTGGCCCTGGAGTCAGGAGGACCTGAGTTCAAATCCAGCCTCAGACACTTAACACATATTAGCCGTGTGACCTTGGGCAAGTCGCTTAACCCCAATTGCCCTGCCTTCCCCCCTCCAAAAAAAAAAAGCAAAAAAAAAAAAGCAAGAAAGAAGAAAAGGGAGGGAAGAGAAGAAAAAGAAAGAAGGAAAGAAATAAAGGAAGGAATTAGGAAGCAAAGAAAGATAGTCTGACTTTGCATGACTTTGTGATATTGCACTGGCTGGGGAAAGTGCCAAGGACAAGGGTGACTTGGCCCCGAACACCTGGGCTGACATTCCACCGTGCCTCTGCTACAGCTCTGCTGGTCTCCATCCCTTGAGCATCTCCTGTGTTTTCTTGCTCTTGTCTTTGGAGTTCTGTTCTTTCTCCTACCTGGACCATCCTCTTCTTAGTTCCTCTCTGACTCTGGAGATTTTCCTCACTCTCCAATGCCCAGCTCTGACCCCACCTTCTCCACAGCTTTCCCTGACCAGTCCTGTCCCCCAGGGCTCCCACACTCCTCTGAAGTCCTGTCCATACCACACACAACATGGAGGAACCAAGGATGGCTGTGATGAGGGGGATTTTTGAAATACTTTGTTTGATGTTACAGCCTCCTGATAGGTCTCTAATGAGAAGGCACTTAGGTTAAGTGGTCCTAATGCCCATAAAACCCAGGAACAATGACAGTTTGCACTTTCCCACCTTCCCCACTCACTCTAATCCTGTGTCAAGCTGTTGAACAATTATAGCTCCTGATTAGTCAGACCCCTGGCTGAATTGCTGCTGCTGTCAGTCACTCCATCTCTGGGGGCTCCAATAGCCATCCCAAACCCTTCCCCAGTGTCTGGTCCCAATGAAGAAACTGCCCCACCCAAGCCTGGGATTGATAAGTTACTTGGGGAATGTTCTCTCCCATATCCGGCATCAATGATCTCTTTTCAGCAAAGCCGATTTTTAAGGCATAGAACTTCTCTGTCTGGAGCCCTACTCTGAGTGTATTCTCTTCCCAAGGTCTTTGCTGCATTAGGCATCTCCCTCCCCACTTCAAGCTGGCTGAGTTTCATTTCGTCTGTGGAGCTGAACTTCAGTCAGGCTGTATTGCCTTGGAGTGTGTGTGTGTGTGTGTGTGTGTGTGTGTGTGTGTGTGTGTGAGAGAGAGAGAGAGAGAGAGAGAGACAGAGAGAGAGAGAGAGAGAGAGAGAGAGAGACAGAGAGAGAGAGAGACAGAGAGAGAGAGAGAATGTGTGTGTGTGTGTGTGTGTGTGTGTGTGCGCTTTTTTTGGGGCCTGCTTGCTGTACCTCATAATAATAAAGTTCATGTTTGTACAAGCTTCCAACCACCAATTTCCTATGACTTCCCAAACCCTGGGTCTTTGCTTTAATCCAAGCCATGCGGCCAAATATAGCAATCACATAATGTCAGAGACGCTTCAATCCACCCCATTCCTTTTATAGACTAGCTCCCTGAGCCACAGGGAGGAGGTGGGGCTGGTTGAACATCACAGAGTCGGGGGGGAGGGGGGGATGGGCAGAGTTAGGAATGGAACCCAGGTCTCCTGAGTGCCAGTGCTCTTACCTTCTTGCTAGCCTTCAGTGCTTCCATCTCCCACAAACAATAGGATAAATCTGTGAATGGAATTCTATCCTGCATCTGATTCTGATTCTTAACAAAGGGGAAGAACCTGTGGTGGAGTGGAAATAAAGAGGACCTGGGGAGGCAGAAAGGGGGTCCTCTCTCTTAGAATCTGAGATAGAAAGGAGAGGGGATCCAGTTCCAGTCTGACTGACACATCCCCTGGATCTGGGGAGAGCAGAGTGCAAAGAATTTGGACAAAGGATCAGTTGAGAAGGGAAAGGGCATTTCCCTTTAGAGAAAGGACAGGATTGTCTGGAAAAATGCTGCCCAAGAAGCCTGCGAAGCCACCGAGAATGGAATTTTGGATAAACAAAGAGACAGAATTCGGTTAAGATAGAAAAGGGGGGATGAATCTCAAGAGACTGATGTGTATGCATGGGGGACTCAGTGACCAATTTAGAGTTTTAAAAAGTGTGTCCAGAAGCTGGCAGCAAGGCCTTGTAATGGGAGAGGGATACATCTATGTAGGCTTAGGCACTCTGAAGCCTGGCCTGAGCTGAGGCTGCCAAGGGAGGTGGCAATGACTTAAAGAAGCAAAGTTTGGCTGATAAGGTGGTGATAATCAATTGTGGATGGAAAACAGACTTGCCCAGTTCTTGTGCTTTGCTTTCCTGAGTGGAGAGGATGCTCTTTGGCCTGAGGGGAGCAGGGTCATAATGGATAATAGGTAATTGGTAACCAAGATCAGTTAGCAGACAGAAAGAGAACGCAAGCTGCCTTTAGTGAGTTAATGCCACCAGACTGAGATGGGGGATCCTACAACAAAGTACCTGAGAGATGGGAGTGCTGAGTTACCTGAAATATCCTCAACAGTAGTAGTACTGCAGGACTGGAGAAAGGTCAGTGTCATCCTGATTTTCAAAAAATGAAAAGGGATCTTGACCTTGATTTGGGGCAGCATTCTAGAGGGTATTGCTAAAGGCATGGTTATCAAGCACCTAGAAAAGCAAGCAAAGATCAGAGAGCACCATAATCGCTTCCTGCTGTTATGTCGGGATAACTTCATTGTCGGCTTCCTTGGCTGGCAGGTGATGGGAACGCCAAGCTTGTGCTGTTATTATTGTGGAAGTGAGGGTGAGATGTAGACCCAGTTTGTCAGACCAAGAACTAGTGGAATGATGAGCCCTGAAGAACAATCATTAAAGGAGAAAGCAGGTGGCTCCAGAGTGCGCAGAGCGCCAGGCTGGAAGTCAGGAAGGTTCATCTCCTTTAGTTCAAATCCAGGCTAAAACACTGGGCAAGTCACATAACCTTGTTTGCCTCAGTTTCCCCATCTGTAAAATGATTTGGACACAGAAATGGCAAAGCACTCTTTCTTTGCCAAGAAAACCCCAAGTGTAGTCATGTAGAGTCAGCCACGACTGAAATGACTAAATCCAATAATCATTAATAGTTCAATTTTGACTTGGACAGAGGTCTCCAGGGGAGGGCCTCAGAGATCTATGTGTGACTCTAGGCTTTTACATATGTTTAGCAGTGATTTAAGGCTCAGATGGCACACTCATTCAGAAGATGCCACCAATCTGGAAAAGATTGTGAACATGGTGGGTGACAGAGTCAGGAGCCAAAAAACTCTTGACAGGCTGGGGTGTCAGGCTGAATCTACTAAGATGAAATTCAGTAGGGAAAAAATGAATAAAGTTTTATATTTGGGTTCCAAAAATTAATTGCAGAGGTCTTTGGGCAGAGGCTAGACGCCTGACTACCTGCTGGGCTTGTTATGGATAGGATGCTTATTCAGAGATGGGTTGGACTAGATGGTCCACTGCAATCCCTTTGGCTCCATGGATCTTGGGACACATATGATCTTACCTGTGCTAGCTGAGGCTTCTCCATGGTCCCCAGGTGCCCTGGGTCTCTTGGAACACAAGTTGTGATTTTAAGAAGAGGTTGAGCACAATGAGCCTGTGGCCTCTATTTCCTCAGGAGACCTGAGAATGCTGCTGGGGGTTGAGAGGAGTGTTGGAGAGGAGTCTGGGGTACAAGAAACTCTTCAGGAGGGTTTCTGGATTCTTGGAAACTCCAAAAATCCTGCCTGTGGAGACTATTATCTAACTTCATCTGGTCCCTCTAGGACACCATTTTGATTCTACCTTCACTGCCTGCTGCTTGCTTCAGCATAGTCCCTGTGGTTCCCACAGCCTCTAGGTCAGCAGACTCTCTCTCCTATAGCAAGCCATAATTTGGATCATTACCTTTCCCTGGTAGACAGAGATGATGTTTCCTCTCTTCCTGAAATGATTGCTGGGCTCTTGGCTCAGGGGCAGAATGAGGTGATTCCTTTCTCTCCCTGCAAGAGCACAACTTTAGCCTTCTTCCTTCCCTTTCTCCCTCCCTCCATCCCTTCTTTCCCTTCCTTCCTTCTTTCCTTTCTTGCTTCCTTCCTCTCTCCCTCCCTTTCTTTCCTCTATGTTGCTTTTCTTTTCCTCGTGATTCCTCAATTTCCTATCTGTATTTTTGTTCCCTAATTTTCTTTGGCTCTTCTCAGAGATACAATGGACCAGATGTACACAGTATTCCACTGAGGATGCCAAGCTGCCAGTCACTGCCTTCCAAATGGTGGGAATGGAAGTCAGGCATTGGAAGGTTCTTCTGATCCACAGTATTTCCCCTCTTCACCCACCATTTAAGGACATATCTTTCATTTATCCTGAAAAAACCCTGTATCCTCTTCCCTACTGTAACATCTAGCTCAGAGCAAGGAAGCGCCTCAGAGCAGGCTCTTAGAAAATTCCTCACAGCAGCAGCAGTTGAATTTGTTTAGCCTGTGAGGCAACTTCCCAGATAGATCTTTCTGATCTAGGGCACATGTGCAGCTCATTCCTTATAGCCATGGATCTATGAGAAAAATGAGATTCTTCTAATGTGTCATCCTAGTAGGAAGGACTCAATCTTTGTGGTTGATTCGTACAGGAGGGATCTGTTGAAAATCACCTAGAAAGTGAAGGCAAAGGTTGGGTTCAGTGCAACAATAAGAGTGGGTGTTCTGTGGCTCCCTCTGTCCTTCCTCAGCTTATAATGTCATGATGGCATGGAAATATTGTTTCCAGTGGTACTGCCTAACCATGATCAATGTAGGCTTGTCTCCAAGATACTTTAGAGCTAGCAGTCCTAAATAATGATGATGGTGCTGGTAATGATGTAGATGATAATGGTGAAGAAGAAGAAAAAGAAGATGTAAAGGCTTTTGTAGAACAATATCTTTGTCCAGGGCATGGGATCCAATTCAATTTGAGAACCATTGATTAAATACAAGGTCCTGTGCTAGATACTACAGAGACAAAGATGAAGATAAAATGGCCTTCGCCCTCAAGAAACTTATAATCTGTGGGGAAAAGCTCCAGAAAGCTATAGGGAAGCCTGAAGGCTTGGAGAGCCCAGAGTTCAAGGGAGAGGAGCATGGAAGGGGAGAGGGATGCACTGATGTGACATTTTGTCTTCTTTGGAACTTCATCCTTGTCCAATCTGATTTGTCATTTTGTAAGATGCTCTGCTGTGGCATTTTTTGCCAACGAGGAGTAAGACATTGCAGACAGATTTTACCTTGATCAACTTGATATCAAAGAATTTGAGCATTAGGAAGGACCTCAGCCACCATCTCACCGAACCTATAGTGTGGTAGATTAGCTTGTGAGTATCGGCTCTTGCTGTAGGTGCACACATTGCACACCCAGTTTGAGTCCTTAGGGAAGGCACAACATTCTTTGGTGGCTTCCAATCTGACCTTATTGGTTATTGGTGATTCTACTTCTGGCCATGAGATGCCACATATTGTGTGGTGATGAGTGCTCTGGTCCACTGCAGAGCTATAGGATTGATGATTCAAGAATTTCTGAGTCAGAACTGAATGTGAATACAAAAGGAACAACTCATCTATGTATCAGACTCTTTCCTCAGAAGTTCCTAGTGAGAAAGGCTCTTTTGAGCTGCTGGATGGGGAAGGAGCATCTGGCTGAATTCTACCTGGCCACCATGTGTCTGTGAACACATGGTAACTTAGTTTCCTTTGTGTGTACTCTCTCCTGATCTTAGGTGAATGACTAGTCTAAGATTGGAGTTTCCAGGCAATCTGGTGAATCCAGGAGATCCAGAGGTCCAATCAGACTTAGCAGCAGAGTCCACTTGAGCAGTCACAGTAGCCTTAGGAGTCAGGAGGTGACTAAGTACCAGCCTTGAGATGAATGTGTCCAGGAAGCAATCTTGAACATGACAAGGTCTGGAAGGAACACCAGCACTAGCACTAGCAGGGGAGTGGCTTGGCCCAGTAATGGATAAATTTATCCAGCAAAGATGTCATGCCTTTCCAGGAGCAAGGTTGACTGAGCAGTTGAGCAACATCTCCATGGATGACACCATATCATCCAGAAGAAGACAACTCCAGGAAAGAGAAAAGGACTTCCAGATCCAACAGGTAGGAGGTCTGCTTTGGTCTCACATTGTCCTTATATCTGTGCCTCTTTACTCTTATCCTTTAAATTGAGCCCACTCTCCGCAGGGGCTGCCTGTGTGTGTGTGTGTGTGTGTGTGTGTGTGTGCTCGTGCACGCATGTGCATATTTACCAATGATTTGTAACATGCCTTTTCAGCAAATCCCTTTTCTAAAACCTAATGGAGTTCAACTAATTGAATATTTACATAGATTTTATTTTCTTTCCTGTTCTCACAACTTCCACTCCTTTGAGAACAAAGGAAAACAAAACCTTTGTTAACAAAAATATACCATCAAGTAAAAGAAATTTGCACATCAATCAGTCCAAAAAGATATGCCTTCTTCTTCATCCTGAGTCCTCCACTTTTCTATCAGGAAGTGGGTAGTGTTTGTCAGCATCGGCCCTTTGGAATTGACTTGAGTCACTGTGTTGATCAGAGTCCTTGATTTTTCAAAGGCATTGGTTCACACAGCATTGTTGTTATTGTATAAATTGTCCTTCTGATTCTGTTCCCCTTAATCTGTATCAGTTCACATGAGTCTTACCAGGCTTTTCTCAAACCATACCTTCTATCTGTTCTTTCAGGGAAATAATATTCTACTGCATCCAATTGTTTGATTGTTAATAAAGAGTATACCAGTGTGGTCTAATGAGTGACTAATTGAAAACAGCCCCCTAGATCCATTAGCAGAGAAGCAGTCAGTGCCCTTGGTGGGCCAGGAATGGAGGCTGGGGAAGTAGTGATGGAAGGGGGCCAAGGTGTGCTATGCCCCAGGGGCTCATCCACAAGAGTTTTGAAGTACGGTTATAAAAACCTCCTGTAGAGTTTCTCCATCCAAGACTTTTATTATTGGGTACCTTAGCCGCTTTCTCTTCATTTGCTTGAGAATACAATTGGACAGTCTGTTTTCTGATGAGTTCCTTTTAAAAGTCAGACCAATTCCTTTGAGGTGCCATTTTCTTGTTTGAATGCTTAATATTCATATCAGCTGTGTTATTGTCCTAGCATAAGGGTGGTAGTTACTATGAGAAGTACGGAATGTGAATTTCTAAATGCTGGTGCTGAACAGTTTGCCCAGAGCACACTATTACAGACAGTCACAATTGGATGAGGTCACAAATGTTTTTCTTCTTTTTACTTAAAAGCAGACTTAGATTGCATGTTCCCCAGTCCTGGTCCAGATAGTTCTCTGAGAGTCATGTGGTCAGTAAATCCATAGGAGAGTCTTTGCTGCTGGAGAGATCCTGAGTACCCAGCCCCTCCCCCCATCCCTTTTGTAAACCTCATGCATGGAGGGGTTCACTTCTTCCTTGTTGAGCTTAACCTGCCTGCTCCAGTGAGCCACGGGTTCAGTGGTTCAGAGGAAATTCCTTTGGTTTCACTGCAGAGACCAATTGACAAAATTTGAGTCCTCTATATTATTTTGAGGATTCAGAGAATTTGGGTGTGAAAGGAAGAAAATAAATCAGAACTTATTGGACACCTACTCCGTGCCAGATATTGGGTTTTACAATTATGATCTCATTGGATTCCCATAGTAGGTAGGCACTATTATCACCCTTATTTTCCCGGTGAGGAAACTCAAGCAGAGAAGTCTTGCGAATAGCTCAGAATCACCCAGCAAGTAAGAGTCTGAGGCTGGATTTGAACTCAAGTCTTCCTGATTTGAGGCCCAGCATTGTGACCACTGAATTTTAACTCCCTCATATGTCGTGGGACGTCTGGGGGTGTCTTGTCCACTTGGAGTCTCCATGTGTTTTAGGTGTCTCTGGAACATCCCTGTCTAGAGCCAGGCACAGACCCTCAAGGGGTTTTCAGCTGGAGCCTCCAAAGGTAACCATTTGAACTCTGGTTTTTCAGCCAGGATGGGATTCCCTGAACTGTACTGTTATCTCTTTCAGGGGTAACAAACTCACATGGAAAGGAGGCCACTAAGCCATTTGTGAGGATCCCAGGGGGCCACAGATTGACTTAGGAAACCATATTTTAAAATTATCTATGTTCCCCTGTATTTTAATGTATTTTGTGAAACATTTTTCAATTCATTTTCATTTGGTCCTGCTGCACTCTGGAGAACTGGCCACAACTAGGCCTGATGGCACCCTTGATCTAGCCCATTTTTTCCACAAGAGAACCATGGGATGCTTTCTCAAACATTTTGCTAAAACATCTGTAAGCTGTATGCAGAACATAGTTCAATAACCTTGCTGAAAAAGGAAATCAACTTAAGTCGGCCTGATTGCCACTGTCATCTTGACTTGAGGCCCAGTGCTCTGTCCATGGTCCCACTTATCTGTCTTCAGGTAAATACTGGGTCACTGTTGGCTGAGCATATTTCAGGGGACTGGTCCAAGCTGAGGTCAGACTGGACCTGCAACTTTACATGCTCTAATTCTATGTGTGGCAGTGGGATGCCTATGGCTTAGTTCAAGGGTCAGTTCCCCCATGAAGCCTTTCTTTGAGTTCTCAGGGACCCCCAGCTTCCCACCTAGCAAATTAACTAGAGCTAATTTGTGAGACATATATGTGCGTGTGTCCTCTTGTAGAATGGGAGCTTCCTGAGAGCCAGGATGGGTTCAGTTTCATCTCTGTGACCTTCGTGTTTACCACAGTGTCCAATATTCACTGCTTAATTGATTGATGACATTTTGCTTTGAGTCCTTGGTCCTGCCTTATCTGCCCCTGAAAATGATCTCCGTTCTAGTCTTTGATTTTTAATTAATGCTTGTTAAATGATGATGGTAAAATCTCTCCCCACTCCAATCTATCCTCCACTTGACTGTCAAAAGTGACCTTTCTGAGGGCCAATCATATTCCCTCACCCCCCCATCCCCATTCAGTAAACTCTAGTCTGTCTCTCCACATCACCTCTGGAATCAAATACAAAATCCTCTGTTTGGCATCCAAAGCCCTATATACTCTTCCATTCATTGACACTGGCCTCTTGGCTGTTCTGCCAACAAGATGCTCCATCCCTTAGTTCTACCACTTGCTCTGGCTGCCCTTCATTCCTGGAATGCTCTCTCTGCCCCCTGGTTTCCTTCAAGTTCTAATTAAAACCCTACCTTCTAAAGTAAGAATTTCCCAGCCCCTCTCACTACCATCATTGTTCGTGCCCTCCCTCTGAAATTACTTCCAATTTGCCCAATACATATCTTGTATATACATGGTTGTTTGCTTGTCTCTTCAATTAAATTGTGAACTCCACAAAGGCAGGGACTTTTTTGAGATCTCTAGCACTTGACACAGTGCCTGGCACATAGTAGGTACTTCATAAATGTTTACTGATTCATTGATGACCTCACAAGACCATTGGGAGAGAACCATCAGGAGCCCCTCAAGAAAACTGGACTTCATCCATTTCCTTTCTCCATGCCATGGGGTGAGCACCTGACTACTCTAACAAGTGTTTATCCAAACACACCAGTAATGGCTGCTGGGTGGGATGGACCTCCCCTCACTGTCTCCTTATTTCTCCCCCCCCTCACTGCACTCTTAGGATCTCTGGTGAAAGGTGGCAGAGTGGGGATTGGGAAGGGTTCAAGTCCTGATGAAGACTCCCCTTTGTTGTCCAGCATAAAGGGTGCTCCACCAAGGCTCTGTCGTCCCAACCAGCTTTTCTTCATGTCAGCTCTCATCAGCAAAACTTCTCTTTTAGGATGTATCAAGGAGCATGGCTATATCATCTATAGGGATACAATCAAAGTCCCAAACCATCACTTGCTGCCCTATGGAAGTCTCCTGATGCCTTCTTCCTTGTGCCTGGACACAAAGCTTTTAGCAGCACCCTGGAGCTGCCTACATGGGCACCTGGGGCTGGACCCAGGGGAATTCACTGCTCAGGTGTATCAGCTCCAAGGGCCCCTTTGGGTCTTCCCTCCCTGGGAGCCCTGGGTCACTTTGGAGAGTGACTTGGAGAGGGATCCACAGAATGCTTTTTGTTTACTTTCTGGTGTGGTCACCAGCTCTGTGTGTGTCTACATGTGCTTGTGTGTGCATGCATACATGTGTGTACATGCATGTGCTTGTATGATTTGTGTGTGTATGAGAGACAGAGATGGAGACAGAAAGACAGAATTTTCCTAGTCAGGAGAAAAATTTCCCTTTGCATGGAATCTTTCATGACAGACATCTGGAAAGTTGGTCCACTTCATCTCTTTCCTACCAACACTCATTCTATCTGACAGCAGACGCAGAGAGAGCGTACCCCAGCCTGCCTCCCCAACACTGGTTTTCAATCCATGACTGACCTGCCTTTCACCAAAGCTTTAATTAATCAGTTACTTTGCTGGGTTAGTTCAAGGCCAGAGGATGAGAAGCTCTCAGCTGGCCCCATGTGGCCAGACTCTGAAACTTTCTGAAAGCTCTGATTTAATTAAAATCTGACCACTCTTCTTTCGAAGCAGAAATGTGAGAGGCTGTCTGTGTGTACAGAATCATAGCCCTGCAGGGGACATCATACATACCCGACCATATCTCTTTACAGAGGAGACAGCCAAAGCCCAGAGAGAGCCAGAGGTGTGTCCAAGGTCACACAGCAGTGCAAAGTAGAGCTGGGACTTTGGCCTCAGAAAGCAGGCCCAGGGCTCTTGCCACTGCCCTGCCCTGTCTCTTCAGCACTTAGCCAGGGTGGAATGGACTCCTCAGGTAGCGGTTCAGTGGGAGGATCTCTGAACTCAAGCATTGGTTCCTCTGGAACACCCTGGGAATGCTGGCAGGGTTCTGGCCCTCCCTCCCTTCCATGCCAGAGGCTTGACAGGAACACTGGCTAGGGGGAGAACACTGGGAGCTAGGGGGCCTCTCTTGATGCAGCTCTCTGTCCAGATCTCTCAGATTTTGGAGGATAGATAAGACACAGAGAAGAGGGACAGACTGGATGGATGAGAGAGTGATCACTGGAGGAAGAGGCATGGCTGAGGCCACCCTTGGGGGAGGCTTTCTGGGCCACTTAAAAAGAGCTCTCAGGCTGTGGGGGTCCCCCCAGCACACTGAAGGAGTTAGGGGGCTCCTCTGTCCAGGAGATGCTGAAGAGGGTGAGATGGGAGAGGGTGACTGGCTGGGATTCCACCAGGACACAGTGTGTGGTAACAGCCCTGAAAGGTTCCTGTGGGGACTTATACCTGCCATCTTGTCTGGGCGTCAGGCCAGCCCTGTGAGCTTGAGCTCTGCACTGTGGGGATCACCAACTCCATTTGATCCATGAGTTCCCTGAAGCTCAGAGAGAAGGGGACCCACTGATGATCTCATAGCTACTCAGGTAGAATTTGCACTCAGGACCATGCTCATATCAAGACTGACTGCAGGGCCCTGCCCACTGAGCATCAGAGGATCTGGAAAGGAGGATGCTGGACAAAGGGAGTTCTTCTAGGGCAAGTTGACTTTGAGTTCCCACTCCCCATCTCCTCCTACAGACTGCCCCTCTTCCACCCCTTCACTAGCTTATCCTCCATCTCTCCCTCTCTGCTGGCTCCTTTCCTCCTGCCTACAAATGTGCCCATGTCACCCTCATCTTGAGAAACCCCCACTTGATCCTCCAGTCCCTGCTGACTCTCCTATCTCCTCTCCCTTTTTTTCTTAAACCCTTCCATTCCAGCTTCAGACCTAATCATTCCACTGAAACTGCTCTATCTGAAGTGACCAATGATCTCTTAGCTGCCAAACCCAATGGCCTTTTCTTTTTAAAAATATTCCTATTTATTTTTAGTTTTCAACATTCACTTTCACAAGATTTTGAGTTCCACATTTTCTCCCCATCTCTTCCCTCTCCCCACTCCAACATGCATTCTGATTAGCCCTGCCCCAAGTCTGCCTTCCCTTCTATCACTCCCCCTTCTCTTATTCCCTTTCCTTTTATTTTCCTGTAGGGCAAGATAGATTTCTATACCCCATTGTCTGCAAATCTTATTTCCCAGTTACATGTAAAAACAATTTTTACTACTCATTTGTAAAGCTTTGAGTTCTATTCCCCCCTTTCTCCCTCGCCACCCATCCTCATTGAGAAGACAAGTAATTTGATATAGGTTATACATGCGTAGTCATGCAAAACACTTCCATAATAGTCATGTTGTGAAAGGCTAACTACGTCTCCCTCCATCCTATCCCACCCTCCATTTATTCTATTCTCTCCTTTGACCCTGTCCCTCCTCAAAAGAGTTGCTTCTGATTATATCCCCAGTCTTCCCTTCCTTCTATTATTCCCCCTTATCCCTTTCCCCCCTTACTTTCCTATAGGGTAAGATAGATTTCCATACCCAGTTGAGTGCGTGTATTATCCCCTCCTTAAGCCAAATCCAATGAGAGTAAGGTTCACTCCCTCCCTCTCACCTCCCCCCTTTTCCCCTCCAATATAAAAGCTTTTTCTTGCCTCTTTTATGTGAGATAATTTACCCCAGTCTGCCTCTCCCTTTCTCCTTCTCCCAGTACATTCCTCTCTCTCACCCCTAAATTTTATTCTTTAGATAGCATCCAATGGCCTTTTCTCACTGTCTGTTCTTGACCTCTCTGAAGTTGTTCATACTGC
The DNA here is from genome assembly GCA_028646515.1 of Pseudochirops corinnae. Taxonomy (NCBI): domain Eukaryota; kingdom Metazoa; phylum Chordata; class Mammalia; order Diprotodontia; family Pseudocheiridae; genus Pseudochirops; species Pseudochirops corinnae. Next base: position 1,967,574 of record CM053585.1, on the reverse strand, counting down.
TGGTCACTCTCTTCTCCTGGATCATCTCTTCTCTCTCTAGGTTTTCAGATTGTTTCCTTTCCTGGCTCTCCTCTTCCCTCTCTGACTGACCTTTCTCTGTCTCCTTTGCTGGATTCTTATCCAAACCATGCCCTCTCACCATGAGTGCCCCTCAGAATTCTGTTCTGGGTCCTCTTCTCCCTCTAGTCTGCTTCCCTTGGTGGTCTCATACACCTCACATCTCCCATCACCATCTCCAGCTGGATGCCCAGTGGACATCTGAAAATCAGATGATATGCCCCAAACAGAACTCACTATCTCTGCCCCTAACACCTCCCCCTCCTACCTTTCCTATTTCTGTCAAGGGCACTGCCTCCTCCCAGTCCCATGGGCTCCCAACCTAGGAGTGGTCCTGGAATGCACACTATCCCTCACTCCCAATATTTAAGCTATGGCCATGGCCTGTCCATCTTACCTCTTGTAGCATCTCTGACCCTGCCTCTGTCCAGTGTAAGCCCTCATCACTTCACACATGGAATATTGCAATGGCTGTTGGTGAGTCTGCCTGCCTCAAGTCTCTCCTCCATCCATCCCTAAAGCACAGGTCTGACCACTCCCATATTCCCCCATTGTCTCCAAGAGCAAATACAAAAGAGCCTGTTAGATTTGGGGGCCTACCATATCACACAGTATTGATGGCTTAGGATCTTGTGGTCCGCTCAGAACTCTGAATCTTTTTTTCAGAACAGTAGTTGGAGATATCTAGAAGACAGTGGTGGACGTGAGATTTGAGGACAGCAGAGAGTCTGGGACAGGATCTGGGAATCATCTTCATAAAGTTGATAATTACTGAATGTCTCACACTTAGAAAGTTGCTGAATTGAGATTAAAACCCAGGTCCTCAGATTCCCAATCTGATTCTCTTTCTGCTGCACTGTACTACCTCCTCCAGGGGAGATGAAGCTCTCACAAGAAATCCCCTGAAAGGTCACAATGCTGGGTGGTACTTAATGGCCCAAGGTTTCTGTTTGGCCTCTTCAATTTGGCTGACATCACGTTCCAAAGGCAAAGGATAAGGAAGCAAGCCCAGGATCTGAGCCTGGCAATCATCACCCAGAGAGTGCTGTGGCCCCCAGTGGCATCAGGTACATGCGCATCCTCCCCAAGTCACTCTTCAGCTTGGGGCTCATCACCATACTGCTCTGTACACATCTGGGACGTGCAGACCTCTCTGAAAAGTAAGGACCATTATGTACTTGCGTTATCAATCTCCCTGGCCTCCTGGAGGTTGGGGTGGAGGTAGGTCTCTGGCAAGAGGCAAGCGGGAGTCTCCCATATGGCTCTTTGCTTTTAAGAATGGGTCTCCCCACATCATCAAGGCTGGATTGCAGTGTCCACTCATGGGTCTCTTCCCACTGTGGACTGATGACCTTGGGGGCTATTAGGTGGTACAGTGGATAGAATGCAGGACCTGGAGTCAGAAAGACCTGAGTTCAAATCTGGCCTCAGATGCTAGCTAGTGACCCTGGGCAAGTCACTTCACCCTGCTTGCCTCAGTTTCCTCATCTGTCAAATGAGCTGGAGAAGGCAATGGCAGACCACTCCAGCATCTCTGCCAAGAAAACCCAAATGGGGTCATGAAGAATCAGACATGACAGAAAAATGGCTGGACAGCAATGGATGAGCTAAGTTGGTTCCCTTTGCTTCAATTGACCTGCCCAGCACCTGCTGCCAGGGGCTCCCGATCTTGGTGCCAGACACAGTGAGGACCCTGAGAAGCGCATGTGTGGAGCCTGGGACTCAGGGCTCTGCACACTTAGGGGTGCCAGCTGAGGCCTCCGTTCATACCCCTCCATGAGGGAGTCCAGTGAATGGAGGCATCCAGGCTGAACCGGATATTTGAAAGCAGCAGTGAGACTCTGTGTGCCCCCATCTCTGAGTACCTGGGTTTCAGATAATGCCGGTGCTCCCTTGGGGCCCAGCCAGCCCTGCTTGGGGCACATGAGTGCTGCTCCCCACTTCCCTTGAGGGCCAGCCTTCCCGGAGCGTGGGTGTCCGTTCTCCAAGTATGCCTGGGAAGGAGCAGGGGGCCAGGTGCGGGAAGGGAACTGCCCCATCTTCCTTCCCTGGTGCCTCTCCAGCAGGATCAGGCTGGACACTGCCGGCTCCTGTTGTGGGGCCTATGTCTGATCCTCCCCTCCCTGGGGAAGGGGCACATGCTTATTGGCATGATGCCATGTACATGTTTTTATGACTCCTAGTACATGAAACAGCAGTGAACCGAGCATTCGGCTGAAGGCTCCCAGGGAAGCCATCAGCCAAGTGGAGAAATGGAAATGCATCTGGACGAGGCACAGCCTGGGATAGAAATGGTGCTGGCAGGACACTCTCCCTCCGTGACAGATTGACCTGGGCCAGAGAGGAGAAGATGCTGCAGCCAGGAGACAGGGGGCCAGGAGCAGAGGGGCCAGGAGCAGGGGTGACTTTGGCCACAGTTTCTTCATTTGTAAAAAGTGGAGGGCAGGGGACAGCTTGGACTAGAAGCTTTGTGTTGTTGAGTCAATGGCCGGTCTGGGAAGTCTAGTGTTTGCCCCTTGAGCTCAAGGTCATAACATTAAAAAGTGTTTATTAAGTGATTATCATGTGCCAGACACAGGAGGGACAAATTCAGGTAGAAAGAAAGATATCCCCTGCCTTCAGGGAGCTTCCATTCTAATGGGGAAGACAGCACATAAATGAAAGCTGACAAGGGGGAGGGGGACTGAAGACAAAGAGCCCCGAGGACCACCCGTGGAGGGATGGCCTCAGCCACACTCTGGCTGCTTCTCATCAGAGGCAAGGCTGCTTTGAGCTGGAACGGTGTGTGGTTGGGGAAACATGCAGCAGGTTTGGGGGCCATCCAGGGCAGGATTCCTCACCACTCCGGGGGTTCTGCAAATGTGTCCTGAAGGTCCTTTCCTGGACCATGAGGTATTCAGTGCTCATCCCTGATGAGTCTGGTCAGCTCCACAGCTTCCTGTCATCTCGGGAAGCCATCAGAACAGGCTGGGGACTATGGCAATAGTGTGACATACTCTGGTCCTTGCCCCCACAAAAATTCCAACTAATAGAGGCGTAAGGCCCCAGCACAGAAATAAGAACACATGTGGGGAGTGGTGATGGGAGCGGGCAGACAGGGCTTGGGGTCTCAAGAGGAGTCTGTTCTGACAATGGGGATCAGAGGAGGAGGTGGCTTTGAAGCCTGGTTTTAAAAGGTGGGAGGACTTTCTAAACAGGGCACAGAGTGAGCAAAAACCCTGAGGCAGGAGAGATACCCCTCTGGGCAGGAGGGTGGAGGGTGATTTAGGGAGGCCCCAAGCCATGAACTTCACCAGCTCTCCTGGGGTTGGATGTGTCTTCCTTTGCCAGAGAAAAGGGCCTGTGCATCACCAACAGCCTGGCTGCAGACCCAAGGCCCAGCAGCAGCCCCGCCCCTCTTCTGGACCCTCTCTGGCTCGTTTGGGTCCTTCCCACCATGGGCAGAGCTCCCAACTGAACAAGGGGCTGAGGCTATCCAGCGGATTGCCACCTCCTCAATCTTGAGAACAAGCTCTCTTCGGATGGCTTTGCGGGTTTCTTTGACTGCCACATCAGACCGTTGACTCATACAGAGTTGGGAGTCACCCAAGGTCCCTGGATTATGTTCATCTTCCCCAGCATTATAGACTCACATTCCTGGAAAAGTCAGGCATGAAGCTTTCTGGGTGCCGAGGAGACAGGCTGACAGGCAGAGGGACAGAGGGGCAGATGAGCAGAGGGGCAGAGGGGCAGAGAGGAAGACAGGCAGGTGGGCAGAGGGTCAGACGGGCAGTGGGGCAAGTGGGCAGAGGGGCAAACAGGCAGCAGGCAGAGTGCTGAGCGTCCCCAAAGGACTCCAATGTCTGTCAAAGGGAATATCCCAGAATGAGTCTTTCCTGTCTACACTGACATGCTGGGTGTTCATGGTGAAGCATGTCCTTTAATCTCCTGAACTTAGACTCAGGCCTGAGACTCGTTGGCCCAAGGCTCAAGTTCAGACTTGGAGCTTTAGACCCAAATTTTGAAATCTCTTTCCCCAGTTCATCTGCCTGACATTTTGTCCTCGTGGGCCTTAGGGGTCGGGTCCTCATGCAGTGAGTGGCCAGCAGGACTTGTCCCAAGGCAAGGATCTTAGCTCGGTTGATAGGGTGTGGCTACCCTAACCTGGCACACAATGCCATAGAGATGGGAGGCAGCAGGTTACAGGTTCATGGGATCAGAGGAAAGCCAGGCTATCCTTTCATGTTATGGATGAGGAAATGGAGGCCTGGATTGCTTAATCTCAGAAGTGCAGAAAAGCTCAGTCACGGGCAGCCAGTGACACGGGCCAGAAGCCCCTTCGGCAGAATCTGGAGCCCTGGGTGTGAGTGCCAGGGAGACAGATGTGTCTGGACACAAGGGAGAGCTTCCTAACCCAAATGCGGCGCAGGCAATCACAGGCGCTGTCACAGTCGGGCTGCGGTAAAGCCTGGGCTGTCTGCTTGCCTGTATGGCAGGGGGCCTTTCAATGGCACCTGCATTTCTCCTGTTCACTGCGTGTTCTGAATGTGCCGCTTTTCACATGCTGTCTGAAGGTGGGGAGCAGGGATTGGATTGGTGCCGTAGGATGGTTACCATGACAATGAGGCTTAGACACGGTCTGAGTCTGGGCAGCCTGGAAAGAAGAGCATCCAAGGGGCCACAAGGTCTGGGAGAGTCCTTTGGGGGCAGCTCAGGAGGGTCAAGGGAGGGATCATAGCTGGACATAAGGGATAGGAGGACAACCTGAGGCAGCTGAATGTGTGTAATGCTTAGAAGGGCATGCACCAGGGCACGGGGGAGGCCACACAGGAGCCGCCCATCCCCAGGGTTGGAGGTTGTGTGCTCATCAAGCCCCCAAATCAGCTCAGATTTCTCTCTCACTCTCTGTGGCTATAGAGGCTTCAGCAGAAAGGAGGATGTGGGAACATGGAAGCTTGGTGTGGTCAGGCAAATACCCAGTCAGCCCTGGTATTTAGGGGGTGCTAACATTTCCAGAGATGGAGCCAGTTAGTCCTTGAGTGAATCCTTTGGGGGAGATGCTGGGTAGTGTAAGGGTTGAACTAATTTACTAAAAATCACTTGAGTCCCCAGGAGTCCCTTTGGAAGGAGGCTCATGACTGGCCAAGGCTATTCGGGAAGGACCAGGGCTCCAAAACTGACCATGGGGGTGATTGTCTTATCTCCAGCAGCCTCTTCATCTGGACCAGTGATCATGGCCCAGAGGAATTAACCCTTTCAGTCCTGTCCCCTCCCCGCCATACCCCACATATAGCCCTCGACATCAGTTCAGTGGGCCCCATTATGCTTTGGGTTACTCCAACCTCTATTCTCACCATCTACCTCGTCACAATACCACCACCCTCTGGCCCACCTGCCCTAATTCCCCCAGACCTTGGTAAAGAAAGGAAGGGAGGGAGGGAAAAAGGACTGGAGATGAGGAGAGAGGGAAGAAGGGAGGGAAGTAGGAAGGGAGATGAGGGGAGAGGAAGGGAAGAAGGGAGGGAGGAAGTAAGGGAGATGAGAGGAGAGGGAAGAAGGGAGGGAAGGAGGAAGGAAGATGAGGGGAGAGGAAGGGAAGAAGGGGGGAAGAGAGGGAAGGGGAAAACAAGCCTTTAATAACTGCTAACTAACTTCCAGGCACTGTACTAAGTACCAGGGCTACAAATAGGAGCAAAGAAGGGCAGACCCTCAAGGAGCTTCCATTCTAACAGGGAGATAACATATCGATGCACAAAAGGGAGCTAAAAGGGGCTGCTGTGACTCGGCTTCAAAGTTCAGATGAAGTCAGGAACAGGGGATTCAATGGGAACTGCACAGAACTGGATGAGCCAGGACCTTCCAGCCCTAGCTGGCGTCTCTTGGGCTACTGCCCAAAGTGAGTCCCCTTTCTCTGGACAGAGGAGCCATAGAGTAGGTGGGTTAAGTGGGGAGCCCCTCTAGTGGGGTCCTGGCTGCGTCTCTTGTCAGGGAAATGGTCTGATCCAACCATAAGGGAGGAGAGTGGCTCTGAGTAGGGTCTGGGGCTGCTGAGAAAGCAGTGGTCAGGGGGTGGTCTGGGCTGAATTTATAGGGGGTTCTGCAGTGATGGTGAGGGAGGATTAATACTGAGGGGGATGTGTCTCTCATGGAAGTGGGCTCTGGAGAATCTTTGGGCATCAAAGATGTTGACCTGTCAGTGCTTGGCCTGATGTCAGGACAGAAGGAGGGTTTGACTTCAGGTCTCCTTATTTCTGGACACGACATCTCTCATAATGTAGCCTGATGGCCCATTAGCCCTTTGGTCTCATCAGACTTGTGACCACTAAGACCTCCAGGATCTTTTTTAAGGCCATCTGCTTCTATGTAGCCAGTCAATAATCATTTATTACGTACCATTATGGTCTAGGTATCATGCTAAGCACTGGGGATATTAAGAAAGGTAAAAGACAATCCTTACCCCTGCAAAAAGTTATGTAGAAATAAGATATACAGAGGACAAATTGGAAGGCATTAACATTAAGGGGGTATTGGGAAAAGCTTCCTAGAAGGTGGGGGTGAAGGAAGCCAGGAGACTGAAGCAGGGAGGGAAGGCACTCCAGGCATGAGGCACAGGCAGTGAAAATGCTGGGAAGTGGGAGATGGAGCGTCTGGTCCTTGAAACAAGATGAGACTAGATTTTGCCCTCCTTGAGGGCAGGTGCTGTCTTTGGCCTCTTTTTGCATTCCCAGTCCTTGGCACCAGGTTGGTGCTCAGCACATAGTAGGTGCTTAATCAATTTTTATTGATTAATCTATAAATCTATAAATAACTAAATCCAAGAGTATGTGGCAAAAGGGAGGAGTAAGAAGGTTGTGGGGGCAGGTGGGGAGAGGTTAGGAAGGGATTTCAACCCGAGCTGAGAATTGTTTATTTTATCCTAGAGATGCTGAGGAACCCCAAGAACCTCTTGGGTAGGAGGGTGTGATGTTACCAGACTGATGCTTTAGCCAGCTTCCTCCTCTGTAGGACTTAGGAAGTTGGTTTTTCGAACCCAATTGGGAAGATTTCTATTGATCTCTACTGAATGTAATATTATTTGATACGACCCAATTTTCTAGCATTTTGAGACTGCTAGAGTTGGAAGTGACCTCAGGAGTCCAGCCCATCCCTGGAAAGAGTCCTTGGGATATTTCCTCGATTTTCCCTATGAGGAAGCGTACCCTGGGACACAACTATCCTAGATTCAAAGTACTTTGTGGGTCCCTACTGTCAGAACCACTCCAGTGAGTACTTTGGCTTTCAGCTAATTATGTCAAGAACCTGACAATTCAAGGTGAACCTGTTGGTGGGGGCTCGTATAACAGAGACGACCACAACATCTGCCTCCCAGGTTATTAGGATGACTGAGTGAGGATTATTGCATAGTCTCTTCAGAGCAATTCTGTTTGCCTCCTCCTAGGGCGAGCCTTGGGAGCCTTTTCCTGATCACCACTAGTGATTACTGGAGTTGTTTAATCCTAGAGAAGCTAGTCCAGGGATCAGCCCGCTCCCTGGCAGCATGGCTGGGAGATGCTGAGGACCCTGGCATCGACTCCTGAGTGAGATATTCTACGTGGAACATTGTCCCAGCCCCTAGACCAGTGCTAGGCATTCAGCAGGAGGTTAATTAATACTTTTTGCTTTAATATAATAAAACAAAGGTAGAGTCACATCCTAGAGTTTTGAGAGAAGTTTTCTTCCTGCCACACCCACAGAATCCCAGATTCAATCTAAAACAAACAGACAAAAAACCAAACTAACTCTGATAAACCAAACTTCATTTTAAAATAGCATTTTGAGATTGACAAAATTCTTTCCCTACAACAGCCCTGTGAGGGAGATGGTCTGCACAGGATCAACCCCCATTTTACAGATGAGAAAACTAAGGGGTGGGAAGGGAAAGGTTAGAGATGCTGACTCCAATAAATCCCTCCCAGCTTCAGGTCACCTTTCAGTTTGCTAAGCGTGCCAAAGAAGCCTTCATCCCAGCCACAAGTCAAGTGACTGAACACCACACAGGAAGGGAGAGCCCTGGGGCCATCCCCTGGAGACCTCCCTCCAGCCAGACAGCAAACCCTAGAAATCTCTAGTGTTGCTCCTGTCTGGCGCTTGTGAGAAGCCTGGCTCAGCTCTGACTGAGAGGTCGGGATTTCTTAGGGGGCATTTCTAGAAAGGGGGGTTGCATTCTTCTCTTCAGAAAACTGTCTTGGGGAACAAGAACTTTGAATCTCTGGACCTGGGGCAGGGGTGGGGTCAGTCAAGGGCTTTCCTGAGCAGCCTGGCCCCATTCTGGGCAGCATATGTAAGTGAGTGAGTGAGTGTGTGTGTGTATGTGTGTGTGTGTGTGTGTGTATATGTGTGTGTATATATGTGTGTAGCACGTGTGTGCATGAGGAGGGGGCAGCAAGGAGTCGACGGGCACCCGTTTGGCCTGGCTGCTGGCGGATTCAGTGACATCCCAGTGAGGACCTTCTGGGGCTGATAGGCAGTAAATAAGTCCGGGCTGAATGACGAGCAGTGACATTCTGGCTCATTGGAAACCTGCACGTTGAGTGACCTCCTGATTCTCTGACGCAAACCCGGGAAACGTGTGGTTTTCTGGGCTGCTTATTTACAAATGAGGTAGGGGCTTTTGGAGCACAGCATGGAGCTGAATAAATGTGCCAGCTAAGAGGAGCGGCTCCCCGGGCTCCCCAGAGCTCGGCTCATAAATAAGTCAGAGGAAGCGGCGGATTTAGCTGCCAAAAAGTGACATTCTGATGAATTTCCAAGGAAGTCCATAACGGAGGTGCCAATCACAGAGCAGGCCCGGAGATGGAGGCTTCGGGACAAGCAGCTAAGAAATCAGTCCTTGCCCCCGGGGGGGAACAGGGAGCCCCTCCTTTTCAGCAATTTGTTCACTCGTTTCTAACATTCCAAGATTTCTGAATCTCAGAATTGAGTGAGAGCTTGGCAGCCTTTAGTCTAATAGCCTACGTGAGAACAGTCTCTCGTACCTGGTCTCACACCTCCTCTGGGGCCCCAAGTTGGCTAGCTAGTATCCTCCTTCTGGTTCTAGGTGCCCCCCTAAGGGCCTGCGGGTTCCAGTGAGATGCCCCAATAATGGCCTTCCCCTCGAGGAGCAGCTGGACTCAATTTGCCTTTTACATGTGCATGAACAGGTCTAGCAAGGACAGTTCTGGAATCATCTGGTAGGCTGCGTGAACATTTTCCCCTCCCAGGGGAGGGCGGGCTCAGGCCAAAGGGTGAACCCACGCCTCCTGGCTCCTGGCAGTCCATTTGTCCAGTCAGGAAACCCCTGTCGGGTGTAGACCTCTCCTGGGTGCCCCTCAAAAGTGTGGAAGCTCTCTCTTCCTCAAGTTCTTCCTTGAAGCCTTTCTCACCTCTGGACTTGAAGCTGCCGCTATCAGGAAGGGGAGGAGAATCTCACCTCTTCAAGTGTTCCCAGAGTGATTCCCCCTCAGGAGTCTTCCCCCTTGCATTCCTCCTCCAGCTCCTAGACTGGGATCCTGCTGACACTGTGACCTGTTGGAGCCTGGTCTGCACCTTTGATGGATTCAATGGAGATTCATCCGGACTTTCTGCACTTACATTCATTAATTGGGGCGTCACTGGAAGCCCCTCCCCTCCGTCTCTGCTGGCAAGTGGGGACTTCAAGTCCTTCCTGAACCATCCCCTCCGTGCCATTCAGGAGTGCTCATGGTATGGTGGCCTCATAGAGTCAGAGCTGGGTGGGACCTTCAAGGCCCTCAATCACTCCTGTCCAAAGGGAGGGGTGGCCTAGAGGCCTTCCAGGGGGCTTCTGGCTAGACCTTGTTATTGTGCTGAGTGCTGCCTGTCTCTTGGCGGTAGGACGAAAGACTCTTTGAGTCTCCTCGCCCTCGGACAGACACTGGGCTTATTGCATAGTCTCTTCAGAGCAATTCTGTTTGCCTCCTCCTAGGGCGAGCCTTGGGAGCCTTTTCCTGATCACCATTAGTGGTTACTGGAGTTGTTTAATCCTAGAGAAGCTGGTCCAGGGATCAGCCCGCTCCCTGGCAGTGTGGCTGGGAGATGCTGAGGACCCTGGCATCGACTCCTGGTTTTAGTGAATGGCTTTCCTGGGTGGTGAACGTGGCATCATGGATCTGAAGCAAAAGAGCCCATTTTTCAGAAGGACACACTGAGGCCCAGGGACTTCCACTGAATTGTTCTATTATTCGAGGTTGTGTAGCTCCTAAGGGGCCAAGGCAGAAGTCTGTAGTCTCTCTAATTGTCCTAAGAGACATGACCTGCCCTGTTTCACTCATGCCCACTCAAGGCTAGGGCAGTCAAAGCAGATGTCTCCGAATAGCAAGGAACTCTGCCTGGGCCCCCTCCGGCAGCAGAGGCCCCCTTCCCCAGCCCCCCAGGCCTGGTTCCTCCAGGGGGGTGAGGGAGGAGCTGAGTCTCAGAATCTCAGAATCTGTGCTTCGCACTGGTGGGCCTCTGGGCTTCTGCAGGCCTGAAGGTCTGATGCTTTCATCTACTGAGCTCCAATGCACAGCAGAAAAGGAGGCACATTTGGAAACAGCTTCCTTCCCACTTTCCCCCGTGCCTCTCACAAAGAGGACCCTGGCCCGTAGAGAGCTGAGCAGGCACAGGGCAAAGAAGGCTCCTTCTGCGACCCTGGTGCTGGCGAGGGCTGATAGTCACCAATGGGGGCCTGGGGCAGGGCACATCTAACACTCTGGTTTTCTGAGACTAATTTTATGTTCTGAAATGGAATGATGATCTCTCATTATTCTGTTTCTGACTTGGCCACCAAGAGCTGAGCTCAAAGGCCTCATTCCCAGTCCAGTGTGGGAGCCTGGAAGCATCCACCAGGGGTCTGAGTGAGGTACCCCTAGCTTGGGAAGGAGCCTGCCAGGCCAGGGCAGGAGCACCCTCAGGGGTGGGAGCTGCCTGGCTGGTGAGGGCATGGGCAGCCCTGAAGGTTTGCTTGGATCGGGTTCTTTGTTTGACTTTTCAATGCTGCCGCTTCAGCTGGTCCAAGGGTCCTGTTGGCTTGGTCTGAGTGGCCCAGTGGGAGAATCAATGATGGAGCCCTCAGGAGCCCTGCCTGCCTGAGCCCCAGCCCCAGCTTCTAGTAAGCAGACCCCCTGGGGCCCTGGGGGCCTCAGACACCACAGCCCAAACTGGGGCTGCTCCAGATGGACACTGGGCTCTGCTGGTCCCAACAGCAGCATTCAAAAGCTATTCTATCAAAGCATTTTAATGACCTGAAATCACTTAATCCCCTACTCATAATGTGCCTGAGATGGCCCCAGGGGTGTGTGGAGGTGAATAACAGATAATTGAACCCCAAGAAGGATTGGGGAGAAGATGGGGGCACTCAGACTGTGGTCCTGCAGGCAGCCGCTGGCACAGCCTGAGGAGCAACTGAGTGGCCACCTTCCCACGAGGCCCAGGACACGGTGGGTGGGCGGTGACACCTTTGAGCTCGGTCCCAAGGAGTCCCTAGAAATGTGCTGCGTGAGCAGAGCACAGCACGTTTTTGGTCCAACAGTTAAAGCATCCTCACCAAGGTAGTTCCAGCACGCCTTTCCAAGATCATGGGGGCGACATGAGAGCCTTGAGCTTGGGCAAGGCCAGTCACACGTCAGGAGCTTAGGGGGCCTGGCCAGCCGTCGGGGAGGACTCGGACGGTGTCCCCGGTGGGGGAAATGGTGCCTTCAGAAGCCAAGAGTGACGACAGCCTAGAGGTGGGGGTTCCAAAGATGGTGGAGGGCATCGTGGTGCAGGGGTGGCAGTAGGAGTTACTACTACTGGTCGTAGTAGTGCAACCAGTAGTCATAGTGGTTCTACTAGTCATAGGAGCACTGACTAGCAGTGGTGGTGAGCCCAGCTGGGGTTCCTGTGACACTGAGGTTGGCCAGGCTCTTTACACGCATTTCATGGATCTTCACAACAGCCCTGGGAGGCAAGTGTCATTATTATCCTGAATTCACAGACGAGGGAACTGACGAAGGCAGTGGTGAAGTGACTTGCTCAGGGTCACATGGCCAGTGAGTGTCTGAGGTAGGATTTGCACTCAGGTCCAGCGCTCTGGTGGATCTGGCGTTGCTTCACTTGGCATGTGCTGGAGAAATTGCTGGCCCTGGTGTCAGCCAGAGCTGGGCTAGAATTCTCTCTTGGAACCTCAGAAGCCAGAGCTGGCTGACCCTGCACACATCCCTTACCTGTTCTGGACTTGCCTCAGTTTCCTATGTGAAAGAAAGGGTTGGGCTGTGGCTTCCATCAGACCTAACCCTTTGTTCCCAGGCTCTCCAACTGGAGATTAGTGCAGGGAAGCATTTCCCCACCACTGGAGCATACCAGAGTGAGACTTGGCTTCCCTCTGGTCCTAGGAGGCTTTTGGGCAGAGGCTGGATGAGGCTCCCTTGCCAGGTTCTGCCCTGGAGGGGATTCAAGCTACCGGGCCGATGGGAGAGACTGTCCTGTTCAGAAGCAGGGAGGGCCTTTCACCCAAGAATACACAAAGCAATGAAGACCCTCGCTCAGAATGTCCTCCTCTGCTCCACTCTTTACTGCTCAGGAAGCTGAGGCCCAGAACCCCCTCCTCCCCCAACAACTTCTGTTGGGCAGAATGAACTGGCACCGGGGCCCTCTCAGAAGCCCAGAGTCTATAGGCGCCTGGCACCATCGCATCCAGTCTGGTCACCTTATGGGGGAGAGAGCTGGGACAAGTCCCTGGCACCCAACTCTTTTCTAGACTGGGTTTGTGATGCCCTGTGTGGGGGTGGGAGAGACTTCAGAAAGATGCCGAAAGCTTTCTCGGCCTCAGTTTCCCCATCTACAAAATGGATATGAAAGCATCCTCAAGGAGAGTTCATTCCATAAGCACCCAGGCCCTGGCTGTGAAGAGTGTTTGAACAGATGCTGTCTTGTACTGGGGCCATGCTCAGAGCCAGAGCAGCTGCCTGTGTGCCCTTGGTCTGGCCTGAGCCTCACTCTGGCATGGCCCTGGGTGCTGGGAACCTCTGGCCATGTCACTTGACTTATCACAAAAGTAGTCCTGAGGGCCCCGACTTTGGGGCAGTAACAGAATGTTCATCATTGTTAAAGCCACATCACAGGAGTAATTGAAGATTTCAAAAATACATGGGCTTGAATGCCAGAAAATCCTCCTCCCCAGAAGGTACACTAAAGCTTAAAAGGATAAGTAAAAGTCTTGGGGGGCAGCCGCCCCCTGTTGCTCCCAGCCGTGCTGTGCCCGAGGGGACTGCCCACCTCACCCATCCCCGGCTGAGCCCTCTGAGGCCTCCCTGCTTTCCTGAAGACTTTTCCCCCTTTTCTATCCCACTTGGGGCTCCTTATAATAGCAGGGTTTTGAGTGTCCTTGGGGATTTCACACATTGCTGAGACGTGTGTATGTGTGTGTGTGTGTGTGTGTGTGTGTGTGTGTGTGTGTGTGTGTGTGTATGGGGGCGTGGTTCAGGGCCCATCAACTGCCTAAAAACCAGCTGCTCTGTTAATGTGGCTGAGCTTGGTCTCTGGCCTTCTGACTGAGAATCTCCAGGCTGACTGAGTGGCCTGGGGGAGAGGAAGAGGAGGATGGCCAGGGGAGGGAGGAAGGAGAATTCGGTGAGGGAGCCCGTCCTCACTCTCTGGTTCCTGGCTCTCAGCCTGCAGCACCTGGGGCCTCCCCCAGCTGTGTTCTCATCTCAGGCTCATGGATCAAGCCCATCTCTGACCTTGGTTTCCATTACTGTGTCACAGCCAACATGGTCACTAGAGCTCCATCACTGGCCATGGATTTGGTGGTCACTGTCAACCAAGGATGCTATACCCGGCCAGTGGCACCTGGATCTCATGGAGCCCTCTCACACCCAGGGATGCCTCCTTTTGCCAGCCAGCCCAGGGACCACTGGCCCCTAGATCCCTACCTGAGGGGAGTCCTGGTCCCCTGAGGAGCAAACCAAGGTCTGACCAGAGCAAAATAATGTTGACCTCATTTTCCATTAAAGGCAGAAGGAAGCCCTGAGATCCAGTTTCATTCTGCCTTTTGGGAAGTTACCCTAAATTAATAAATCAAAATCTGAAGAAACTGCAACGACCCAGAATTTCTTTCCCCAAGGGATAGAACTTTCCCTCCTCAGGGAGAGTTTGGGCCCCCTTGGGGAATGGAGCTCGGGCATGGACACTTATACTGGGGAGAAGAGACTGACCATCTACAGATCCCCCTGCATCCTGCAGGTGGTTGCAGACCAAAGCAGCTTTCGGGGGACCTCTGTTCTCTCTTGCTCTTACCCTGCAACAGGGACCCCCCTTTTCCAGATAGGCTCATCTTTGTTACAATATTTGTAGTCCCAGAAGCATCTCGGTTCTGGGCACAAAATAGGGGCTTAACCAATCCTTGCTAACAGATTCTTGTTAGTTGACCCACTGACCTGCTGTGGGATTGTTTCTGTGGAGCTGTCTTTGATTTCACTCCATGCTCATGAGTCCTTGGTGGTGGCCTGCCTTGACCGCTAACATCCATCACGTCTCTCCATGGCCCTGTGGGCATCTGCAGGCTTTTTTGGAGACTGGTGTTCTGTAATTCACAATCATTCTGCAGAACTGGGGCGGGGGCACTGCCATTTAAAAAACATATTTTGAAGCTGTGAGCATCTGGGGATATGAGGTGGCTGGGATGGCATGTGCCATGCAGTTTCTTAGGTAAGATACTTCTCCTTTCAATTTAATGTCCATCAGCCCAGTTTGTCTAAGGTCCACCCCTTAAGGGACTCATTTGGTAGGTGCCTGTCCAAATACATGTTACGATCTGGAAAACGGGGATTTTCCATCCACTTTATTTTTCCTGTGTGTATGGTTTGGCTGATTCCTTTAGAATCTAGAACCTCATTGAGGATGACTTGTAGTGTTTGGTGGCTTGGTGTGATCAATAATAACTCTAAGGAGCACTGATTAAGTATCCATCATGTTCTGAGCTCTGTGTTGTGCTTACAGGCAAAAGCAAGCTTCTTCATTCTATCAGTAGGGTCACAATGCACCCCCATCCCTGCCTATCCCCGGAATCTTGGGGTGCATACAACGAGAAGCTAAGATAGCTTCTCTGGGGTGCTGCTTTCACCAACCCAAGACCTAGCCTTGGCTCCAGCAAGTTCACATCTTTGTATCTTTGGTCCAAATGCAAAGCCTTTGGGGGAGGGGCTGAGATGTCTGGGGAGGATTTCTGTCATTCCCTGAACCCCATGTGAAGGGCCAGGAGCTCCCCGATTCTGCAGCAGGCCCATCTCTCTTTAGCCAAGGGCTCCAGAGACCCCTCTTTGCTTTCCCTGGAAGCAGTGTTTTCACTGCTCTGGCTGCCGTACTCCTTTAGGACAATCTCTGGAGGGCAGACAACCTGGAGGGGGGATGGAGTTTCACTTCCCATACTGTGGGAGTCATTTTGTCAAGTCATTAGAAGAGAGTAAAACCATTTTTATAATTATGTGTGCTAATTAAATATAATTAAAACCCCGTTCCACAGGGTAATCAGCTCCCAAGGGTAATTAATACCCTCCACTGCCCCAGTCATATGTACTGTAGAAGGAGATTGACACAGTTTTGTAAGAATAATATTTAGATGTTTGCGCTTCAAGCATCCTCTGAAGCCATCACCCGTGGGCTGGCCTATTTATTACTCAAACAGGGTTGGGACTTTAGCTGGGAAAGATAATGCGGCAGACTGTATGGAACGCTGCCTTTGGCATCTTGAGTCAGGAGTCTGAGTTCAAATCTCAGCTCTCAAGTTTCCTACCTGTATGAACGCAGGCAAATCACTCATTGTCTTGTGCCTCAGTTTCCTTCCATATAAAATGAGTGGTCAGATGAGATGATCTCTGAGGTCCAAATCTGTGGTGCCAGGATTCAGACACAAGACACAAGACCCGCAGCTGCACTGTGGCTGGTCAGCAAAAGCAGGTGATTTTAGTGGAAGCCTTAAAAGGAAGTTTATCTTGGGGATTGAGTCTGATGAGCTCCGGGGAGAGCTTGGGGTGTAATGTGTGGTGGCAGGTTCTCTGAGCAGGGGGTGCAGAGATGATCGACCCCAGTGAAGCCCCCAGGGCAGGAGGATTGGGGTGCTTTACTAATCATCACTTTGCCTACAGCATCACCTCCCTCCTCAAAAGAAGGGGGCTTGACCTGGAGATATATCAGGCCTTCCTCTTCCAGCTCTAGATTTAAATGTCAGAAGAAGTCAGTGTGGTACGACTCTGGATGGAACCCCAGGAGGCCTGGATTCAAATCCAAATCTAACACTCTCTGAGGAATCATGGGCACATCCATGCAATCCCTGAGCCTCATGTGAAAATGAGAATGAGAAGGCTTTTTGGAGCTCCCTCACAGGCTGGTGGTGAGGAGACCACTTTGTCAACTTTCAAGCATTTTATAAATGTGCACTGGGATTGTTACTGTCCTTTCCACTTGCTTTCTTTATTTCTTAAGTCATTTCAAGGTAGACGCTGATATGACCAGATAGTTTGAAAGTGATCCAAGTAAATAGGTTTACCTATAGCCAAGCCAGATCTGGGTGTGCTGTAAGTGATGATCAGGACAACAATGCCAACACCCTTGGGCCTCTCTGTGGGACACAGGTCCTTTCATCTCCTCTGCCATAGGAGAAGGGCCTCAAGAGCAAAGATGCTGCCACCCCTGGACATCCCCCTACTTTCTCTGCCCTAGGAAATGCCCTTTGGCCATCTTACAATGCTGCCCAGGATCATCCAGGGAGGTGTGGCTGCCTTGCTTTCCATGTAAGATGTCTAAGACAGTCTCTAAGCAGGAGGATGCCAGAGAATACTACAGATCAATGAAAGGAAAGGTGGAGGGAGGCCTCAGCAGGGCAGGCAACCTGTGTTCCTCAGATCTGAGGGAGCACACTTAAACCTGAGGAGCCTCAGAGTAAGGGGAGGTATTGTCATTCAGCACGGGTGGCTGATGGGATGGACCCCTGGGAAAGTCTGAATGGCAGCCTCTCAGGGCCCTTAGTCAAGCTTCCCCTCAAACCTAGTACTATCCTAAGAGAACTTGGATACTTGGGCATGTCTGTGAAATTCTTGATGTGGGTGTTCCCTCTACTAGGACCGTCCCAGTCCTATGGAGGTCTTGCATCAGGAGCTACACCTCCCGTGGGATGTCCTCCTCCTTGGAGATCTCTCATTGTTCCATGTTGCCTCTTGTCTCTCCCCTGTGTAGCCTTGTCCAGCCCTGTGGGTCTTTGACACTTCACTCACAGGCCATCAATGGTCGTATGCATTGATCCTCTTCAGAAACAAAGGTGAAACAACAACATGCCAAGGCTTCCCTTTGCCCACAACAGGCTCTTGATGCCTCTTGGGGTCTCACAGTTAGGATTCTTTAGAGAATGAGGCGTGCCGTGACTCATAGCCATGGCTGGTTTGTGAGAGCTAGGGATCATTGAAGGAGCCTTGCAACTTCCCCAAGGCCATTTGCTCTGCTCTCTGGCCCCCACCCATTCATTTATCCAGTTCCTCATCCATCCCATGCACATGTTCTAGAGAAGACACACAGCTGGCTTAA
The DNA here is from genome assembly GCA_028646515.1 of Pseudochirops corinnae. Taxonomy (NCBI): domain Eukaryota; kingdom Metazoa; phylum Chordata; class Mammalia; order Diprotodontia; family Pseudocheiridae; genus Pseudochirops; species Pseudochirops corinnae. The sequence continues at coordinate 1,949,970 of CM053585.1, read as the reverse complement.
CTCGATGGGCTCCCTACCCAACAGCATGTCACAATGTGGACAACATGAGCTCTTCATGTGTTCTGGCTTTCTAGTGGGGCTGCTCTCTTTGGAGTGGCCATCATGGCCTTGTTGCAATCACAAATAGAAGCATTTGGGGGCACCTGGCCAACAACAGGGCTTCCCACTTCCACTTGGACACTAGTGGGCTGTCCTCTGGCACAGTGCTTAGCACCTTGGAGAGCACACATCTCTCTGCGGTCAGACAATAGTCATGACTAAAAGGCCAGCTAGTTGAATTGGGGAGTGATCCACTTGGACTTTTATTTTAAATGGGCCCCAGCCATCCTTCTCTTTACTCTTCAGCTACATTCCTACATCCTCGCTCTTTCTCCCTCAGCCTCTGCTTTGCAGTTTTGGAACCTTGCTCACATCAGTACTGCCTTGACTCTGGGCAAGGGTATGTACCTATCAAAGATTTCTGCATTATCTTAACATTAGCATGGGGGACTGCTTGTTAAAGAAAGACTTGAAGGCTGCACTTGCCTCTCATGAGGCATAGGTACATTAGGACGCTGGGTCCTCCACACCCATCAATATTGTTTGTAACTGTGGAGATATGGTCTGCTTTGGAGAATCATCTGTGAAAGCACCATGGACCCTTTCTCATATTTTAACTGAAGATGCCCTCAGTAGATGTGAAGGCTGTTCTCATAAAGGTTTTGTAGAGATGAGGACATCTGTGTGCTGGTCAATTCTAGCCAAAGTTTTCTGGGAAAGGATTCTGGGTAGTAAGGACCCCCAAGACCTCTTCCCAGTCTTTTAGAAGCTTCTTTTCTTTGTGATATCTTGAATATTCATCTCCTAACACCTTTAAAAGCCTGATTTTCCCAGCCCACATTTCTGCTGGGTGTCTTTGGTCAGGCCCACCTCCTCCTCCTGCCTTCATCTTCTTGGATGACCCTCTGCAGCACACCAGGAACGGAGACATTCATCCAAATGTAAAAGCTTCACTGTTATTGAGGATGAGAATCAGTTGCTGCAGACAGAATGGGAAAAGCTGTTTTATTATGCAACTATTTGCTGTTCATCTGTTTTCATGTTCTATGAGCTCCTGGGATAACCTTGGCTTCACTGGATCTCATGCCAGACCTTCTTCAGCCTGGCTTTACCCTTCACTATTTGTTGACGATTTGTAAGGGTGTGCTAAAGTACCCAATGGGCTTAGGTGCCTTTTCCTAGATAGGTTCTGTTTCTGGACTCACATGGATTCATCCTGGGGAGGCTGATCCAAAAAGGAGGAGTCAGGGTACTCTCTTTTAACTGTCTCCAATCTGGCACAGAATAAAACTCTAGAAGGGGATTTCTAGAACAAAGCTTGTGTATGGCTCATGTATACAGTTTTCCATGGGTAAAGTGGGTAATGGGGTCACTTTTAGAAAAGGTATTCGATCAATATAATATTGATATCAAGTATAGGGTAGTGTTTTATTTTCTCCACCACAGATATGGCTTAAGATGATTCACAGATATACATTAAGAAATACAAAAACATGAAACGTCTCATAAAGGAGACAAACATTTATTAATTTTTAAAGTACCAGGCACGTGCCAGGCACTTCGCAAATATTATCTCATTTGATCCTTAGAACAGCCTCAGAAGATAGACTCGATCAATCTCACCACTTTACAGTTGGGGAAACTCAGGCTAACAGAAGTTAAGTGACTCGTCTGAGGCCATAGGGCTAATAAGTGTCTGAAGCAGGACTTTAATTCAAGTCTGTCTGACTGCAAGGCCGAGTTCTATCCACTGTGCCATCTGTCCACCTTCATTTACATGCTGACCACCTGTCTAGGGAATGCTGACGATCGGAGTCAATATCCTCATTTCCATCGATTTCCTCTTCTTCTGAGCTGGGTTCTTCAAATAGGTCTGGTTTGAACTGTTGTAATTATGCACCATGTCACCTTCTCATTTCTCTTCTTTTTCCTCCATTGCTTTGGTTGCGGTCTTCACTCCAACCATTTGATGGTCTACACACGGACAGTTGATTCTTCTCTGACTTGAGCACTGGTTACCTTTCATTTTCTGCCTGTTAAAATGCCGCCATTTTGGTTTTGCGTGTCTGGCGCTGCTGGGTGCCTGCTGCTGTCTAACTCTCTTCTTGACGAGAGTACCCAGGAAAGGCAGGTGTGAGGCTTCTGAGTCACAGCCAGCCTGTGGCCACTTTCATTTCCTGTTTCCAAGTCATGCTTGCCAATGTGTGTTTAGCCATTCTCCCCTGTGCCCACCTTTGCATTGAAGTTGCTGAGTAGCAGGGTATTTGCTGACTGGGCTGGAGGGATCTGGTGAAATTATTCATAGAATTTTTCTACCTCACAGAATCAGAGATATGAGAGAGGGAAGAGTCCTCTGTGGCCTCTAGTCCTACATGAAAGGAAGCCCTGCTTATACACGCTTGGCAGACAAGTGTCCATGGAACTTCTACCTGAAGACTTCTGGGAATGCGTAGGAAACCCATCTCTCCTGCGGCTGCCTAGTCCATGTCTGGGTAATTTTAAAGGGTAGGATGTTTTTCCTGACATCCAATTTAGCTTTGCTTCCTATTACCTGGGGTCCTGCCCTCTGGGACTAAGCAGAAAACATCTAATTCCTCCTCCCCACAAGAACTTGGCCTATTTTGAAGGGAGCCACCACAACGATTTTCTCTTATTTCCTCTTAATCCATTTCAATCCTCTTTGACAATCACTTATCAATACCTACTGTGTATCAGGCACTCTGCTGGTGCTGAGGCTACAAAGACAAAGAGAAATGTCAGCTCAGGAGGAGCTCCCATTCCATTTGGGGAGACATCCTGAGCACACACGCCCACATGTTTGCACACAGAGAGAGACAAGATTAATACAAAGTTATTTGGAAGGGCGGAAGGTACCTAAGCTGGGGAGGAAGTTTGAAGGAAACTAGGAACTGTGAGAGGTGGAAATGGAGACAACATTCCAGGCATGGAAGAGAGCCAGGGCAAAGACCTGAGAGAGACTCGAGATGGCGGGCCCCCTGTGAGGAAGAGCAAGGCTAGCATGTCTGCAGCGCAAACTGAATAAAGGGGAATAATGGGTAATAAATGTGGAAGCTGCCATGTGGGAAGGGTTTTAAAAGCCGGAGGAGTCTGTTTGACCTAAGCAGTAATAGGCAGCCAATGGAGTTTATTAAGTAGAGGAAGGATGGTCAGATCTGTATTTCAGGAGAATTACAAACACATATACATAGAAACTTAAATATAAAAACCCACACAAAGCAATATTTGGGTGTCAAGCACAAGTCTAAGGAGAAGAAAAAGCCTTTTTCTGCTTTAAAAAAAAAAAAAAAACAACAACAATCTCCTGAAGGTTTTAGAGACCATAGATAAACAAATAGTAAGCTTGGTATAGACAAGTGGATGGGTAGGTAGGCAGATGGACAGAGCATTTATTGAGTGCCTACTGTTTACCTGGCTCTGGGAATACAAATAAGGCAAGAAAAATAATAGTTGTCTTCAACAAACATAAGTTTTAACAGTGAAAGACAACACAGGACAGGTAAATGTAGAAAAATGGAGAATGTGCCCAGTGACGAGGCGATGAGGTGCTGAGGAAGGGGTGAGAAGGAGGCTGCGGCTTGGTTTGCTTGCTCATTGTAGGGGGAGGGAGATGAGAGGGACCAGCGTGACTGGAGAGCCGGCATCATGGCAAGGAGGTGTCTGGGAAGGGCTCACTGGAAGGGCAGGGTAGAGAGAGGCAGAGACATGGGACGGCTGGAGCTGGGGTGGATGGCTAGGAAGGAGGCAGCAAGGGAGCCTCCAGTGTGGGACTTAGGATCATCAGGATTCTTAGTAGAGACCCAGGGCATTCAACTGTCATAACTGATGGATCCAAGTTAATTTTGATTTTATTATCAATTCTTGAGCAAGATGTGAAACTTGGAGATGGGTAAGGATAGGATGAGGTGTATGTGTAGTAGTTGGGCAGATGATGAGGCCTTAATCCTTCCTGATAGTAAGAGTATGTGACAGTGGAGTTCTTGGCCTTGCTGTTTAGAAAGGAGTAAGGCATGTTTAAGATATTCACTCTCCTCCACCAGCATGGACAACTCTGCCCTAGGGATGACTCCAATATGGAGGTGATTATCTCCCCAGGGTGGGTGTGAGAGGGGTGTCAGGAAGGTTCTGGAATGGTGGCTAGGGGGGAAGAGACAGGGTGGCAGGGCAGGTGACAAGTCCTTGAACTTGCCTGATGGTGGAGGTTGGGGAGATGGGGACATCCTGGGGCCTTAGTAATCACCTTCGATTCCTGAAACCAATCATTATATGACATGCACTCAAGCTATTTTCCCATTCCAGGTGCCCTCCCCTGGACACTTTCTAGTTTATCAATAAACTACAGTGCTCATAACTGATCATAATGTTTCAGCTGAGGCGTTGTGAAGGCCAGGGGAAGTGGGATGCTCACTTCCCTATTCCTGGCAGCTTTGTCCCCCCTCATGCTGCTGAAAGTCTCATGAGACTGTCATGTTCCACTGGGGAGACCAATTAAGTTTGCAGTTCACCAGAATCCTCAGCTTCTTTTCAGACAAACTGTTGTCTAAGTACACTTCTGATCTTGTCACACCTTCTTCATCCTCCATGGCAGGAGTTGACACATATGTTGCAATGATCTTTATTGTGTTTTTTTTTTTCACATTTTCTGCTCAGCTAGGCTTGTCCTCAGATGGCAGGCGCAACCTGTTCTCAGGCCTTTCTGTAGTGGGAGGAACAGCCTGAGCTTGTGTTCAGGGGGAATAACCTTGGAAAACCCGTGACTTTGCTCATGCTGTTTGCTATTCATGAGACAGTCAACCCTCTTTCCTCTTCTTATCTGTAATCTATCTACCTTGCCTGGGCATAACTCAAGTGCCCTCTCCTCCATGAAGCCTTCCTTGATTACTCTAGCCAAAAGCCATCTCTCCTTCCTCTGCATGTCTAAACCAAAGAATGGCATTCTGTCCTCTTTGGCATTTGATTGTATGGTCTGACATTATTCTGAATCTTCTTGGAAAGATGTCTAGGTTGGGAACCAGAGGACTTGGATTTGAATCCTGCCTCAGGCACTTGTTACTTGTGTGGCCACAGTCATCGACCTCTCTGACTTCAGTAAAATGATAGGAATAGATGAAATGACCTTGCTCTATGACCCTCTAGCCTGAGTTCAAATCCCACCTCTGCTACTGTCTGACATCATCACCTTGTGAATCAATGTCTTCATCTGCAGAATGAAGGGACTGATTTAGAGGCAAGAACAGCTCCTTCCAGGTCTCAACCTATCATCATGTTTGATGGCAAGCCTCTTGCAGGCATGGGAGGGCTTTCCTTGTCTTCTTTAGAGAACATGGCACAGGGCAGATGGAGATGCCCTGTGGCCCTTAGCACTGAGCAGAGTTGGGGCTGAGTGAAGGTGTGCAGAACTGATCCTTTTTGCCAGCTGAGATATTCCATCTATGTCAGTAGATAGGAAGCTGAGCTTCTCTGGGCCACCACACACCACCCTGACCTCTTTGCTCTTGTGGATGGAAATCAGGTGGTGACTCAGAGGCCCAAGGCCTGTCTTCCTGTTGCATGGAAGGAGGAGAATGTGGTCTCCTTCAGATCTGCCTGCCCCTGTGTGTATAGGAAGGATGGGGGCTTCCAATCCTAGCACCCTCTGAGCCGGAATAGAAAAAGGAGGGTCCTATTCAGGCTGGCAATTACTGGGAGCTGGCTAGGAGGGGTAACTGGGAAATAGAAATGCCAGCTCCAATTTCAGTCTCAGGGTGGCCAGACTGGTGGCATCAAGGGCCAGCACCAAATCTCTGCTTTGATCAAACAGAAACTCTCGCACCTCGGGTCTGTGAAGCGGCCTCGAAGCCTCTCTCTTTTACCAATCTGGCTTCGTGTGCCCAGGCGATTAGATGACACAGAAACCGGGAGGTCAGTAAAATGTGAACTTTAAACTTTGGCCATCATTTGAGCTGAATAACAGCTGGATTTCAGTGCTCAGTTGTCATGGTGAGAGCTATCGAAGAGGAGGAGATAGAAAGCTATCCTGCTGAACTCTGAGTGGCATTCGCAGCCTCTGCGCCCACCTCCAGCAATCCCGGATCCTGGGATTGATGCTAGTGATTACCTGCTGAAGTGTCAGGAAATGAATGCCCAGGAGGCGCTGGCAACACCTGGACATAAAGCAGGGAGGCACAGGGGACCCGGGCACCTTGCCATCAGACACCAGGGTGTCGCTGCCATCTCCCCTGGCCAAGCTCCAGCCCACAGAGGTCCGCCCAGACCTCGGGAGGGGAGTCACAGTCAGTATGGGACTCAGCAAGCTTGGCCTCCGGGCTGATTCCTTGGACTTTTCATAATTTATTTTCTTTATCTTCATGAGCAGACTTCCTACCTCATTCTCTCTTTCAATTACTCTTGGGCCGGTGGTATCCCTCTGAAGACTTTGCTGCCTGAGGCATCAGCCTGACCATGCCACGCTCCAAAGCCTCCCTTGGCTTCCCATTGCCCCCAGGGGAAAAGTCCTCAGCAGGGTGTTCTCTGTCCCTGCCTGACACCAGCCTTATTTCACTCTCCTCCCTTCACACTCCCCCGGCATTCTGGCCCTAGGAGACTGTGAGCTGTTTGCTGAACATGCCTGGAACTCCCTAGCTCTTCCAGGCCCTAAACTCTTCTCTTCCTTCCTCCTTCATGGCTCAGCCCAGAGGCTGCCGCCTCCTCCTTGAAGTCTTTCATGATCTCCTTCCCCTGCTCAAAGTGAGCTCTCACCTCTATGCCTGGTACTTAACACAGCATCTTGCACAAGTAGTGTGTAATAAATATTGATTGAAAGAGAAGAAAAGGAAATTGAAGGAATTAGAATAGGTAAAGACGAAACTCAGCTATCCCTCTTTGCAGATGCTATGGTGATATACTTAGAGAATCCTGGACAATCCAGTAAAAAAGAAAAAACTGCTGGAAATAATAAGCAACTTTAGCAAAGTAGCAGGATACAAAATAACCCCACAGAAATCATTGACATTTCTATATGTTACTAACAAAGCCCAACAGCAAGACATAGAAAGTGAAATCCCTTTTAAAGTTACTGTAGACGTTATAAAATATTTGGGCGTTCACCTGCCAAGACAAACCCAGTGACTATATGAACGCAATTACAGAGCGTTCTTCACACAAATAAGGCCAGATCTACATAACTGGAAAAACGTCAGTTGCTCGTGGGTAGCCCGAGCTAATATAATAAAAATGACAATTCTACCTAAATTAATTTACTTATTCAGTGCCATGCCAATCAAATTACCAAAACATTATTTTTTAGAGCTAGAAAAAATAATATCAAAATTCACGTGGAAGAACAAAAGGTCCAGAATATCAAGGGAATTCATGAAAAGAAATGCTGGGGAAAGTATAATACAGATATTAAACTGTATTATAAAGCAGCAGTCATCAAAACCACTTGGTACTGTAAGAAATAGAGTGATGGGTCAGGCGAATAGGTTAGGTACACAAGACACAGCAGTCAATGATTATAGCAGTCTGCTGTGTGATAAACCCAAAGACTCCAGCTTCTGGGATGAGAACTCACTTTTGACAACTGCTGGAAAAATAGCATGGCAGGAACTGGCCATAGACCAATGTCTTACACCATATACCAGAATAAAGTACAAATGGGTACACAATCTAGGTACAAAGGCTGATACTATTGACAAATTAGGGGAGCAGGGAATAGTTTACCCATTAGATTTATAGAGAATGGGGGCATTTATGACCAAACAAGAGACAGAGAATATTATGAAATGAAAAATGGATAATTTTGATTACATTAAATTGAAAAGTTTTTGCACAAACAAAATCAATGCAAGCAAGACTATGAGGGAAGCAGAAAACTGGGAAAAAATTTTTACAAACAGTGTCTCTAAAGGCCTCATTTCTAAAATATATAGAAAACCGAGTCAAATTTACAAGAGTACAAGTCATTCCCAAATTGATAAATTTTCAAAGGATATGAACAAGCAGTTTTCAGAGTAAGAAATTAAAGCTATCTATAGTCATATAAAATGCTTTAAATCATTGTTGATTAGGGAGATGCAAATCAAAATAACTCAGAGGTACCACATCACACCTACTAGATTGGCTAACATAACAAAACAGGAGAATGATAAATGTTGGAGAGGACGTGGAAATAATGCAACACTTATGCATTGTTGGTGGAGCTGTGAGCTCATTAAAACATTCCAGAGAACAATTTGGAACTATGCCCAAAGGGTTGTAAAACTGCATATCCTTTGACCCAGTAATATCACTTCCAGGGCTCTATCCCAAAGAGATCATAAAAATGGGAAAAGGACCCACTTGTACAAATATATTTATAGCAGCTCTTTTTGTGGTGTCTAAAAGCTGGAAATCAAGGGAATGCCCATCAATTGGGGAATGGCTAAACAAGTTATGGTATATGAATGTAATGGAATACTGTTGGCCATAAGAAATGATGAACAGGAGAACTTCAGAGAAACCTGGAAAGACTTATATGAACTGATGCCAAGTGAGGGGAGCAGAAGCAGGAGAACATTGTGGACAGTAATAGCCACAGTGTGTGAGGACTGACTTTGATAGGCTTAGGCCTTCTCTGCAATGCAAGGACCTAAAACAATTCCAAAGGACACATGATGGAAAATGTTGCCACGTCCAGAGAAAGAACCAAAGTCAGAGTGCAAAGAGAAGCAGATGATTTTCTTTTTTGTTTTGTTTTGTTTTGGTATTTTTCTTTCTCACAGTTTTTCCTCATTCATTATAATTCTTCTCTGCAGCATGACTTAATGTGTAAATGAGTGTAATAGGAATGTATGTGTGGAACCCATCAGGTTGAAAGCCGGCTTGGGGAGGAAGGGTGAGAAAATTTAAATTTATGGCAGTGAATGTTGAAAACGAAAAATGAATAATTTAATTAAAACAAAACAAAATAAATATTTATTGACTAACTCTTATGTTGGGATCACATTGTGGATCCTACTCTCTGTGTGTGTGTATATATGTGTGTGTACATGCTAGATTTCCTTCATCTAATTGGAAACCCCTTGAGGGCAGGGATTATGTCATCACTGGGGGTCGCTCCCCCAGCACAAGGACTTGAATGCGCTAGGCTCCCAATCCAGTGGAATTGAATGGAATTGGTTAACCAGAATTTATGTCGTGGAGGCCAATTGGTAGCTTGAGCAAGCTGAAGCTTGTGGCTTATTTGTACCAACACAGATTCTGTTATGAAAAGATACTAAAAAATTTAACATGGCCTGGAGCGTGGTGGAGACAGAGCCTCACCCAGGGAGCTCAGAACCAGCTGTAATCGCAACTGGGCTAGAAGCAGGGAGGGAGGGTCGGGGAGGTGGCTTGTTTTCAGTCAGATGAATGAGTTACAAGGGTCACAGCCTCTGAGAGACATAGAGACTTTGGGAGGCTCCTGAGAGTGGTCTCTGGACTGTGTCTACCCTCACCTCCAGCTGGAGCTTGGGTGAGTGCACGAGTGCACGCGCGTGCGCGCACACACACACACATATACACACACACACATATACACACACACACACACACACACATTTAGACAATCCCTTACTCTCCAAGGCAAGGAAAGATGCCATTTGAAACCTTTAACTATTATGACTCAGGGACATTCAGAGTCAGGGTTCCTTGCACAGCCTTTAGGAAAGGGAGAGCTCTTTGTACTTGGCATGGCTTTGTCCAAGGACCTTGTGAGGCAGAAACAAGGTTTAATGCTTTCTAAAAGAGATTTTTTATTGATTTGTTTTTATATTACCTGGATTTCTCCCTGTATCCCTCCCTTTCCATTACCAGAGAGTCATCCCCTATTACAAATAATTATAAAAAAAAGAAGAGAAAAATCTTCCTCAGTCAGTCAGCACCTTTACAAATGAGGAAGTCTCATGCTTGTTGGCTGCCTGTGGCTCCCCTCCTCCAGTGGTTGGGGTGTCTTCTCCCACCTCCTCTTAGGCTGAACCCCAACATTCATTTCCAGTTATTTATGACTGCTGTGCTGTGGCAGTCATTTCTTATGCACAGGAGGTAGTCCACAGAGTCAGTCAATCAGTTTGTCTTTGGTTCTGAAGACCATGACATGGGAGAGGTGACGCCATGACATACAAATGAATTGGATTTAAGTGAGGCAGGGCTGTGCAGTCACCAGCCTCACTCGCTCCTCCAGAGCCATCTGGGTCCAGTGGCCAGATATCCATCAGGGTGACTGGAGGTAGCCCAATGCAGTGGGAGACCTTGGTCTTTTTAAGCTAAGGCTTTAACAAGGTCTCGGGTTTGACTGAGGCAGTGCCCATTCAAGGATTAAGGCTATGTAAGAAGTGAGGCAGAAAATGGCCTCTTTTACCTAGTTAAAAAAAAAAATCATTTTGGGAGGGGAAGAACATAAGCACCTCACCCAGTAAAGCAAGTGAGAAGGGGCTCTGCTCAGATGTTTTGTAAGGTGAAGACTCCTCTCCGGAATCAGTCAATTAATCGGCAGTGTGCTCCAGGGCTGGGCTACTCCACTGGGCACATTTCCACCAGGTCACACAAGAAACCTGTTTGGATTTGTTGAAGGACTTGGTCACACACTGACCAGTGGGCATTGTTGAGTCTCAGCATTATTAGAAACAGTCCCTAGAATGGAGTGAAGCTCAGAATTTCTAGTGCTTTCACTGGGCAGAGCAACAATGAACCAGGTGCTATTAATTATTTGGAATCCCCTGGTGCTGGAGCAGGAGGGGTCAATGCTGGTCAGACCAGGAACCTCACTGGTGAGCAGAGGAAAGGGGATTGGAGCCTAGCTGACCGGCTGTTGAATGGCTGAATCCTAGCAGGTAGCAGGGAGGCCAGATTTGCCCTGGGGTCATTGGCCATAACACAGCTGGTCCAACTTAGTCTTCCCAGAGAGGATGGAGATGGTCAGGAACACTGCATTCTCTTCCTGCATGTTACCTCCACTGCCTTCGTATTGTCTGTAACTCCCCGTGTCACCCTCCCCCTGAGGCCTGCCCTCCTGCCCTCTAGCTGTCCGTCCCCACTAGCTGGGATCCCACACCTCTCCTCCCTTTTGTCTCCAAACTGCTTGGGAAGGCCATCTACGCCAGATGTCTCCAGTGTTCTCCCTTCACTCTCTTCTTAACCCTCCACAATCTGGCTTCTAACCTCACTGAAACTGCTCCCTAAAGACAGCCAGGTGGAGCAAAGGATAGCATGCCACTCCTGGAGTCCAGAAAACCTGAGTTTGAATTTGGCCTCAGACTCTGACTCAGTGTGTAATACTGAGCAAGTCAGGGAACTTCTGTCTGTCTCAGTTTCCTTATTTGCAAAATGGGTCTAATAGCAGCTCCTCCCTCCCAGGGCTGCTACGAGGATCAGATGAAAGAAAGTTTGCAAAGTGCATAACTCAGAGTCTGGCACACAGTAGGTGCTTAATCAATGCTCATTCTCTTCCTCCTCTCCAAAGTGACCCAGGATCTCTTCATTGCCAACTCCAGTGGCTCTTTCTTCCTCTTCATCCATTTTGACCTCTGCACAGACTTTGACATCGTCCATTGCCCCCTCCCCCAGATGATCTCTTCTTCCTGCATTTTTGGGGCACCACTGCTCTCTCCTGGTTCTCTTCCTACCCATATGGCTGCTTCTTCTCAGTCTTCTTTGCTGCCTCTCTATCCAGGTCATGCCCTGTGATGCTCCTCCAGCTTGGTCCTGGGAGGTCTTCTCTTCTCCCTCTCCACTGCTTCCCTGGGTATACCCTCAGCTCTCCGGGATTCAATGACTATCTCTGCTGATGATTCTCAGGTCTTTGTATGGAGCCCTAACCTCCCTTCTGTCCTCTAGATTCACACTTCTGACTTCCCATTGGGCATTTTGCACTGGATGTCCAGTAGAAGTCTCATACTCAGCATGTCTAAAACAAAAGCAACTTTCTGTCCTCCCAAACCACTGCTTCTTCTTGACTTTCCTGTTACTGTCTGCAGTGCCCCCATTCTCCCAGTTAACCCATGCCTGCCGCCCTGGTGTCTTCCTCAGCACCTCCCTTTCTTACACTTCGTACTCTAGACTGTGGACTGTTTCCAAGTCCTGTCAATCTTGCCTTCATAGCACCTCTCATAGACATGGCCATGCCCCCCCCCCCCACATTATCCCCTCACACCTGGACTATGTCAATGGCCTGCTGGGGGGGGTGGGGGTGGGGCTGCCTACCCATGTCTCTCCCATGTTAGTCCATCCTCCATTCAGGCACCAAAGTGATTTTCCTAAAGTTCAGGTGGAACCACATCTCAGCCCACAGTAAACTAGGGATTGATGCTTCAGGCTCAAATCTGAGATCTGCTGACTGGCCCTTCTAACCTCTGCACTCTCTTAGGCTTCCTCCTCCCACTCCCTCTAGGACCCGGGGACTTTGGGCTCCTTTCTCTCCATGGGTCTTGTCCGCACTGGACCTACGGGGGCTCCTCGAGGTAAAGGCTTGTTCTGCCTCTCTTTGTATCCCCAAGTTGTTAAGGATAAGTAGGCATTGGTTGGCTTGTTGATTCCCCTCTTTAATGTCTCTAGCCCAGAAGTGCAAAGAAGATGAATTTTCTCTAGGTGTGGAGGGACCTAACTTCAGTGATATCCACAGACTTCTCTCCTGAAGTCTCAGTGTGGAGAAGGGTGTACACTGAGGCTTGTCTATGTCTGCCCCACACATGCTGGGAATCCCTGCACATCTCTCTTTGGTTTCTCTTCCTATAGGACAGATGACTGTGGCAGGCCCTTGGGTCTTGGAATCCCCCTCTGGGCCCTTGAATTTGGGTTCAAAATGAAGGACATTTGCTGTCTGGATGACGGCTTGTAGTTGGATGCAGGTTGTCTTTGTACAAGGAGTGCTTCGTGGGTTGTCAACAAGGATTTCTCTCTCTTGGCCTCCACCCCTCTCCAGGCATGACTGGCTTAGCAGAATTGAGTATGCAGGCAGAAGTGACCAGATACAGCCCAAAGAAACACCCAGTCCCCATCAGATCAGGGAATTCAGGAAGGCAAGTCCAGTTCTCAGCTAGACATTTGAACGGAAGGGCGTGAAGGAGGCAAGATGGCCAACAGGGCAGTGAGAGTTTGTCTTCAGATCAGTCTTGCCCTTTACCTGGTCCAACTCCTGGAGCTACAATATAGCTAAAACTGGATTTCCTGGGGGACCCTTCTCTCAAGAAGACATTGGCTGTATGAGCTTCAGTCTGGGTCCAAGCCTGAGCTCATGTGCTGCCATGAAGAGGAGGAACAGGGGGAGTTGATGCTGGGGCCGGACTCTCTGCCTCATGACTGACTCCACTGGATGGCTCTGTATCATGGGTACTCCCACACCTGCTGCTGGTGCAGGTGTTTGGAGCAGCCTGCTTCCTCTCTGGGGCTGCCTGGGTTTGGGAAAGGCTGTGAGTGCAGAGCTGTGTGCACTTGTTATTCCGTTATTGCGGTTTGGTGTATAGGGAGCTGACCCTGGAATCAGCTTAGCTGAGTTCTAGTCTATTTCCTGAGACCTACTTACTGTGGGACCCTGGCTAAGTTACTTAACTTCTCTGGGTCTTGGCAGCTGGTTGGCTCTATAAGTGGCAGAGCCAGTGCCAACTTGCATTGGGGAAGAACATTTCCTCATCTGAGAGTTCCCCATCCCAATGACATCACTAGACCAGTCCCTACCCCTATACCCTGTCACTGATTCTTTTATGAATAGAGTCAGTGCCTGGCATAGAGGAAGTGCTCAGTAAATGCTTCCTTCCTTCTTCTCTCCAAGGGTATCTACTTATTCCTTGGGAGAGTTGATCCACTATGCCAAGTTCATATGCATAGTGAGATATTGGGAGGTCAGGGAAGAAGAGGGGCTTTGCCAGTATGAAGGACTCAACATGGATTTTACATCAACAAATTCACCCTTACTGTACCCCCTACACTTCTGAGTGCTTGATCCCATGCTTTTTTTTAGAATAATGTTCTCATTGAGGCTGTCAGACTCCATCGACAAGGGTGAAAATGGCATCAAGGTCAGCTACCTCACTGATGGCAATCTATTCAATTAGAAAAGACTGAAAGCCAAGACTAAAATGAAGGGAAAGTTGGTGCATGTCTTTTTGTTTGCAGACGATTGTGCACTTAATGCAGCCTTTGAGGCTGAGATGTAACAGAATATGGATTGATTCTCTTCTGCTTCTGCTACTTTTGACTTGACAATAAACACCAAGAAAACAGAGGTTCTTCACCAGTCAACACAGCACCATTCACACATGGAACCATTGGCATGTACAGGCAGTGACAAATGGAGAAATTTTGAATGCTATGGATAATCCACTTATCTTGGCAATATACTTTCCGGGGACATGCTCATAAATGATGAAGTTGCTGCACATATTTTCCAGAACTAGTGTGGGAGAGAAGAGGCATTGTGCTGCATACCAAACTGAAGGTCTACAGTCATTGTACTGACTTCATGCCTATACAACCTGGACAATCTACCAGCACCATGCCAGGAACTGAATTGCTTCCATTTGAATTGTCTGGAGAAGATTCTGAAAATTACCAGACAAGATAAGGTGCCAGAAACTGAGGTCCTCTCTGGAGCTGAACTGACAAGCATTCAAACTCTACTGCAGAGAGGGCAACTCTGATGGGCTTTCTATATGCCTAAAAGACTTTTTTTTTTTTTTTCACAGAACTAGTGTGGGGCAAGCACTTACATGAAAGTCAGAAGAAGTGATAGAAGAACACTCCCAAGGTCTCTCTGAAGAAATTTAGTATTGATTGTGAAATATGGGAGACACTGGCCCAGACTGCTCAGCATGTTGTGTCCACATCAGAGAAGGTCCTGTGTTCTATGAGCAATGCAGAATTGCAGTAGCACAAAAGAAGCAGGAGATAAGCAGATGGAGAGCCATTCCCACCCCAAATCTCCAAAGGGACTGTTTGTGCCTGACCAGGGGTAGAGCCTTCCTGTTGGACTGACCCCAACATTGTGATGTCAGTGGTCCTCTTTGAATACAAAGGACAAATAACAGACTTTTGAGTCATCAGAGCCACCTCCAGAGAGGTAAAATTGAGGCAAAAAAGAGACCTATCTAGCCCTTGACACTTCCCTGGAACTTTTATTCAATGAGTTGGGTGCAAAAGCCCCCCAGGAACATAGGAAGGCCAGAGCCTTAATGGACCAGAGCTTAATGGGATGAGGGTGGGGGCTGACAGCTCTGCCTAGTGGTTCAACACTGAAAGCAAAGGATTAAACAGCAAACTCTTCACTGTTGCTTGGGCTTGGGAGGTGTCAAGTGTGAAGGGAATCCTCTAGCTTCTTAAACCCAATTCAAGAACTGAGTATTAAGTGTCTACTGCGTGCTGGGCCCTTACTCACCAGAAGAGAATAGGGGCTTGTTCCAAGGAGATTGGACCCGCCTGGACAAGAAGAACTGAGAGATACTGCTTCAAGGGCCTTCCCCCTTCTGCCACCCACGTGCCCACACAGACTGTGCAGTGTGATGAGGGCTGTGCTCACGGGAGAAGCTGATTCTTAGACTTACTTCTACTTGGTGCATGTACAGGCAGTGATAACTTGTCACGGAGAGCTTTGCCAGTGCCTTTAAAAGGCTTGTACTTCTGAAATAATGAACTCCTCCGTGAGCTGACAGGCATTAATGGGGAAGCATGAGTCAGAAAGTCCTGCTGGTGGTATTTAGACAATTGTGGCTCTCCTTGTCTGAGGGATGGGGATGGGGAAAGGAACAATGGAGTTCTTATTCCCCAAGGGAGCTCCACATCCTGCCTCCCAATAGCTCGGAGGAGTGCATAGAGGCTGAGGGCAGGATTTGAGGATGGGGTGATGGTGGTGATAATCTAGTCTGTGTTGGGTCCTGTCTGGTCTCCCATGGTCTGTAGACCTGGAGGAAGAGGAGGTAAGGCTTTGGACACAGCCCAGCCAGAGAAGGTCACATAGAGAGGTAGGAGCTGGTCAAACAGACCAAACCTTCCCAAGCTCTAGCTTGGGATGGGGTGGGGGGGAGGGTGCCAGGACGCCTAAGGTCTGTCCTAGCCAATTCTCCTCAGTGTCCTGGGGGAGGAGGCAGGTGGAGCCTATCCTGGAAGGGCCATGGCAGTTATCCCTCCTTGCAGAGGCAAATTAGCCTCCCAACCAGTCCCCAACGTCCCCATCTGCATGAAGCTTTCCCTGACTCTCCTGGTTTAGCTGTCATTGTGCTCAGTGTCTGATGTTCCTGGTTGTGTGACTGGGCAGGTCACTTCACACCTCTTTGAAAAATGTGGACAACCATAGCATACCCTGCCAGGGGCAGGTGAGGGTCCAGTGAACCAACACATCTATGTGTATTAAGATTTCATGAACCTTAAAGAGTTGTATAAGTGGTAATTATCCCCATAGTCCTCATTGCCACAGAAGGAGGAATCAAGAGCAATTAGGAAAGGCCCAAAGACTCAGCCTTTAGCCACTGAGAGCTGGCCCAGAGTGGGTGGCTGAGCCCCTCCCCCTTGGATGTCTTCCAGCAGAGGCTGGACAGCTACCCATTGGGGCCTTGAAGTGGGCATCTCCCACAGACAAGCAGATGCCGCTGAATGTCCAAGGGGCACTTTCCAGGTCCAAGATTCTGGGATTCTTTGATTCTGAGGGAAGCCCCTTCCACACTGTCTGAGTTAGCCAGATATTAATTAATTAACTAATTAATTCATACTTATTATCATCTGGAAAAAAAAAGATTATGAGGAAAAGACAGCCTTCATAGATCAAACATCACTAGATTTGCCAAGGGCTTAGATCTCTATCTTCATATTACAGAAGAGGGAATTGAGGCCTGGAGGAGGGGAAGTCATGCCCTAGTATCCCCGGGGGGGTGACAGAGCTGGACCTGGAGGCAAGGTCCCCAGCCCTCACCATTGTCCTCAGGAAGGGACAGGAAGCAATCTGAAGGGGCTGCCCCTGTTCTAATGGCATCATCTCATTGCTCACCTGATATGCTGGGCTTTCTTTGGGAAAGCTTGAAGTTGGCACCTTTCCTACCACTTTAGCTTATTTGTGTGTGTGTGAGAGAGAGTGCGTAAGTATATGAGTGTGTGTAAGAGAATGTAAATGAGTATGTGTGTAAGAGAATATGTGTGAGTTTGAGTGTGTGATTATGAATTTGTGTAAGAGAGAGTATGCATATGTGTGAGTGGTGTGCATAAGAGAGCATGTGTGAGTGAATGCGTGTAAGAGGATGTATGAGTGAGCTAGTGAACATGTGTGTAGGAGAATGTGAATGTGTATAAGAGAACATGTGTGTGAGTGCATGTAACAGTGTGTGTGAATGTAAGAGAATGTGGGTGTGAGTGTACAGAAGAGAGCATGTGCGAGTAAATGTGTATAAAAGAATGTGTGTGAGTGAGCAAGTATATGTGTAAGAGTGTGTGAATGTGGATGTGGATGTGTGTAAGAGAATGTGTGAGTGTGAATGTATGTAAGGTCAAGCATGAGTGTGTGTGTGTGTGTGTGTGTGTGTGTGTGTGTTTGTGCATGATTACGCATGTGCACGCGTGTGTCCCCTCTGGAGGTCAGTGATACCCTGCTCAGACATAAATCTGGAGGGGCAGTGCTGGAGCTCCGACCGGCCCCTGGGCTGCCCTCAGGGATCCTCAGTGCCCCCACTCTGCTGTCCCTGTGACTTCCTTGGACTCACCTCTCTTCTGTCTGCCTGCTGTCTTTCTCCCTCCAAATGTGAGCACCCCATGGGAGGCAGGGGGCTTTCTTGGTCCTCAGGGCTTTTCACAGGGTCTGCACATAGTGGAGCTTAATAGATGTTGGTTGTGTTCTCCAACAATCCTGATGGTCTAACCCTCACTAACAATACACAAGAATCTTCCCCTGGAAAAGCCCTCAGAGCTGGTTCACATGAGGCCTGATCCCTATCAGTGAGTTGGACTGACCCGAAGGCCAGTGAGAGCTCAGAGGAAGCCACCAGTGCTGGGCCCCACTGGGCATAGTGGGCAGAGGGTCTCAGATCAGGGGCTTCTCCATGCGAGGGGTCCTGCCAAGCTCAAGCCCGTTTCCCTTTTCAGGCCCTCTGGACAGGTCACCTGTGGGCACCTTGGGGTGACTGGGACAGAGGAGCCGTGTGGAAGGAGCTCTGAGGTCAGGGCCAGAAATCTTGAGTTCAGGTTGTGGCACCAGCACTGACTAGGTGTGTGGTGAGCGGGAGTCCCTCAGTGCCACTAAGCTTCAGTCTCCCCATGTGGGCTGTGCTCCTCTTGCAGGGTCATTGAGAGCCCAGATTTTGTCCATGGTTCAGGGCTGCATCAATGCTCGCTGAACTCAATACAGAAGGAGCAGCCCGAGGTAAGCTTCCATGCTCCCCCTGTTGGGGTTGCCAGGGAGGATTCCAAGAAAACTTCCTAGGATCCCTTCTTCTCAGAGCTGGAGCAGCTCTCCAGAAGGACCGTTCACCAAAAATGTGAATGGGACAATGGAGGCCCAGGTTCTTCCTGAGATGGATCTTGATCAGTTTTTAGGGTGACTGCCTATTCTTAACAGAAACCCACATCTCTCCTGTTCTTAATCAAAGGAAAGAGAGAGATGAAGCATTTTGACCTCTGGAGAGGACGCCATAGGAGGCCGGCTGCAGTGAGAGGAAGCCCATGGGGGGTGAGGCTGTCTTGTGAAAAATGCTGGGGACCTGCTGGGAATTCTGCCCCCATTTCAAAGGAGGTCCTAGGTTTCTGCTTTGGGAATCTCTAGGTTTTATCCTTTGTGCAGAATCACCAGAATAATCAAGAGATAGGATCTTCCTCTTTCTTTCTTTCTTTCTTTCTTTCTTTCTTTCTTTCTTTCTTTCTTTCTTTCTTTCTTTCTTTCTTTCTCTCTCTCTCTCCTTCCTTCCTTCCTTCCTTCCTTCCTTCCTTCCTTCCTTCCTTCCTTCCTTCCTTCCTTCCTTCTCCCCTCCGCCCTTCCTTCCTTCCTTCTGAGTTTACAGCACCAGAAAGATCATTTCCTTGTCATCCATTTCAAGTTTTTATTGATAAATTTTAATTTTACATCACTTTCATTTCTGAATATATTTCACTTCTTTCCCCTCCCAATGTAAAAGATTTAAAAGCCGCCAAACGAGAGGAGAATGGGTCACATAAAGCAGCTATTAGTAATAGTTGCTATTTGCAGAGTATTCCCAGGTTTGCCAAGAACTTCGATATTGTCTCCTTTTATGCTCCCAAGAGTCCTGGGAGGCAGGTGATAGTATCTCCATTTCACAGATGAGGATGTTGAGACAGAGGTGTTGGGGCGTCTGCTCTGCTGCCATGTCCTGCTTTCTTCTAAGAGGTTTATTCCTCTTTTGGGCCATTCTGGAATTTCTTTCTGTTGTTCCAGCGTCTTTGCAGAGTTAGCAGGATTCTTGCCATTGGGTAACAGCAATTCCTTTTCTTTCATTTCATTATATTTGCTCAAAGGAGATTTGGTTTCTCTCTGAGATTTTGCTCATTTTTCTTTCTGTTTTTACGTTCCTTTGCTTGGGAGCTGGCTTTTTCCTCAGCGTTTCTCTCTTGATCTTGTGGTATCTCAGTTTTTTCTTATATTCCCTATTCGATTCGTTGCCTTTGGGAAGCTTTTCATTCTTCATCCTCCTACGACTCTACAGACACCCCTCCCCCTCGCCCCCCAATATTAGGCTTCAGCCTCTTGGATTTGGGGACTGTGGGAGTCAGCCAGGGCACAATCTACCTCTGAGTACAGATACATAGAGGGACACCTGGTCTCTCGCACACTTTCCCTCATGCCCCACTTGCGTCTGAGTACTGGTTTCCTGATCTACCTCAGCAGAAGAAGGTAAAAGAAAAGTAAAAATCAGTCCTGCCCTCAAGGAGCTCACAGTCTAATGGGGAGGGAGGGGCAGGCACCAAGCAAACAGATCCACACAAAGCTCTGGACAGAATAAAGAGGAAATAATCTCTGGCAGGAAGGTCCTAGAATGCCCAGGGTTGGGAAAAGCTTTCTGTAGAAGGTGGGGTCTTAGTTAGGACTGGAAGGAAGTTGGGGAAGCCAGAAGCAGAGATGAGGAAGGAGAGCATTCCAGGCCCTGGAGACAGCCAGGGAGAAGGACCAGTCAGGAGAGAGAGCGTCTTGTTCAGGGAAGAGCCAGGTGTCCAGGAGTCTGGACAGAGAGGGTGCAGGGAGGGGAGGAGGGCATGTCCAAGGTATGAGAAGATGGAGAGATGGCTGGGGGAGGGGCAGTGAAGAAGACATAGTTGTGTTGACCATCTAAGTCCTAGGACATTTGTCCCCCATCTCCTACTTTCAGACAAATTGGGCCCCCAGAAGCAAGTGGATTTCCTGTCCCTCTCAGGGAGGTACCCACGGAGAGCAAGAGCAGTTCTGTAATGATATCATCTCAAGTCCTCCCCTCCACCTGTGGGCTGTTGGAATTTAAGCAGGAGTTTAGGGTAAGGATTAACTCCTAACCAACTCTCCCCTGTGTCTCCAAGAAGCTGTAGTATGTGCAGTTCCCTCCCTGCCAAGAAAACCATCTTGGCAGATGGGTTAAACCTGGTTTAGGGTAACCATGGGGCCTCTAACCCATTGGTGAGTTAGGGGAATGCCTACCCTCCCCGAGCAGAATGGGCAGATGAGAACGATGTGTCCCAGTGGCCACAAAGGGGGCTAAAGCAGGTGCTGGGGGTGCTCAGAGCTCCATCAGACATTGAGGATGCTGAGGTCATCCACTGCAATCCAGGACCATCACCAGTCATCCTGACTTCTTCTGCCACTGAACTTTGATTACTCTGGAGGAGAGTGGGACCCATGACTTTGCTGAGCTTGGCCTCAATGAAATCCAATTCCTGTGCAAGTCAAGATACCACCCCCGCCATGTCATTGGTTGGACAAATAACAGCAACAATGACCCTAGCCCTACCCACTGGATTATCAATTAAAAATCAGTTAAACAACCTTTAGTAGCTTTTGGAAAGGGATTTGTACTACGGTGATACAGTAAGAGCAGCTGGTACCAAAACACCCAAGGGTCTCAAAGCTTGAGAGTGCTAGTGGCAAAGGGATGACTCCGAGCATTTGGCTGCTGGAAGTCTTTCTCTTCCTCTAATGGGGGGCCCAAAAAGTTCCTTCAGGAATGGGGATTTCTCTTTTCTTCGTTGAGCTCCTTCTTGGGGCTTTGAGGTTCATTGGTCCTTGGCTCATGGCTTACAAACAGCACACAGTCTAGGACACCTGTGGGAGAATGGGAAGTCCAACATCCTCCAGACCCTTGAAACTGGAAAAAGTCCCTTTCTTTTTAAAGGGAGTGGGATGGAGACCTGGGAGTAGTCATCAAAATCCAAGCCTTTCCTTCCTCCCTCCCCCAGACAGTCCCTTCTCAAAGGTTTGCTGAAAAGCCATGTGATATAATTTATGGAATGTTTCCAATCCCAGCTACCTCAGTACTTTTTTTTTTAAGGACCCAGAAGGAAAAGGAAATCCTATAGCAAGTTAGAATAGTCTTCTTGTCTGGCATCATTTTAGTTCATCCACGGCTTTTGAAGACTTTTTTTGCACTCAGTCAAAGGTCTTTTGATTGATTGATAGGTTGAGATGTTTCTCACCAAGTTAAGCTCAAATAGGGTGGGCTTATTTTACTCCCAGGAGAAAGATCACTGGACTGGGTCCTTGAAGACCTGACCTCCAGTCTCTGGCTCTGCTCCTTACTCTCTGTGTTTTCTTGAACAAGTTACTTAACCTCAGTTCCTCATTTATAAAATAAAGGACATGGACTAGGACAATCTCTGAGGACAGTTCCAGCCTTAAGTGCCAATGAGAGCTCAGACAAGGCACAGAATCAGAAGCTTTATTGACTGGGTAATTGATGATGAGAAAATAATAACCATAAAACTCCCTCAATGTGTTTGAAATTCCACTTAAATAGTTCTTAATTAAGAGTCTACAATGCAGATGGTGTCAGACACTGAGGGAGATTGAAAAATTAAGTAAGACTAGTCCTTGCCTTCACAGAGCTCACAGTCTAGTAAAGGAATAGGGCATACATACAAGTATGTATAATTTAGTCCTGGCTCAGACCACATCTGAAGTACTGTGATAAGGTGGTGGGTTCCCTCTTACTAAAGGGCTTTAAACAGAGAATGGATGATCACATGCTGAGTATGTTGCAGAGAGCCTTCTGATTCAGTTATGGATTCACTAGACAGTCTCTTCCTATTGTGTCATGATCTAATAATGTAAAATGATACACAATAAACATAGGAGAGAGGTGCATGCCTGGTGCTATGGAAGGTTGCTCTGGGGAATAACCAGTCTCCCCTGGAGGCATTAACCAAGACCAGATGGAGGAGATTAGGACCTTAACTATAGGGAAGGGAGGAGGGGGGAGAGGTCAGGAAGCTGCTATAAATTGTGCATTTCATTCTCAGTCGCCATTTTTATTATTATTTAAGAGCCAGGATGAAAGCGTTGAATCTGCTTTCTGCTGATGAATGTTGATCCTTCATAATGAAAATGTAAACACAATCTTGGTTTATGGGTTTTCTAATTGTTGCTACTTGCCTCATACATTAGTCATTGATTGACCATGGAGAGAAATGGAATTTTCTGCATTTTGGTTTTTTTTTTTGTCTCTACACTTACTCCTTGGCTGAAAAATGGCTCTCTCCACATATAGATATTAGTACTTTTTTTTTTTTTTTTTTTTTTTTTGCGGATCAATTCTGTTCGTAATTTTTTTCAGCTTCTATGAGGATGCATCTTGGGGCTGCTCCTCTTCCAGCACCAGGTGGCACTGGTAGCTCTTTCTTGATTCTGCTCAATTAAAAGCCTTTGCTTGTCAGGAAGCCCCAAGCCCCCCTGCTTGTCGTGGGCATCCTCGGTGCCGGAGGTGGGTGTGGAGAGTGCTGAGGGAGCCCCATGCTCTCTATCACTCTCAGTAAGAGGATGGTCCTCTACAGCTCAGCCTGGCCTGCCTCTCCCTGGGTACAGGACAGATTTGTTGTCTCGAGTGTGTGGATTTGTGGATTTCCCAATTAGAGGTCAGCTCTGAGTGCCCACCCTACTGGCCAGCTCTGCCGCCCTCTGGAATTGCTCATATTTCAGGGAACCCTAGCCATGTGACATTGGGATATTGCAATGAGCTCTTTGGGAAGCAGACATGCTAAGGGTTGGTCTTTGGTGTAGGCCAGTCATTCTTTGCTAGGGATCTCTGAACCCTTCTAACTTTGGCTAGCCCATGGTGGGGCACTAAACCCAACCCGCTGGCCTTGAGTGTGGTGCTCTCTTCTCTCTAAGAGTTCTGTCTTAGTCTGCTCTGCTCCTCAGCCAAAGCCTTTGAGCAGCAGGGTGGGAGAGCGACCAGTGGAGAGAGGAGGGAGGGGGACTGCCTCTTGTTTATAGTAAAATGGGGATCCTAAGGATCCCCCCCTTCCCTCTTTGGACCCAAATCCCACTGACCTTAGCCTTAGTCAGTGGTAGCAGGGACAGCTGCCTTCCCAAGCTCTGAAGAGGGGGCTCTGCTTTCTTTCCTCCTAAGACAGTGTAGTTGATCTCAGAATATTCCTCCCCCCAACTACCCCCACCCCCAGCAGGTAGAAGAAGCTCTGTTTCCTCTTGGCATCTGGGGATAGAGAGCCCTCCTGCCTGGAAGCCCTTTTAACAGAATTTTGCAGGTGAAGCTTTTCTGGGAAATTTTGAATTCCATATCCTGCTAGGCTACTGAGAAAGCCTTTGTTACCTGCTGGCGCACCTGGGAGGTGGGGCCTGAGGACCCTGCTGGGCACCATCTCTGAGCCTGAAATAGGCAGTCCTGTGGAGAAGCCTGGAATCCAGCCAGGAGAAGTATTTAAAAAACAAAACAACAAATAGCAAACCAAGAAACGCCTTGAGGCGTTGGAAGAAGAGGTAGCTGAGAAAAGCTACAGTTACTGTGGACTCCATTGTCAGGGCTCAGGTTTCAAGGGTTTTGGAGAAGGCAGGAGCCCCAGGGAACATCTCCTCCAACTTCTCCATCTTATACAAGGGGAAACTGAGACCAAAGAAAGGAAGAGACTTACTCTTGTGCTGGGATTTTAAAAATACCATTTTATTTCCCCCCAATTACGTTAAAAACAATTTTAACACCATTTTTTTGAAGTTTTGTGTTCCAAATTCTACCTCCCTCTCCCCACACCCCACCCTTCACGATCCCTGAGACCTGATCTGGTAAGAAATCCATATAGGTTAAACTTGTGCAATCCCGTAAACCTTCTCCATGTTAGTCATTTTGTGCAAGGAAACCCAGAAAGAAAGAAGGAAAGGAAGACAAAGAACATGAAGAAAGGAAGGAAAGGAAGAAAGAGGAAGAAAAAGACAAATGAGGAGGCTTCTGTCCGTATTCAGAACCCATCAGTTCTTCCTCTGGAGGCACGCAGCATTTGTCACCTTTAGGATTTGTAACCACTATATTGCTGAGAAGAGCTAAGTCATTCACAGTTCTTCATCATTCCGTGTTCTGCTGGTTCTGCTCATTTCACTCCGCATCAGCTCATACAAGTCTTTCCAGGTTTTTCTGGAATCTCCCAGCTCGTTTCTTACAGCACAATAGTATTCCATTACATTCATACACCACAGCTTGTTCAGCCATTCTCCAATGGATGGGCGTCCCCTCAACTGTCGAGTCTTAACCACTATAGGAGGAGCTGCCATACCTAGTTTTATACAAAGAGGTTTCCCCCCCTTTTTTGGATTTCTTTGGGGTACAGCCGTAGCAGCATATTGTCGGATCAAAGGGAATGCACAGCTTTGTAGCCCTTTGGGCAGAGTTCCAATTTTATGCTGAGAATCCAACCCAGGTCCTTCTGTGCTACAACGTCTCCCTCAATATAAGCTGTGATTGGGTTGTATAGCCATCGTCACTAATTTTATAAATAGATGATGACTTTGCTGTGGGAGGCAACATAAGGGGAGTTGGGCCAGGCATATAGCAAAAGTAGGGAGGGATATTTGGGCAGCCTGGGTGTGGGTACAGCAGTAGATACCAAGGATCAGGCAGTGATGACCCCTCACCTCACCCAGGGAGATTGTCTGGGTGCCAAAGACAAAGGGTACCTGGGGTGGTGGGTGGTACTGGGCTGAAAGCTGTCAAGGCTGAACAGACCACAGCTTCTATGGTCCCTGTGTGACCTTGGACAAGTCCCTTCCTCTCACTGCCTTACCCATAAATGGAAGGGATTGAGTAGATCCAATTCCACTAAACAGGCACCAAGCTTTGCAAGGCAATGCGGTGGGGGGAATGGCAGAGCAGAGGATGGTAAGGGCCAGCCAGAAGGTCCTTACCCCTGGGCACTGCCATCTTCCTGAGGGGAGGGAGGTGGGGAATGATTAATATGATGGCGGTAATAGTGGTGGCCACTGTTTCCAGAGCCCTGTAAGGTCTGCAGAAGTCATGCTCATGGTCTCCTTTATATAGATGCCAAGGCAGGAGTGGGGCAGGAGATCAGGGAAGGCTTCCTGTAAGAGGCATCACTTCTGCTCTGGTTCTAGGCCTGGGGCACATGGAAGATCTGTCCTCCCTTGAATCGGAGCCGAAAGGGACCTTCTGGCTCCTTTAATCTGATGCCTCCGTTTCTAGATGAGGTAACTGCAGCCACATGGGCACTGAATGTCAGAGCCAGGATTGGAGCTTATCCTCCACCTCTGGGGCAGACTGCAGAATAGTGTTAATGTTAAACTGAAAAGTGTGTTTGTTTATCTTTCTGTTCAGTAATTTTCCTGTCATGTCCAACTCTTCATGGCCCCATTTGGGCTTTTCTTAGCAAAGATACCACAGCTGTTTGCCATTTCCTTCTCCAGCTCATTTTACAGATTAGGAAACTGAGGCAAACAGGGTTAAGTGACTTGCCCAGGGTCACGCAGCTAGCAAGTGTTGGAGGCCAGGAAGATGAGTCTCCCTAACTCCAGGCCTGAGGTTCTGTGTACCATGGTGCCCCGAGCAGCCCATCATTTATATTCTACGCTAGAGTCTTGGGTAGCCAAGGAAGGTCTCTGAGCCCCTGGGGAGTAATGTGGCCAGATCTCTTCTTCCTGGGGATTATTCTGTTAACTGTGTGAAGGAGGGATGCCAGAAGCAGGGGTATCTGTGAGGAGATGGTGGACAGGGCACTGGGGTCCGAGGGCCTGTATTCCAGTCCTGCTTCTCTCACTTACTATCTGTGTGTCCTTGGGCAAGAGACTACTCCCCCCACCAGCTTCATCATCTACCCAATGCCGGGATGGAGGGTGGGAGGGGTGGGGTATGGACTCCGGGCCCTGAGGGCCCTTTCTGCTCTGAGTCTGGTCGTGACTGGGCATTTCAGGCTCAGTGGAGCACTTGGTAATAGAATTACTTACATTAATCAATTAATTATTATTAAAAACAACAGCAATCCTACTTGGGAGCCGATGGAACCATAGGGGTCTGCAGAATGCTTTCTGGGCCAGATCTCACCTGATCCTCGCCTCTCTTGAGGAGAGACTGCGGGCACCGGCCCCAGTTTGGGAAATTATTACTTCCCGATTGATGTAATTGACAACAACAATTTTAAAGAATAAAATCTACTTTCAAAGGGTAAGGATTTGACATAGAAAAAGCCTATTAGTCTTTTAAAAATTAGGTCTCTTTAACATCTCCACCAAGTGGCCCCTGAGCTCTGCTTCCAGTCATCCAGTCACCTCCCAAGGCCGCTGGGCCACCCTGGACAGCTCTCATGGGGAGGACCTGGTGTCACTTGGAGAACATCCATCTCCCTCGCTGCACTCCCTGCCGTGGCTCCTGTGTCTGACCTCTGGGCACAAGCAGACAACCAGGATTCCTTCCCCAAGGACAGAGCTTCCAGTCCTGACAGATGGCCGCTGCGAACTTCCCCCTGCTGTCTTCTCTTCTCCAGGCTGAGCAGCCCCTTCCCCTGGTCTCCTTGAGGCGTGGCCATCTTTGGAGGCCTGTACAGAATTCCCAGCATTCCCATTCTTCTGGGCATCTCTGGCTATTAGCAGTGAAGCTCCTCCAGAGGCCATCCCTCTCACCCCTGGCTGTACAGGGGCTGCTCGGTCACTGAGACCCACGTCTGGCTTCATTACTGTCTCATTACAGCGTTCCTAGGCATACCTTGCAAGGACCTCAGGGCAAGAGATTCTCTAGCGATAAACAATTCATTGGATCAAGCCTGATCTCCAGCTCTTTGGGGGTGATGCTGACCTCCAGCTTCCCTGCTGGACAGCCTGCCCCAAAGACGCACATCTGCGCTCTCTCTCTGTCTCTGTCTCTTTGTGTCTGTCTCTCTGTATCTCTCTGTGTCCCTCTTTCTCTCCCTCTCTCCAAGAATACTGGATGGGGAGTCAGGACACCTGGGCTGGAGCTAAGCCACCTTGGGCACCTTGTTTGTCCTCTCTGAGCCTCAGTTTCCCCATCTGTAGCCCAGGAGAAGAAATCATAATCACCAGGAGCAGATGAATTGATGCAGGGAACCTTCTACTCTGCCCTGCCAGCCTTGAATGTTCTGGAAAGGGGCACTATTACAGGGCTGCCAGGCAGCTTGTGGCAGAAGGGCAGGGGTCTCTCGGAGGCGGCATGGCTCCAGGACCCTCCCCACGCACTCGGAGAGGAGAAAGGCTGAAGGATTCCAGCCAAGACCCCCCAGGGAAGTCCTTGTGAGCTGCCTGTGATGAGAGCCGAGCAGTCAGAAGCAGCGTCCCCAGGTAAGGGTGTAATAACTCCAGCAGCAATAATTTCCTGTGAGACCTGAACAAATGGCCTGAACAGCCTCGTATTTATTACCACAAGATTAAACCTCTCGAGTCTGAGGAAATGAGAGGAGTCGGAGCCTCAGGAAAGGCTCCTGGCAGGGCTGCCTGCCCCCTCCCGCCTCCAGCTCCGGGAGGGGGCCCTGAGGCTCTCCTGTCTGCTGCCTCGAACGCCCAGCTCAGAGCCGGCTCCTCTGGGCCACCTCCCATCTCTTTCGAGTGCGTCCTGGGCTCCTGTGCCCACATATGGCCATCCCCTTAGAGTCTGAGCTCCTAGGGCAGGGGTCCCCCAGCACTTACCACAGGTGAGGCGCGCAGGGAGTCCTCAAGAAATGCTTGTCAATGGGCGGCTTGACCTCTGGCCTCCCCAGCCATAAAGGCGTCCCCAAGGCCGCGTTTGTCCTGCTCCGTACGCCGGGGGCGGGGTCCGAGTTATCGGTGCTGGCCCCTTAGTGCCCCGCAGGAGAGGGCGAGACGTCCACTGGTCTCATCTACTCACTTTCCCCCTTCAGAAGGAAGGAATCCCCCGAACGCCCGTGGCTTCCCTCCGACGTCACCACTCACTAATTGGATTGACCACGGACGTGCTTGGTTGCCCACTCAGCGGCTGCCCCTTTGGAGCGCCGGCTCCTTGAGGACAAGACACTGCGTCTGCCTCCTGGATCTCCTGAACCCTGCACGGTGCCTGGGTGTTGGAGGATGCCCAGATCCCATGGAGCCCCTCGTGTCCGGGAGAAGGCAGCCTGTGGTCTGACCACGCAGGCTGGGCGGACCAAGCTCTCCACGGGCTGGGGAGCCCCCAGGCTGCTTCTCTTTCCCTGATCTTTTTTGCAGGTGTCCAGAGAGGGAGGATATCTTGTTCAACCTCTGCTTGAGGGCCATGAACTGTTGGGAAAGGGGGAGGGGCCCCAAGAATGGGGCTGGGGGCCATGCTGTGCTCTGGCTCATTTGTCTTTGTTCTAGGTACAGGGGCTGGAATTACATTCTCCACAAGAACCAGGAGCTTGAGTCATGGAGGCAGGATCCTGGGGGCAGAGCGGTTGGGGGCAGGGTCCTGGGGCCAGAGTGTTGGGGGAAGGGTCCTAGGGTAGAGTAGTTGGGGGCAGCATCCTGGGGCCAGAGTGGTGGGGGGCAGGGTCCTGGGGGCAGAGTTGTGGAGGGAAGGGTCTTGGGGGACACAGTCCTGGGGAGCAGGATCCTGGGGGGCAGGATCCTTGATCAGATGGCACAGCCACTCAACTCAGAGAGGAAATCTTGAAAACCCAGGATACCTGGGACTTGAGGCCAAGGGATTTTGGACTTGGAGCATGGAGCTGTGCCATATGGGAGCTGAGGTGGGGAGACATTACATATTTTAGGGTGTGTGTATTTTTGTTATTACACTTTTGGAGTAAGCATTCTTTTGTAAAAATCTAACCCCACCTTCCACTGGGGGTGAAGTGGAGCTGGGATGGAGGTGCCCTCGCACACTTGGGGAGCAGCATTGGTGGGCTGGGCCCTGGGGGAGAGCTCGATGTAACCGCCTCTGACCTTCTGACAGTGGGGGCTGGGGGTCTCATTGTCAGGCTGCTTGCTGGCTCAGTTTGGAAGAGGGATTAGGCAAGTTCTATGTGGTCCCTGAGGTCAGAACTAGGAACAAACTGGAGATTCATTATAGATACATAGATTTTGCCTTGTTTGTGTGTGGAGGGGCCCACACAGTGCTTGGACCCAGAGAAAGCCCCACTCATTGAAGGCTGTGCCAGAGCTCTGACTCCCAGCAACATCCCAGAGCATGGGGTCAGCCTGGCTAGTGGTGGTTTCAGTCTTTAGAAGGTGATGAGAAGCTGGGGCACAGGGGATGGGGTGTGGATGTCTGACAGGTGTGGGCACTGACAGGGGACCGTGTCTAGACCATGCTGCCAGTGGAGGAGCTGCAGCCAGAGGCCTCACAATACATCTGGGCTCTGTGCTGAGAAGCCAGCAGCATCCTTTGAGCGGCTGCCCTCCAGTTGGCTACATCTGCTCAATCCAGAGCCCCTGAGGCTGCCGCTGGGCTGGGACAACAGAACCATGAGGAAGCCTAGAGCCTGTGAGGGCCATTTGGGCTGAGGTGCTCGATGACTCAGGAGAAGCTCTGACTAGACATCTCTTGCTGTGGTTGGGCTGGCATCCAGTGGGACTCAGTGCTTGCTGCCTTGCTGGGTCAGTGTGTCAGGGCTCAGAGCTCCAAGTGTGAATGGAGAACCTGAAACCTGGGGGTGGCGAGGGGACCCAGAGACGTGACGATGATGAGGACCATGCAGACCTGTGCTTACTGATGAGTCAGTGGGACTCTATTAAGCACCTCCTATGTGCCAGGACCTGGGCTTCCAAAGGGCAATGAGGAGGCAGCCCCAGCCACTGGAGTGACTACACTGGGGTACATGGAGGTGGGGACTCCTCTTCAGTGATGGCCTGGCTCATACAGTCTCTGGAGTCCTGTCTGATGCTGAGGTTCTGAGACTCCAGCAATTCAACAAAGGAAAAATGCAGGACACAAAACCAAGACTTGTCAGCCTGATTAGCCCAGATGTGGAAGTGAGGGAAGCTGCTGCGTAAATGTCCCAGGAGTCGGGAGGGGAGGAGCGAGCCAGGAAGGAGCCAGGAGGGCAGCTGGCCCTGCTGCTGGTGCCAGGGAGAGAGGTCAGCGCAGGCCAGGGACCTCCCTGATGACCCATCCATCCCCACCTTCTCTGAGGGAACAAGGAGCTGGACGACATCAGAGACAGAGAGAGGTCAGGCCCTGTCCTGGCTCAGGATCACTGAGGGCCAGGGGCAGCTGCCCCCTGCAGGCGCTGTCAGAGGCAGCCTCTCCTCTGCCTGCCCTCCCCACCCCTCCCTGCTGTTCTGGATGCCAAAATTAGCCTGTGCATTCCACCACGCTCAGCCCAAGGGGAAGAGGCAGGGAAGGCTTTCATATTAACAGAGAAATTGCAGCCTCCATCCCCAGTGAGGGGCTTATCAAAAAGGACAGATTCTGAATCAGGAATGTGCCCTCTGTCCTGGGAATGCCTGCTCTCTGCCTGGCGTGTAGGTCCGTGCATGAGCATGTGCGCATGTGTGTGTGTGTGTGTGTGTGTGTGTGTGTGTGTGTGTGCCTGAGTCTGGGGGTTTGTGTGTGAGATCACTGGCTGCATGTAAATACAAGTGTGTGTGTGTGTGTGTGTGTGTGTGTGTGTGTGTGTGTGTGTGTATATGCGTGCACATTCCCATGAGCTTGGCAGTGCTACTCAGAGGCCTGAGGCTGGGGGTAGCAGTGGGACACTCCTGGGCACGCCTACAGGGGGCTCTACCCAGAATTCTCTGCAGAGTTGACCCACATCAGCCAGACCAGGCTATGTGGCTCCTCTGAGGTCCAGTCTGGTTCAACATGACACCAGAAGGAGCAGCCATTGAGTTGTGGAGACGAGTATATGCGCCTTAGCGTGGCTCCTTGAAAGACCTTCTTTGGGCCCTACCTCAGTGGTAGGCACACGGAGTCACCCAGAAGTCCTTGTAGACTGAGTCTGCTGGGCCTGCAGGGCTCTGAGACCCTTGTGAGAGGAGCAGAGGGCACGGAGTCAGCTCCTCTCCTGTCCAGGGCCCAGCTCCAGGATGGGACTCCTCTGAGCTTCTGAAGCCTGTCGAGTCTGTCCCATGGCCAGAAGCTCGTGAGGACAGGTGTTTGGCACCTTTGAGAATTATCGCATTGCCAGCTCCCCCGAAGACTGGCAGGGACTTCTCCTTGACAGTGCCCCAAGTCCCCTCCCATCTGGTAACATCTTCAGTTAACCAGCATGTAACGGCCTTGAGAGCAGGGACCAGATCTCTCCCTTTTGTGCTTAAATCCTGAATGCCTTGAACCTGCCTGACACCCCAGAGCTCAATAAGGCTGATTGACTCTTGATTGGCTATTTGCTCCAGCCTGGCTACCCTTTGGTAGGGAGAGGAGGAGGGATAATGCAGATCAGAGGTTCCTGCGTCCTGCTCCTTATTTTGGAGAAAGTAAGGCTGAGAGCAGGGGGAGAACTGGCCAAAGCTCAGAGCTGCCTGGGGCTTGGGGTTTCTCTCCCTTCCCAACCTTGCTGGCTGTGATGATGGAGGGCACGGGGAGAAGAGAGGTGACAGAAACCTGAAAAGACAGGGGTCAGGTCTGCCAGCCCAGAGTGGTGCCAGGGAGCCTGGGCACTCTGAGGAAAACCCATCCCCAACTTGGGACAGAAGACAAGTGATAAGAGCTGCTGCCAGGGGGCAGAAAGCTCCCTGGCCTCCTGAGTCCATCCCATGCTTCTCAGAGCCTCCCCACATCTCTCTGAGCCGGGAGAGCTGCCTCACTCTGGCCTGTCCATGTGGAGCGGAGCAGAGAGGTGACCTTCGCTGAGACCTGGGACTAGGAAGTTCCTGACAAATAAACAGATGACTGAGTGGATGAATGCGTGAGAAGCCCCTAGGCGTCCTCACGGGATGCCTGGATCGAGCTCTGTCTCCCCTGGACGGCACAGCCGGAGGATGTCTGCATTATAGAAAGCAAGACCACAGCAGCAGAAGACCTGGGTATGAATCCTGGTGGTGTGACCTTAGGTAAATTACACAACCTCTCTGAGCCCAAGGCTTCCCATCTACAATATGGGGAAATATCACAGCAGTGCCAGCCGCCGTCGGCTACCAGATCAATCGAGGTGGTGATGGTGAAGTGTTCTGGTAACCCCAGCTTTCCTTGGCCTGTGCAATGGACACGTAAGATAAAATTCATTCTTTCTACCCAAGCCTTTTCCTCTTCTGAGCTTCCTTATATCAGTCTAGGGCAGTGCCATCCTTCTCATCAGCCAGGCTCACTAACTTGATGTTACCTTTGCCTCCTCACTCTCCTTACCCTACAATTTAGCCTGGTTCCAAGACCTGTAGACGTCACTTTCACCACCTCACTGGGCTCTATTCCTTTCTGGCTCTCACACCATAGCCACCATTTTGGATTTCCTAAAACAGAAGTCCGGTCATGGAGCTCTTGCTCAAGAAAGTTCGGGGACTCCTTGTTGTATCCAGGACGAAATAGAAACCCCTCAGCTTGGCAATCTGAGTCACCAACCACCTGCACTCGGTGCCCCTAAACCCTCTCAAGCTCAACATATTCAAGGCCAAACTTTCCCCCCTTAGAATGTGAGCTCCTTAAGAGCAGAGATTGTCTGACTCTTCTGTTTGCATTCTGGGTCCTGAGCGCAGTGCTTCGCACCTGGTATAGACACACCATCCCTCTATCCTTTCATTCCCAATTTTGTGTGCTGAGGACAAAGCCACTTTCTGGAGCAGGTTTGTGACCTGGTGCCTCATCCATCACACTCATCAGTAGGCAAGCCCTGCTGAATCTTCCTTTCCGCCCTATCTCACACCATCTCCACTTTCCCATTTTCCACATTGGTCCAAGCACTCTGAGCTTCTCACCTATCAAAGAAGGTGAAAATAGATGTTCTCACCTGTAAGAGAGTCCCAGAATCTCTGAGGGAAGGAAATTCAGCAGCATTGAGTCTGAGCCAGATTTCAGCAAGAAGATCATCTATAACATTGCTGGCGAAGAGTCATCCTGCCTCTTCTGGGTGAGCCCTA
Source organism: Pseudochirops corinnae (assembly GCA_028646515.1). NCBI lineage: Eukaryota > Metazoa > Chordata > Mammalia > Diprotodontia > Pseudocheiridae > Pseudochirops > Pseudochirops corinnae. Next base: position 1,916,582 of record CM053585.1, on the reverse strand, counting down.
ATTAGGGAGGGATCCCCATCCCAGTGCTTGTAGCTCAAGGCAACCTGGCTTACCTATGAGAGCCCACAAGGCTGCCACCTGATTGGCAGGAAGTTTCCCCTGACTTTTTTGCACCTTCCCTGGATTGCTTCTAATCCTGCCCTTTGGGGCCAAGCAGGACAAAGCTAGTTTCTCCTCCATATAACAGACCTCCAAAATATTGGAGAGCTCCCATGGTCTCCTGAGTCTTCTCTTCTCCAGGATTAACAATCCTGATTGTTTCAGTCATTCCTCCTAGGGAATGGGATTGAGGTCTTTCCCTGTAGTCATTGACCTTCTCTGCAGGTTCCTAAGCCTGTTAGTGATCTACCTAAATGTGGACCCCAGGGATCAGCCCAGTGCTCCACATGTGGCCTGATCAGGTCTGAGGGTTAGCTCTGAGGGTCAGATCCTTAGTTTCAGGCACTAGGCCACTAATGGGGCCCCTGGGGTCCCTGGATGAAGGGAGCCTGTTTTGCCCGATGCCCTCGCCTCCCTTCCAGGTTTCCATGAGCTCAACCATCCTGGCAAGGCATCCCCAGCCCTGAGAGACCCAGGCTCTACTCTGACCAAATACGCTTCCTCCTCTCGTCTGTTTGCTGCCCTCACAGGCCAGTCTGTGATCTTTCCAGGAGCTGAGGAGTCTGGGGTTTTCAGCTGTGAATTCCAGGGAGCTAGGTTCCTAGGAGGAGAATGAGTTCTGCTTCCAAGCAGTTTATGGCTTCTGTTCTCTCCTGATGCCTGACAGCAGAGACCTTTCCCCTCTAGAATCCCAAAATTTCAGAGCCTTCAAGATAATCTCATCTAAGCCCTGAGTGATGGTTAGGCCAGCCAAAGTCTAGCCTGGATGGAGGGAGTGGAAGGGCTTTGGCCATGACTCCATGGCTAGGTAGCATGCTGGGCCCACCAGACACTCATACGGAGCCAGTGCAGTGTGGTCCAGGCCTCCCTCTGCAGCTCTCTCGCCCACTTCTGCTCCCCAGATAGGCTTCTGCCTTCTAACGGGGTCTCTGTTTGGTGATTTCCATTAGCACTCTCCTCTTGCTCACGTTTTAAGCATTTTGTGAAGTAATTTGGGATCCCTAGATTAATAAACCACCAAGGCTATTGTTTTGCCTGTGTGAGAAGAAGCTGCCTGGCATCCGTGCCTCTCTATTGGTGAAAGCCTGAGACCTCCTTCATCATCAGGCATGAGGAAACGTGGGAGACAAACACACCTCTCGATTGAATTATGTTCAGCTTTGGAGTGGGAGCAAGGATTATGTTTCCAGGCAAGGAGGAAAAAGAGCCAATCTATTAAAAGACACTGGGGAATGGTAGAGACTGCAGGCCAGGGTTCCTGGTCATTGACCAAGAGAAGTACCGGGGCCCAGGAGCCTGGCAAATCCTTAATCTTCCTAGCTGAGGCCTTTCTGGTCCCTGACAATCTGGAATTCCTGCTCATTCCATTCTGAAGCACTCATATATCAGAGTAATGTGTCTGCAAATGGGAGGTGGTGATTTTGCTGTGTACTTGGAGTCAGGAGAAGGCAGGGAATTGCTCTCAAAACTCTGGAGTCAACGGACTGGCCCCAAGTCAGAGGGGAAAAGTCTCTTGGATCACATGTCTGGGGGGGATCCTTCCCCTCCTTCCCCCAACCAATGACCAAAGTTGTCGTGGAAGAAGGCCTGATCTGGGACCTTGCAGCCTGGCCTCTGATTCTGGCTTTTCTCCTCATTCCTTGATGACCTTGGTCAATTCCTGTTTCCTCCACTAGGTTTCTGTGAAATGATGGGGCTGGACCAGGTGGTCTCCAAGACCTCCTCCAGTCCCATAGCTCGGTGACGAGCCTGTGAGTCTCCATAGGCAGCTGGAATGACCACTTGGGAGGCATGCTGTATGGCACAGGAGATAGACTAGCTGGAATTCTGAGATGTCTGTGAGAGGCAAGGACCAGTGACCAGAACAAGGCCAAAGGCACACAGAGGTCTGTTTCTCCCCAAGGCAGAGAGAACGTTACTTTCTGCATTTGTCTGATGCCTCTCTGTCCACTGTCTCATCCCTCCCTCTCACCCACCCCTCCCATCCCTGACTCCCCTCTCATGGGGTCCCCTCTCATGGGGTCCCCTCTCCCCTCTGCTCTGCTTGGCAGGATCCCTTTCCTCTTGGCCTGGCGGTACTTCTTCCATGCAGCATTTTGTGAAGCCCTCACTCAGAGGAAGACTCTCCCTCTTCATGGCTCTTTCTTTTTTTGAAATTTAATTTGGTCTTCTCATATTTCTCGTAGCACTTTGTTCCCCCTTTTGCCAAGTTGTTATCCACCTTGTATAATACTAACGTGCAAACATGCTAAGTCCCCAAAGCAGACTGAGAGCAGGGACTCTTTTGCTTTCTGGCACCGAACTTGGCACAGAATGGGCACAAGCTACACACTTGCTGAATCAAAAGGTCACTGACCCTCCCTTGGCAGAGCTATAAGGGGTCTCAGAAATAGCAAGTCCCACCCTTTCTAGAAAGATAATCCTCTTGTACAGGGCAAAGATGGTGGAGTAGCAGGAAGAACAGCTCAACTCTTCAACATAACTTCTCTACAAAGATCTAAAAATGCACTGAACTGAGTTCTGATCAGGAAATTAAGAAAAAAATCACAGTGAGTCATATTTCTAGTTTAGGTCATCACAGGGAGACAGGCAGAGCAGCCTGTGGACACTGGGGATGAGGTCTCACTAGCAGCATTCACGTACTCCAGAACAGAAAGAGGACTGAGGCTGTGTGCCAGAGAAGGAGGTGGTTCCAGATCCACAGCAGAGGGTCCTGGCCTTGTGTAAGAGGCACAAACCTGCCAGTTTTGTCATACATTGCCCAATTCCAGATCACATCTGTATAACTAGGAGGTGACCTGCATGAATTTGCTGCAGTCTGAGGCGTGGTCACAGTGTCAGGCAGTGTAATGAGTGAGGAGTAAGTTCAGAAGCCAAGACTGTGGCTCTGACCCCTTAAGCAGAGTGAGTAGCCTCTAGACCAGTTTGAAACCTGCAGTGGAATCACCTGGTCATAAATCCCAGACCCCAGTATTACCTACAGTTCTGTCACTCTGATGCTCTAGAGCAGTGGTTCTCAACCTTCACAATTCCTCGTGTTGTGGTGACCCCCAACCATAAAACTATTTTTGTTGCTACTTCATAACTGTAATTTTGCTACTGTTATGAATCGTAATTTAAATATCTGATATGCAGGATGTATTTTCATTGTTACAAATTGAACATAACCCACAGGTTGAGAACTGCTGCTCTAGAGCTTTCTAGCTGACTGGCAGCTTTGAGTCTGGCAACTGTTACTGAGACTCCGACTAAGGGCAAGCCCACAGGTGTCTTGCACAGACCTAATTGAGCCTAAGAACTTATGGTGCTCAGAGAGGATGGGGAGGTGGAGGAAGGGAGCAAGCTCTGCCTTGGACCAGAATATTTAAGGAACTTGGAGGTCCGTGGACTGAGCTGTTCTTGAAGATTTCTTCCTGGAACAAACTAAGCAAATGAGAATGATGCAATGCGTAGGGTGCTAGGTCCAAAATCAGGAAGACTTGAGTTCAAATCTAGCTTCAGACACTTACCAGCTGTGTGATCCTTGGCAAGTCACTTAACCTCTGTTTGGCTCAGTGTCCTCACCTATAGAATAGGGAGCACAATGGTATCTTCCTTGCAGAAATGAAATAATAACAAGGTGCTTGGCATACAGTAAACACTATGTGAATGTTAGTTGTTATTACTTTTGTTATTGTCAGAGGGGAAGATGGGGAAAGAAATGAGAGCTGTGGAAGAAAGACTAAAAAGAGAATTAACAAATTGAGGGGATGCTCATGCATTGGGAAACGGCTGAAGGAACTGTGGCATGTGATTGTGATGGAGTACTATTGTATTCTAAGGGGCGAAGAGGCAGCGAAAAAGAGAAAAACAAAAACGTGGTGAGGCGCCTGTGTAAGGGGAGAAAGTGGGAGAAGTCGTGCACAGTGCTAGCAATGTGGGAATGAGGCCAGTTGGGAAGGATTCGGCTGCTCGGACCAATTCCACAGGACTCACGATGGACAAAAAGAGAACTGGCAAACTCTGAGTGCAAACTGAGGGGCCACTTTTCACTTTGTTTTTCTTGCTCTTTGGGGAAATATGGCTAATATGGAAACATGTTTTGCATGATTTCACATGTATAATTGGTAACCCATTGCTTGCCTTCACAGTGGGTGCGGGAGGGGGTGAGAGGGAAAAAAAAACCAATTTAAAACTCAATTAAAAAAAGAATGCTTAAAAATAAATAAATTCAAATGTTTTTAAAAATCAAGAAGAGGGAGAAAAAAAAGAAAAGAAAATGAACAACTTGGAACAAGAGGTACAACACTTTACCTAAGGAACAGACTGCTTGAAAATGAGAATGTACCAACTAGAAGCTAATGACTACATGAAACAAGAAATACTAAAATAAACTTTTAAAAACTGAAAAAATAGAAGAAAATATAAAGTATCTCCTAGCAAGAAGCAATTCACCCAGAAAATAGATCAAAGACATGGTTAAGAATCATTGCATACATGGAAGCCATGACCAGCAAATGAGCATCTAGAGATATTTCAAGAAATCATAAAAGAAAACTGCCCAGATCTCTTAGAACCAATGATAAAGGTGGAAATAGAAATAATCTACCGTGAGCTCTTGACAGAAACTATCACTGAAAACTCCCAGGAACATTATAGCAAAAATCCAGGATTTCCAGATGAAAGACAAAATGCTACGAGTATCCCAAAAGAAAGAATTCAAGGTCCAAAGGATTACACATAGTATCACATGTGCTTTGGCAGCAAGACTGTAAATAACACCGTATCACAAAAGGCATAGGATAGAAACTTATAGTCAAGAATAAAACCAGCAAAACTGATTATAATCTCGTAAGGACAAGAAAAATGGATTTGTAGTTCAATAGAGGGCTTCCAAGTGTTCATGATGGAAAGATCAGAGATGAGATTTTAAAAATGCAAAGGCAGAACTAAAGAAAAACAGAAAAAGGTAAACAAGTGTGACTAACCACAATAGGCTCAAAAAGGACAAACTGTTTGCATTTCAATATGGAGAGATTAAATATGTATCCCATAATTTTTTTTTTATCATTATCAAGTGTGATAGAGGGAGTTTAATTAGACAGTCTGGGAGTGGTTCTGTTATATTTTGATGATCTTAAAGGAAGAATAGGAGAGGAATGTATTGATGGAGGGGAAAGCATGGATAAAATTATTTGACATAATTGAAGTGCACAAGTAGGAGTCTACATAAACAAGGAGGAAAAGGTGTGTAGGGCCATGTGGCACTTGAGACTCACTTTTACCTGAACTAGTCAAAGAAGGGAAGAAGAGATGCATATAATTGGGTACAGAAATACCTTTCACCCAACAAGGAAGGAGGAGAAAAGGAAGATGAGAGAAAGAAACAAATGGGGGGAGAATAGACTAAAGGGGAAATCTATCTTGAGCAAAAGAAATTAAGAAGGGCAGATCTCAAGGAGGGAGAGAACAAAGAAAGAATAAGATGCTGTTACTGGGTTCTGGGATGGAAAAAGAAGAGGGGTGGGGGGACAGAAGCATGTCCTGCCAAACCTAAAACACTGGTGCTGAGTTCATTCCTTCTCTCCCACTACAAAGAGAAGGAAAAATATTGAGGGTTAGCATGAGTTAAAAATTAACAATCATAACTAAGAATGTGAATTGATTGAACTCACTCATAAAATGAAAGAAGGTATCAAAACGGATTATAAAACAGAATTCAACAATATATAGTTTACAAGAAACACTTGAAGCAGAAAATCGTACGCAAATTTAAAATAAAGAAATGGAGAAAAGTCTATTAAACTAAAAAGACAGGGGTTAGCGATCATGATCTCATACAAAACAATAGAAAAAAAATAGACTTAAGAGATAAACAAGATAATTGTATTTTGCCAAAAGGTATCCTAGACAATGAATAACAATAATGATATATGCACAAAATACTTAAAATGAAAGTTAGACAACTATGTCAAGAACTATACAGTAAAACTAGTGGGAGATTTCAATTAACCCAATTCACACATATATTCACACACATGCATGTGTATATATGTACATGTGTATTTGAATATGTAACAGCAAAATAAACAAAAATAGAATGAAAAACCTGAATAGAGTTTTGGAAAAGTGAGTTGTGGGAGATCCCTGGACATTATGGAATGAGTACCAAAAAGGAATACATATTTCTCACTCATAATGACATTTTTTTTTTTTTACAAAAATTGGCCATGCAGTACAACATAAAAATGCTGCAAGTTTTTGTGAAGCTTGCAAAGTGAAACATGAAGAAAAGCAGAAATATTAAGTGCATCTCTCATGGACCACAATGAAATACATATTACTTTCAATAAAAAGCTGATAGAGACAATTAATGAAATAATTTTTATTCTAAAGAATAAGTGGGTTTGCTTCAGGTTTCTCCGGCAAAAGTCTCATTTTCAAGATCTATAGAGAACCAATTAAAACATAAGAACAGGGGTCATGCTTGGGTTGATTAATGGTCAAAGAATATGAAAAGTTCATTTTCAGAGGAAGAAATACAAATTATTGATAGACACATGAAAAAGAGCTTCTTTCCTTCTCCTCTCCTCTCTTCCCCTTTCCCTTCTTCCATAGTCTCACGTGCAAGACTGGAAACTCCCAGTTAGTCTTCATTCTTCTTACTTCCTGTGTCCTGCTCCTCCACTCCATCTCAGTCATACCCCAGCATGGGCACGCCCTTCGCTTTGCCATCACTCATGAATACTCCACTTTTGTGATCAAGGACTTTGAAACTCTTTTACCTGTATAATGATCATTTCCCCCATTCCCTCTCCTGCTTTGGCTCACTCCTTGATGACATCCTTCATTCTCTCCTCCTTTAATCTAGTATCTGTGAAAGATGCAACTCTTCTCTTTACCTCTTTACCAAGGCATGCTCCTCTTGGTATGCCCTTGATCCCATCCCAGTATTTCTTTTCCAGACGATTTCCCCCATAGTCATTACCTCAATCTCTCTAACTCTTGTATCTACTGGTCCCTTTTCTGCTGCCTACCAACATTCCAAAGTCTCTTTTATTCTGAAAAAAAAAAATCCAACAGACTTTACCAATCCATTAGGTTATCATCCTATGTCTCTTTTCTTTCTTAGTCAAAATCCTGGAAAAATATGTCTACACTCATCACTTCCAATTGCTCTCAGTCTTCAACCCTTTCTAATCTGGTTTTCCACTTAATCTCTCCACTGAAATTGTTCTCTCCAAAGTTACCAATGATCTTTTTATGACCAAGTCAAATTGTCTTTTCTCAGACCTCACCTTTGACACTGAAGCCTCTGACACTGTTAACATCGCTCTTCCCCCAGACACTCTCTCTTCTCTGGGTTTTTGTGATACTCCTCTTTCCTGGTTCTCCACCTGTCTCATTTAGGCAAATCTCATTGTTCATATCATCCCCCTCCTCCCCTGCCCCATGTAACTGTGAGTTCATCTCAACGCTCAGCGCCAGAATCTTTTCTTTTCACAGCCTCTCGCTTGGTAGTTTCATCAGCTTCTGGGGGTTCAACAATCACCTCCATGCCGATGATTCCTGGATCTATATTTCCAGTCAACAAGTCAACGAGCATTTAATAAGTGCTCCCTATATCCTAGGTACCATTCTAAGAACCAAGTGTATACTTATATAAGAAAGGGAAAAAAATAGTCCCTGCTCTCAAGGAGCTGGTAAGAGAGAATATAAACAACTATGTTGTATACACAAGTCATATGCAGGGTATATATACAGGGTAAATTGGGGGTCATCTCAGAGGGAAAGCATTAATGGCAGATGGAGGGGGACGAGGAAAGCCTCTTGCAGAAGGTGGCATCAAAGCTGTGTCCTTAAGGAAGCCACCAAAGCCACAAAGAGAAGGAGAGAAGGTGGAACAACATTCCAGGCAAGGAGACCAACTAACATAAAGGCTGATGGAGTGTGATTTGTGAGAAATGGCAAGACCAGTACAATTGGATGACAAAGTGAGTGGAGGGTAGTTAAATAGGAGGGGAATAAAGGCGCAATGTCTCTCCTGCTTAGCGCTGAGCTACAGTCCTGTCCCATCAACTGGCTATTGGACATTTCAAACTAGGTGTCTCATAGATGAATCAAACTCAATATATCGAAAATGGAAGTAAGTGTTTTTCTCCAATCTACTCCTCTTTTGAACCTCCCTGTTTCCATTATACCCCTACTCAATAAACTTCAGTGGCTGCCAATTACCTCAAGGACAAGACAGATAAAGCCAGACAGGGCTGAGAATCAGGGTCACCTCACCTCCTTCTTCCTGGCCCTCCATGCTGCTCAATGCAGAGACATCCCCTAGATATATCTAACATCCACTTTTTAATTGCTATTTAATGCTCGTCCTCAGCCTACCTTTCTATTGGACCTTACGGTCCAATCAAACTGACCTTGCTATTTCTCATATGAAAATGGCTTCACAGCCTCTCCTGTGGTAATTATTCCTGTCTCTTTAAGAAGGAGCGAAGGTAAGTACAGTTGTAACTGTCATTGTAAGATGTGCTTCTCCCTATGGGGTCAGGGAGATTAGGGATTTTTAACTTAGGTCTACAAGAACCTATGGAACAATCCATGGAGGAGACAGAGACAAAGGAGCTGAGGATAAACCTCTTTGTTAGTAGAACCATCTTCACTCTTATTTTGTGAAGAAAAATTACAGAGAGAATGTTATGAGGGGTGAGTTTATTGAGAATGAGAGTTTGAAAGAAGCTGGACACACTGTTTTCGTGTCATGTCTAGAGAAAGACTGGCAGCAGAAAAGAGTTTTTTTTTTCTCTCTTTATTAATCCATTGTAAGCTTTACCTCATGAAAATGATACTTGAAAAAAGATTTTGTAATCCTAAGTGAACTAAGTGGTAGGGGCTATGTTTTAGACAGTGAAGAGGAGACATCTGCCATCAGATGAAGGGTGACTGGCTAGGATCTTCTGTCAAATATTGTGAATAATTATCTATATTTTTTTTTATTGATTTCAGTAACCTTAATATTTATCTAATTCTGGGAGATCGAAAGATTTAATACAGAGTGAGATTTGAGTAATTACTATTGGGAAAGACTATTTTCTCCAGTTTACTAAATTAATAATAATTGATTGGACTGAAGTGGTGACTCTGAGGTTAGTGCGTTGGGAGAAATGTTGACATCTTATTAATTAGTGATAAATGTACAAACATTCCCTCAGATTACCCCAGAATTCATGTTGATAAGATTAAAAAGAGAATAATGATGAAGGAACAGATGGAGGGCTTCACTATAAGGCTGTTTGATGACCTGTGTAACCTGGTTCCATGGAAGAAGTTGTCCTTTGAACCTTTCTACACATACATGACACTGTAGATCCCATCTTTGTACTGGCTGTCCCCATACCTGTCTCCCTCCTAACCTTCACCCTTTTGAGCAGCAAATTATCTTCCAAATGCAGCATCACCTTCTATGTGACCCTTTCATAACTTCCCCCTACCAGCAGCTGATGCCTTTCCTTACAACAAATTAGCCCTCCCTCCACCACCTCATTTCCTTTGAATATGTTTTATATTTATCTATATATACAAGTGATGTCTCTTCTGATAGGCTGGAAGATCCTCACCTGCAGAGGCTGGTGCACTATCTGGCATGCAGCAGGTGCTTAATAAGTGCTTGTTGATGGATTTAGCATGGAGTTTACAGATGTGTTCAGTTGAGAAGGATGCATGAGTGGGTCTGCTTAGAACAGGATGAGATTGGGAGTCTCTCTTCCATCTTTCATCTTCCTCCTCATGCCCACCCCACAGGATGTCCCCCATTTCCCTCCTGGCTCTTTGTCAGGAGTGTGGGTTTCCAGTTGAATGCTGCTCAGCTTATCCATTCAGATCTCAATGCTAATGGATCCTGGACCCATTGCCACTGCTAATGGGATGAGGAACTAATGAGGCATACTTGTCTGTGGGAGGCTTGCTGATGAGCTTAGGGAGCCTCTGTGTGCCTGACTCAGTTAAAAGCTGCTACACTCTGGCCACTGATCAGGACTCCCACGGGAGTCACATGTAAGAGCCATGGGAGCCAAGGCTTGAGAGCTATATTGTTTAGGGTCTATTTGAAGAGAAGATCAGCCCTCCTGGCTGAACCTGTCAATACTCTCAGTAGCTGAATGTGACATTCAGGCCACCAGGGGCACATCCCACCAGATGGGTGAGCCAGAGTTGCACCATCCACATGGTGGCCAAAAGTAAGAACAGGCTGTAGGGGATGTCTCTGCATTGAGCAGCATGGAGGGCCAGGAAGACGGAGGTGAGGTGACCCTGATTCTCAGCCCTGTCTGGCTTTATCTAGGTGAATGAGTTCATTTCTGGGCCCCACAGTTTAACAAAGTTAACAAAGTCTGGATGATGTTTGGAATGAGGGGAGAGGACATGGTGGAGGGACCTGGAGTTCACGTTCTATGAGCACTGGGTTGAAGGAGCTAGGCAGGTTGAACCTGCAGAAGACTTGAGTGGGAGAGGGGGGCGTGTAATTGCTGTCTTCAAGTACTTGTGAGCCTGTCTTCTGGAAAAGGGTCTAGACTCCACCTTGGTCACAGATAGCGAACAATGGATGGAAGTTTCAATGCATGGATCTAAGCCTAATGTCAGGGAGAACTTCCTGACCTTGAGAGCTGTCCCAAAGGACGATAGTGGGCTCCCTCCATGCCTCCCCTCATACCCACCGCTCCTTCCAGATCTAAGGCTGTATGCTCCCTATCCAACAAGGGCACAAACCTAGGTACTCTGAAATTGAATGGTGCCAATGGGGCTATACAGCCACTGAGCATGGGAGACATGGGAATCCTGAAGAAAACCAGAGTTGGCTAAGCCAGTGCTGTGTAAGGGCAAGGGGGTGGGCACATGGAATTGGGGAGCATTGGTTGCCAGTGGAGACATCTCATGACTTCAGACTCCTCCCTTCCCATGGCAGTGTTCCTCTGTGTGTGTGTGTGTGTGTGTGTGTGTGTGTGTAGGTGTGTGAATGTATGTGTGAATGTGTATGTATATGTGTGTGAGTCTGTGAGTGTGTGTATGTGTATGTATGTGTGTGTGACACCTCCCTATGCCCTCCCTCTCTGACTGAAGGCTGAGATTTCTAGAATGTATTCACATGATTTGGGCACAGTTCCTTCCTCTGGTTCTTTGCTAAGCCCTTGGGGATTACTTGCCCATGAGCATAACCTTGGCTGGACTCAGCTTCCTGGTGCATTTCTTACATCACAGCTCAGAGCATGGCCTTTCTTTCCAAAGGTTCTTTTCCTTTGGACTTGGCTAATAGGTCCCAGCATGAATGGGCTCTTCTTCCTTGTCTCTCTTTTTTGGAAAGAAGGGGGAGTCAAGATTTAATGCACAGGTTCACAAATGGCCTTGGGTCCCATCTGTATCTGAAATCTATTTTGGGGAGAGGATCATCTTGCTTGATACAGCTGATAAAGTAAGTTGTCAAAAGGAGCTGGCAGTTCATTTGCAAAGGACGATAATGGCCTTTCTAATTAACCAGCTTGGAATCGATTTGTTAGCACTGTTTTCAGATTGATAGAGAATATTCCCAGGCAGCTCCTTGGTACCTCACCCAGCCATGGAGCAAAAAAGCAACATGGATCCCTTTGGGTGGGAAATGGAGGCACATCAGCCCTCTGGTCAGGAAGCTCTGCAATCTGTGGCACGGGGGCCAGAGGCAGAGCACTGAGGCAAGGATCCCTGGGAGTTTATTCCTCCATTTCCTCCCTGCCCCATCCCCACTCTGACCTTGATGAGTGGCTGGTTAGCTCCCTCCAAAGTACTGCTATGTGATGAGCCCTTTTGTAGTTCTCTGTGCATGTATCTCATCCTGTGGCTAGATTATGAGCTCCATGAGGACAGGGGCAGTATGTAAGCTAGGCTTTTCCCTTTCCAAGAGCTGAACCTGTGAAGGCGGTTCCTGCATGGGCTTGGAGATCCAGGAGGTGAGGTGACCCTGGTCCTCAGCCCTGTCTGGCTTTATCTAGATGACTGAGTTCATTCCATTGAAAGGGGGCTAGACCAACCATCCATCCTGTTTTATCTCCTCAGCAGCAGGACCCACAGGTGCTCAGTGTTCAGAGGGACAGTCAGGAATTGGAGCTACATCCAATAGCTCATTGCTAATCAACAGACATTGCCTGAGGACCAGCCAGTCAGGAAACTTCCTATCCCACCAAGGCACAAGGATCAAGTACTCTGAAGGTGAATGATGCCAGTGGGGTTAGGTAACCACTGAATATGGGAAAGATGGGAATCCTGAAGACAAAGGCAACAGACCTGTGCACTGCTGAGGAGAAGGAGACCAGATGAGATGGGCTTATATCCAGAAGGTAGCAATGTGTCTGGCACTTGGAGGATGGGTAGAACATGAATAGAAGGGAAGAGGGGAGGATTGGGGGGGGGGGGGAGGATATTCCAGGAGTAGGGGATGGAAAACTAAATAAACTGGCTTGATTTTAGTGACAGGAGTAGTTAACGTTGGTGCAATGGGTTGGATCTGACTATTGAGAATCTCAAATTCCAGGCTGAGGAGTTTGGTATGATCAAAGAGATGATTTAGGCTAATGCAGGCTGGATTTCCAGGTCAGGGCAGGGGAAAATCCACCAGCAATCCCAGAGTGGAAAGGTACAGCTCAGCAGGTGGTGAATCCCCATCCTTGGAGGGCTCCAGGCAGGGTCTGCATGGCACTCATCTGAATAGTTGTTGTGGAGACTCCTTTGGTGTCTCTGTGGGACTGAGGTCCCTCTCAGCTCTTTGGTTCTGAGGTCCTGGGGTGGGTTAGAAGGGAGCTCCACATTCAGGCTGGTCAGCTCCTGTACTGATCATTGGATTGGGACTCCTGCCTGTTGCTGGTATCCAATAACTGAAGACCTTTGTGACTGACCTCAGATGAATCACTTACTTTTTCTTATCTTTCAAATGTGGGTATCAGGCTATATGTTCTCTGAGGTCCCTTCTCACTCTGCCATCTTCTGTTCTCTCTTCTAACATCCTGTTCATCTCTGTTCTGAGGCTCCTCCCAGCTCTGACCTTTTCTGAACAGATGGCTAACCCTCTTGGCTTTTTCTCCCACCTGGAGAATGACCCTCAGAAATTCAGCAGATGCTGGCTGATTTCTCTGGCTTTGATTTCTTGGCTCCTAGGATCAGAGAAGCCCTCAAACAGATGCCCTATAAATCCTTTCAGACTTTCCCCAATTAACCACATTTCAGGCTTCTTCCAGTTACTTCTCATTTGTCTTGATGGCTTGCGATTTGGTATTGATTTCTGCAGCACACAGACATCAGCCCTTGGGGAGAAGGCAGGGGACAAGTATAGGCAGGAAGTGATTGAGCTTTGTAAGATGTACAGTGTAGAAGCGTAGTCCTTTTGGCTGTGCAGGGAGTGCTTCAGGAAAGTCTCAGAAAGAATATACTGGACTCCAAGGGCATGATTGGGCCACAGGAACCAGGGTTGTTGTCCATGAAATTTCTTGAACAGGAGCAAACTCTGGGGCTAGCTCTCATCATTGAGGAAGAGGCTGAAAATCCAAACATAGGTGGTCTGGTACAGTGAAAAAGGTACTGGGTTTGGAGTCCAAAGAGCTTAGTTTGACTCCCACCAGAGGATGTGACTTTGGTCAAATTGCAGAAGCAGAAAGATGAGAGGGAGACCTGAAGGCAAGTGTCACTGAACATCTTTCAGGCCAGTGCATCTTTGGTGAGTGCCCCCCAGCCCTACTTGGAGATCTCCATGGAGCAGCAGGCTGGGGGTGCTCTCTGATTCCTGAGGCAGCCCATTCTTCTTCAGGACAGCTTGGATTGTTCAGAAGTTTTCCTTTCCATGGATCAGAATGTAAGCTGCGGAAATTCTGCCATGTCCCTTTTGCTTCTGCCCTCTTGTGATAGGATCTCGATTGAGTTCCTCTTATTGGTTATGGTCAGTTCTGTCCCTGGTAGGATTGACTTCTTCTGGCCATTTGTTTCTTTCCATTTTGTTAGTTTGCCTGTGAAAGCCCCTTTTCCCATGCTTTGGCTTCTCCATCCCCAACCTGAATGATGCTCTGTGTTCAGGTCCATGCCCTCCTTTAACCGCTTCTCAAAGGAGGGATAGGGAGAATGAACAGATGGAAATAGCCAAAGGTGCTTAGTGGGTTTATGGGGTACAACTCCAGGGCAGTAGCAGAGGTTCTTCTATTGCAATTACCTGGAAGCGGGTCATGGTGTTGGGAAGGGAGAGTGCAAAGCCCTTGACCTCAGACTGGTGGATTTTGGAAAGACATCTTTCTCCTTCCCATTTTTCTGCCCCTGAGTGTCAACGAGTCCCAGTCCTATCAAAGCCAGGTTGTGGGAGTCGACCCTTTCCTGAGAGTTCCCAGGATCTTGGGTTACATTAAGGACAAGGAAGGTCAGAGGCCATTGTCCTTTGCCCCAATCAGATCCCATCCAGTAGGAATAGCTTCAATTCTCGGCATTATCCAGATGGAACTGAGGGCAGATGGGAAGAATATTCCATGGAAAGAGAGCAGCAGGAGGAAAACAGTAGGTGGAAAGCATTGACTTGATAAGTGAATGTAGAGAAAGTAAGCTTGGTTGGAACCTTAGACTCCTGGAATGATAGTCCTTGGCCCATCACCTTGGACCCCACCCTGGAGCTCTGAGCCCACATCTTCCCCTGGCTGATGAGAAAAAATGATTATTAATAACCAATATCTTGGACGAGATTCAGAAGTCTCCCCCTTTTCTAAATTCCTCATTCTACAAAGTTCAGTTTTGCTTTGTTCTCCCTCCGAGATCTTGGTCAGACCCCACCCAACCCAGCAAGGAATTTAATCTAGGTTGGGGAAGCTCTTTGTGTTCTATTCTAGCTTGGATGAATACAGATCCTTTTGTCTAAATAACCCAAGACTGAGGATGGACTAAGTAGAGATAATTTCTTTGCGCAAGGGTCCCTATCAGCCTCTCATTGATAACCTACTGTTTTGAAGGGTATATAAACTGTGAGCCCACTGCCAGGATTGTCTTTGGTCTAAGAGAGACAGCCAAGTGACCATCCTTTTATTAACAGCCTGCTGGCTTTATTAATAAAATGATTAAATTACCCAGAACCTATATCTCTCAAGCCTTTTTAAACGTCACCCTGATGGACATCTCTGCTAAATGTCATGCTAACGTTTCAGACACAACACACCCGTAAATGATGATAATAATAATTTCTTCTGACTGGTCATGTGATTTCATCAGTAGGGGAGCCCTTAATGAAGAAGTCAGTCTACCAATGCATGTTGGCCCCCTTTCTCTCTGAAGCTTGCTGTCAACTGTCTCATGGGGAATACCTTCCTTACCAACAGTCCCACACTTTCAAGCCCTAGAAGGCCTGTCATGTGACTTTGCTGCTTGGTCTGAGAAGGCAGAACCTGGTGCAATTGGTAGATGCTCTCTAGAGGCAAGATGAGACTTGAAGTCAGGAAATCGTCATCCTAACAATTAGGGCCATCCTAGAGAGTGGGTTTCCCCTCCTTGGAGGGCCCTAGGGATTGGCTGAGTGACCACTTGTTAACAATATTGTAGTAAGAATTCTTAATGCATGCATTGGACTGGAAGACCAGTGAGTCCCCTTCCAACCCTGACATTCTGTCACTCCAGGACTCCTTTGGAATTAGCAAGAGAAATACAAATGCCACATCACTTGGATTGTACATACTTGAGGCTCCCAGTTACACATTCCAGCTTCTGGAGATATGAATCTCCTTGACTGAGACCCCAATGGCCCCATTCATTTTGAGATGCCTTATTGATCATTCATGCCTTTTACTGATGGCTTCCCATCCTGCCTCCCATTGCCCTCTGATATTCAGTAACATTAAAGGATATCTGAAGACTGTCACAAGTGGCTTTGTTGGGGAGAGAATTCCGCATGCTGTCCTTTGCTCCTAAACTGTAAGAGAAATGGGTATTCCTCTACTTATCTGTATCTCATTTTGTATCTGTTGGGCTGCTGCCTGAGCAGCTTTAGGGGTCAAAGATATTTTGACCAGGTACAGTTATAGGAAACAAACACTTTCTTGAGTTAACTTTCATTTTTGTTGACATTGAATATGCAGAGAAAAGGGGGGAAAGGAGCACAATTAACCTCAGGAAATTAAAGAAAATGGTGAGGCCATGTATTATGTTACAGTAATGGATAAACAAAGATATGCAAATGAATTCTGATACTGAGGTCTCTGAGTGGGAATTATGTAACCTCTTGAATGAATCCATTGCATCATTCTGTTAATAGCCAAATGCATTTTGAGTCCTGCTTGTCCTTTGAACACTTTCTTGTGGATATATTAAGACTGGCAAGCAAACCTGAATGCTGGTGTTTAGATTTTGTGTCATGGAAAAGCCAGTCACGCGGGCACCCACGTACTTTAAAGAGGCTGATTACATACATTGATTGATGATTGGATTCAGAATAATTTTCTTCCCTTAGATGAGAAAAAGTGATGTGATTGACCCTGATCCTTCAATCAAAATGGTAATGCAACCAAAATGGGTCTCTTTGCAAAGTCAACCAGGCAGGAGAGAGGCAGGATTATGCCTGGCTCCTGTAAAGGGCTGTTGATGAATGCCCCTGATTGGTGCACATGCCGCAACACATGCCTGTCTGATTGGAGACAAACATGGCACTGGGCTTTCAGAAAGCATTTTCACTCCATATTTCGTTGGGGAGATAATCACTGCTATCGTTTATTGGCAGTTAATGTGCCATCCCATGTATAGGGGACAAGAAGATTAAATGTAATATATTATCAGTGCTGCTCAGTGCTGATACTGGGGGATGCAATCTGATTACTCAGAACATCCCTCTTGAGACTTCCATCTCCCCTAGATCACTTCAAGCACCACTCTAATTGCCGAATCTGTGGCTTGCTCCAGTCCTACCTCATCTGCCCAGTTGCTCATTGGCCTCTTATGTCCAAAGGCAACTTAGCACCTGGGAAATACCTTCTTGGCAAGTGCTTCTCAAAGCCCACATCGCCAAGGGGCAACAATGTAGTTGTTTTTAAGAATTCTTTAAGAATTCTGGTCTTTCAGCCTAGCCCTCTTCCTACTTCATGGTGCTTTACTGTTCACTTGTGTCCCCAATCTGGCCTCAGTTTCTCCATCTGCAGAATGAACAACATGGTTAGATTGGATAGTGTCTAAAATCCCTAGTGTCTCAGGCATTCCATGATTCTGTGCTTCTCAGCTTGAAAAGGAAAGGGAAATTCTACTGGGAAAGAGAATGATAGTGATGTGATAGGCTGGTAACCCCAAGGTAATGACAACAGTGATAAACTCTGTTCCACTCCCTCATTTGAGGGAGACCCTTGAGTGGCTTATCTATGCAGATTTCAGATTCTGAGTTCTTAGCTTATTTCAGTACTTCTCTGGGTTCCTCAACTCATCAATGTAGGTACTTCCTTCATGTCATTGCTCCCAACCCAGTCACACCCTTCCTATTTGCTCAACTTTTGTCCATGTTCTCCCATAGATCCTCTAGGGAGGCTCTATCCATCACACTGGATGCCTGCCTTTGGGCCTTGGAACCTACTCTGGGTACCAGGGAATTGTCCATCTGTTATCCCCTATTCCCATAACATGACTGACGTACCTCCTTTTCTGGTCATATATATCCTTGTTGAGGGTGACCCATGAATCAGTAAAGCTAAAGTTCATGGCAATCATCTTTAGACAATGAATTAAAATACAGTATGATGAATTCCTACACTGATGTGATGTTAACTAATGCTATGTAACATCCTGCCATCTTGTCTCTGACTATGCCTCATTCCGTCCAAGCTTATTCTTCACCTTCCTCATGCTATCCAGACACCTCACCCCATAGTACTTTCTCAAAGAAAAGTTTGCTCTGTTTTCACTTTCCTTCCTTCTAAATCTTAACCTATACTTCATCATTTCCACTTCACATCAGCAAGCCTATAAGTTGTAGTCAGGTTGTGATTTCCCTCAGTGGAGGGAATTCCCTCACCTATGGTTCCCATAGTTTCCCTAGATGAGATCACAGGTCCTTGAGGTTTTAACATACTGTTAACTTGGCAAATCTTCTAGAACTTTAGGCAGAAGTCATCAGGATCCCACAAAGCATTTAACAACATCTCTCCCATGATAACTTTGGGGCTAGAATCTTGTACATAAAGTAGGCATGTAAAAGGTTGGATTTTTCACTATTATGGAGGGGCATTAATTAGTACTAGTATGATTAGGTGAATTAATAACTTGTGGGGGGAACCAGAGCACTGACCAATGTTGGCTTAGGCTATGAAATGTCTTATCCCATCATTTTTTCAAAGTCCCCAGTGAAAAGACAGATTGCAAGTAGGAAGGGATGGTTTCTCAATTCAGTCGAGAGTCAGGATCATGAAATCTGTCAAAAAGCTGGAATGTGGACTTATCGTATAAATGGCATCAGGATCCCAGGGGTTCAGGGCTAGAATTAAATTTATGCATTTGGATTAAAATTGACTGGGTAAAAAGAGGCTAGGAAAGATAATTCCATACGCATGAGAAAGAGAAGGAGGGTCCGAGATGCCATCTTGGCCTCGGCTTGTGTTTGTGGAGCTGTGGCTTCTGTCCAGAGTAGAGGGTGGACGATCATTCTGTATGTCTCCTGGTTAGACCAGGCCTGAAACATTGGGTTTCATTCTGCACAACTGGTTTTGAGAAATCTGTCAATATGGGTACCATTCATAGAAGGATGATGAGAATGGTAATGGATCTTAAGGTAATTGTGTCATGCAAATCAGTCAAAAGAACTGGGGACATTTAGTGTAGGGGAGAGAGGGAGGCGTGGGTGTCTGTGTTCACACATTTGGAGGGATTTCACATGCAGGCAGGAGGAACCTTGTAATGTTCAGCCTTCAATGTAGAAGCTGGAGCAATGGGCAGTTGACCAATCAATCCACAAGAATCACTTCAGCACTCCCCCAGTGCTAGTCATTAAGTTACAAGGAGTCCAGTTTGGACAAACTATCAGGAAGTTCCTCCCCGCCATTGGAGTTTTCAGAATGTAGGATGGGATGCCACATGGGGCAGCAACTTCCCTTTGACTGAATGGGTTTGTGAAATTAGAGGCCCATTGTCAGGCAATGGCCTTCTGGTTTAGGTTGGGTATAGGAGTTGGCATTTCCTTGGCTTAGAGAAACACCAGAGGAAGGAACTTCCTAGATTAATAGAGACTGCAACCTTCTCTGCAACTTATGATCTTTGGGAATGGCTTAGAGTACTGAGAGGGTAAGTTCTTTGTCCATGATCACACCATCAGGGTGTATCAGAGACAGAACTTGAACCAGGTCCTTTCTGGTTCTACAGTCAACTCTCTGTTTACCATGCCATTGTGCTTCTCTTGGCTTTGGACTGAGTGAAAGCTGAGGAGGTCCCTTCCCTCTCTGGGAGTCTCTGTGCTTCAATGGGAATGAGAAGAAGCAGGAGGAACAGGGCCTGGGACATGCAGAGGATGTTGATTTTTGTACTTATTCCCTGCCAGGAGTCAGAGGGGTAGAGAGGATTCATTTCTCAGTAGTTGTTGTGTAACGGACCAGGCACTAACCTTCTAGGGGTCCCCATGAAAGCTACCTGGCCCTTCCTAGAGTGATGGGGAAGGCCCTGGAAGCATGGGCATCAGGGGAAGGAGAAGATGGCCGGCAAGCAGAGGACAGAGTTGAGAGTCAGTGCTGCTGAGTAGAAATGGAGAAGGAGGTAGTGTACTTAACAGGAACAGAGAGAAAATTCCATCTCAAGTTTTAACTGAACTTGGAGCAAATGAGTCATAAGTGCATATCTGGGAAGACAAAGTGTTCCATGGCATGGCAGCTATTAACCTCTGGATGCTGAGATATGTTCACCTTTCCGCCAGTCTGACCCACTTGTCCAGTTCTTCCTTCATCTCTGCTCCAGGACACACCCAGAAATAGTGTTGCTTTTTCTATAACAATGACAAATGCACAGCTCTGTGTAGGATGTTAGCTGATGAGCCCCTTCTCTGTAGAAAAAGAAGAGACTGGGTGAAAGGTAGACAGTCTTGGAATCGAGAAGACCTGGGTCCACCCCCTGTCTTAGATACCCACTAACTGCATGACCTTGGGCAAGTTACTTCTACTTTCTGTGCCTCAGTGTTCTCATCTGTAAAATGCTCTTGAGGCTTCCCAGATCCTAACATTCACGCATCCTGTTTCTCAGCTTCCAGTCTCCATGTCTCTCATCCTCACAGCAGTATCATTTCTCAGACTCCTGCCCAAGTTTCCAAGGTAAATGAGAGTTCCACCAGGACAGAGTCACTGGGAGCAGCAGCAGCAGATGAAGGTTTGCTGTGACCTCTCCTTGCCTTCTCTGTTCAGGCGTGTCTAGACTTTAGTCCATCCAACCCATTAGGGAATTTATTAAATACCTGCTCTATGTGGATTCCTGGACTATATGGCAGACAGAGCTTAGTCCCTGCCCTCAGGAAGTACATTCTTAAATAAATAACGCATACTCATGATAGATTAGGAAGAAAGTGTGAGGCCTCAGGGGCAGTCAGGACAGCCTGAGCTTTGGGTCTTACTTTCAATATTAACAATGGGACTGTGGACACATCATTTTCCTTGTCTGGGACTCAGTTTCCCCATGTGTAAAAGGGGATAATAAGCCTCATATTCCTTATTTCATAGTGGAGGCTGGGTGAGGAAAGTGCTTTGTAAAACTTAAAAGGGTCCAAGAAATAGTGCTAGTTCCAGGGCCCCAAGGCAAGGACAATGGGTGAGTACACTTTCCAAAATTATGTCTGGGGCAAAGGTTGTTGCCAAGTGCCCATGGAGAAGAGGGCTGGAATCCGTGAAAGCTTCCTGGAAGGGAGGGCATTTGGGCTTGGCTTTAAAGGATTGTTGGGAATTAATCTGGTGGGTGATGGGGATGGGACCTTGGAAGCCATTAAAAGTACAAGGGATTGGAGACATTTGTGTTTTGTAGAATAGCTGTCACTGAGCTGTCATAGCTGTCATGGTGGGATGGGAACCTTGCCTGGGCTAAAGCTCCGAAGGAGTATATTTTATTCAGTTGGTCAGTCAGTCAGTGAGCATTTTTTAAACACTGACTACTTGGCAGGAACCATGCTAAATGCCAGAGATCTAAAGAAAAGGCAAAAGATAGTCCCTGTTCTCAAGAAGGTCACAGTCAAATGGGAGAGACACCATGGAAACAACTTTGTATGAAAAGGCCGTGCAGTGGAAAGAGCCCTAGGTCTGTGGTCAGGAAGACCTGAATTCACCCGGCCCTCAGACACTTCCCAGTTATGACCCTCGGCAAGTCACTTCACCTTTATCATAGATGTATGAGTCTGCGGGACTGAAGAGTCCTGAAGAACTGGTAGAGAATTGAAGCTTTCTCATCTTTCACCAACTCTGCCTCTCCTTTCATGTACTCATCTCCACCAGCAAGAAGAGGACATCCCAATGGGCCTCGGAGCCGGCATCAGGATTTACAGCAAGAAACAAATCTGAAGAAGAAAAAGGGTAGTTCTCCAGAGTGGTAGATGGGGCTAAACACACTGAGAGTCTGAGAAGAGCATGGTGGGTGTGAACAAGCTGCAATGTTATAAACAATTACATGAAGAAAATTAAAGTATGTCATCATAGAAATGTGCATCAGGAGACCAAGGTGGCCTGATCACAAGACAAAAAGAAGGGTTCCTTCGTAGGAGCTCGCTGCTCCACTGGAGAGCTTGAGAAAGGTCACCAATATTGAGTGGAATTCTTCCACCTCTTCATGAGAGGATATGGTTATGAACCTCACAGAATGAGAGCCTGGAGCCATCTGAGTATTGGATACTTACAGCAGATGAAAACAAGGGCATGTTCTAGAGGATGGACACAAAAGTGGGGTCTACAACTGTGAGAATAAGGGTCAGAAGCACCAAAGTCCAGAATAAGCTGGGGTCAGTGAGGAAAGCTGAAGGCAGGAAAAAGGGAATGTTGAGCTATTTGGGGAAAAAGAAAAAGCAGAAAAAGCATAGTGGATGGGATAATGGTAAAAACAATAGAGAGATGGTGAGGCTGCTCACGTAATATTTTGTTTCCATTTTCTCTGCCAAGAAGAATGGCCTTAAGACTGTATAGGACAGAACAAGACTGGCTCATGGTGAAATGATAGATAGATAAAGAGACGGGAAGGGAGCACCTGACTGGCCTCGATGAGGCTAAGTCATTTGGTAAGAAACACCATGATACAAGAAACAGTACAAGAAAACCTAGTGATGTGGCAAAGGAAGAGGTTGGAACACGGGAAAGAGGAAAGAGAAAAGGAAATCTCATTTCAGTGGAGGGAGAAGATTCCACTGAGGAATGCACCCATGAGTGAAGAGAGATATCCTATTATGGGACAGGGAGTCTTACAATGGGTACGATTTGTAGGAATTTGGTGCTGAGAAAGA
The DNA here is from genome assembly GCA_028646515.1 of Pseudochirops corinnae. Taxonomy (NCBI): domain Eukaryota; kingdom Metazoa; phylum Chordata; class Mammalia; order Diprotodontia; family Pseudocheiridae; genus Pseudochirops; species Pseudochirops corinnae. Next base: position 1,894,036 of record CM053585.1, on the reverse strand, counting down.
CTAATAATCCTGCATCAAGAGAAGGGAGTCAGAGTTCCTAGAGATGACTGGCACCCAGAAGAGTGGGAGGGTATAGATCCAGGGAAGACATTTCATGATAAATGGGACAAATGATCTTGGGTGGGCAAAGAGCAGTATAGAATGGCACAATCAGGGACAAAGGGAGACTCAGCATGGGGCAATGTTGCCTAAAGGAAGTGGTTTTTCTGATAGTGAGGCAAAACCACAAAAAAAAAGAGGGACAAAAGGGCATGATCTGTGAGCCAATAGCAAAAAACTGTTTAGGAAATCAAAATGCGTAGCTTAGAAGCTTTACCTTCTTGAGGAATTCAGATTCCAGAGAGAATGAATGAATATATGGCCCATGAATCAAAGAATAAACATTTGGAGTAGATAAAAGGGGAAGAGAAATTATGAAGAGAATGAGAAAAGTGGAGGGAAATGAGATTAAAAGCAAAACAGAACTAACCACAGAAACCAGAGAGAAGAAGGGGCACGATGATTTTATTTGATTACTGAACTGAGAGGAAAAAAGAGGGTAAGAATTTTTAAAGAAAATTATGATATAAAGCGATAAGTAATACAAGTATTATGTCATTTGATCCTCACAACAACACTGGGAGATGGGTAATATCAGCAGCACCACCATTTAAATGAGGCAACTTGGGGCAGGTAGAGGGTAAGTGGTTCTCCCAGCATTACACAGTAGTTAAGTCTGAGGCTGGATTTGAACTCAGGTCTTCTTAACTCCAGGCCTAGCACTCTGTCCACTGTGCTCCCTGTTGGTTAATGGCAAGTATTTATATAGTGGTTTAAAGTTTGAAAAGCACTGTTTATGTTAATTCATTTGATCTTCACAACAATATATTAAATCACAGCATATGTTAAACTTACATATTCTAAATGCTTTAGTATCTAAAACCATAAAGGGAAAATTATGTATATATTACAAGAAGATATAGTAATTCAGTGGTGATAGGAAAGTACACTGTCCTTACCTCAGGTTTGGATATAAATAAAAAAAAGGGAAGATAAAAAATTGAACAAATTGCTGGAGAAACTAGAGCCAAAAGATTCAGGGTGTATTCTAAATGGGACTAAATAAGAAAAAATATATGTAATTCTCAGAACCATGTGGAACTTCTCATAAAAATTGACCATGAATAGGTCACAAAGATATTGCAAATAAATGTAAAAAGTCAGAAAGAGTAAACACATCCTTTACAACTCATAATGCCATAAAAAAAAAAAAAAGTAGTAAGCGGTTTAGGGCGTACAAGCAAGAGACACTGACCCAACTGGAGAATTAACAATGAAATCCTAAATAACAAGAAGGTCAAAGAGAGAAAAACATACAAGCAATTAATAATAACATGTCAAAGAAAATGATAATTATGAAGCAACATGCCAACATTTCTGGCATGCAACTAAAGCAAAATTACATCTATAAAATATGCATTAACAAAATAGAAAAGATTAATGAACTGAACATGCATATAAAAATTAGAAAGCCAACAAATCAACAAACCTAAAATGAGCCCCAAATAGAAGATATTCAAAATTGGAGGGGAACAAACGGGAAGCAAAAAGCTGTTGAAATGAAAATGAAAAAAAAAATGGAAGCAAGTTATTTGAAAAGATTATTAAAATTGATAACTTTTTATCCATTCTGATTGAGGAGTGGCAGAGAATCATGTAAGCAAAAATAACACATGAACAAGAGAAACTAATAACAAAGCCAGAAGATATAAAAAGAATTCTTGGAATCTATTATGCAATCATATGCTAACAATACTGAGAATACCAAAGCAATAGAGTAATACTTAAAAATGACTCACAATTACAGAAGATCATATAAAGATCTTAAATCATCCAACCTCAGAAAAAGAAATAGGATTTTTCATAAAGGAATCATAAAAAGAGGGCAAAAGCTCCTAGACCTGATAGAGTCAGAAGAGAATTTGATCAAACCTTTAAATAACAATTAGTATTGATATGAGACAAACTATTCTCAAAGATTGGGAAAGAAAGTACCCTACCCAAACTGCTTTCTTTGGTAATATAGTCCTAATGCCAAGGAAGGATAAAGCATAAGAAGAAAAAAATGGGCAAATACCATTTATGAATATTGGTTCAAAATTTAAAATAAACTCTTTCAGATCACAGAAATTTCTTTAAGAAATCATCCATCATGACCAAGTTGGATTTATACCAGGGATGCAAGGATAGGTCAACATTAGGAAAATAATAAACCTAATTAATTAAATTAAAAACAAAACCACCCCCAAATCACACAATCCATTGAACAGATAGGAAAAGCCTTTGGAAAATTATTGTACTTATGCTAATAAAAAGAAAACCTACTCATGCTAATGGATGCATAAATGACCATGTTATTTAATTATATTAAAAAGAATTCTATGCCCTGTAAAGTTTAGGGAGGAACTCCCTCTATTTGAAAACCCCCAAACCAGGAATTGCTTAGGAAAGATCTTTCTATTTGATAAAAAATTGCAAAGCCATATGATCAGAATTGGCCTGATACCGTCACCTTGCACCATTTTCCTAAATGCATTCCAAATGGATACTTGAGCTTGATATTAAAGAGAAAATCACAGCCAGTGGAAGAGAAAGGAATCACATACCTCTCCCAGCTGTGGGTGGGAGACGTCTCTTTAAACAAACATGGTGTAGATGTAACTACAAGAGACAACATAACTTGAACTGCATGAAGCAGCGACTTTTGGGCAAACCAAACTAATGCATCTAGGATGAGAAGGGAAGTTACCAAATGAGGAGAATCTTTGGATCATATTTCTTTTTCTTTTTCTTTTTTTCTTTTGGAGGGGGAAGGCAGGGCAATTGGGGTTAAGTGACTTGCCCGAGGTCATACAGCTAGTTTTTTCTGTTAAGTGTCTGGGGTCGGATTTGAACTCAGGTCCTCCTGACTCCAGGGCCGGTGCTCTATTCACCACCGCCTAACTGCCCCCAAGATCATATTTCTTGAGTGAAGATTTGGTATCTAAGATACATAAGCAATAGATACTTATGTATACAGGTGTATGTATAATACTATGTCAATTATACACATATCCAATTAAAAGATATGAACCAATATTTCTCAAAAGAAGAATTATAAACTACTAACAATCATATGAAAATGTTCTCCAAATAATAATGAGAGAAATGCAAATCAAGATAACTAATGTTTCACTTCACCCTGCAAATTGACAATGGTGAGAACATGACAATCATCCAGTTTAGAGGGCTTTGGGGAAGACGGTCCCACCAGGATCTTGGTGGTTTAGCTGAGAAACAGCACAACCATTTTGGAAAGAAATTTGAAATTATGCAAATAAAATCACTAAAACGTTCATACTCTTTGATTTTGAAATTGTATTACTAGGTTTATACCCTGTGGAATCCATTAGTAGGAGGAAAGTCCCCATATACACCGAAACATTTGGAACAGCCCCTTTTGTGATAACAAAGAATTGTAGTCAAAGTTGATGCTTGTTGGCTGGGAAATGACTAAATAAATTGTTGCATGCGAATGATTTGGAATATTACTATGCTGTGAGAAATGATAAAAGCAAAGAAATATGGAAAGATCTATATGAAGTGATGCACAGTAAGGTAAGTACACCCAAGAAGACAATACATAAAATGACTAAAACTACGTAAAAGGAAAGAACAACTACAAAAAATAAAAATAAAAATTGAATGTTGCAAAATCCCAAAGAATGTGTGTATGGTTCCCAAGAAGAGATTTGAGAAGACATCCCCACTCAACTCCTTTGCCAGTGTGTAAAAGCCACGAATTGGTACAAACATGCATTTCAAACATTTGTGATATACTGATCGGTTTTGTTGCTTTTTAATCTACTTTTTCTTTCTTTTTTGTATTTTAAAAATACTGTTATATGGAGTGACTCTTTGGGAAAGGAAGGAAGGGGGGAAACCTGAGAAAAATTTAAGTGAGGTGAAAAAAAAGACATCAACAAAATTGATTTAAAAATATTTATCACTGCACTTGCCAGTTGCTTGCATTTTATTGTTTTCAATAAACATTACCTGATAATTGATTTTGTTTATCTGAGTGCTTGAAAGGGAGCTGAAGCCCACTAACTTCTCCATTCTTCCTAATAATATAAGTCAATCATTTCCCAAGACTTACTTTTCCACCTACTCCAGCTATGTGGAGATGGTAGTACCCTTGATCTTGTCATTACCTACAAATGTTCTAACTCCATGTTCATGAATCATGAAATTCATTTATGTGATTCCAATCTGACATCATTCTACCTCTCCCTCTACTTTGCAACGCCAAGCTCTGTTCTTTGTCCTTGGTATAACCTCTAATCCATGGAATCCTTAGTTCTTTCCTGGGTCATCTTACCTTTGCTAACTACACTCTCCTCCTTTCCCACCTCACCTCCTTGATGGACCAGCTTAACTCTACGGTGTCCTCTTCTGTCCAATTCTATGTTAGTCCCCTTATCCTAGCTCTCATTGTGCCTGGCCAAACCTCAGTGTTGGATCACTCCCACCATCTGCTGTCTTCACTCCTACTCATAGGAAGTTGAGTGAAGCTGGAAAAAAATCATGAAGCCATGGTTATTGGGTCCACTACAAGTATATGCTGCATAGTCCCAGCTGGATCCTCCATACTTCAAGGCAATCCTTTTACACTTTCCCAACAAACTCACTATGCCACTCACCACAGTAGCTTCTTTTACCCTTTTCCAAAGCCCTCATAGCTTCCTCTTCACATTACCTTTTCAGCTGAGAACCTTGCCTCATATTTCACTTGAAAAGTTGAGGCTATTTGCTCAGAGCTCCCTCTTCTCTGCCTCCCCTCTTCATCTCCTGTCACCCAGACAGCTTCTGCCACTCTCTCCTCCATGTCTGTCTCCCATGATGAGATGGCTCTCCTCTTGGACAAAGCCAAGCCCTCTGCATGTACAAGCAATACCATTCCACCCTGACTCCTCCAGCACGTTGCCCCCTTGACAATTTCAGCTCTCTTCTCTTCAGTCTCTCCTTGTCTCCTGCCTACTTTCCTCCTGCCCAGAAGCACAGTGATGTCTCCTCCATTCTCAAAACACCTTTCACTTGATTCTTCCATCCCTTCTAGCTATAGTACCAGGTCTCTTCTTCCTTTTGAGGCTAAACTTCCTAAAAAGGGTATGATTGGTGCCTCTTTCTTTCCTTTAACTTTCTTAAGTCTCTGCAATCTGGCTCCTGACCTCATAATTTGGCTGAAACTTCCCTCCCCAAAGTTAACAAATGATGTCTTAATTTCCAAATCAAATTATGTCTTCTGTGTTCATCGTTCTCAGCATCTGTGTGGTGCTTATTGATTCCCTTTCTTTCCCTGATACTCTCTTTTCTCTTGGTTTTTGTGGCACTGCTCTCTGCTGATCCTCATCTGTCTGTCCCCTCTTCTTAGCTCCTTTATTGAATCTTCATCCAGGTTATGCCCACCAACTATCAGTATCCCCCAAGGCTCAGCCTGGGCCCTCTTTTCTTCTTCCCCTATACTATTTTGCTTGGTAATCCCATCAGCTTCCATGGATTCAACTATCATCTCTATGCTGATGATTCTCAGATCTCCTTATCCAGCCCAAATCCCTCTCTTAACCTCCAGGCTTGCATCTTCAACTACATATTATGGATCTCCAACCGGATGTCTCATTGGCATATTAAACCCAACACCGCCAAAACTGAACTCATTAGCATTTGCCCAAGCCCTTTCCATTGCTCTCCAGAGCAATGTCATTGTCCTAGCCCCCCAGGGCTCCCAATTGAGGAGAGAGAGAGAGATAAACAGACAGAGACAGAAACAGAGAGACAGAGAGAGATTGAGAGCTTTTTGGTAAATGTCTTGGTCTTTACTAGTGACCAAAGGTAATTCTGACCGCCCAGTGAGTGAGCAGACTTTGAGGACAGGCCAGGTGAACAAGAATGTAGCAGTGACCTTTTGAGGTCCGTTTCAATGTTGCCTTCATGGGGCATGGACTTAGAACTGCAAGGGCCCTGGATGCCATTTTACAATTGAGGAAGCTGAGACCCAAAGAGTTATAGCAACTCGAGGAAGGTCAGTCTAGGGATAAGTGGCAGAGTCACACCTTGAATCCAAGTCCTTTCCCTCTTAGTCTCTAAGTGTCTGCACCAGACTGCCATCTCAAATCAGACATCCAGAAGGAGTTAAACCCCTCCTTGGCATGCAGCCATACCCAAAAGCCCCAGCTCAGTAGTGCTGTCACCACCCCCCCCCACACCCCCTCCCCCTCCCCCCCCCCACAGCAGGGCTGCCTCGTCATCAATGCTCCCTGATCTGTACAGACCTGTTCCTGGCAGCCCCTTTCTTCTTCTCTTTGTTGGTGAGAATTAAGCATGAGGTGTTCCATAATTTCCCACCCCCCGCCACGCAAGGTTTGAGCAAAGTCGAGGGCGGCGTTTACTGGAGACAAGGCAGGCTTTTCTCTGGGAAGAGAGACTGTTGACAGAATAATTTTTCTCCCCATTAATGGCTGAAAATGGAACATTCAAGTCCAAAGCTGAAAGCACAGGCTGAGTCTCTCTCCAGGCGAATGCGTCAGGAAAGAAGTAAGCGGGAGGTGCCCTGTGCTGCCGGTGACAGGCTCGACACATGGGCATTTTCTAAAACCTGCCTGTTTAAAAGAAAATTAGATCATTAGGATCCCTGAGAAGGGGAGCGCCTCAGGCAGTGGCAGATAAGAGAAAGAAAACATATCATCTCAGCCGCTCCATCTCACCTCTTCCACAGGCACAGAACTCCTTAATTTACCAAGTGCGTTCATAGGCATTGGAGGTCTCATCCATCCATCCATCCATCCATTCATCCAGCATTGAATATATACCTGCTGTGTACAAGGCCCTGTGCTCTGGCCACACTAGAGAAGGTACAAAGTGCAGGAGAGGGGGCAGCGCTGTCTCCTCACCCCAGTCCCTGGGTGCAGGCTTAGGGAGGTTCCCTGTATTTATGCAGTGACAATAACCTAGAACAACCACTGTGACCAGCAGAATCCAGTGAGGGGAGGGGAGTGGAATTAGGAAAAATCAGTTCTGATGGGGAGGGAGATGGACTAAGGAAGACTTCTTGAAAACCACAGCCCTTAACCTGGGTGTCAGGATAATCATTCACCATAACCAGGAAAGAATAAATAGGCAAGAAATGGAGGTTTCCTGGGCCAAGCAGGGAGAAGGGGCCAGTTTCCCCTCCCCTTCTGGCAACTCAGCGTGCTCTTTCTCAAGCAGAAGCTTCCAGGGAAAGAAGAGGCCTGAGGGAGTGGACATTACCACTTCAGTTTATTGATGCACTTTCCGCTTCATAGTCACTTTGAAAACTCTGCATTAACACACAGTATGAACCTTGGATCCTCTCCACCTCTAGGAAGCAGTCACAGGACATCTGTATATACGGTGACATATGTGCTCCAAACAAAGTCGCCCTGGGAGGGAAGACAGGTGCTCAAGAAATCTGAAAAAGACCTAAGATGAAAAAAATATTCAAGTAAGGAGGAAAGATGGGATGTGCCTGAAGAGATGGGTGAGGATGCACAGGGAGCTCACCAGCCACCTTAGATTTAAAAATAAATGTGCAGAGACAGAAGAAAAGCCACATAACTGAAGAGGAGCATGAGAGCTTGGGACAGTCCTGAAACATAGTGCCAGGCATGGAAAGCTCAGAATGAGTTGGGGCTGCGGGGGCAGCCCAGCTCAGGGGGGGGGGGGAATCACAGAGCAGCTGAGCCTTTTGCTTGGGGGGGATTGGAGGAGGTGAACCTATGATGGAGAAGTTGGAGATTCTTAAGGCTAACTTGGTGGCCATTTTCTCTGCTGAGGATGAAGACCTTTGCACTAGAAAAGAGAGGAGAAAAGGGACTTGCTGAGGGTCCTTCTCCCAGATAACAAGGATGCAGTAAGAAAGCCCTCATCCCTGATGGACGAATGTGCCCAGATGGAGGCTGTCCTGGGGTCCTGAAAGAATGGGCAGATATGGTGCTGGATCCACCATTAATGAAATTGGACAGAACACAGAAAATGGAGAGAGTCACCAAAAGATGGAAAGGAGATACTGTTCTTCCTGCTACTACCCCCTCTCACGTGGCTCCGGTCCCATGAAGCTGGCAGAGGGCTGTGTCCCTGGGAGGACACAGAAATATCCTCCTCCTACAGCAGCTCAGAAGGAAGGGATGAAGCCCAAACTCAAAGTCAGGTCTTTTGACTCTGGGTCCAAAGCTCTGTTTCATGGGACACAACACCAAGCAGTAGACACTGAAGAAGATTTGTGATGGCCCATGGAGGAGACACCAAGTTTCGGTAGACTAAGGCCCCTGCTGTCATGATGCTCCCAGTCTGATAAGGATGTATGGCTCCTACAGAGATTATGCTAATACAGAATGTTATGTGATGCCTGCACTAGATGGGGGCAAAGAACATGATGTGTGAAGTTGGAGAGGAGAGTGGTGAGTGACTGGGGGTCCTGGTGCAGGGCAGGGCAGAGCTCCAGGAGGGAGTGTTGTTAGAGTAGGGCCCATAAGAGTTCTATGGGATAAGAGAAGCGAAGGCATTCCAAGGAAAGAAACTAGTGTGGGCAGAAGCATGGAGGTGGAAACATTAGGGGTGTATTCTGGGGGCACAGAGTTATGAAGTTTGTCTAGGCCGCAGGGAAAATGGACAAGAGTGATGTGAGAAGGAAGGAAAGGTATGGTGGCACCAGGTTGGTAGGACGGCCTTGAATGCCAGACAAACTTTACCTCTGAGGAATGGAAAGGCACCAAAGATCTGTGAACAGAGGCTCAACGGGCCCATCTTATGGTCAACGTAAGGCTCTTCTGATAGTGCAATGGAGGGGGAAATGAAAGAACAGGGGCAGGGTGGCCTCTGCGCTGAGAATGCAATGCTGCAAAGTGGGCACCACCAAGGCTTGGACCTGGATGAAAGAATCATGAGAGAGAGGGAAGGTGGCAAACCCTTCACCAGCACAGCCCCCTCAGGGCCCACTTCCTCCACGGAGCCCTCCCAGACTGGGTTCATTAATGGTCACAAAAGGCATTTCTTTCTTCCGGAGCCTGCCTCAAAGAGCTGGGCTCTGGGCCGAGCCATAGCATGCCTGCAGACCTACTGGCTGGTTCCCGAGTGGGAATCAAGCCTGCTCTGACTGTTAGTGATTGAGGAGCTCCTCACACCATGGCTGGCCAGGGACCTCTCTCAATCAGCCTCCTGATCTCCCCTTTCCTCTCCAATCCAGCCTCCCCACATTTGCCAAAGAGACTTTCTTAAAGTGCTGGTTGGATCGTGTTTGCCAGGAACCCTGCCCTGCATCTAAGCTAATTTTCCTCCCCAAAGGCAGCAAAGCTGTCCTTGAGGTCTGATTGGCCCAGGGGACTTACAGGTGCCTTTGGCCACTGAACCTGCATGGCCAACCCTGCAGGTCTGCAGCTGAGGCAGTGCAGGAAGCCTGTCCTCTGCTACTCAGGTCACAGCATGAACCAGAAACTTGACACACACACACTCACAATACACTAACAAAGTCATACATATTATGCACACACACACTGCTCTAACACAGTTATACATGCTCATGCACACACGTGCACCCAGGTGGGAAGGTAGATGTTGAGCCAGGCAGTGTTCTCAGATTTGCATCAGAGAGAATAAATTCTACATGGGATAAATAAATAATCCACCCCCTAGTTAGGCTGAAAGTGCCTGATGGGCCCAAGAAGTCTGTTGACTTGTCTTCTGCCTTTTGGAGCTAAATTGGAGCCGCTCTGGAGAGAGGCGCCGCTCCTGCCTTTAATATCTCCGTTTGGGCGGCGGATTCCTGTTTCATTAGATCTTTTCAAGCAGAAAAGCTAATCTCTGAATACATTATTCTCCATATTTACTTGGAACTCGACAGAAGTGAAACTCAGTGAGAGCGCGACCGTGAGCAGAATATTAACGCGGACCCGCAGAACAGGGCGAGGGGAGCAGCAGAGCGACCGGGCCAAGTGCGCAAAGAGAACGTGCAGACCAAATCTCAAAGCCCCCGAGACGTCCTGGGGAGCCCCGGGGACAGGGGTTGGACACGGGGATGCCAGCCTGAGGACCCCACGCAGCTGGCCCATGAAGAAGAGAGAGAGAGAGAAAGAGAGAGAGAGAGAGAGAGAGAGAGAGAGAGAGAGCGAGAGAGAGAGCTGTGATGGGGGGAGGGGGAGAGAAGCTTGGGGCTGGGGTCTCCTGGCTCCCGCGGATACTAGCAATGTGACCCTTGGGAAGTCCTTGTATATCTTTAAGAGGAGAGTAAAGGAGATCTTGATGCCAAAAGAAAAGTCGGAGGGATTCATTATTGGACCGTCCCTTCCAAGGTCTAGGGAGGCCGACCTTGGATCTTGGGGTGAGGAGAGCCAAGGCCAGCCTCTGTCGGAGGAAACAGCTCAGCCAGCCAGCCGCCTGGCCTTCGATGGGGCAGGTCCCAAGCCCTGGGGTGCCGGCCAACCTTACCTCCCTGCAGAATCTTGCTCCTCCATCCAGACCCAATTCCAGCTCTGATACCTCTAAGAAACCTTCCTCCACCAGACCCCCGTCTTTCCTTAGAGGACCCAAGCACTTGGTACTTCTCATGTCCTTGTCATGCCAAGTCTGATGTGTTACCTCTCCTATATCCGACTGCCTCCATATGTGTGGGTGTATTTATTTATATGCATAAAGATGCCGGCAAACATACACATGTCTAAACAGCCCTATGACTTTTGGAATACTTTTATATACATATGTAATTTATCTAATATATTCACATCTGTGTATAATATATGCATCCATGGGTATATACATTCATGAATGTGTATATATGTGTGTATGAGCATCTCTCTCTCTCTGTCTCTGTCTCTCTTTCTCTCTCTCTCTCTCACACACACATACAAACACACACATTTATTCATATAACTCTAAGGCCCTTATCCCCAATATGTGAAAAATTTCCTTTTTTTCTATTTCCAAAGTTATTGATAAGACTTAGTTGCCTTTTTGTAGCCATACAAATACATTTATTAAAATCCACTCAAATAAGATTGCCAGAAAAGCTGTGACATGCATCCCACTTCCCCCAAGGCTTTACCTGGTCATCCTACCAAACCTCCTCTTGCACCTGTGCGTGTGGGTGAGGTTGAAGGAAGGATTTGGGTGTCTGGAATCCATTGGCATTGACTCTGTCCACAAAGAAGAAACTGGGAGCCATGTGAAATGTGAGGATGGGTCTCTGGGTGCCATCCCACCAGCCTCTGCCCTGCTCAGTCCCTGGCTTTGCTGATTGGCCTGTCTCCACGTCTGGGTGCATCAGAATTTTCTCAGCTTTTGGATCTGGGCCAACTTTAGCTCCCTTCTCTCAGCTCAGGCTGTCAGAGGTTCAATGACGGTGGCAGTCACAGTCATGGTGGCATGTGGAGCTCTGGTGTCCCAGCCTAGTGCTCTGGGTTTGGTTGCCTGAACTCCGGTGGAAGCCCATGATGCACTGCCTGCTTCTTCTGCCAGAAACTTGAACTCTCCTCAGAAACTAGAAATTGGACAAAGGGTAAAGAGCCCATTCCTCACTAGCACACAAGAGCATGCCCAGGTCTGTGTCCTCTCTCAGAACTCTCTATCTCTCCCTGAGTTCCTGTTGGGTTGGAGGTGGGTCCCTGATGCTAACATCCAGCTGACTCCCTTTTCCCTGTGGGAGCCCTCAGGTCCCCTCCAGTCCCCCCTCCCCTGAAGATGCTGCAGACCCCACACCATCTCCTTACTCACTGGCTCACAATTCTGCCTTTATGGAATGCACGTTTTGCCTTTACTAGACTGTGAGTTCATGGAGGTCAGGGATTTTCCTGTCTATCCTGGTATGCCTCTGGCTAAGCACAGAGCCAAGCATGGTGAGAAAACTTTGCTAGATTGGCTGAGTTGTCCTGGAATTCACCCCTGTACTCAGTCACCTGTGATGGCTCCATAAAGCCTAGTTGATGAAATACTGTCTGCTTTTCTTGGCCCTCCAGGCCCTCTGCAGAGGGGGCTTGTACCACATTGCTAGCCCTGCCCCATGCACTTCAGAATCTGAATTTGAAAGTTTCACAGAAGAGTCCCATCCTTCCTGAACCTGAGAAGTAATGATTTGGAAAATATAGTTGACCTCCAGAAATGGAGAGCTAACTCCTGCCCATAGAGGGACAGCTCTCTCTCATTGGTGGGAAACTGCCTGATTTCAGACACAAATTGCATCTCTGCAGCCTTGCCCCATTGACCCTGACTTTGCCTTTTGGGGCCCAATAGAGCAAACTTAACATCTCTTCCCGAGGACAGCTCTTCTGACACTGAATACAGCTCTCATGTTCCCTAACTCCTCTTCTTTGGCCTAAACATCTCTTCTTCAATCACTCCCACATTTGTCCCCCTCCCTTGAATACCCTACAGCTTCTCCATATCCTTCCCAAACTATGATCCTCAGGACTGACTCTGACCCTTCAGCTGAGGTGTGACTAGGGCAGGGCACAGGGGACTCATCACCTTTTTGCTCCTGGATGCGCACATCTCTCAGTGTAGGTTGGTGTCATCTTGGCGTTTTCTATTGCCTTACAGAGCTGGTGATTTATACAAACTTGGCAGCTCACTGAAATACTCAAGACCTTTGCAGAGAAACTGACTTCCAACCCTCTCACTCACTGATGCCCTCTCCGAGCTGACTCACCAGCCCCTCATTTCTTCTTCTGATAACCCCCTCCACAAAGTCCCACCCATTGTTAAAAAGTGGGGGAGTAGGGAGGCACTGAGGAGAGAACTCTAACTCCGTCAGCTGGTGGATATGCTACACCCCCTGAATCTGTTGGGGAAGGACAGGACTCTTGGGAAATTTTGGTATTGACCTTAGTGCATCTGCAAAGCTGAATGCAGAAAATAACTGTGGTTTTGCTCTGATGGGAGAGAGAGATTTAATTTAACGGGTACTATCAGAATACAGGCTCCAGGGGAATGCTCAGCTCAGTGGTGAACAGGCCAACCTAGCAGAAAGTGAACTCCCAAGTCTGTGGACTGTCAGGGGGATCATTAGCTCAGCAAAACACATGTCTGCCAGTGATGACTTCTCTAAAATACAAACAGAATCCTTAACAATAATCCAGGGCATAGAGAAGGTGTGCCACTATTCCTGGAGAGAGAATTGCACTAGATTACCTCTCCTAGACATGGGGGAGTATATGAGTATTTCTGGATATGTATCAGGGTGGACCTTCATAGGAAAGGGTGATGGACAAGCAAGGAACAAGGAAAAGGGAAGAGGAGAGAAAGAGAAAGAGAGAAAGAGAGAGAGAGAGAGAGAGAGAGAGAGAGAGAGAGAGAGAAAGTGGGAAAAGAAGGAGGGAAGATCATGTGAGGTCTGGGAGAGCAGAAACTGGGTCTTATCTAAATGGCCCCTTTGCCCTTCCCACAACAGGACTTGACACAAAGTAGGGACGTTTTTGTGACTATGACAATTGACCCTGAATTTCAAGGAACTGGGTGTAATGCCATGCACCAGCAGATTCCCAAAGGAATGGTACTGTGAACAGCTTTTAGAGTTCAGATTACAAAATATAGTGAACACTCTGTTTATTCCATTACAAATCAAGACAAACATTCAAAATATTATAATATTCACAACATTACATCTTATCACAGAAAATGGCCACACAGTTTTCACTACAGTGGCCACAGTATTCAGAACAAGGAACAATAGAATACTCAAACTTCCACTCA
>CM053585.1:1862453-1879763 GCA_028646515.1 Pseudochirops corinnae | reverse complement strand
GGGCTCAGCCAATCCCCTTCTTCCACATCAACAGGGGAGTTCATGCCTTCTCAACAGTGGGACAGAGTTTGCACCTTCCACACTTAGCACTTAGTACTAAGTGCTAAGTATCCTGCTAAACTGATTACTATTACACTGGGCTACATCAAACTCTAGTGTGGAATGTCCTGGCAGTGAGTATTTGTGGTCTGGGTGGGTGGGTGAGGAGCCCTGGGATGCATCTGGGAGGGTTCACCTGACAGTAGAGGACAGGTATGCAATGATGATATAGAACTATCTTCTAAGAACCAAATCCCCAAAGAACTGTGGGGCATGGGGTCCTCACCTGAGACTGCTAAGGGCCGGGTAAAGGGGCAGGAAATCAATTAGGTCTAAAAGCTAAGAAGGGAGAACAGGAAAGTTGGCATATATCAAAAGAAAGATGAAGATGCTGAAGGTGAGAGCCAGCTGTGATGGAGACAACCATTCCAAAGTAGGCAGGCATCCTCTTTCATGGAAGGAGTCCTGATCTGGGAGGCAGGACACTTGGGTTCTGGTTCAGAGGGATCCTACATCATAGCAGCTCTGCAGACTTTCTGGCCCTCTGATTCCCCTCAGTCAAACAGGGGCAATAATACATGTCCCCCCTGCTTGTGGATGGTCAATCTTGCATTAATCTGACAACTTGTCCAACATCAGCTTCTTCATCAGTTAAGTGGGACTTTCTTCACAAGACTGTTGTGAGGGTCACATGAGAAAGAGACAGTGGATATGAAAACACTTTGGAAAAGGGAAAATTCTGAGGGCAGATGAGTGGTTCCAAAGAGTAGCCCATCTTTTTAAGACTAGTATTCTTTCTGGAGAGGCAGGACTGTGGAAAGGCAAGTGAATTGGAATCTTGGGTTCGAGTCCTGACTCTGACACATTTCAGCTTTGTAACCTGGGCCCAGGCATCTCTCTATAACTGTGCTACTGATGCTTTTCCATGCTTTCTGACTTTGAAGTTTTCTATCACTACCGACCAACTCACTCCAAAACCAAAGAAGTCTACCCTTGTAAGCATGGTCAAGATGAGAAGCTTGACACAGTGACCTTATGTGTCTTGTTCCCTGTCATAGGCCCCCTTTTGGGGCAGATCCAAAATATTGGCATTTATGGGTCAGAATTTGCATACTTTAGAGACTTTTGGAGGCCTGGATTCAGGAAAATCTGAAAGCAAATCTGGTCTCAGACAATTCCTGGTTGTATGACCCTGGGCTGGTCACTTCCTTCTGTTTGCCTCATTTCCTCATCTGTAAAATGGAGACAGTGGTAGCACTTACTTCCCAGGTTTTTGTGAGGCTCAAATGAAGTAATAATGATAAAAGCGCTCAGGCCAATGTCTATATATAGTAAGCACTAGATAAAGGTTGGTGGTTAGAGTATCGAGTACATGGAAAAGAGTGAAATGTGTGAAGACTGGAAAAGGAGGAAGGGACCTAGTGGTGAAGGGCTGGAAAGCTGAACAGAGGCTCTGAGGTCTGATCTGAGAGGTACCAGGGAGATGCAGGCATTTGAGGAAGGAGGGGACATGGGCAGAGGCGCACTTCAGGAAGATGGTGTTGGTGGTTGAGTGGAACACAATCTGGAGAGGGGAGAAAGCTGGAGGCAAGGAGATCAAGGGCAACTGTGATAGTCCGGGGGAGAGGAGAGTGCCTTACCTGTGATGGCAGCTGTATGAGAAGGGATGAGAGGACATAGTTAAGAAATGTCACGAAGAAAGAAAGTGTCAACCTTCTCAGCTAAATAGCTATTCCATGTGAGTGGAGGTCAGGATTTGCAGATGCTGTTGCTGTTGTGGATGGAATGATTGAAAGGATAGTGAGAGGTGTCTTCAATTAGAAGAGAGAAGTTTTGGAGAAGGGGGGGGGGATTTTTAGGAGCAGGAAGGGCAGATACTGAGTTCTGGTTTATATGTGTTGAGTTTAAAATGCCTAAAGAAATCCAGTTGGAAATGCCCACTAGGCAGTTGGTGTTGCTGGCCCAGAGCTCAGGAGGCAGAGTGGGGCTGAGTTTTAGATCTGAGAGTCTTTTACATAAAGGTGATAATAGAGCCCAGAGAATTGTTGAGACCATTAGAAGGCAAGATGGTCCAAAGGGAGAAAAAAAGAAGAAGGACAACAACACAACTTGTCATTGATGCTGAATGGCTGGCTACCAGTCATGGAACCTATACCTCTCCCAAGAGTCAGGGCTTCAGGTGAGAGCCAAAGGGACATGGAGAGTGGCATTGGGTATGGGGGGGAACTGCTAAATGGTGTTACCAATGATGACCTTCCTAGAAGAAACAGCAAAAGATATTTCACTTAGGAAGCACGAGGCAGAGGGAGAGCCTGCATCAGCATGTGTGGTTCAAATGAGGTAACATCTGGAGATCACTTGGCAAACCTTAAAGCATTATATAAGTGCTAGTTATCCCAATCACCACCACTATCACCATCATCAATGCCCTCACCACCATTCTCATCATCCTAATATTCAGAGGAAGCCCCCAACATTCTGCTGGGTCCTTTGTGGAGAATTGCCAGGGGAACATGGACAAGAATTTCACAGGGCAAGAATGCATGTATGTCCATTATTTGTGCCAATGTACCACATTTATGAGATGTTTGGTGCACTGAAATAGTACCTAGAAAAATAAGGAGACTGAACTTTCCTTCCTAACTCTGTTTGTGCTTGAGGGGGTCCTGGGAATGGACAGCATTTTGAGAGCACCAGCAATACCGTAATTTCCAGGATTAATGAGCATCCTTGTCCCCCTCAAGCACTGCATACTGCTGATGGTGCTGTTTTTTTTTTTGAACAAATAGGAATTGCTTAGAATAATTTTGCTTGCTTAAGATGAATAAAAAATAAATGTGAAAAATGAGAAAAAGCCAAACTGTAAGGTATTTTTCAGCAGATGCATTAAGCTTTTTTTAGGAGCAGAAAAAGACCAAACAGCCATGAAATTAGGCTGTAGAGCTTGGGGCCCCAGGTTTTGTTTTTCCTGTCTGCCCAGAACTGGTTCTATGCCTTAGCATCCCATTGAATTGTGCCCAAGGAGCAGAAGAATTTTCCAGGAGGTTTCTTCATGTAAGTGCATTCCACTTCTTTTGTGTAGAAATGTGTCAAACACTTTTGGGAAGTCTTCAACTATCATGTCTAGATTGGATATTCTAACTTGTTATATTTGGAATACAACTTGGCTTCTTTCCTCAGGACCATATATTCCCCAGGTTGGGGTGTAGCGTACATTCAGGGAAGACTAGCACCTTTGGTGTGAAGGCTGCTGGGACCTTTTCAGGGCTGCTCATCCTCCTTTGGAGTCCACCTGATCCACCTGATGCTTTAGCATGCACAGCAGCCACCCCCTGGAAAATGGTTTTGGTAGAAGGTCTAAACCAGGTTGAGGAGTTTCAAACCCATAGGTGAATTTGGGGTGGGGGGCGCGGTGTCCACCTCAAGCATATGAAGACTTCCTCTGGTGGAATGGGAGGATGAGAACAATTTGTTCCAACAGCCATGAAGGTAATTGAAGCAGATGCTGTGGAGCATTTAGAGCTTGGTTAGACATGGAAGAAGCCAAGTTCATCCACTGCATCTCAATCATCACCAGTGATCTTGACACTGTCCTGCCGCTGAACTGTGATCACTCTGGAGGAGAGAGTGAAGCTGATAACTTAAATCTAATTTAGGCATGAATCAAAAAACGCCCCCCATCGCATTTTCCAAAAAGACTCTTTTATGGAGAACTCACACAGGACAAGTGTTCACATGGGGGTCAGAAAATGCAATACAAGGACACTCTCAAGGTCTCTCTTAAGAACTTTGGAATTGATTTTGTGACATGGGACACCCTGGCACAGGACCACCCCGCATGGCTCCCACATCAGAGAAGGTGCTGAGCTCTGTGAGCAAAGTAGAACTGAAGCAGCTCAGAAGAAATTGAGGTGTGCATATTCAGAGAATTCAACCCAAATGTCCACACAGACTTTTTGTGCCTGGCCTGTGGCAGAGCATTCTAAGCTCATGTTGTTCTAATTTAACTGTAGCATAGTGATGTCATTTTGATCTTCTTTGAGAACAAAGGACACCAACAATAATATCCCACAGGTTTCTGTGCAACACAAGAGCTACTAACAAGAATGACAAAGGTCTGAGGATCTCATTCCCAATAGGTATGGAGAACCTGAAGCTTTTCATTTCTTTTGACCATGGCCAAATTTTTGCTCTCTATGCTTAAAATTTGAGCTGGTCTCTCTTACAAAAGATGTTAAATGGCTTTGTGGCCTGCCTCTCCAAGTTATCAGAGGAAAAATAAGATTTTTACAAAAGTAATAAAGTTGGAGAAGAGATTTAGGAAAGATAACCTTCATTAGGAAGTTGGGAAAACGTCAAAGAAGGAAAGAAGGAGGATGACTGGACATTTATAGTCAAGTAACTGATAAAGGATGCTTTGCAAGAGGATAGCTAGATGCTTTGAGGAGGAAGTCATTGGTAGTCCTCCAAGAAATGATGATGGGAAGTAACAGTTGATGTCAAATTCAAGTTTATCTAACAAGGATCAGAGGAAGAGGGGCTGATTAATGGTAGTTAGTGCCTCTCCTAGAAGACTACTGAGACCACTATTTAGCAAACATCACCACAGTGGAGAGTACTGTTCTCTTCCCAGGACAGAAAGTATTGCTAAAGATTATGAAATTCTGAGCAAGAAACCTTAGAGGCATAGGTGGTGTTTTAATCACTGCTGTCCACTGAAGATACAAACTTCAGAAGAGAAAAGCATCTGTGGGAAGTAAACAACTAGTCGAGCAGATGGTGTCTGAAAAGATGATTTGGATTTCTGGGAATACAAGAATGACAAGCTTCTGGCCAGGGATGGAGTGTGTCTCACAATGTCTGGTAAGAATGTTTTTGACTGGAGTCTTTTAAATTTAATCAAAGACTTAAAAAGAAGGGGGGGGGGTCCATCTATGTATATCTGCCAAACTAGAGGATAGAGGACAGCTACTAGGAGAACAGTAGAAAAGACACTAAAAAATTCATAGAAGCTAAAATCCAGGAAAATAGCTGTCAATAATGCTCATTGCCTTGGGTAGCTCTCTGAATGTACAGTTTGGGTAACAAGCAATGTCAAGCACGATTCCATTCCCAGTTCTGACACACACTGGTTTTGTGACCGTGGGAAGTCACTTGTCTTGGCTGAACTCCTGTTTTTTTTTTTTTTTTTCATCTATAAAATGGAAACAGTGAGCTAAGCTGTAGCCCCTCTGGGCCAGTTATGATGGTCAAAGGATCACAGGACAATTCTAAAAGATAGTCAGTCACTTCACTTTACAGATAAGGAAACTGAGGCACCAAGAAGCTAAGTGATTTTTGGGGGGTGTCTCACAGCTTGGATGGGCTGGTCTTGACTCCAGGTCCAATGCCTTATCCATTACTATCCCATGTGTGATGGACTTCAAGCATTTGGTAGATTGAGATGTTGTGAATGGATGCAGTTTGCAGTCTGACTATTGGAAGGGACCTCAAATAACATCAGATTCCAATTTTGTTCCTTATCATTTTCCATATTATAATTCATATTTTTTCAGTTTGGAAAACTGAGATCCAGAGAGGCAAAAGGACTTTCAAAGGTGACATAATTTCTTTATGTCAAATTGAGGACTGGAACCCAGATCCAGGTTTCTAATTTGGTTATCTTCCCACTATACCACATTTCCCCTAGTCTATTCATGATCCAGGGAAATTTGGTTATCATAGGGTCCACATGATTGTGGGCACTGAGATAATGTTTAGTGTCCAAGATGGCCTCTTGGAAAGGTTTTGACTCATTTGGGTCCTGTAGTTGTTCATTTATTTGCTGTGACTCAAGGGGTGGTGGTGGTGTTATCCAAGATGGAAAAAAAAAAATTCTGCCTAATCACTCAAAGTTTCAGGAACATTAAGGGTCTAGACAAAAAGCTCTATTCCTCTGTGGGGTCCTGGTGGGTGCCATTATAGAGCAATGTGCACAGAGGAGCCAGAGAAATCAAAGTGGAGAGCCATTTCAGAGGCTCCCAGGAGGCTTGTTTTCCTTTGGGTGAGTTTCTGATGCTTATTTGGCTCCTGAAAGGATCCCAGCTGTCAAAGGAGATGCTCACCAAAAAGTCATTGTTTGATTGATTCATTTCCATCCCACCAAGAGAGACAAAGAGCGGCCATCTATTTATATTTCCAAAAGTTATTCTTTTTCATCATTTCTATGAAGCATGACTTTGTAGGAAATGTCAGATCTAAATATTTAATACTATTGAGCTTTCACTTGAGAAGAAGAAAAAAAAAACATGGGAGAAAGCAAAATATTTTAAGTAACAAGAGTTTGATTTTTTTTTTTGTGCCATCTGATTCCATGTGTGGATTTGGATACTGGGGCTTTCTGGTGGAGATCTCTCTTCAAGCTGGTGCTCACCTAATGATGATCTTACCTACCTTTTACATGGTCATTGGTCCAGTTATAAACTTTTCCAGCTGTAAAGTCATCTAGCATGCATACACTGACCTTGTCCACAAGGACAGAAGAAGTCACTTTGTCAAACAGAAATCCATGGCTCCATGTCTACATCATTCCTAGACCTGTCATTTCAGTCAGTAATCCATTAAAATGGAAAGTGAGGTTTATTTGACATGCCTTGCTCTTGATGAAGCCATGATAGCTCTTTGTCCTCACTACTTCTCTTTCTAGCTGCTCACTCACCATACCCATAATAATTTATTCTAGATTTTAAGAACCAGATCTCAGCCCACAGAATCCCCAAATGGTTGGTTGTTGTCCTTTGTGCTTAAAGAGGACCAACATGACCTCACTGTGTTGGGGTAAAAATATGGTATGTCTAATTGTGGCTGGCGAGACCAATTAAAGCTCAGGAAAGCTCTACCACAGATTGGGCCCAAATAATCCACATGAACATTTGGAGTGACATGTCTCTAAATTTTCACATCTCAAGGTTTTTTTTAAAACTACTGCAATTCTTTTTTTTTTTTTTTTTTTTTTTTTTTTCATAGAGCACAGTGCATTCTTTGATGTGGCCATGCCGCATTGGGCAGTCCTTTGCCAGTGTCTCTCAGGTCTCAAAGTTACTTCCAATGTTCTTTGGAGAGACCTTGAAAGTGTCCTTATTTTGCTTCTTCTGACATATACATGAGTGCTTGCCTTGTGTGAGTTTCCTGTAAATGGTCTTTTAGGCAAACGTGCTCGTGGCATTCAAACAACATGGCCAGTCCATTTGAGTTGCACCATCTGCAGTATAATTTGAATGCTTGGCAATTCAGCTAGAGAAGGGACTTCAGTGTCCAGTACCTTATCTTGCCAGACATCTACCTTGTTATTAGTTCTTTGCTCCCACATAAAGTGCTGCTATAAACATTTTGGTGCATCTGAAGACTTTCTTATTTCCATTTGCTTCCTTGGAGTATGTTCCTAGAAGTGCAACCTCCTCACCGCCAAAAGATATAAGCATTTTAATCAATTTCTTTGCCTTATTCTAAATTGCTTTACAGAATTGTTGGACTGTTTCACAGTCCCACAAACAGTGTCTTAGTGTGCCCATCTTTCCAAAGACTCTCCAACATTGCTCATTCCCATCTTTGATCATCTTTGCCAAATGGCTTGGAGTAAAGTAGAATCTGAGTGGTTGTGATTTGAATGTTTTCTATTCATCATTGGGAGTATTCTTTCAAATGAAGGTCCAAAATTCTGTCATGAACTGTTGACATACCCTTTAACCAGTCCTCTATTGGTTAATAACTTTTGGTCATATATTTCTGATAGTTGCCTATATAGTCATTTTTGTCAGTATTTCATTTGAAATATTTGCATTGATGTTTATTAATGACATTGGTCTGTTGTTTTTAAAATTTGCTTCATCCTTCCTTGGTTTAGGTATTAGGACTGTTATTATCTAACAAAATGAATTTGGTAGAGTGCTTCCTCCTTTATTTTCAAGAATACTTGTGTACTATAGATAGTCATTATGCTTAAAAAATTTTTTTTTATTAGAATTCTCCAGTAAAAGTGTCTTGACCAGGGTCCCCATCTCCATCCCTGCCCTGGTCGGTCCTTTATAGTTAATTCAATTTCCCTTTCTGAAATTGGATTAAGATATTTATTTCTTGTCCTGTAATTTGGATGTTTTATGGTTTTGTCAATAACTTTACATTTTTTTCTTTGAATTGTCAGTATTGTTGACACATAACCATACACAGTAGGTTTTGAGAATCCTTTTGATGGCTTCAGGGTTGTGATACCAACTTATTGATATATTTTTAATGTTATAAATTCAATTCTCCAGTCTTTTCTTCTTAATCAGGTGAGATAAAGTCTCATGAATTTTGTTAATCTTTCTTTTTTCAGTTGAGGACAGCAGAGACTGAATCTCCCTATACATCTAGGCTGGATATTCAGTGGCTATTCATGGGTCTGATGCCACAGCAGATCAGTACAAAAGTGGAACCTACCGTCTCTGTTGCTGGCCTGGGTCAGTTCACTCTTCCTGAGGTAGCCTAGTGACCCCTGAAACCAGGTGCTCATTACATGGCTACAGTGTGTAGTGTGCACACCCCATTCACTTTAATGACTTTTAGAAGATCAGAATTCCTGAGCTCAAACTACCTGCTGGCCTTCACCTCTCCTTCTGATGAGGATTATGGGTGGGACTGCCAAACTTCACCACCCTTCTGCTTTTCCAGGGTCTAATTTAATTTGCCTTATCAATTCTACAGTTTTCCCCTAATTTATCTCTGTCTCTTTTCCTTTTCAAATCTCCTCCTTTGTGCTCATTTCAGGGCTATTTTTTGATTTCCTCATCTTTCATTTCATAGTCAGTTCATCAGGGCTCTTTCATGGTTTGTTAATGTCTGCTTTTAGGAATATGATTTTTCATCCATGGATTGCCTGAGGTATATCCCCCAATTTTTGGTGTCTTGTCTCACTATCATCGTAACAGTTCAGATAGTTATTAATTATGCCCAAGGTTTGCTGTTTGATCCATTCATTGTTTGAGATTTTGTCACTTGTTATTATTTGTCTTGCTGGGGTCTGTGTCTTTTGCTTATATCCCTTTAATGGCTGTTATTTTTGTTGAATTATGGTATGTAATGGATGTACTGAGTATTTCTACTTTTTCCCCATTTATTTATATGTATGTAGTCGCTACAGGGGCCCTACTTTTCCAACTCAAACTCACATTTATAGTTTAGGGTTCCCAGAGGACAGTTGCTACTACTCCCTCGAGGGTTCTATAGGGAACCCTAAGGCATTGTGACTTTTAGTGTTGTTGTTCAGATAACCTCCCTGGAGAGGTTTCCAATGTCAGTTAATCAGTTGAATTCAATTAGCTTTGAGCAAAGGGCATTTACTGAGCCATCACGGTAAGAGCAATTGGAATGAAATGCTCCCCACAAACTGGTGCACACATGAGAACCCTGGGGAGAATAAGCTCCAAGTGAAAGGCAGAGGTGGTGGGGCACATCTGTAGAGAGCATGTGTGGCAGGGGCGTATCTCCCAAGTGCTGGGCAGACCTCACAAGGTAATTCGTAGAGAAATGCATGTACCTGCTTCAACTAGCCCCCATTGAGGCTTGAGGACATTTAGGGGAGTGCACAAGCTGGAATCCTGTGCCTGCCTAGACTGATTCCATCAACAAGTAGAGGCAGTTGTCCCCCTTCTCACCCACCCCTGTGAGATGGATGATTAGGGAATGCGTTAGGAGTCGGCACTCCCATTATCAGCCACCCATTTGAGAAGACTAGACTAGAATAAAGTAAGCTGGCTTATTAACCCCTTATTATAAGTCTGTTCCTGTCTTCCTGTATGCCCGGATCAAGAATGAACCTGTGCTAGTGCTCAAACACCTGCTAGTAGTACTCTTGTGTGTTTCCCTGTGTGTTATTTATGAAACTCTCTCTCATTCTCTTTTTCTCCTGGTAATGAGTGACTGCTAAGCCTCTGTCACCCTTTTCCTCAAACCCTGTTCCCTTTAGGGCAGGAGAAGGGGCCAGGACTACCTTGGGCTCAATTCCTTTCTGTGTTGGAGCTTTCCTCTCCATGCCCCTCACCCCCTTCCCCCCAAAAAAAGAGTCTGTCAAAAGACAAAGCCTATCCTGACAAACAAAAGGGTTGGGAAGAAAGACTAAACACTTATTCTCTGAAAAGACCTGATTTAGTCCCGATCTAATTGAGATGCCGACGCATTCAGAGGCAATTACCCTCTGACAAAGCCCAGGAACTCAGCCTTCCCTTCTCAGACTGCGGGTGGGGGAAGCAGGCATTGTTGTCCAAGAGACTGACTTCCTGCTCAGGGACAGATCCAGCTTTGAGTTCTAGGAAAACCTGACAATTCTTTCTCTCTCTCCGTCTCTCTGTCTGTCTCTGTCTCTCTCTGTCTGTCTCTCTCTCTCTGTCTCTGTCTGTCTGTCTCTCTCCTCTTTGTCTCTCTGTCTCTTTATCTGTGTATTTCTCTCTTCTCTTTCTCTCTGTCTCTGTTTCTCTCTGGCTGGGGAATGGGGAAATCAGGAAAACCTTCATGGAGGAGATTTCTGAGCTAAGGTTTAGAGGGAGATAAAGATTTGAAAGTCCATGTGGTGACAGGGAGGTGAGACAGATGTTCTCCTGTGATTGAATGCCTGGCAGCTTAGTTCGAGTAAGCACCTCAGTGTCTGCTACCTCATCCCGCCAGGTGATCTTCAGAATCCTCCTAAGACAATTCAAATGGAGGCGATTCAGTTTCCTGGCCTGGCCTGATGCTGCTAGACAGTCCAGATTTCACAGGCACACACAATGAGTTCAGCACCACGGCTCTGTGGACCTTCAGTCTGACAGTCAGTCTAATACCCCTTCTCTCCCACACCTTCCTTCGGAGCCTCCCACTACCAAGGCAAGTGAACTTACCCACAGCATCCACAGCTTCTCCATTTGCTGTTGGTTCCACGTACGGCTGGTGTGGTGGTGGCTGATGCAGCATCTGGGTTTTCTTGGTGCTGGTTGTTAGGTCGGAATTAGCCCAATCAAAGAGGATCTATCCATAGTTTGTGGAATAAGGAGGATGCCCTCAGGCTCCCTACAGGACACCCAGGCAGGAAGGGAGGACACATGGTCTCAGACATGGGAAAGGGTGCTCTCTAGTGCTGGGAACGTTGAGCACGTGAGAGGCGCTTGAGAGCTGGGAGCTGGCTGGCCTTCCTCGTGCTACTTAGCCCTCAACAAGCCACTGTTCTGCCTGACTTCCCTTTCCCTTCTGCAAATGATCGATCCCCAAATGTGACATTTATGGAGAAGCGCAAACACAGCACGGCAGATTAATGTGGACACTTTGATTAGAAAAGTTGATGGAATTAATTAATGATGCATAAGGAGGATCAGACTTACAGCTCTCTCTGCTGTCTTCTCTGAAGACACTTTGTCATTGGGTTTGTCTTTTTTTTTTTTTTTTTTTCCTGCAAACCAGGCAACGGCTCCTGCCCTGAGAGGGTTCATCCATCCTGCAGGTGCCCTTTCTGGCCCACATGGGAGGGGCCTTGGTCCTTCCAAATGCACGAAGCCCAGAATATCAGAGATGGGAAAAGAAGTTGAGGCCGGTCAACCCAGCCTCTTTCTTTCCCGAGGTGCTCACTGAAGCTGGGGAGATCCTGGCAGGGCCGCAGAGGGGTCAGGAAGACCTGAATTCAGTCCACGTCCCCTAGCTGTGCCACCCTGGGCAAGTCTCTTGACTTCTGTCTGCTTTAGTTTCTTCAGCTGTAAAACGGGCTTAATAACAGCACCTATTATTATTAAGAACTAGCAACCTACCGAGGTCACTGTGAAGATTAAACGAGACGATGCCAGTGCATGGTTGGTGTTTAGTAGATGGTCACCCCCTTCCTTCAGTGCACTCTCCGCTCCAGCCAGCCTGGCACGCTGCTCCTCCCACGAGGGTCTCCATCTCTGCATGAGGATCATCTCTGCTCCTGTACCCACCCTTCTCACCTCCACCTCTGCCCCTCCCTGGTTTCCTCCAAAGCTCAGCTTCCATTCCACCTTCTGCTCCCCTCAGCTGCTGGTACCTCCCCCTGTGAGACAGCCTTCCCTCTCCTCTGTCCATGCCCCTGGGGCTCGTCTCCCCCTCGTGGCAGCCGCCGTATCTTTGCCTCTCTCTGTATTCCCAGTGCTTCGCACAGGCTGGGACGTGGTCAATGATTCCCAAATCCTGGGTGACTGACTTATTTATTGATTGCTGGTGGAAGGTTTGGCTCCTGTGGCCAGGCAGAGTGTGGGGACTTCAGAGGCTCCTCTGCAGGCAGAAGCTGAGGTCTGAGACAGCTCCTGGGACCACCTCTCTCCCCGGGCAGGGGCAGCCCTCTCTTTGTTCTTTCTCTCCCTCTGTCTCCCTTCTTACACCCCCTTCTCTCTCTGCTATTCTTCCTCTCTGTCTCACTGGCTCTGTCTCTCTCCATCTCTGTCTTCTCCCCATCTCTGCATTTTTACCCTTATCTCTCCTTTGGTCTGCCTGTCTCCTTTCTCCTTCTCTCTGGAGGTAACTAGCTGCAGAGTGGAGAGATGGGCTTCTCCCCAAACTCCCCCTGCAATGGTAGCCGACCACAATGATGTCTCCCCCAACTTTGAGGGGATGGCTTAGGCTAGGCTGAGAGCTGGGCTGCACCTCATGGCCTCAGCAACAACATCTGCTATATTTTAGGCACAGAAAGCTAATGAGGTGGAATGGGGAGTCGGGAGTTTAATTGGCCTTGTTGTGATTAAGTGAATGTGCTGGGAATATTTTAATCGCTTGTAGAAATTGCAATAAGCCGCCCAATTCAGCCCTTTGAACAGGTTCAAGATATGGAAGGTGAGTGTGTATGTGTTGTGATGTGTGTGTGTGTGTGTGTGTGTGTGTAATGTGTGTGGGGATGTGTGTGTGAGATGTGTGGGTATGCATGGGTATGTGTGTGTATGTGAAGATATGTTTGTGTGTGGTGTGATGTGTTTGTGTGTGTGTGTGAGTGTGTGTGTGTGTGTGTGTGGTGTGATGTGTGTGTGTGGTATATGTGTGAGAATGTGTGTGTGTGTGAGATGTGTGGGTATGCGTGGGTGTGCGTGTATGTGAAGGTGTGTGTGTGGGGGTATATGTGTGTGTGTGGTGTGTGTGAGGATGTGTGTGTGTGAGATGTGTGGGTATGCGTGGGTATGTGTGTGTATGTGAAGGTGTGTGTGTGGGGGGTATATGTGTGTGTGGTGTGTGTGAGGAAGTGTGTGTGTGAGATGTGTGGGTATGCATGGGTGTGTGTGTGTGTGAGATGTGTAGAGCATAGGTATGTGTATGTATATGAAGGTGTGTGTGTATGTGAAGGTGTGTGTGTGGAGGGGTATATGTGTGAGTGGGGGGTGTGTGTAGAACACAGAGGAAAGCTAAGTGGGAGACAAAGTTTTCAGACTTGTCCTGTCAGCCGACTACACAGGCTGCTACTGACCTTGACCTCGACTCTCAGCCCTGCACTTGTGCCCCCTCACCTTTGCACCAGAGACTTGTAGGCAAGAGAAGCCAAGTCCAGCCAAGTGACCAGATGCACAAAAGTGGCAGAGGACTGGAAATGGTAACCTCCATGGGCGGTGGCAGAATCCCAACCCCCAGTCAGCCATCGTCTGTATGGGTTGAGCTGAAGACCCTCTGGCTCCCCAGAACCTGGGGCCGGTCCCAGGTAACCACAGACAGACATCCTTGAGCCTGGCAGCACTGCCCCCCCAGATGCAGGGGTGCTGTTGTTGGTGACAGCCCCCACACCTCCGATATCCTCCCTAATCACTCCCTTGCTTTCCCCCTTTGCCAGTGGGGCTCTGGATGGAAGGAAAGCCTGCCACTCCCCCCCTTCCCTCCTGGGGCCCTCTGCCAGCAGGCTGTGGTCTCTGAAAACTGCCATCATTTCAACAAGAACATTTTAAGTGTTTTCTTAGTATGCATGTGACAGCCTCTTCACATCTGGATCGCCATTCCAAGCGGTGCCAATTCTGCCTGCTCCAATGCTAGCAGTGAGTTGGGGATGGAGGGGATTCTGACCTGGAAGAGAGGCAGAGAGGAAGTATTGAGGTTTTATGATTTTAGTCTGCTGCTACTAACTGGCTAACGGTTCAAGCTTCAGATCCTGTAAGAGTACAATGCGTCAGAGGGAGGAAGAGGATACTTTTCAGGCCAGGTCATCCCCCAGACAAGAGACCAGGCCATCTTACTTCCACTTCAAACTTCTGAGCACCATGATTTTGGGGACGCTAAGGGAAGAGTAGGGGGAAGGAAAGCCACACTCCCATGATGGCAGCAGGGAGACCAGGAATCCCTCTGCCCCTTCTCAGCACAGTGACGTCTCAGCCTCCCTGGTTCTCTGTGCTTCCCCCCCTCCCCCCGAGAATGTGAGCTCTCTGAGGATAGGCCGTGTTTCACTTTCTTTCTTGTATCCCTTGCAGCGCTGAACACAATGCTGGGCACATAGTAGGTCTTTCATCTATGTCTGTTGGATTGAATTGAAATGGAATTAAACAACAAGGTTGTCAGAGCTCTGAAAGCACCTTCTCTCACCTTGTTCTGGCGTGGCCACCCCAGTGCCCTTCACTGGAGAATGGGAGACAAGGGAGATGTCCCTGATGGGGGGTGCAGAGAGGGAGGCGAAGGAGGCAGCTGCTGCCTGGACCACCCCAGAGCTGCCCCAGCCTCCCTCCAGAGTGGGAGGAACTAGCCCTTATCTTGCTTTATCCTTCAGCGTAAGCTACGGAGAGATAAGGAAGGGAGCAAGTCTCCTTGTGTTTGAAGGGAGAGTCTCTAGGGGCCGGATGCTCCCGGGGACTTTTCCCTTTGTGGGTTGGATGTGGACTTGGACTCAGAACACCACTCTGGGGATGTGGATGGAGGGGACCAGGCATGTTGGGGTCACCAGACGCCGTGTCCTAACTCACTCTGGGCAAAGTTATCCATGTAGGAGAACCCCAACGACTCCATGATCACAAGACTGGGATGACCTGTGGAATTACTTTCATCCAACACAACCCACAAATGGAGAAGAATGATGCTCAGACCTGAAAAGGAAGGACGAAACAACGTAAAACAAAGCTGAGACCAAACTCATGGCTATGCTGAGATGCTGAGATCTTTAGAGTGGGAGGCCGGAGACTGCAGAGAAGGGGAAAATGCTGTTTGCAATGGCCTCTCAAGGTCAGCAAAGAGAGTTATTCAAATAAATAGTCTTAATGAGGAGGCAGCTACGAAGGGGGGGAAGGAAAGGGAGCGAACATGTATTAGAGTCCCCTGTCTGCGCCAGTGTGAACCATATTCAGAATCTGCCCAATGAGGAAGGGACCCTCTGAGACCTCAGAACCTTCCTTCACCCCTAATTTCCATTTGTGCTCTTGTCCTTCGGCTCTTCATCACTGCTTTTGTGTGTCTGGGGTGAAGGAGGGACAGGAGAGACCAGAGAGGTGGGAGAAGAGCTAGGACAAGCAGCAGAGAGGGAGCTGACTCTCCTTAATGACCAGCATGAAAAGACATGGCTCTGATAGCTGAGCAGGATCAGAGGCAGAGATTTTAATGAGCTTTAATCCTTCCTTGTTTTTCCTCTAAGTAGGTCAGACTATTTCCAAGGTTCTGACAATGGCCGTGGCATGTATGTTATATTTACTGAGATGCAGAAACACCAGGCAACAAGTTAGGGAAGATATTAGAGAGGGCTCCTTCCTCAATGAACAGCACTAAGATAATTTCAGCTGGCACACATTCCTTGGCATCTTTAGTCAGTGAAGTGTCTGGGCCCAGGTGCCTGAGGATTCAAGCAATTTGGGGGGGTTGGGAGGAGAATCCATAAGGATATATATAGAGAGGATCAAGAAGTCAGAACCCAAGGGCAGAGCTTCATGGGGCTATTTTTGAGAGGGGGCATCTCAAACCACATGTTGCCAGGTTCCTTGATTTTTAGTCAACAAGGCCACGGGTTTGGGAATGGACTTTCCTGCCAATGCTCTTCCATCATCTCTCTTTTAGGTCTTGGGGATGACAAGAGCAGATATTTGTTGGTCACCCACCGAGATGGTGGAGAGAACAATGGGCTCGGTAGTCCTTGCTGTGTTCATCTTGAGGGTGAGATGAAGAATTGTGGACTAGACAATTGGAAGATTGGATATGGAACTGGCTGCATGAGTAGTCATTAGTAGTTCACTGTCTGGCTCCAGTCAGTGCCTCAGGGCTTTCTTCTTGGCCCCCTGCTTCTGCAAACTAACACCTTGATAATGATGCAGATGGATTTGGAAGACTCCCGGGTGAGAGTTTATCTAGCACACTCAAGGTCAGAGTCAGAATCCAAGAGGATTAAGGCAAGCTTGGACTTGTGTCTGAATTTAATAAGATGAGACTGAATATGGGTGAATATAAAGTCTGTAACAGAACAATACAAAGCCATTCAAGTATTGGGAGGGGGCTAACCTACTAAGAGAGAGACAGGGTGGAGGTGACTGAAGATGAATCCATGTAGATGGAGTGAGAGCCCAGTGAGTAGAGCCATGTTCTGTATCCTTGGTTGTGCTATGTGCATATAGGCAGAATGCCCATACTGCGTGAGCTGATTGATGAATTTGGTTCCAGGTCAGTCAGACTGCCAGGCATTGCTGTGTAAACCTAGAAAAACAATACAGTGAAATACCACTACTGGGTCTTTATCCCAAAGATACTTTTAAAAAAGGAAAAGAAGCTATCTGTACAAAAATATTTAGAGCAGCAATTTTTGTGGTGGCTAAGAACTGGAAAATGAAGGGATACCCATCTATTGGGGAACGTTTAAGCAAGTTGTAGTGTATGAATGTAATTGTGCTATAAGAAATGAGGAGCAGGGGGATTTCAGAAAAAAAACCTGGAAAGTCTTACATGAACTGATGCAAAGCGAAGTGAGCAGAACCAGGAGAATACAGTACATAGGAGCAACAATACTGTACAATGAACAACTGTGAATGACTTTGTCATTCTCAACAATACAAAGATCCAAGACAATTCTAAAAGACATGATGAAAAGTGCTATTTGCCTTCAGAGAAAGAATTAATATCTGAATACAGACTAAAGCATTATATTTTCCCCTTACTTTCCCTTTCTTCCTTCCTTTCTTCCTTCCTTCCTTCCTCCCTCCTTTCCTTCCTTCCTTCCTTCCTTCCTTCCTTCCTTCCTTCCTTCCTTCCTTCCTTCCTTCCTTCCTTCTTTCCTTCCTTCCTTCCTTCCTCCCTCCTTTCCTTCCTTCCTTCCTTCCTCCCTCCTTTCCTTCCTTCCTTCCTTCC